>CM062296.1:262995474-263741007 GCA_031216915.1 Pictodentalium vernedei
TTCAATTTTTTTTTATTTAGTTCTATGCTTTCTGAAATCTGAAATTTGTAATAGATTACAAATCTCGTTTAACTGAGGTATGGTTTTCTCATTTAAATTTACCATTGTTTTATCTGTTTGCTTCATTTGTAAGAATATTTTTTTTTTTTTTGAATTTTGTATTAAATAATTTGTTAAAAAAGTTTTGCTTTTTTACTCTTTATATATAATAGAAAAAAAAAAGTTAAATTTTAAATTCAATTTTTTTAATACAAAATTAAAATATACATTATTTGTAAGAACTCATAAAAAACCAAATAATCGATCATGACAACAACACCTAAAAGATGCAAATTGAAATTGAAACGAGACGAAGGGTATGAGAAATCTAGTTTTAATATCTATACATTACAACCACACGATCCCATTGAATTGAATGAGGTCGAGATGGTGGACTTAGAGCGCTACTACCACAAATATCGAATGTGTTTGAAAGTGGATGAAGCCATGCTCGATTTGTTTTATGAGTACCAAAGCGAACTGTTGATTAATATCATCATCGCCAAAGACAGAGAATTCGACAGGGGTGATTTATTGTTGTCCTATGGAGGTTACATATATCCCATTATCTCACCCGAACTCGTGAAGAAATCGGGTGGTGAGAGCGCATTCGCCTATGAAAAAAAACTCAAAAGAGTAAAGATGAACATTCACACCATTTTCGTATGTGGAAAAATGACGAATGTCAACTTGCTAATAACGGACTTGGAAATATAAACAATAGAGAGATTGAAATTAAAAAATTTAACTTTTTATATATATAAAGAGAAAAAAAACTTTTACTAAAAAAATTTTACATTAAAGAAAATTAAAAATTAAAAAAACAACTTTTTTATATATATAAAGAGCAAAAAAAAAATAACAAACTTTTTTTAACAAATTATTATTTAAATACAAAATTTAAAATATACATTTTTTGCAAGAATTCGTAAAAACAAAAAAAACAACAAATAATCAATCATGACGACAACATCCATGATGGAATCTCGACATAAACGTTGACGTTGTTTAATAAATCGTTACTCTCCAAAAAACCAAGAAGAAAAAAATCGTAATTTATATTTACGCATTTCGAAAGAAAACGATACGATTTGCGATAGAAAATTGAATTGTAATACTATTAGCGAACAAAAATTAATCGACAATGTCGTTCGAACTATTAAAAAAGAAGAAGAAGGTTCAAGACAAATAGAACTCTTACGACTTTTACGTGAAATTGTGCATGAGGTTCAAAACAAATTTCCGCAAAGCAGACGCGCGTTATAAAGAGAAAAAAAACTTTTACAAAAAAATTTTTCACATTAAAGAAATTTAAATTAAAAAAACAACTTTTTTTTTATATATATATATATATATATATATAAAGAGCAAAAAAAAAATAACAAACTATTTTTTAACAAATTATTATTTAAATACAAAATTTAAAATATACATTATTTGCAAGAATTCGTAAAAACAAAAAAAAAACAAATAATCGATCATGAAGACAACAACACCTAAAAGATGCGAATTGAAATTGAAACGAGTCGAAACGTATAAGAAATTCGGTCATAAGATCTATAGATTACAACGACACGATCCCATCGAATTGAACGATGTCGAGACGAAGGGCTTAGAGCACAAATATGAGAAATATAAGATGCCACTGAAATTGAACGAAGCCGCGCTCGATTTGATTTACGAGTACCAAAGCGATCTGCAGAACATCGTCATTGCCAAAGATAGAGAATTCGATAAGGACGATTTGTCATTGCCCTATGGAAATTACATATTTCCAAACATCTCATTCGAACTCGTGAAGAAATTGGGTGGTGAGAGCGAGTTGACCGACGTAAAAAAACTCAAAAGAGTAAAGATAAACATTCAACATGTTTTCGAAAAAGGAGAAGACACGAGCGTCAACATGCTAATAACGGACTTGGAAATATAAACAATAGAGTGATTGATTTTTAGCGAAGAAAAAATGAAAAAAAAAAAAGTAATGAAATCATCTTTAGATCTCATTTACTTTTTTTTTTTTTTGTTTTCCTTCTTCTTCACTATCATCATAATATATTATAATAACGTTTCCTTTTCTCTCAAATTTCAGCGTCGATTCTTCTTTTTCTTTTTTTTTTCTTTTTCTTTGTGATGTGATACGTTCATGGTAACATTTTTGTTTATCCAAATCATAATTATGAACGAATGTTGTGCATCTCTTGGTAAGACTCGCATCATTACCATTCACTTCAGAAGGTAGTGGTGACTGTGGAAAGCATCGTCTCATTCTCAACTGTATATCCCGTGCTTTATCTATCTCTTTCCTTAGATATCCATCATTAGCGTCTAACCATTTTTTTATTTCTTCGCTCTCTAGCTCGCGATGTTCGTCATTATCGTCAAATTGTTTCTCCACCTTTTCATCCAGGTGATAAATTTGTTTCTCCACCTTTTCACCCATTTTAAATATATTATTTTATACTTTCTATGATTTTATATATTTTATATAATTTTATATTTATAATAACATATTCAAAATCAGTATGTTCTTAAATGGTGAATTCTCACCGAGCAACAAACCCTTGCCGTATCGCTTGACGTTCCGTCCACTCTTCACATAGAGACCGTTTCCTCTCAGAGAGTTGCCACCTCTAACGGGTTCTAGATACAATCCTTTACCGCTGTCGTCTATGTGAACGCGACACACAGCTCCTCCCTTCTTCAAAAACAGTCTGTCGCCACCCATTAATTTCTCAATTCCCGAACTAGCGAGTCCCGTGAGAGCTCCCACGCCGAGAGTCTTTCCGAGAAAGGGTAGCGCCTTTGCGGAGAAGGGTAATGCTTTTGCAGCGATTCCTGCCAATAGCAGTAGGAAACCATCTTTCATTCTCAAATTGTATCTCAATTGAGTGGGACTCAATCTCACCGCCAACCCTCTTCCATCGCGAATCGCTTTCTCCATCCTTTTGATTTGACTTCTGGTCCAGGCGATCGAATCCTGTCTGCCTCTCGTCAGATCTTCGTGAGTGAATTTGAATCTCACCGCCTCGCCTTGAGTTGTTAACGCTCTCTTAAGTTTCTTCCTCTGTCCTGCGGATATGTTCACGTTTTTAACCACGTATTGTGTCATAATTCTGTTTGTTTTTTTTAAATATATTTACTTCAATTGTTTCTTGTTTAATAATTATATTAAAATAATTTTGGCAAAAATTAATATTACCGTTTATTTTATTTTTGTTATCTATATATATAATATTTTTATTTTTTTTTTTTGCTTTTTATATTTGTCTTATGTGAAATCGTATCGTCACTCTCTCTCCGCAAAGATCTAACAGTTCACCATTTTGATCCATCAACGTGGTTTTGAGACTATACAACGTGTCTAAAATCACTGGTAGATAAACTAAATTTCGAGGTTGCTCCACGATCTTATAACCCGGCGACACGTTTGGAAAGAAGGAATAGATCGTCGGCTGAGCGCTACCATTCACGTAGCTTCCAGCAATCACGTCCACGTTCACCAGAATGCTATTGACAGCGAGAATGTCGACCGTATTTTCAGATGCCGCGTGGCCTCGATACATCTTTTGATCGAATCCCAACATCTTGCCTATAGAATCGTCCGTGTTGAAATCCACTCGAAAATTATCTTCCAAATCCAACATCGTCTGTAAGGTATTAGGATTGGGAGCGAGTCTGATCTTGTTGCTTCCCTTTCCATCCGTCTTCATTCGCGTCTGAATGTAATGGTTCAAATCGTCTATGTCGTAACTCCCTTTGGGAATTCGAATCTCCAACCAATCCACTCCGTCGGAATACTTGAACGAGTTATTCTTTTCGGTGACGTTGGGAAAGGAATAATAAGTCTCCAGATTCACCAACGCCATCTCGTAACTTTTCTCTCTATTCAATTCGATGGAAGGTTCGAATTTCGTAGCGAATCGAGTCGAATCGCCACTCACCACGATTTGAATGGATTGTTTCGCAGCCGTATTCTCGGCTATCCGTTCTAACAATTCTCCATGTTCGAACATTATATTTTAATTTTATTTTTTTTTTTTATTCAAAACTAATTATTTGAAGATTTATTATTTTTCTAATTTTTATTTTCACGCTCTATCTTATTATTATCACCATCGGGAACATAAAACTTGTCGAATCCGCACCGATATTTTCCGCGATTAAATTCGCTCGTCAAATCGATCACGACGAAATTGTAAAGTCCACCATCCCAAACCCTCTTGCAGAATCTCCTGAATTCGACAGCGCTCATGTCGTTTGCGACGTGATCGCCGTAGATGTGATTGAGATTCTTGAGATCTTGGCGAAAGAGACATAGAAAATTAGCGTTCTCCCTTATCGTCTGTCTGGGCAATCGAAAATAATTCTGCGACAGGTAGAAACAGTCCACGTTGCTGTGTCGACTCCTAACGTAATACGATTCGCATCGGTTCTGTCTCTCCAAAAGCAGATCGTCGAAAATCATGAGATTCTTATCTTCCGATTTCAGTTCTCTAGGATCCGGAACGTCGCTAGCGTTCTCATAAAATCGACACTCGACGTTCGAAGATGCATTTCTCTTCATCAGCTCCGTCGACGCGCCGTCCAAAATGGTCGAGAGCGGAGCTCCACACTTGTCGAATTCCTCCCTACTGTCAAAGGTTCTGGCTATGACGTTCTTGGGCAATCTGCGATCCATGCACTCTCGAAGCAATCTGTATTCGGGTTGAAACAAGCTCTCGCCAAACACGAACAATCTGTCGTAATCCAACCAGTCGGGTCGGGACAACAGATTCATCAACAGATTGGTCTTTCCACAATTCGATTTTCCCACTATCAAACCTCTTATGCTCTTGGGAAAGTACTCGTTATTCGACCTCTTGGTCGCGGCGTCGTTCCAAGACATCTCTTTAATGTTCATCTTTGTTTTATTTTTTTTTTTTTTTGTCTGTTATTTTAGATTCTTTTCAAACACAAATTTTTTATGTTTTTCAAACTCTGTTTTTAATGTTGTTATTATTATTATTTGTTTATATCGCACCGTCGCGAGTTCTCTTCAATCCGGATCCACTTGTCATTTTGGCTAGATCTTGTATGGGCACCACGGCATCCTTAAAATCTTTTCAACTTTTCGGCGTTCGCTCTAACGCAGCTCGCTTCGCCGGCGGACTGATCAACTTGCCGATCAACGCGTCGGCTGCCCTCTTGCCAGCCACAGAAGCTATCCTACCACTGGCTTCGGAAGCGGCTTTCTTACCAGCATCCAAAGCCGTCTTCTTACCGACCTTAAACGCGGTCGATGCGAGTTTTCTACCCGCATTGCTCGTGAACGCTCGCATTATAGAATCGACGATGCCAGAACCGCCTTGAACGTAAGTCCTGACGTATCCCCTGTTCTTTATCACCAACATATTTTATTTTTATGATATATTTTTGTTTTTTGTTTTTTCACTGGTAAATCGTTTTGTCGTTTTTAAATACTTTTATTATTCTAGTGTAAGAATTTACTGTTTTATTTTTGTTTGTTTGTTTGTTTGTTTCTCTCTCTCTCTACTTATTATTATATTCACATCAATCCTTCAATTCGTTCATCAGCCTTTTATACTGGTTTTTATTCAAAATCTTCTGTCTTAACAATTCGTCAGATATGGCAACTATCTGATTATCTAATCCTGTGTTACCAGCCCGTCTGCTCTCCATCAACAAACTCAATCTCTGAGACAGAGCGTCGGGATCGCTCAGAAGAAAAGTGGTTTTCACCCCTTTGCCAGTCACCGATTCGACGAACTTCTTGTTCATCTCCCATATGGGCTTCACCACTTTCGTCCACTTGTAACCTCTGTTGGCTTTGGGTCTCGTCTCTCTGGCATCGTTATTTCTCTTCATGGCGTGGGTCTGAACCAGAATGTCTCCGTAATTGTCGAAATCCTGATCCGTGTAATCGCCAGGCTTGTCGAAAAGGAGCAATTTGCGCAGTCCAGGAGTTAATTCGTACCTATTCGAACCGACGATTGAATTATCATCATCATCATCCATTTCCACTTCAGTGTCGCCCACGAATTTCTTACCGCTCGAATCCTCGCGAATTCCATACAACAGATCTCTCTTACCACCATCATCATCGGACTATGTGATGCTATCAGTGGTGATAGTCGAAGCTGTATCATCGCTCTCACTCACGTCGGTTTCGATTCTCGTGGGAACGTAATCCGGTGTAGATTGAACGGAATACCGATTTCCAAAACTAGAAGGCAACGAACCCATTCTCAAAGAACTCTCCTTTATGGGTCTCAATTCTCCGACTATCTCCTTCCTGCTTCGCTCTTGACCCTCCGTCACAGGTTTAAATATTTTTGTGGCTTCGCGTTTGAGTTCCATCTCACCGAGACGTCTGCTCCTATCAGTAGCCTGAATCGCCTTCTTAGAACGTAAATACTCGTCTAAAATTCGATCTCGGCGTCTAGGATCCATCTGGAAAAACATCTTTCGTTTTAATTGTTTTTTATTTATTTTTCAAAATTAAATGTTTAATTATATTTTTATGTTTTTGTGTTTTAACTCTTTCCGTCTTAATATAATATAATAATCTGAAAATATTCACATCTCAAACTGTGTTAATTGATGTTTAAAAAAATACGTTTAAACAGTACATGACAAACCGGTTTCTGATTTAACGCATTTTTTGACAGTGGTGTTTACATTTTGTCAAAAGATCTTCATTCATTCACACATCAATTCATCGAGTGTCGAATTAAGAGAGAATCCTTTTTTTGATGACTGTTAAACAGTTTTCAACACACAATGGAAAACTGATTTTAACAAATCTCTCTCCGATTGCTATCATGAATATATTAAAAATTTTACCACTCGAAACCCAATTGAGCGGAAAATGCGTTTTAAACATTCTGATAAGTGTTTTTTGACTTTATTCAACGAACGCTTAACAGCCAACCTCTCAATCAAGACAAAACACAAATTATCTATTACAGATCAACTCCCTTCGAAAAAAAAAACCCTCAAAACTCAATTTTTATCCGTCCCATCAACAGAAAACATCAATGTCTATAATACAGACTATATATTCACAATCGACTCTTTTTTAACAAAAAACCTCATTCACTCATTACGATAACGTGTGTTAGTTGTTTACATCAGGAAGACGTGACTGGGTTTTGCAAATTTCCAACACACACCGACGACAACGACACTCTTCATTCAGATCGAGTTTTATTACGAGAATCGAGCGATCCGATCGCTCGATCAGCTGAGTGTTTTTTTTTAGAATTTCTCATAGTGGAGGAATTCTCAAAAAAAAACCCAAAACTCAATTTTTATCAATCCCATCAACAGAAAACATCAATGTCTATAATACAGACTATATATTCACAATCGACTCTTTTTGAACAAAAAAACCTCATTCACTCATTACGATGACGTGTGTTAGTTGTTTACTTCAGGAAGACGTGACTGGGTTTGCAAATTTACAACACACACCAACGACAACAACACTCTTCGTTCAGATCGAGTTTTATTACGAGAATCGAGCGATCCGATCGCTCGATCAGCTGAGTGTTTTTTTTGGAGAATTTCTCATAGTGGAGGAATTCTCAAAAAAAACCCAAAACTCAATTTTTATCCGTCCCATCAACAGAAAACATCAATGTCTATAATACAGACTATATATTCACAATCGACTCTTTTTGAACAAAAAAACCTCACCACCGCCTCAAAAACAAGGGAGAGTTCTGGACCATCTGTCTCAACGCAATTGCGGGTTCTGGACCACTTGTCTTGAATCCCAAAGACCGTTTTTTGATGATGACCCAGAATCTTTTGCTTTCGATCGCGTTCGCCGACGATGGATCGATGGGTCTGATCTGCGATGCGAACGTCGACGAAAAATTACGTAAAAGATACAAGTGAAGATGTACGATTTCACCCTTTTTTTAAAAAACGCGCATTCACCACGAGTATTTGAACGTTAAAAGTGCGATCTAGGAGTCACGACTGTATATGGGGGGGGGGGGGGGGGGGGGGGGGGGATTCAAGACCATGTACAGTTTTTGTGAACCAGCGTGTGATTTAACACTGAATTCCACGTTGGTGAACGCATAGTGTGCGTATGTTTGTACACGTACATGTACAAGTGGTCGTGGACTCTCCTTTATTACCTACTAACGTCGCTTTGAAGAGCATGAAAATTTTCGTACCTTTGAAGAATGTCGTCCAAAATAGTCACAACAAAGGCCCAGGTCAGACAACCCGTATCCCAAGAATACCCTTAACAATAGAGAAACTTCCCCAGAAGATTCCCCATAGAGAAGGGTAATGGCAAACAGACACGCCCGACTATGTCAAAAATAACCGGTACGCGACAAAGAGGTACGAATAATCCACATTCCGTAAATTATCTAAGATTTTTAAGAAGAATTTTAATTAATAACAAATTCGCAAACGGCAAATAGTTCTTAAAAATCTAATGAGAGGATTCAAGGGGAAAAAGGTGAACATTGAACACACACATAATGATAAACAAAAATGAACAAATCAGGTGCATATCCCGAAAACGGGAAAAACAAGAAATATTATTTAATTTCAATAAAGTTATAGCCCTGAAGGTTCAAAAACTCAATGTCCATATCCAGCTAGATTCTGCTGCAATTATTCCACCATTCCACTTCAAAATCGTGTCTGGCTACATTATACTTTAGGATTTTATAGCACAAAAGTCAGGATATGTGTTAATCTGACATGGGCCAAACAACAGAATGACAAGATGGCGGTAGCCTATTGTTGTCGTTGACAACAAGATGCGCATTGCGCAAAAGTATGGAGGACCATACTGGTCTTCTCGTTTTTAAGTTTTTTGGCAAATTTTGGGGGTTTAGGGGATTCAAAATTTGTGTTTGGCCCTGGTAATAAATTGGGTTGCACCAGCTAGTCTGGGCCATTGGTATAGTGGAAATATATATATTGGTGAATAAAGAAGGAGTATCTAAGAAATGGTATCCAAGAAGTATCTAAAGAAGGAGAACGAAAGAGCAACGGCGAGTAACTATCGGGTTCCGTTGGTATGAGTACCAACAACGTTCCATACGCCGTTCTCCCTGTAGACAGGATTAACCCCTTCAATGTGGTGTGCATAAAGTTTTGCGTGAAGAAAAAGTTCGTAGTGGACGAGCAGACGATACGAAGAGCAAACAATCTGAAGTGAGACGCGGTAATAATTTAATCCAATAGCTGGACAGAGCTGTTAGATTAAATTATTACAGAACCTGCCAACAAACCAGGCTGGTTTCGCTCATTTCGCCGTTGACAGTATTGACTGAACCGGTAGCTTCCAGGGCGCTAGTGCTGAAAGGTTAAGGGTCTTGCCCAAGGAAACCGAGCGAATTACGTATGTCGGGATCGGTCCTAACACTTGTAGATCTGATCTGTCCAACGACTCATTTCGCTCTCACACTACTGCTGATACTACAAATTTTACGGCGACGACGACCACTATTCATTTATTGGGATTTAACGGCACTTTCGACAGCCAAGGTCAACTTTTGTCGGATACGATAACAACTACCACTTCTGCAACTACTACTATTACTCTGCCACTACCACCACTACTGCTACTAAAGATGTTATTAGTACTACCACTACCACTGTTACCATGTCTGCTATTCTTAAATGCAGACCTGACCTATATCGTCCTGAAAAATCGACTTTCCATAATGTTATCTCCCTTGAAATTATTAGATGAGCAACGAAGGTGTAATTAAGACGCAAGTAAATATGGAGGAAACACCATGACATCAGTAGAAAATAAATCTATGTTTCATTTTGTTACTTTTAATACATGAAAAGAACAGACAGTTCTCGGAGCTGATTGTTCTGTTCCTGTATTGAAAGTAACAAAAGGAAACTTTGCTGTTTATGGCAAGCTGATTAGAAGCAACCACTTCATAGATAATCCGTCATTAAGAATATCTATCAGTATCACACTCACAGACACTAATTGTCCACTTTGGCTCTTTGTTTTGTGAATGTGTTTTTCAGTAATGTGCAGGGGGCGCGGTGGCGTTGAGGTAACCGGTTCTAGTTAGATCACCGAAGTTAAGCAACGTCGAGCCCGGTTAATCCTAGGATGGGTGACCGTCTGACCGATCGATTCGGACTCTCCCGCGCTGTGTCCTTGAGCAAGGCACTTAACCCCCATCGTCCACATGGGGGCACAAGGATGCCGTGTACTAAGGCGTACTGCACGTCGATGGTGCGCATGTCTTCAACCAATCTAACCCTGCTGTGCTGCAGTGCAGAGTTACGATGTTTGGGAGCTGGCAGCTGCTCGTCGCTGCTCGGTGGTTCTCTCCGGGTACTCCAGCTTCCTCCATCCGTAAAACTGTCACGGTCATGATTAGCCATTTGTGCATAAGTATGTGACCTTAAACACCAACAAATAAATAATTAAACAATAACATGATTTTGGAAGGCATTATGGTTCGTGAGCGGCCCTGCATCGATGTTGAACAGCCCGAGGGTTTATTAAAGGCCCGAGACGAAGTCGAGGGCCGTTAATAAGACCAAGGGCTGTTCAACATCGATGCAGGGCCGCTCACGAACCATTATGCCCGACAACAATCATGTTATTACTATTATTACCACTACGTAATTTGTAATTTTACACATTTCCAAAATGATATCCCAGCAATCAAAAGACAAAATTTAATAAAACAGAAACATTTTATTTGGGACCACGTAACTCAAAGAACGTTTTGAAAATGTTTTGATGATGTCAGTCACTTAGGAACACCATAATGTTTCTGTTGCTGTCGATCAACAAGACCGCAACATGGCGAAAGCATCAACTTTTCTTTGCGAGTTCTCGCCTCATTTCTAAATTTTCAATTCTAAAAGACGTCACGTGACAAAAGGGCCGATAATGAATTTTGTTTTCCATTAGCGGCCCTCCTATCACGTGACTACCGAGCAAAAGAGGATATGATTGCCCGTTAAATCGACATTAATGCAGTAGGAAACGCCCTGCAAAGTGGTAATAATATTCAGTAATGTGCAAGTCTTACCACTTATCAAATCTTATCTTCTAGACTTTTACATTAACGGAAGGGACAGTGTCATTATTATTTGTCACATTGCGCACACTGTTGATATAATGAACAGAAAAAAGTTACAAAATATCAAAAGATTGTGAAAGCGCCTTTTCTTATTTTTTAATGGATTTCAACACAGAAAAACAGTCAACCGTTCAAACTAATTTGAAAACATTGTAAAAAGCCAGCTTCTGTATCTTTGTACTTGTCAGATGAAAATATGCTAGAAATTTGTGAAAAGATGCGCACATCGATGATACAAATTCGCTAACATTTCGAAATTTCAATTTTTATGTGGAATTCCTAAAGCCTGAGTGATAAATTTATTGACAGCTTTAGGGAGCTCGGTGGATCAGTGATTACGGCATTGAACTTCAAACCGAGAGGCCCACGGTTCGATCCACGCCAGGGGAATTGAATTGGGTCCTTGGGCAAGGCACTTTATCCCGATAGCCCATGTGGGGGCACAGTGGCGCTGTGCACTATGGCGTCGATGGTGCACCTGTCTTCAGCCAATACTAACCCTGCTCGTGTTGTGTTAGTAGTTTATGAAGTCTGACAGTTGCTCACCGATGGTCGATGGTTCTGTCCGGTACTCCGACGTCCTCCACCCATAAAACTGTCCGACACGAGGTAACCCTGGGTATCCAAAGTGTCGTTAAACTCCAAGAAATAAATAAATAAATTCTAACAGCTTTAGGAAATTAAGGGGAGCTAACTTTCCCGTTAATCACTTCCAATGAGGAAAGCTGTCAGCCATAGATTGAATGCACATCCGTCGGCACATCTTTCTGAATTATTGATCAATTAACCCTTTAAACAATGTAACGGTCAAAACCGGCCAGCGCTATTCACAAAAATCGCCACATAATTTTCATTATATTTTCATTTTTTTGTCTCAAAAACATAGGTTATGACCCTTCTTTGGAACGAGCTCGTCGAGCTCGTTCCAATGAGGGGTCATAACCAATGTTTTTGAGACAAAAAATGAAACAAATTAGTCATTCAAGAATTTTTTTTTTTCAAGTGTCGTCTGCTTTTCATTTTAGGTAAGGGGTTAAAAAAACAGTGGCCATTGTTTGTTTTTTCTGTTATTTTGGTGTAACGACATTTTCAACACCCAGTCTCACATCGTATCGGTCAAAGCGGAGAATTAGAACGCGTTAGTTGACGTAATTTGAGTCGTCTTTTAATTTTTTTTTTTTTTCAGAGATATGATTACATTTCAAAGCCTGTCTTTCATCCTACTATGGATGTTTATAGCTCACGGTGAGCATCTAGACCCACTTACAGCGTTGTCGGCAGAGCAATGGGATATTTTGGGAAAGATGGATGTGAATAATCTACCGGAATCGATGCAAACTTTGCTCAGAACAAACCGTGCTGCCGGCGACAGGTAAACGATTTGTTTTACACACTTTTGTGATGCTAGAGTGTCGGTGTAACATTTTACCTATCGTACCGGCCGTATCCGTATTAATGTCGGTGTAACTTACAAACTGACCTGTTCAAAAACAAAGAAAAGATTTTTCAGAAAATTTCATCAAAACTATATCAAGTGACCCCCACATTGGAACGACCTCGTCTAGCTAGTTCCAGTGAGAGAGTTACCTGATTTGCTTTTTGTATTTTTTGAAAATATTTATTTATTTATTTTAATATTTATGCATGGGGTTTAACGACACTTTCGACAGCCATGGTCACATCGTGACGGACAGTTTAATGGGTGAAGGAAGCAGGAGTACCCGAGAGAACCACAACGGCGAGCAACTGTTACACTCCCCAAAGTACTAACTCCACACAGGCAGGGTTAGCATTGGTTGAAGATAAGTGCACCATCGACGAGCAGTACGCGTTAGTATACAACGTGGGTAAAAGGCAATAGTGGCCAAGGACACAACGCAGGTACCCCTGCCGGGGATCGGACTGTGGACTCTTTAGTTTGAAGTCAAATGCCGTAATCACTGAGCCACCGCGCTCACTTTTGAAATATTTGAAAAAACAGATATATAAAATTAAAATAGCAAATATTGATATAGCGAACGTTGGGATACAGGGTTACTGTTCTCATGCCAAACGATTTCGGGCACTGTGACTGGGACAAAAATATTGTCTTTCTTGATAGTAGCGCGACAGAATTGCTATCTGGTTGCGACATATTTACCCCGATCGACAGAGATATCACGAATGGAATTTTTCAAAATCAAGAATCATGAAAAACAAACGAGAACAATAGCCTATATGTTATATTCTCACGTTCAATTTGTAAGATTCTACACTGTTATGAGTAGACAGGTGGGCAAATAATTTCCACCAGATCGCGAGGCTGTCCTGTCGAAATTCTCTCTGCACTTGTGAATCGAAATTCATGAGCGGGAAGTCATGCCCACGCATGCGTTCACTAGGTAATAAAAATCGATCATCAGCAAAAATTTAATGAACGAAGCACCGGGGTGAACCCGGTGCTTCATTAATTAAATTTTTGATGATTATTCCTATAATTAGTGTTTGGAATCTGACATTACTGTGGCCGTGAAAATATTGCCAACCCATAGAAAGTGACCATTCTACGGCAGCTGTACTTGTAAGGAAAAACAAGATTCTTCTGTAAATGTATTCTGTTTTTTGTCTGTTTTATTTTGTTCTGCGGGGGGGGGGGGGGGGGGGAGGGCGGGGGAGGGGGGAGAGGGGGGGGGGGGTGTTTTGCCTTTTATACCATATTTTTGGCCGATCTTGGGGGGGGATATCTCTCTGTCGAATATGTCGATGAACATGAGTAGTATGTAGTGTGGTTTTGGGGTGGAGGTTGCAGGACCCCGGTGCAGGACCCCGGAAGTGACGTCATGTCACGTGACGTAGTGGCGCCATGTCGTGTTGTCATGGTAACCCGCGTGAGCGGCCATGTTGTGACGTTATCCCCATAGTGATACGTGTTGTTAGTGCGCATGCGCAGCGCGTGTTGTTAGGGTGATACGTGTTTCCGTCGTCCATTTTGTACACTGGAGGCCGCCATCTTGGTTTCTATAGTGGCACGTGATTGCTATGTTACCAATGGCTTCTAACAAGACAGGGGTATGTTCGGGGGTGTGTTCCTTTGTAGAAGAGTAAATCTGATTACCACAAACAACCCGACAATCCCCCCAAATCACCAAAATCTATCCCAATTCACCGAAATTGACTTTATTTCCCCAATTTATCGGCTTAGCACGTAGTGCTATAGTACTAAGGGGTACAAGGGGTTGCATTCGATTGAACAGGAGTAATGTTCTGGCTTAGAATTCTCCCAGAATCCCTTTTTGGATCCCTATCCCATGACGTTTTTCCCATTAAAAGACAGGTTCCTTTGGTAATTACCCAGAATTCTCCGCTTCTATCTATATATGCAATAGTTTACGTCTATCTGGCCATGTTCCTTTGTTCTAGAGTATACTCCAGTAACGTAGAAGAGCCTACTAGTTGGAACAGCTTTGCTTATTATTACTATATTTAGCTATTCTAGTCTATTCTTGTTAGTTCTGACCCTATTCCAAGTACTCTTGTTGTTTCATTTATCTAGATTATAACTAACCAATCAGATGGCTTGATTTCCCATAACCTGTATGCAGAGTTATCTCCCTTCTGCATAATAAAAGCCCATATCCAATGGCAATATCCCCAGGCACCCAAATTTTAGCACCACTTTTTTGAAAACACCTGTGGCTATGGAATCCCTTTTTTGTCATATGTGCTTATGTGAAAATGTACAATGTGACACGATGTGCCTTAGCACAAAGGCACATGCTTTATGTGTCGATATGTGCTTATGTGAAAAGGCACAATGTGACACAATGTGCCCTATCACATAGGCACATACGGGTATTTGAGGATACCTTTGGCCTGGTATTGTATTATTTGAGGATACTTATCGAGGATACCTACTGGAGAATCCCTTTTTGTCATATGTGCTTATGTGAAAAGGCACAATGTGACACAATATGCCCTATCACATAGGCACATGCTTTATGTGCCGATATGTGCTTATGTGAAAAGGCACAATGTGAATCAATATGCCCTATCACATAGGCACATACGGGTATTTGAGGATACCTATGGCCTGGTATTGCATTATTTGAGGATACCTATCGAGGATACCTACTGTAGAATCCCTTTTTGTCATATGTGCTTATGTGAAAAGGCACAATGTGACACAATATGCCCTATCACGTAGGCACATACGGGTATTTGAGGATACCTATGGCCTGGTATTGTATTATTTGAGGATACCTATTGAGGATACCTATCGAGGATACCTTTTCGAGAATCCCTTTTTTGTCGCATTAGGCTATGTAAAAGCCCTCAATGTGTCTAATGTAGTCTTACCAACCGCTTCCATCTAGTCGCCATAGATCCAAGGCCATTACAGGTCTATGGCCTATCTGTCCTGTCATTAGCTTCTACAACAGTCTTGTTCCATTGCGGCCTTGTACCAGTACTATTGGCTTCTGTTATTCTGCCCCATATCTCGTCCATTACTTCTTAGCTATACCTATCTCAGTCTCGACTATAACATTGATCAAGGTTGAATCAGATTTCCCCTGTATACATATAAGGCATTCCGTTATTGAGATTCCTAGCCGAGTCCGTAAAATTTGGATTCCGTGTTTTAACATCGTCCACTCGAAGGTATGTCCCAAATCCAAATTTTACGGACTCGAATAGGAATCCCATTTTACAGAATCCCTTTTTCGAAAACGGCTATGGCTATGGAATCCCTTTTTCTGAAATGAGTCTAAGAGGCGTTCGAGGAGTCATTCGAACGAGCAATTGCTCGTTAGCTCATTGCTCGATAGGATTCGAGTCGTTCGAACAGCATGTCGAGTCACTCGATCGAGTAATTACTCGATAGCTCATTTGACAAAAAAGGGATTCTAGAGAAGGCACCCCAATTTCGGCACCCCTTTTTGGAAAACATATGGCCTTCGACACCCCTTTTTCTGAAATGAGTCTAAGAGTCGTTCGAGGAGTCACTCGAACGAGCAATTACTCGATAGCTCATTTGCTCGATGAGCTTCGAGTCGTTCGAGCAATTGCTCATAGAGCAATTGCTCTTAGGCTCATTTGCTCGATGAGCTTCGAGTCAATCGAGCAATTGCTCATGGAGCAATTACTCTCTTGCTCTTTAGCTTATAAGGGATATTTGGGATAGGTATGCCTTGTGATATAGGTAATAGTATCCTCAGATAAGTATCCTATAAAAGGTATCCTCGATAGGTATCCTCAAATAATACAATGCCGGGCCATAGGTATCCTCAAATACTGAAATGAGTCGAAGTGTCGTTCGAGGAGTCACTCGAACGAGCAATTACTCAATAGCTCATTTGCTCGACGGACTTCGAGTCATTCGAGCAATATGCCGAGTCACTCGATCGAGCAATTGCTCCAAGGCTCATTTGCTCGATGAGCTTCGAGTCGTTCGAGCAATGACTTATCAGTGACTGCTCTATAGCTTATTGGCTTTGGGAATGATATTGGCTTTGGGAATGATATTGGCTTTTGTTGTACAGAAGGGAGATAACTCTGCATACAGGTTATGGGAAATCAAGCAATCTGATTGGTTGGTTATATAAATGATCTAGATAAATGAAACAACAAGAGTACTTGGAATAGGGTCAGAACTAACAAGAATAGACTAGAATAGCTAAATATAGTAATAATAAGCAAAGCTGTTCAAAATAATAGGCTCTTCTACGCTACTGGAGTATACTCTAGAACAAAGGAACAGGGTCAGATAGACGATAACTATTGCATATATAGATAGAAGCAGAGAATTCTGGGTAAATTTGTCCTATAGCACTACGTGCTATTCTTAATAGGGGAAAAACGTCATGGGATAGGGATCAAAAAAGTGATTCTGGGAGAATTCTAATCCAGAACATTACTCTTATTCAATCGAACGTACGCCTTATACCCCCTTGGTACTATGGCACTACGTGCTAAGCCGATCAATTGGGGGAAATAAAGTCAATTTCGGTGATTTTGGGTGGATTTTGGTGATTTGGAGAGATTGTCGGGTTGTTTGTGGTAATTATCCAGGGAAGTCGTTCCAGAAAATACTCCGATTCAATCGAACATACCCTCCGAACATACCCCGTCTTATTGCAGAAAAATTGGGTAACATAGCAATCACGTGCTACCATAGAAACCAAGATGGCGGCCTCTAGTATACAAAATGGACGACGGAAGCTCGTATCACCCTAACAACACGCGCTGCGCATGCGCACTCACACCACGTATCACTATGGAGATGACGTCACAAGATGGCCGCTCACACGGGTTACCATGACAACACAACATGACGTCACCAGGTCACGTGACATGACGTCACTTCCGGGGTCCTGCTCGGGGTCCTGCCAATGAGGGACGTTTCATCGCTATACTACTACTTATAATGAAAATTAATTGGCGATTTTTGAGAATTGCGCTTTTCGGTTTTTCCCGTTACGTGTGGTAAAGGGTTAACAGATGTTTACTCTATAACCTATATGCAATTAATAGATCAAATCTGTGCTATTAAAACGCTATTATTATTATTGTTGGTGATTGGGGAGTATTCTCTGCATCGGTCTTCGAAGAACAGCAATAACTTTAAAATAATTTTATAATTTAACTACTCTTTCATGTTATTAGGTTTATAAATTTGTGATTTAATTTCAAATTAATGAATTATCTTTTCAGTTCTCACTGGTGTTGTAAAATCAATCCCACAAGAACGATAATCAACACTCAGTCACGTGTACAGTACAGAGCGACTTCCCACAAAGAGAAGCATTACAGGCATTGTCACACATTTGGATGGGGGCGCTGTTCAACCTACACAACGGTATATGCGTAAGTATAATTTATCTCACATTCACCACCCAGAAGCCAAATGCGTAAATGTCACCCACAATACGTAAAATAAAAACAATAAATCAAAAGACACGGCAGGTCACGTTGATTTAAAAGGATACATCATGTTAACTGAATCTCTCAAGGGTGTCTCGATAACTATGAACATCATAAACAACATCTCTGAAATACTGCTGATTTACCTAACCCTTTACCTAACATGGAAAGAAGACGACACTTGCAAACAAAATTATAGGATGACTAATTTTTTAATTTTTTGTTTGCTCCAAAAACATAGCTTATGATCCCTCATTGGAACGAGCTCGTTCCAATGAGGGGTCATAAGCTATGTTTTGATGCAAAAAAATTGAAAAAATAATGAAAACTGAATGGCAATTTTGCGAACGGTCCGTTTTGGCCGTTACGATGGGTTAAGGGGTTAAAATTGGTTAATCAGATACCAGCAGTAGTTCTCGGAGTCATCTAAAAGACAGGCCTTTTTCTATCCAACCTTGTACTTTCTGTGAAAACAGCCTTTTCATCTATTTCGCATTTTATTTACTTTCGAGATTTCGCGTGGACCAAACGAGGGATGGGAATAATTAATCACTTGGTAATAAACATTTATGATCGCGCACTTTCGTAACAATTTTTTGTTGGTTTCGGAAATAACTGAATTAATCTTCTACGTTTTTGAAACCATTAATTTTAAAATCTACACTATGTGATTCGAGATTCTTTGATATCAAATTTCTGAACCTCTTCCACTACAATTGTCCCGAGCCTCGATAAACCTGACGGATCGATAAAAGTGAATTCGGTTTGAGAATTTCACATGAAAGCATTGCTCAATGCAGACACACTGTGTGTAGATAAAAACAGTATCAACAATACCTGGACCTTGTAGTGGGAACCTAATACGAAAACACTGCTGATGTAATGTTAAGTCATTTTATCTTACAATCAACATATATTTTGTCTGTATTAACTCGGTAGCTGTCGTGTATCCGACCCCCGATACAAGCACGTTCCTTTCGCGTGAGTTCCATTTTTTTTTATTCATCCGTACGAATAAATAGTTCGTTATATATTCGTCTACATTTTGACTTATCCCCAATATATTGTAAGATAAAATGATTATTACCATTATGTGTTCAAAATATGTATCCGAGTCGAGCTCCGGGTTCTGAGGGTAGATCACGACTCGTCTTCGACTCGTCGTGATCTGCCCTTAGAACCCGGAACTAGACTCGGATACATATTTTGTACATCCACATAATGGTAATAATCTCTATTTACCCATAAAAATTATAAGTTATTGTGGTGATTTGACGGAGACATGTACTACTCGGAGTTCATATTCCTTCATGAACAAAAGTAGCTGCGCCGGAAGCACTCCAGGGTAGGGTGTCAGACCCCGGTAAAAGGGCATTTACTCGCACTTGAAGCTCCGCCATGACATGCCAAAGCATGCATGTCTGGAAGGTCTAAGACCCGAGATGGGGGGTTGAGAATGAGGTGCCCCCTCCATCCGGGAGGGAGGCACTTCCTCCCAAACTCCCCCAATGAATTTTGAAAGCACCCAGAACGGATTTGGGAGTATTTTAGCTTTATTTCGAGAATAAAACAATGAAAAAACTTGAATGACGAACCTAGGAAGAACATTGTCTGTCCCCACTCTTCTCTGTGGTCCCAAGGCAGGGAGGGCAGCTGCCCCCGTGCTTTCACGCCCCTAAACAGACGCTCCGAGCTGTAAACCCGCAGACCATGTTGCCGTCAATTCATTACAATAACGTATATGTTCCAATATATGTTCCAATAGATGTTCCAATAAAACCCTACCAAAAGCCCAAAACCCACATCGTGAAATGAAAAAGGCATCTTTTTAACATAATAATAATAACACTTTGGCCGGCCGCTGATTTGTCGCGGTTCTCGGTCGAGAAGCCTTGGTTACCTCTGTGCTCCCAACTGGCTCCCTATTCCCACGCTTCTTCTCTCCTCCCAACACACGGAGACGAACTGCTTGCCCCCATTCTTCCCAATCTCCCCGAGATAACAAGATTTGGAAATAAACCTCTTGTGTACCACACAATGTCACTAGACAAATAATCAGTTAACCCTTTATCAACGCAGACGATTTCAAAATTTCTTATTTTAAATATAATTTTTTAAAATTTTTCAAAATATTTCAACAAAACTATATCACGTGGCCCGTTATTGGAACGAGCTCAATGAGCTCATTCCAGTGAGGGGTCACATGATATGGTTTTGTTGAAATATTTTGAAAAATTAAATTTTTTCAACTGCTCAATTTGCATATTACGCGGGCGGAATCGGGCGATTCGTTAGGTAAAGGGTTAATCAGATAAAGGTCGAGGTCTCTCCATAGTAAACTGATTTGTAATCTAAACAACACTTCATTCTAAAAATCATGTCCAACACGTGTGAAAAATCTAGAAAAATTAGTGGTTTTCAAGTGACTCCGTTGATGAAATAATTGCGAAACGGGCAACCTCATTTCATATATTTCGCGTTGTGACGTCAAACGGTAACAATTGCGAGTTGAAAGAGAAAAAAAACTACACGAGCTCTCGTCCAGTTAGAGGATTTGTTTTATTGGAATATTTTGAGATATTCTCTCGTCCTACAGTTATACCTTTTGGAATAAAAATTTATTATACCCCCACTTTCGAAGAATGGGGGGGGGGGGGGGGTATACTGGATTACATGCGTCCGTCCGTCTGTCCCAGTGTGAGTCCATCCGAGAATATTCATAGCTTTCATAACTTAATTCATTTATGCTTCATCAGTCCAGCAATACAGTGCAGGTTTGAATTGTCTTCAGCAATAGCTGTTGTTTCATCCATCATGCAGACATCATTATTTTAAAACAATTAGCAGAATTACGCGGAGTAATCATAAAACTACAGCTGTGGCGACGAACGTGTCTAACCCTTTGAAGCCTGGTGGTGTCTTTTATGTCAGTTCCTTGGAAGCAAATGGAAGAGTCCGTATTTATTTTTCTGGAGTAGACCCATTAATATTTTCAACGTGCAGTCCCAAGGCTGCACGATTAAAATATCGATTGTCTATCCCACACATTCACTCAGCAACCATCCTAATTTATGAAATGATGACGCATCATGTTCCTGGAAGGGAAAGGCGGTCTCTCAGTATCAAAGGGTTAATAGCATTCGCGGAGTTATTAAAGATTTAGTTAACTCTTTACATTCTGCTGTCGGATATTCCTGCCCAGCACAGGGTTTTTCTTGTCATTGAAATAGGTATAATTTGGGCAAATTTAATCATATTTTCTGCCTGTAAATTGAATGGATATTTTCACTAATGATTTCCTGTGTTATATTTAGATTAATTTTGCATCAACTCTAGTCATGGCTGCTTCATAGCAGCCATGACAAGATTTTGATGAAAAATATCTTGAAAATACTCAGCGAGTTAAGAGTTAAATGATGTCTTGATTGAGAAACATATCTTGCCTTGATTCAATGAAAAAGAATGTTTATGATATTTTTTTAGATTCAAGCGGATGGAATATTTCAATTGGTAGGAAAACTGAAACTGAAAATGTCGGGCAACTGAATCTAGCATTAGGCGAGGGACTATTTAATGGACAGATTTGCTCCAGGTCATAATTTGCATACTGGATAGAGAGTTTGACAGTATAGTACAGTCGCCGTGGACTGGTCGTAATCCACACGTGGTCAGCGATGTCCACGGATGCATTTACCAAGTAATACAAATCATCATCAGCAACATTTTAATTAAAGACGCACCGGGCCGCACCCGGTGGTTCATTAATTAAATTTTTGATGCTTGTTCCTATGATTAGTATTTGGAATCTAATATTATTGCGTCCTTGGAAATATTGCCCGCCCGTGGAAAGTGACCAGTCCACAGCGGCTGCACAGTATATCACGAATATCTCCAATTGCGTTTTTCAGAAAGGCAACATTCTATACGACCACTTATCGCAGCAGGAAAGTACCCACAACCTGTCCGAAACAACACGTTACATGCTGCAAGGGGTTCGTGTTAGTCGCCAATAACTGTCTACGTAAGTATATACTGCAATAAATTCAAATGCGAAGTGACTCGTGTGGGGTGTGTTACCCAAAACTCGGCTTGTAACGTCGACGCAGTTCATTACATAAAAAACAAAAATCAGATAAAGAAACTATTACCTTTCCTTTTTTAAAGGTGGAACATGTATAGTTTGGTTAAAAAAAGATGAATTACCTAACAATTGGATCCTCAAGTTCTAATTCGTAAAACAATTATTTCACAAGGTCGTTTCTTGCTGCTGACATGTTTTCGTCATTTTTCTACCCGAACATTTTAACTTGGGATGAATATAAAGAAAAAATATAAGCGTTCTGCAAAGAAATAGAAACGTCCATACATGTTTATCAGTTAACAAAAAACAATCATTTACATTGTTTGTTGATTGCTTGGGTTATATTTACAAACTGAAAATGAAACTGAGGATATCGTATACTATTATGGGTAGATACTGGAATTATTTCTGTGTATCTGCTGTGCCCATTGCGATCTATTCTTCAATGTATTTATTTATACGGGCTTTAGATTTGTCTAATTTGAGTTCAGCGGCAAATATAGATCTACCGTATTATGGCCTGGTTGGAAAGAAAAGGCGCTGGTACTTCCCCTCCTCAGCATCTCGTCGTCCGAGTGCTAGAATGTCCTATGTCCCTTATGGGACATAGGACATTCTAGCACTCATGCTACGATCTGTTTCATATGCTTTTCAAGCTTCTCCGCCCATTTATAATTTACAGCCTCTTGTTATAGGTATTCGTCACTATTATTGGTTCTCTTCCTCAGGGGAACCGGAAGCACTTCAGGGAAGGGGGGGGGGGGTGGTCATACCCCGTGAAAGGTGCATTTACTCGCAATAGCAGCTGCGCCATAACGTGCCGAAGCATTTACGTCTCGAAGGCCGAAGGCCCGCGATGGGTGGGTGGGGGGGTGATGATGATGATGATGATGATGATGATGATGATGATGATGATGATGATGATGATGATGATGATTTATTCAGCAATATACTAATATACAGAATTGTCACAAGTTTAAAATTGAATAATCAATAAATGTGAGTGTACTGCTAGGAGATGGCATAGCCACTGGCTGTCTTCCTGCCATCCCCAGGTAAGGAAATTTGTTATGAAGTCCCGTGAAACATAACATATTTACAGGTGGGTTTGCACGGTGGTTAATGAAGTATGAACAGTGGTCCAGGTCAGTATTCAGATTAGAATGGTATAAAAATATGATCAGACAGGGTTTTTTGGTGAGCATACAGGATATGAGATCTGTGGAACAAGAACATGAACACGCCCAGTGACAAAATCGGAAAGTAGGATTCACCGCAGTGATTCCTGATCCATGCAAATAAGCAGGCATCCAAGCAAGGTCTCGGCCAATTTATGCCCAGAATGCGCGGGCGGGTCCACGGACAAAGGACACCTGGACTCAGCCCTCGGACTAAGTCCAGGCGTCCACCGGCCCAGGCCCCGCCCACGCGCTCTGCGCATTGTACCCAACCTAATGGTCACCGCGTAAGAGAAAATTTGCGTCCCATAGGCCCTCGTTCAGCCTTCCACCACAATTCTACCGTGATATATTGTAAAGGGAATCACAATCTGGGCATCCTGGTCTTGTGCAATATACAATCGATAAATACGATTCCAAGTGCATTCTAGTTAATGCTTCTCTAAATTTGTTTTTCGAAATTATATTCCAGAGACTCCTGTCTAAGTCATTCCACATTCGAGTAAAAGTCTGGGCAGGTAAGATTGATGAGAATGTTGTCCTTGGTATGTTCGCGCGGAGCTTGCCGTTTTGTCTCGTGTTGGTTTCAAATCTATGGAAATAATTCTCAAATGATAATGGTAGTCTATTAGTGTTCCAGGCATGAACAAAACAGAGGGCCGACAGCTTGAATAGATCTGAAAATTTCAGTATTTTGCTACTTTTGAAGAGGGGATCAGTGTGGTTGTTAAATTTTTTTTCTATTTATGATTCTAATTGCACGTTTTTGTAAAATATTTATACGGCTTGTGCTACCCGCATATCCCCATATCTCTATTCCATAGGTCAAGTGACTGTGGATGAGGGCATAGTAAAGTGACGTCATTGCTCTTGGGGTCATTGTATTTTTTAATTTATTAAGACAGTAGATAGCCGTAGACATTTTCTTGCGGATTCAATATGCGTTTTGAAAGACAGGTTCTCGTCAATGTTTACTCCAAGAAATTTGACCGATTTTTCTTGATATAGATTACCAACACATGTCAAATTTTGTCCATTTAGTTTCAATCGTATTCGATTAGATTTGTGATCGTTGCCTTGGGGGCGGAGTAACATATATTTACTTTTCTTAGCCTTTATTTTAAGTTTGTTGCAACAGCACCATTTATACAGACTACCCATTTCTTTATTTACTTCTAATTCAAGATTTTTCATATCGTGCCCGGCCGTATGGGAACTTGTGTCATCGGCGAACGACATAATTTTCAAGTTTGAAGCAGCGCTAATATCATTTACATAGATTAGAAAGAGTATCGGTCCGAGTACAGACCCTTGGGGGACCCCGCATATTGATGTGCAGAAGGAAGACTTAGTTGAGATGTAGCTAACATATTGTCGTCTGTTGCATAAATAACTTTCAAACCAAGAATTACCTATTCCTCGGATGTCATAGAATTGCATTTTAAACAGAAGAATGTCATGGCTAATTGAGTCTAAAGCTTTTGATAAGTCAATGAATGTTGTTAATGTTGAGTCCTTAGTTTGTTTATCGTTTTCCTCAGCTACAAACTTCAATAGCTGCAAGATAGGATGAATGGTTGTATGGTACTTTCTAAACCCATACTGGTTATTGCTGAGAATTTCAAAAGTGTCAAGAAAGGCAAGTAATCGTTTGGGAAATTTCCATTCAGGTATGACATGTAATTTGAATTTTCTTCTGTCGGAATCTCGTCATTAATTTTCTGACCAACGTTAACAAAGAAATTATTAAACTCTTTAGCTATGCTCTCAGGATCGTTTACAGTTATATCATTATGTTTGAAGGTTGTGGGGAGATGTGATTTTGTTTTCGATCTTCGAATTAGATTTCTGAGGATATCCCACGTGTTTTTCGAGTTTCGTTTGTTTTCTTCGAGAACTGTTTCATAATAAAGGTTCTTGGAATTTCGCCTAACTTTATTAAAAATACTGCAATATTGTTTATAGGCTTGTCTGTTTTGTTCCGTCGGATGTTTTAATTTTTTTTATGTATAGTCTGTTTTTTGTAAGCGATGAATTCAACATACCCGTTGTCATCCATGGTTCACGTTTGACAAATCTTTTTGTGTTGCGTGTGTACACTAATGGGAAAGCTTTTTCGAAGGCTTCTAAATAAATATGCATAAACCTGTCATAAGCTTGGTTTGTGCAAGGGCAGTTGTATACCGTACTAAAATCACTGGCTTCCAGGTAGGTTTTAAAGAGGTTAATATTAGCATGAGAGAAAATTCTTTTTTGGTTCTTTCCTGTCCTAATTTCTGTTTTTGTTGACCGGTGGACGATAAAGGTGCCGAAGTGGTCAGATATATCGGTTAGTAGAATTCCAGCTCTATAGTCTGACGGATTGCTTGTAAGGATGTGATCAATCAATGTCGCTGAGTGTTCGGTGACTCTCGTTGGTCTCGTTATGACAGGGATGAATCCATTATGGAATGCATTTTCAACGTATGAATTTGTTTGAGTGTGATGGCGAAAATTGAGTAAGTCTATATTAACGTCCCCGAATATATATGAGGTCTTATGTCCTGAGTTTAGTTTGATCATGAGATTATTAATTTTTCCTAAAAAGGCGTTTACGTCGGCTAGGGGTGCAGTATTAGGTCGATATATACATCCAATTACTATTGAATGTTTAGTGTTGGGATTAAGTTCAATGACGAGGAATTCAAAAATGTGTTCACTAAAGTCTGTTAAGTCCTCTGGAGAATGGGATATTGTCTTTTATATAGATACCCACACCCCCGCGTCCGTCATCTGTTCGGGATCTGTATTGGAAGGGTTGATCCACGTCTAGATTGAAGTTCGTTAGCTCATTTATTTTGAACATTTCCGTGAGTCCAATTACATCGAATGTATTTTCCCCGTCATTTATTTCTCTAAGTAAGTTTTTAAGGGAATCAAAGCTTGAACTTAGGCTCCGACAGTTTAAATTAAATATGGATGTACCGACTTTTGTAGTCGAGACTTCCCGTTGGAACTGTTGCGGGGTATAGTAATTACAGGAATGGTCATGTATAGTGAGTGGGGTATCGGAGTCATCTGGTATACCCACGTGGGTTACGTCATTTAGGGTAGATAGAAAGTCATATTTGGAGTTTTTCTGTATCTCCCCGATATTTCCATTAAGTGCCGCCATTTTGTGGATAATTTAGTGTAGCCTGGACCACGGGCGCAAAGTGCAAATTTGTAAGTATTGAAGTACAGTACAACATTTCTGAAGATACATAACAAAATAATATGCATGTACAACATAAATTTTCACATGATTTCAAATCCATGGTTGGCATATCTGCCACAGTCGGTGTAGTGGTTTTGTCTGATGAAGTGGCCATGTATAAATGATTGGTTAATCTTGACTTTATATGGTTACAAGATGTATAAAGCCATCAATAACCAATCGTTTATATTATTGTGCACCTTAATTGGTTCATGTTCATTGAGAATTGTTTTACTAAGTACTTTCGCTCTGGTCGGGGGTTGGGGGACGAGGTAGGGTGGTGTATGTGTGGGGGGGGGCGGGGGTGTTCGGGGCTTCAAGCAACCTATTACCAGCAGAGGTTTGGATCACTTTTAGTACATGAGGCTATATAATGGTTACAAGATATATAAAGTTATCAATAAACAATCGTTTATGTTCTTGTGCACATTAAGTAGTACATGTTCATTAAGAATAGTTTTACCAAGTACTTTCGCTCTGGTCGGGTTGAAGGGGGGGTCCAAGCGTTCTAATCGAAAGTTCCAGCATCCTCTAACGAATTCAGCAGTAACAGAACAGGTGTGTGTGTGGGTGGGGGGGGGGGGGGGGGGGTGAGTTATATATTGGTTTCATGCGACTTGATTTCAATCGGTGTTTAGATCACTTTTGGTGAATGTGGCCAGTTAATGGTCGCAAGAAGTATAAAGTCACCAGTAACCAGTCGTTTATATTCTTGTGCACATTAATTAGCTCATGTTCATTAAGAATTATTTTTACTAAGTACTTTCAGTACGAAAGTCGAGCGTTCGGGTCGAAAGTTCCGGCATCTTCTGACGAATTTAACAGTGACAGGACAGGTGGGGGCGAGGGGGGGGGGGGAATTTATATATTGGTTTCATGTGACTTGATTTCAGTCGTTGTTTAAGTCACTTTTAGTGGATGTGGCTATTTAATGGTCACAAGATGTATAAAGTCATCAGTAACCAGTCGTTTATATTCTTGTGCACATTAATTGGCTCATGTTCATTGAGAATTGTTTTTACTAGGTACTTTCAGTACGAAAGTCAAGAGTTCTGGTCCAAAATTCTGGCATCTTCCGACGAATTTAACAGTGACGGAGGTTGGTGCGGGGAGGGGGGATTTAACCCTTTACCTAACGTAGAAAGCAGACGACACTTGCAAAAATAATTCTTGAATAACTAATTTTTTTCATTTTTTGTCTCAAAAACATAGGTTATGACCCCTCGTTGGAACGAGCTCGACGAGCTCGTTCCAACGAGGGGTCATAACCTATGTTTTTGAGACAAAAAATGAAAAAAATAATGAAAATTAATTGGCGATTTTTGAGAATAGCGCTGGCCGATTTTGGCCGTTACGTTGGGTAAAGGGTTAAGTTATATATTGGTTTCATGCAACTTTATTTCAGCCGATGTTTAGGCGATAATAAACGTACACCATGGTGGAAAGTGGAATAGGGGTAAAGTTATATAATGATTTCAAATGACTAGATTTCAGTGGGGATTTAGATCGCTTTCAGTAGATATGGCAATCTAATGAACTTACACACTAGTGGAGAGGGCAATGGGGATACATTTATATAATAATTTCAAGTAACATTGGTTCAGTGAGGACTTAGATCACTTTCAGTAGATATGGCAATCTAATGAACTTACACACTAGTGGAGAGGGCAATGGGGATACATTTATATAATAATTTCAAGTAACATTGGTTCAGTGAGGACTTAGATCACTTTCAGTGGATATGACAACATAATGAACTTACACGATGGCAGAAAGGGATGGGAGTAAATTATATAAAGTGTTCGAGTTACTTGGTTTCATTGGGAGTGTAGATAATTTTTAATAGTTATGGCAATATGATGAACTTACACAATTGTGGAAGAGGGGGTAAATTTATATCGTGGTTTCAGGTAACTTAGTTTCAGTCGGTTTAGATCACTTTCAGTGGATATGGCAATATAATGAATTTACACTATGGTGGAAAGGGGAGTAGCGGTAAATATATGCAATGGTTTCAAGTAACTTGGTTACGGTGGGGATTTAGGTCATTTTCAGGCAATATAGCAATATAGTGAACTTACAAAGGTAGAAAAGGAAATAGGGGTATATTTATATACTGATGTCAAGTAACTATTGAAATTATATAATGAATTCAAGTAACTTGATTTCAATGAGGGTTTAGATCACTTTCAGTACATATGACAATATAATGAAGTCACACAGTGGTGGAAAGGGGAATGGGGCTGAATTTATATAATAACTTCAAGTAACATGGTTTCTGTGTTGGTGGTGGTGGGGGTGGTGGGGGAGGGGGGGGGGGTTAGATCACTTTCAACAGATATGGCAATATGATGGACTTACACAATGGTGGAATAGGGAATAGGGGAACATTTATATAGTGATTTCAAGTAACTTAGTTTCAATTGGTGTTTAAATTACTATCAGTGGATATGGCAATGTGATGATCTTACCCAATGGTAGAAAAGGGAATGGGGGTAAATTTATATAAGGGTTTCAAATAACTTGGTTTCAGTGGGGGTTAGAGCACTTTCAGTATATATGACTATGTGATGGTCATAAGAGGTATAAGTCAAGTTTAACCCATCCTTTATACGCTTGGTTGAATCACACTAATTTTGATTACTGGTATCTAGAGTCTTGATGATATGCTGTCCAACTGTGAGGGGAGGTTGGTTTGAATAAGCATAGGTGGAGTGGTTGGGGGTAGTTTGAATATGCATAGGTGAGTATGTGTTTGTGTTGGGGTGGGGTGGGGTGGGGTGGGGCTATGTGGATGTTAATATCCAACAAACATCCCTGAACTGTAGGTTGTTAATTAGTTTCACCTTAACCCTTTACCTAACATGAAAAGCAGACGACACTTGCAAAAAAAATTCTTGAATAACTAAATTTTTTCATTTTTTGTCTCAAAAACATAGGTTATGACCCCTCGTTGGAACGAGCTCGACGAGCTCGTTCCAACGAGGGGTCATAACCTATGTTTTTGAGACAAAAAATTAAAATATTTTGAAAATTAATTGGCAATTTTTGAGAATAGCGCTGGCCGGTTTTGGCCGTTACGTTGGATAAAGGGTTAATGTTTTCCACTCATCATCACATTTACAGTTATTGTTGTGTTTTTTAGGGGTTTTTTCAGTGCTTTTGTTTGTCTCTACTATGAAATTGAGGGGGTGATCCATCATTTTAAGTCCTTCAATTGCTCAATTGTATACACTTTGCCAGTTTTAGGTTTCACATAAATTTTGCCACCAACTGACCATGCATCTTCTATGTCATCTCTATTTTTTGACTCCATTGCTATGGAATGGTTGTGAGCAGTGAGATCTTCTCTTAGTACTACCTTGGACCCTTTCAGTTTTCTTCTGTTGTCCATCACCCCAAGTTTTATTCTTCTTGAAACAAACTTAACTATTATCGGCCTTGGTTTGGAACGCCGTTGATCTTCGGAAAAGTGACCAGTTCTATGTGCTACACTTATATCACTCTTTGATATATTTAGCTGCAGTGACTGTTGCAATACTTGGAGTACCTTGTCCTCACATTGGGATATTGTTTCGCCCTTCTCATCCTGAAGCCCATATACTCTCACCCTTTCCTGTGGCGTGTATTGTTCTAGTTTGATGAGGCGTTCATGTCACCTGTTTGCATGGTCAGTTGGTGGCAAAATTTATGTGAAACCTAAAACTGGCAAAGTGTATACAATTGAGCAATTGAAGGACTTAAAATGATGGATCACCCCCTCAATTTCATAGTAGAGACAAACAAAAGCACTGAAAAAACCCCTAAAAAACACAACAATAACTGTAAATGTGATGATGAGTGGAAAACATTAACCCTTTACCCAACGTAACGGCCAAAACCGGCCAGCGCTATTCTCAAAAATTGCCAATTAATTTTCAAAATATTTTCATTTTTTGTCTCAAAAACATAGGTTATGACCCCTCGTTGGAACGAGCTCGTCGAGCTCGTTCCAACGAGGGGTCATAACCTATGTTTTTGAGACAAAAAATGAAAAAATTTAGTTATTCAAGAATTTTTTTTGCAAGTGTCGTCTGCTTTTCATGTTAGGTAAAGGGTTAAGGTGAAACTAATTAACAACCTACAGTTCAGGGATGTTTGTTGGATATTAACATCCACATAGCCCTCCACCCCCCACCCCACCCCACCCCAACACAAACACATACTCACCTATGGTACATGGCCCATATACTCTCACCCTTTCCTGTGGCGTGTATTGTTCTAGTTTATTATTTTTATCTTTCAGTTTATCAATTCTATCAGATAGTTTCGTTATGGTATCAGCACTTGCAGAAATGTCCCTCAAGTATGAATTGTTCTCCTCTTTCATTCTATTGAAGTCATCCATCATTTTATTAACGTCTATTTTTATGGCCACTGAAATTTCACTGATTTCTTCTTACCTCATGTTTTATGTCTGCCTTGATACCTTTCATATCCTCTCTTTTGAGTAACCCAAGTTTCTCTACAGCTCTTCCCAGAGCAGAATCAAGTGTGTCCTGAGTGATTGTATTGTCAAGCTTCCTATTTATATCTTTTAAGATTGATCTAATATCTGCTTGTGAATCACAGGTCACCAGAGGGATGGCTGTTGATGTTGATGTGATTGTGGCTGCAGCTCCAGACACTGGCATTGTTGACATAGTTGTAATAGTTTTTGTTTGGGTTGTTGGTTGGGAAATTGACACTATTGGCTTAGATTGAGTGGTTGATGAGGCTGACTTTGCGTTAGTAATAGCAACAGGGAGTTTTGTCTGAATGGTTGAGGTTTTCCTCAACGTTTGTTGAGTGTTTTTAGGCTTCCAGGAGTCTGTGCTGTTAGGTTTCAAAATACTAATGGCACCAGTTTCAGCTTTCTGTTTTTTTTTTGGTGGCTGTGAAGATCTTACTGCTGTTGTTGCAGGGCTTTTCTCGTCACTAGGGGTGATATTGTCTAGATTGTAAGAGTTATTCATGCTATCATCAGCACTTGAACAAGAACTTACAGCAGCAGCTGACCTCTTCGGTAACATATCCTACATCAAATTTTATTCTATTAGCTGAAATGTTCTGAAATTTACTGAAAAGTCACCGTAATGTGAATGAGAATGTTTTCAGAAATACGGTTGATAACACGAAAACAGGTGACATGAACGCCCCATCAATGACGAAATTTGAGATTCAGTTGAGTTACGTGACGCTCAGCAACGTACTTTACATATCTTATCTCATCGAAAACCTTCAAATGTTTTACATACAACCTTTATCCAGATTCAAGCTCTAAAAAAGAATTATCGACCGACTTTGACTGTGACAGAAATTTGTTGTTGTTCTCACGGCGCCATGATGATGCTCCCCTCAACCCCATCGGGCACCTCCACCCAAACTCCTCCAACTCCCCCATTGAAACCTGAAAGCTCCCAGAACGGATGTGGCGTGTATTTTAGCTTTACTCTGAGAACAAGTCATTGAAAAATTAAAAACACTGAGTGCCGAACCTGGGAAGGACATTGTCTGCTCCCCTCGCTCTTGTAGTCCGAAGGCAGTGAAGGCAGTTGCCTTCTATGCCTCCTGCTTCCACCGTCCCTGCTCCTCCTTGAGTCAAAGTTTATTCGAAGGTTTCTTAGTTTTCTACTGTCAAATTTAAATTAAGCGCGACGTTTAATTGGAAATAAATAATAAAATAAAATATATTAGTGAAGCTTTGAGTATGGTGTTTGCGAGTGAAAAGTAAACTTCGTCGATGGTGTTGTAAACGACACTACCGACGGAGATTGCGTTTCACTGGTGAACTCGGTGGGTTTCTTTTTTAACGTATTGATCTGTCGCATTGTTTGCTTGGACAGGTAGGCCTTAAAGTATATTACGTGCATCAGAAAACTTGACCAGTTTATTTATTTATTCATTGGAGTTTAGCGACATAGACACCTCGTGTCGGACAGTTATACGGGTGGAGGAAGCCGGAATACCCGGAGAGAACCACCGAACAACGGCGAACAACTGCCAGCAACTCCCCAACGTACTAACTCCACACAAGCAGATTTAGCATTGGTTGAAGACAGGTGTATCGATGACGGCAGTACGCCTTAGTACAGAGCGCCACACCGTGCTCCCACGTGGGCAGTCGGGATTAAGTACTTTGCCCAAGGACACAACGCAGTTACACCTGCCGGAATTCAAAGCATGGGGAAACTTTACCAAATTCTACATATGGAGAAAATGTGAAGAAACACCTTTGAACCCTTCACCTAACAAATAGACCGCTCCCCCCGCGTAATTGTCAAATTAAGCAGTTGAAAAATAATTTGGTTTTTAAATTTCAGCAAAACTATATCATGTGGCACCTCGACGAGTCGAGCTCGTTCTCTTTGGGGGTCACATGGTATGATTCTGTTAAGCATTTTTGAAAAAAATGAAAGCATACTTAAAATAACAATTTACATCACATGTGCGTTGGGTAAAGGGTTAAATACGCACAATTTAATCAGAGCACTATTACATTATGTAGTCACAACACTTATCCTCGCTATTTGATGGAATTTAAGATTTACACCACAGTTTATCGTTGGAATTTTTTATTCCTCCAATGATAAACTGTGAATTAAATCTTAAATTTACACCACAATCCATGCACGTAATAAGCTGCAGTGTTGCATGCTACATATTTCAACCTTTGAATTCACACCGGTAAACATGTTAGAGCTGTCTAGTCTTTGTCGTGCTTCAATAAATCGGAGAAACAAAGAACTCGTCCCCTGAGTTCCAATGTGTTGTGCCTACTTGCACATTGGAATTCAGAGATGAACTGCTGAAAGTTATAATTGGTCTTTTCAAGTTACCCTGTCTTATGATCTTTACCGGCAATGAAACTGCTATCACCACAGTGCAAAAGAATACAACTCCAGAAACGTCAAATAAACTTTCTTCACATCCTTCGTTTTGATTTTCAGCATTGCATTTTATTAGTGATGGTCGAGTGGATAAGTGCGTAGATCTCTTATGTCGGAGGTCCTGGGATCGATCCTCGGGCGGTACTATTCTCGAGGTGTCCGAACACACTGCGTACCAAACTATCGGTGGGAAGTTAAATGACTGTATCCTGTGTGGAAAGAGACACACGCCGTCAGGCTAAAGATCCAATTGTAGCATTCGTGAGGGAGAGGCCACGAAACTGCCGCTATGCTCCCGCGCCAATTGACAAAGAAGAGGCGTTGATGGAAGTTGTACAACTTCATCGCCAATACTTGTAAAATTAATAAGCTTAAAAGAAAAAAAATATTGCTTAATTGAGACGTTGGGTCATGCTAACCTAAACTTTCGTGTCGAAGCGAATCAGACACCAGATTTCGAATCGAATCTCATTGCTTTTCATGTTCAGGATATTGCACCTTCTTACAACAGAAAATATTGTCATTCTCCACTCTGGAATTGCGTGCGAATCAAGCAAAAACGCAAAATATTCCAGAACGGAATCAATGCAATTTCGGAAGCGGAACCCACTTGAATTCTTTTTTATCATCAGGTCTTCTGCACAGGAGACCCGGTGATAGACGAAGAGTTCAGGAGGAGACACTTTGTAGAATTTTGAGAACATCTCGACGATTCGAAAATGTTCGAATCGTCACAAATAAAATCGTATCGTATTAAATCGAATCATTGGGACTATTTCTAATCGAATCGAATTTTGAAGGTTCGCAGGGCCCTATATTAGTGATGGCCGGGTGGATAAGTGCGAGGATCTCTCATGCCGGAATGCCGGAGGTCCTGGGATCGATCCTCGGGCAGTAAAGTTCCCGAGGTATCCAAACACACCACGTATCGTCTTATCCGTGGAAAGGTAAATGACTGTCCCCTGTGTCCCCTGTGTCCCCTTCAACTAACGAAATAATATACAAATAATATACAAATTGAGCAATTAAAAAAACACAATTTTTCCAAAACCATTAACAAAACCATAGCATGGCACTCCTCATGGGAACGAGCTCGTCGAGCTCGTTCCAATGAGAGGTCACATGATAGGGTTTGGAAAAAAATGAAAACAAATAATTGAAACAACAAATTTTGATATTTTGTGCATGTGTTGGGATTCTAATGATTTCTGAAAGAAAAAAATACCCAAAACGTTCGTTTCAGCGGTTAGATTGTCCTCTTCGCACTAACTAGAGATTTTACATATTACTAATACCAAGAGAAATTATATTTCAGTACATTGTCTGTCCTTACAGTTGCATAAATTACCAACTGAGCTCAAATGTTAGCTGCGCTAGTTATCGGTTTATTCTTTTCTTCTTTTTCAGCTCTTTCCAAACTGCCGGAAGTTTCACAGGACATCATTAAGCTACAACAAGGTGGTTATCTCGACAAGCTTGTGGGTTAAGACGTCACGATGTTTGTCACGATTGGTTCAATTTATTTTTGATCACTTGTGATGAAGAAATAAAAATATTGATCATGCCTCTACTAATAATTACGTGTTTTACTATTGTTTCATTGTGCGGGGTCGAGAAAAGAGGTTTGGGACAAGTAATCCGCACGGGCGTTTTTGGGGGGTTCGGCAGATGAATATTCCAAAGACACAAGCAATTCTAACCACCTAAAGATGGCACAAAGTCGCAACAAATTAGATTTACTCCGGCTCTTAATCGGTCATCTTAGCGACGCCCCCGGACACAAGAATAGGTCAGATGATTTCATATTTTTTTTATTTTATTAAGTTATTGTGCTACAGTTAAAACTAAAAGTCCTGTCATGAAATGCGCACAAATAGCACGTCTAATCTACGCGCTATGGCCATAGTAAGGCTATCAAATTCTGTACACAAATGTGCACAAGCAATGTTTCAGCCAATTGACCTCCGGGTAACCCGGAGGTCCATTGGCAGAAACATTGCCTGTGTTTGCTATGAGTAACTAGGAGAACCTGCTATGCTTTGGATACCATTCGATATGGCAATTGCGCGCAGTACCTACGCGAAATTAAGCCTAGATAAGCGCACAGTTAGTGACAGGACTTCTAGTTTTAACTGTATGGTACACCGCTGGGAAATTGCCCCAAGCAGCGTATTCCATTGCAGCATTTTTCAGAGTCAGTTTCAAAGAACAATAAAGTTGATCGCCATCATAAAATATCTCATAGTACTGGCAGAGTTAACAATGACCTATCGAGATCAAGTCGAGTAAACTTTCACGCTATTCGTCTGAAATACAATAGTCTAGGTGAACGGAAATAGGCTGTCATTTTCCTTTTCTTGCAAACAACAGGCGAGCAAAATTATCTTCCGCCCAATTTGTTCAGGTCTGAAGTGCCAGCACGAGTTTAAGCTCATATAACACCAAAGGACCATTGGCTGCAATATTTCTTGTGTTTCTTGTTTTGAGTTTCCTTCAAGGGTTGAGAGTTTTTAACAGAACATTCCATTGTACCACGACTGCTGTGCATCTTAACGTTACGCGATACAGTACAGACATTTGGGAATGTGCTAGATACATCTCGCGTGGAATCTGGATTACGCGGAAGAATGTCATGAAAGAGAGCGCTTCTAGGTGGTTATTACGCGTCTGAATGGTGTTACGACGTGAATGAAATGCATTGACACAAAAATGTGGCAAGCAAGAAATGTTATCAGACCGCCGAATGTGATATTGTTTCTTTGAAAATATTAGCTTCATTCACTCAATTCAAGTTTAACGGTGCAATAAATCCAGAACATAATTTGGAAAGAGCACGGGCAGCAGGAATCATCGATCCGAGGTGGAGTCTGTCTTGTATTTCACGCCCGCTTTCATGGCTCGTGAAATATAAGAAAAGCTGCACTTCGTGTCGTTGATTTCAGTCCCTTACTACTCTCTCTCGTTGTGTTACGTGTTAATCATGGGGCGTTTCATTGTTTTTCTCTCGCCGTGCAATGTATATCTTGGCATGAAACAATATTTAAACGAACATCTCATGGCAAATATTTTGTTTTGTCACACCACTGTGAATTTCATTGTTCATTATTCGCCAGTTGTCATCAGTGGCATCTTATCATTGACAAAAGAAGATGATTAGACTGTGGAGAACTTTTCATATAGGAAGGGGTTGTGAGGTGACAAGTAGGATAGAGTGCTTGAAAACTATGCGCATGTACATTCGTTATAAAAAAATGAATGTTTTACATTAATACTGAAAGATTTAAGCTAGAATGATTCTACAATAATCTAAAAGGACGCAACAGTATTGTCATAACAAAAGCAGGCAGGAAATTTCTAGTGGATCGCGACTCAGTCCGCGTCTCTGGCCACAGCACTGTAGAAGTTTATCTCTCGAAAAAGAAACGTGAAAACATTGCATCTCAGATGTTAACCCTTTATCCAACGTAAGGGCAAAAACCGGCCAGCGCTATTCTCAAAAATCGCCAATTAATTTTCATTTGATTTTTCAATTTTTGTCTTAAAAACATAGGTTATGACCCCTCATTGGAACGAGCTCGTTCCAATGGGGGGTAATAACCTATGTTTTGAGACAAAAATGAAAGCAATTAGTTATTCAAGAATTTTGTTTGCAAGTGTCGTCTGCTTTTCATGTTAGGTAAAGGGTTAATTTCGTTGATTTTTACTTGAAGCTACAATATTTTATTTTTTTGACATCTCGATCCACTGGTGCGCTTGTGTCGCGATCAACATGACATATGACCTAGAAAGAGATCTTTGGCATCATAGTACTGTAAATGGAAGAGAGAGAATTAATAGAATAAACTTTACTTGAAACTTGTCTTGTTCAGTTGTAACCGGAAAGGTGATTTACATCACTATCCAGAATGTGTACACACTCCTTACCGACTCAGAATACGTTTTCGCGTCTTTTCGTCAATTTGTAAAAATAATGTTGCAATGAGTACGTTTGATATCGAACGTCCACAATTTCTGATAATACGTATCCTCTTACATGACTCCACCGCCTGCTGTAGTTCCATCAAATGTTTCGAAATAATTTTGAACTGCTTTTTAATTACAAATCTGGCTTTGATGGGAGATGTTCATTTATACTACGGTCTGCATGCAAGCCAAGACCACTGATCTTTCTGCAACAGGATTGCTGGAACGTCAGTGAAAAACGTCGCCACTCAAATTGCTCTGCCTCCTCCAAACATTCGTCAAGTCAATCAAGGCGGTAACTCCTCCCAATCGATGACGTTTCATGAAGCGAAAGTTGTTACATTGTGACTGTCACAGCGCAACAGCTTTAACTTTATAAAACATCATGTTTTTAACATTACGAAAACTAGTAATGAACTAGTACAAGATTCAATACGAACAGTTATATTCGACCCAGAAGGACAATAAAATGATGATGTCAATGGCGATGAGCTGGTTGTATTGGTTTTTATACCATGATTACCTATTCCACTATATATAAAAAGCCTATGACATAAATGTGAGCTTTACACACCAACCGTGGTGAGCACGCCAGCAATGGGATTCCAAGAGTTAAAATTTACACCTACAGTGGAACTACATCCATGTTGACCTTTGGTGACCTCGCCTTGAATGCAAACTTGTCTAAATTTATCACTCGTCGTCTCGTGAAGAGTGAAATAAAACCGGCAATTATTTATTACGGTTTTAAATAAGTTTACCTCATAACATACCAAAAATTAAAAACTTACATTGTCTCATCTTCATAAAGCATCAATAACTCGAAATAGTATGTTATTATGTTATTAAACATAATAACATACTATTTCGAGTTATTGATGCTTTATGAATTTTCGCTTTTCGTTTTCTTTTTCGTTTCGGCGATAAAATTACCAGCGGAAGTATCGCCCACTGAACTAAATATTTGAATCAGAAAATACCCGCCTTGAAATGTTGGAAGTGATGCAATCTCTAAAAAATAAACAGCCTTGGGAAAATAAATTGTTTCTATAAACGTTTGAAGCATTCTATTGACGTCTTGCATTATTGATGAATATTCCAGATAAAAAAGAGGGTGATTTGATGACTTTTGGACCTAAAAAATACAATTTACATTTGGTACGTGTCTGTAAGGAATTCCCTGAAAAATATGTGCACGTGACCGGTACTTCCCTTGCTGTCAATTTTTCTCTCGTATTTGTTGCATGATCCCCTGTTTTGGAGTCAGAAAACGTTGTCTGAAGGGCTATACTTGACAAAGATATTTGAATGCCAAAATTAAAGTGATGTGATGGGTTCATATTTGTTTTGCCTGAACGTTATAATGGTCACCTGTGGGAAAATATTTCGTTGCGTTATACCATAAACAACAAAAAAGGATTCGCACGTGTGAATAATGATTTATTTAACATTTAAACTCTTATTAATCTGACGGTCATGGTATAAATAAAATATTTAAAAGTAGCTTGGTGTACTAAATGTTCACTACTCGTGGTGAAGTGCTGTTAACCGCGCGCCAAAGTCTCGCGGTTAACACCACTTCACCACTCGTGGTGAACATTTGGGACACCAAGCTACTATGGGTATATTGTATATGTCCAGGATAATGACACGGGGGTAACGTGTGTGAACCTTCGAAGCGTAATCCGTAAGATTATCTCAACAAGAGTAAACAAATACGCCCAGGGGTCGCATACCCTGACGACATTTGTTTACTCTTGATTGGATTGTCTTACGGATGGAAGAAGTCGGATTAACCAATGATCACCGCTGGCCAGTAGTGCATAACTGTCAGACTCTTCGGTGTACTAATCAGAAAAGGGCGGCTCTTAAGCTCTCATCCTAGTTGGAATTTACTGACGCCGCAAAAACCATGTCCGATCACTAGCAATTAGTACTACAGATGCCATAGAACTACATTTTTGTACTGATAAACTAACTGTAGTCACAAATAAATAAGATTAATTTTAATTTCAACAAAGGAGAGGCTAATCTAGCTGTTAGACGTGTTCGGGTTTCTCTGAATGTAATTGTTCTGGAAGTGAAAGATGTCAGTCAAACAGGTGCCAATGTTTCAAAGCTAAACTTTTGTGTAACTCAAAATGTCATTCCACGTTAGACTGTAATAATAAGAATAGTGCTAAAACATTTATTTTAACATTAAACATAATTTATCTCGTCACAACATTTTTTGTATTCCATCCAAACCTAGCATCCAGTAAATATGTCTAAACACTAAGTAAAGATTTCAGTAAATATGTATAATTCCTGAATATTTCAGTAAATATACATATGTACTGATGGATTCAGTAATTATACATATTTACGGAAATGTTCAGTAAGTATACATATTTACTGATTAGACATATTTACTGTGACATATCGTCGCCTGAGTGCTAGAATGTTCTATGTCCCCATGGGACATAGAACATTCTAGGACTCAGGCGACGATTTTGACTTCAACCGATACAGACACAGTTCGCACGTGTCGTCTTAAATGCAATGACATTTTCAGACATTTGTAAGAGGTAAAAATGACTTTATTGAGTCGAGATGTGTTAAAATAGTTGAACGAAGCAGTGTATGTTTCTTTGACAATACAATTTCAGTAAGAATCGCATCATTATCAAGATTCTGGGAAGCTCAGGTTCATGCTATTTCGTCTTTTGACTGCCAGTTCAGATTTCGAGTTACTGGGAATCCACTCCACCAGAACTGGCCTAGTGTAATTCGCTCTGCATTGTCTTTGTACCAGTTATGGGTACTGACATGTTCCTGACATATCAGAACATCTTTAGCAAACATGACAATTTACACGTTTGAAACAAAAGGGTATTGAGTCAGCATTTTCTTGGGTTTATAAGGAAAGTTGGGGGTACGGTGGCGCTGTGTACTAAGGCGTACTACACGTCGATGGTGCACTTGTCTACAACCAATGCTACCCTGCTTGTGTGGAGTTAGCACGTTGGGGGTCTGACAGTTGCTCGCCGTCGTTCGCTTTTCTCCCAGGGTACTCCGACTTCCGCCACACGTAAAATTGCCCAACACGAGGTGACCCTGGCTGTCAAATGTGTCATTAAACCACAATAAATAAATATATAAACTTAACATAGAAAAATAACCCAAAACCAAGAATATGAGAGGGAAACAATGTTAAAATGGAAATTTAAAACACCAAAAAAAATAATCAAAATCACCTGCAGCATTGACTACTAAAACCGACGGGATCACGACTGGTTCGCGACCCGGTCGAGGTTGTGTGTCCGCTTTTCCGCACACAAAACAATAAAATGTCAAAAGAAACGCGATACCATGGCACTTAGAATAGAACTTTCGTTTGTTGTCTATGATTCAGTCTTGATTTTGTAATATTTTATTTATGAAATATTTGCCCACCGGTGTAAATATCTCACAAGCCGATCACAATCCTATTGCTTCAATGGAATGTGAAAACGCTTTTGCGATCGGGACGTTACTTATTTATAGCTTCTTATTCGACATTCGTTATCAACTGATGATATCGGTTTATAACGAATGCCGAATAAGGAACTGAGAATAAGTAACGATTGTCATGATCCTCTTTGCTATCACCATAAGTTTCATTACAAGTCTCGTTCGAAGTGTGGGAGTGATGACTTATCCCTCGCTTGGAGGAGGGAAGTGGGGTGACGCCATGTCGCGTTGTATTATGTGTTTCCCCATGATTGTCATCGTTACTCGTTGCGACGTCATTTCCATGTTGTTGGTTGGTTTTAATGCGCACGCGCAACAGGTGGGCATACCGGAAAAGAGGGCTTACGAAGGGTAAGGAGAGGGAGAAAAGGGGCATTATAAGAGGAAAAGGACAGTAGTATAGGCCTTGTTTTAAAGGATGAATTCAGTCCTTTGCAGGACTTCTGGCATTCGTGGTTACTTGCGTCTACGAATCTGGTGGTTATAATTAAAACAGAAAGTAACTATCGCTTGTAAAATCCAATATAGACGATAGCAAATACAGATTATTACAAAAGGAAGTTAGTCTGGGTTGTCGGATTGCGCTAAGTTGATGAGACACGCTGGTGCCAATACTATAAACTTTTACAATTGTATTTTCTAGAATTGTATTTATTAGTTATGACTTTAAATGGGTTGAAATGAACCATTATCATTTGCAAAGATGTGGCAATTTGCCAGCTGCCATATCTTTTAAAATGCTTATGATTCATTTTAGTCAGTCATATTAATATGTAGAAAACACAATTCTAGAAAATACAATTGTAAAAGTTTTACAGTATTAACTCCAGGCTGATCAAACACAACGCTGTAGACGCCGTGTTTGATCCGACTGAACTGTTCTTGTCAATGAGACGGAATATGACTTCCCAGATTAACGGACTGTTGTAAACATTTGTTCATCAGATGATAGAGAAGCTTTAAAAAGAGAACACGACACCTGAAAGGTAACCGTAAACGAAAGTATGTCTATTGATGTTTGCCTGGACTGTCCAGAACAAAGGCTCTGGAATTTTTTGTTCACGTTTATAAGATTTTCACATCGAAGCTTTTCACATGTCAGTGACGTCATTGACGTCACGAGAAGCTCGTTTTAGACAGGCGTGATACGAATTTGAAAATGTTGAGCCAGAGTGAAAGGACAGTTAAATGATCTTGGTCGTCATATTCCGTCGTCTTGGCGGGACCAGATCAGCAGGTCAAACAATACACCGCGTTGAATCAGTCGGTTAAATGCTAGAAGCCCTTCCGTCCCTTGTGTACATCTAGACGCCATCTACAATGCTCTAGCACCCAAGGGACGATATTTGTAATCTTATCAGAATGTGTTGGTGCTGGAATTGCACAGTTTTATATTCGATTGATGTGCTTCAGGTCGAATTAGAACAAATATGTTGTCCGTGAGTGCAAAGCGGCATGCTCTGATAACTTAAGGCCAATTCACGTGAAAAAATTCCGGCGACAAAAGTAATCCAGTACTCTACCATTTGCCTATTCTACTGTATTGTCGCTCCAAACACGGAATGGGCAGTCAAGTCAGATACTTTATCATTTTCAACACTTTCAAACCTGAACGCATAAATTACTGCGTAAGAGAAAATACGGAGGTCGGTTTGCAAACTTCATAATGGACAAAATGTTTTTGAGGAAGGTCAATGCTGATTCCACCCGTCAGCCCCAAAGGGATGTTGGATTAAATTATTACTAATCCTCCCTACAGATACAAAATGATTTGCTCCGTCGCTACAACCAATACAGTACAGTCGCCGTCGGCTGGTCAATTTCTACGGGTGGACAATATTTCCACGGACGCAATAATATTAGATTCCAAACACTAATCATAGGAATAATCATCAAAAATTTCATTAAGGAAGCACCTTGTGAAACCCGATGCTTCATTAATTAAAATTGTGCTGATGATGTTTTGTATTACCTGGTAAACGCATGCGTGGACATACACTGCCCACGCGTGTGTTGCGATCAGTCCACGGTGGCTGTACTGTTTTGTATGCGGCTGTCCCATTCAGACACTTCATATCGGAAGGGTTAGTTTCGTAAAATTTTACTCGTATATCAAACTGTTAATCTGACACAAAAGCTGTGAAAATAAGGTTGTGTTCTGACCCTTGCAAATTTTCGGAAGAAAATCATTTTATAATACTTAAAACACAAATAGGTATAACAAAATACACGCTGAGTTTTGACATCTTTTTGTGTTTGTTTTTCATATTTTTGATTCAGATATAGATGGCAGTGTATAAATCAAGTTGACATGATAAAACATGCAATTCAATAACTGTATTTAACAGCTGGAAATAATAAATAGTAGTCAATAATAAACGAAAATACTATGTAGATATATTTGGATTATTTATCAAAAATGTTGCCCAAGCAGGTTTGGGGTCTCGGGTGAGACAAACTGACATTTTGGAATGTTCTTCAGTGCAGACAGATACTTGAATAGAGGTTTTCGTTGTATTGTTTACGGCTTTATCGGTTTAAAGAGTCACATAAGAGGTGATAGCATGGCCCATCTTGTTCGTAACAGAGAAGCTTTTTTCCTGTGAGTGACAATATACTGAGGACAGTTCTATATCGTTATAACCTTTTAGTTGCTGAATGTAGTTCATGTAGCATGGTGGATATCTTATTACTTTGCAGGAATAAGCATGTTTCTTAAAGATGACAGTGCATAAATCAATTATGGGTTCTGTTGTCGCGTTATTTCTGTAGCCCAAGAGAATGTATTCTGCGGTAAGTGAGAAGGTAATTCCGCCCTTCCCCTTAGATCGTCTAGAAAGTTTAACAGTATTGTTTTGGAGCAGAAGAGTAGTATAGCTCGTATGTTCGAGGGACAGGTTGCCGGACCTCGGTGCCGGACCTCGGAAGTGACGTCATGTCACGTGACCTAGTGGAGCCATGTTGTGTTGCCTTGGTAACCCGCGTGAGCGGCCATGTTGTGACGTCATCTCCATAGTAATACGTGGTGTTAGTGCGCATGCGCAGCGCGTGTTGTTAGGGTGATACGTGTTTCCGTCGGCCATTTTGTATACAGGAGGCCGCCATCTTGGTTTCTATGGTAGCACGTGATTGCTATGTTACCTAAGGCCTACAATAAGACAGGGGTATGTCCGGAGGGTATGTTCGATTGAATCGGAGTATTTTCTGGAACGACATCCCAGGATAATTACCACAAACAACCCGACAATCCATCCAAATCACCAAAATCCACCCAAAATCACCGAAATTGACTTTATTTCCCCAATTTATCGGCTTAGCACGTAGTGCTATAGTACTAAGGGGGTACCGGGGGTGCATTCGATTGAACAGGAGTGATGTTCTGGCTTAGAATTCTCCCAGAATCCCTTTTTGGATCTATATCCCATGACGTTTTTCCCCTATTAAGAATAGCACGTAGTGCTATAGGACAAATTTACCCAGAATTCTCTGCTTCTATCTATATATGCAATAGTGTACGTCTATCTGTCCGTGTTCCTTTGTTCTAGAGTATACTCCAGTAGCGTAGAAGAGCCTATTATTTGGAACAGTTTACCTTATTATTGCTATATTTAGCAATTTCTAGTCTATTCTTGTTAGTTCTGACCCTATTCCGTGTACTCTTGCTGTTTCATTTATCTAACTAACCAATCAGATTGCTTGATTTCCCATAATGCTATTATCTCCCTTGTGTATAACAAAAGCCTATATCCAATGGCACCCAATTTTAGCACCCCTTTTTGAAAAACATATGACCTTCGGCACCCCTTTTTTGTCATATGTGCTTATGTGAAAAAGCACAATGTGACACAATATGCCCTAGATAGATAGATAGATAGATATTTATTCGTTCAGTAGCATACAGGAAATACAATGGTTACAATCACATAGTTCAATTAATATATAACATTTTGTATACTACTGGGAGATGACATAGCCAGATTGGCTGTCTTCCAGTCATCTCCCTAAGGAATATTTTGCAATACTGTTTACGGGCCCAGACTGTCGACGTTCTTATAAAAATCATCTCATCGGTTATAGAAAATGTACTATGTAAGGGTTGTGCTAGACTTGGCAGTTAAAGTGTTTTCTAGTGGATGTATTTCAGCTTGGGGCCTTCTGGCTGTGTGCTACAAATGAAGCAACCTAAATTGAGCAGTTCGAGTAAAAGAGATATAAAAATTTGCTTCAATCCTTTATTTATCTTGAGAGCGGCCCAAAGCTATAAGACATCCCCTGGCGAGGTCATTTAACGCGGACAAGGTGGGTATAGCTATTTGGAGGACAGAATGTCATTTCGTCTGGTCATTTAATTTGTTCATATATAGGTAAAGTAAAGCAGGAAGACGTGTTATGACGGTGTCCAAATCAGCAAGATCACACCCTCTCTCAATCCAGGGGTGAGAACGGGTCGTACTACCGCTGATGTGATCACCGCCGCTACGATGTTTATATAGTGCAATCTGGACAATAAGGATTACTGCATTCAACATTGTCTGAATAAAGTGCTAGAAGCCTGGACAACAGCTTCTTTTTAAATACGTTTCTATTGTTCATCGTACGTAGATCTCTATCTAGCGCATTCCAAATCCTGGGATACAGGTTGGTAGGTAGACGGTCCAGGGCTTTTGTCCTTGTTCTAGTTATTTGGAGAAGATCACGTTGTCTAGTGGTTCTGACAGGCATACTAGCTACTCTGAAGAAGTTATCAAATGACTGGGGAAGATTGTCGTTTTTCCAATCAAAGACGAAGAGGGATACTTGGAATTTATACAGGTCAGTCACCTTGAGTATTTTGTCCCTTTTGAAGAGTGGTTCTGTGTGGGCATTATACTTTTTGTTATTAATTATGCGCAGTGCACGTTTTTGAAGAGTTAGAAGTTTATTGATAGATCTCGAATTTCCCCATGCTTGGATTCCATATACCAAGTGACTATGTATCAGAGCGAAGTATAGTGTTCTCATAGCCTCATGAGGAAGGATTGCCTTTACCTTGTTAAGAGCAAAGTTTGCGCGTGCAATCTTGGAACAAAGTTGAGCTATGTGGGCGTTATATGATAGACAATTATCAATGGATATACCTAGAAATTTCAGTGATTTTTCAGCTTCATTTGGTCCAACCTTATTTATTATTTGGTTGTTGACGAAAATATTATTGTGAGAGAGCGCTTGCTTATGGGATGGATTAAACACAATATATTTAGTTTTACTTGCATTCAATGCCAATCTATTCACGGAACACCATTCGGAGATGTTTTCTAACTCTTTATTCACAGTAATTGTCAGATTGTCAGTATTAGATCCCGAAAGGTGTACGTTGGTATCATCGGCAAAAGATAAAGGGTTTAATGTGGTTGAATTGCAAAGATCATTTATGTATAGCAAAAATAAAATAGGTCCTAATATTGAGCCTTGTGGAACACCACAGGTTATTTCAGCTAAGTCAGATGTGCCTTCACCGTATGCAACAAATTGGTGTCTATTTGATAGGTAACTTTTGAACCAATTGTTAGAGATGCCCCTAATTCCATACCATTCTAGTTTCTTCAATAGGATATCATGGTTTATGGTGTCGAACGCCTTAGATAAGTCCAAAAATACCGCTAATGTTATGTCTTTACTTTGCCTATTATTTGCATCGGCAATGTACTTTAGGAGATGTAGGACAGGGTGGATAGTTGAGTGATTTTTTCTGAACCCATATTGACTGCTGCATAGAATTTCAAAGCGATCGAGAAAGCTTATCAGCCTAATTGACACGAGTTTTTCTAGAACCTTTGAAAAGGTGGGGAGGATACTGATAGGTCTATAATTGGTAAAATTATGCACATCTTCAGATTTGAAAATAGGGATTACCTTTGCAATCTTCATTTGTTCTGGCACTACTCCTTGGACAAAGGAGTTATTGATAATATGTGAGAGAGGTACTACAATTTGGTTGATTGATTGCTTGATGAGAGTTGACGTGATATCATTACTGTCTTTACTTAATTTTGATTTCATTGACTGCACTATGTTAACAATTTCGGCTGGCGTAGTTGGTGTCATAAAAAAGTTATTTTGAAAATCCCCTTCCATGTAATCCCAGAAAGGCTTATTTGACATAGGTAATAACTCACTTGTTTGTTTCCCAATATTCGCAAAAAAACTGTTAAATTCTGTGGCAATTTGGTTATGATCAGTTATTTCTCTTTCACCTTGCTTAAAAAAGGAGGGCGGTTTGGCTTCTCGTTTTGCTTTGTTTATGCTATCGTTTAATATTTGCCACGTTTTACGCATATCATGTTTATTTTGAGCTAGAATGTTCTTATAATACATGGCCTTGCATTGTTTTTTCACTCTGTTGAATATCCTACAGTAATTTTTGTAGTTTTGAATATTGCGGTCGCTCGGACACTTCAGTTTTTTCAGGTAGAATTTTCGTTTATTTAATGACGAGATCAAGAGGCCCTTCGACATCCAAGGTTGTTTTCTTATAGTATTTGTCTTTGCCTGTGTCTGGGATAGAGGAAAGGCAGTTTCAAAGACATTTAGATAAATTTCAATGAATGTGTTATAAGCCATGTTTGGGCAATCTAGTTCCATTACAGGAGAGAAGTCACACTGAGATAAAAGTAAGTTAAAGTGGGCAACACTTTCTTTGTTTATTTTTCGTTTGGACACAACAGGTCGACGTATATTTTCTTTGGTATCGGGTTCAATATAGAATGTGCCAAAATGGTCAGATACATCAGTTATTACTATTCCCGTGTTAGAATTTGTTGAGATATTATTTGAAAATATATGATCGATAAGAGTGGCGGAATAGGGAGTTACTCTTGTGGGCTTGGTTATTAGAGGTAGGAATCCCTGACTGAACATTAAATCAATAAAATATCTAGTCTTGTCATGGGAACTGAATTTTAACATGTTGATGTTCAAGTCTCCTACAATGTAGGATGGATTGTTTTCGCGATTTAGTTTGTCGGTTATTTCATTTAATTTCGATATGAAGAGGTCAATATCTGCTTTAGGTGGCGTATTTGGTCTGTATATCACTCCTATTATTTTCTTGGATTTCTTGGTATTGATTTCGATGAAGAGGGATTCAATTACATGCGGAATAAAAAGAGTCAGGTCCGGGCGAACTCTATACTCGACATGTTCCTTAATAAAGAATCCTACCCCGCCACGACCATCATCGCCATTTGGTCTACTGTTCACAAGGAGTGGGTGGTAGCCATTAAGTGTGTATGACATAGTGGGTGGAATTTTGAATATCTCTGTTAGTCCAATTATGTCAAAGAAACTGTCCATGTCATGCAGGTTGAGTAAAAGATCATTTAGGGCATCCCAGTGTGCGGTCAGCCCTTGGCAATTTATGTGAAAAACAGAAAAGGACTTATTCAGTAGAGTACGACATGAGGCAAACTGTTCAGGGGAGTAGTACGAGCAATCATTTTTAACTTTTTTAAAGGGGAACAAGTCATCATCTTGTCCGTTGTAGACTTTTTCCTTATAATGACTAATAAAGTCGTATTCTGGCCGCGTTTGGATCTCGCCCAACTCTAGTCTATCCGCCATTACTAACAATGTAACTGCCAAGTACTATAGGTGCACCACGCCTCGCAGAAAACAATATGAAATTTGGTAAAGAGGGATGTACTGAATACGACAAGGTTTGAACCAGTCTAAGGGTGACTGCACTGGACCTCATACTAATGGCAACAGTCTGGGGCAATGCAAACATAATTATATTAATGGCGGAAACTAAAAAGGTTGAAACAAAAGAAAAGAAGTTGTTATAACAAATCAGGGCTATGTACATAGAAAAACAGTTGCTATACATGGGTTCTTGAATAACTGGGTTTCTGATCGACTCTCACATTTCATACAATTTTTTTTTTTTTTTTTTTAGTAGCATAGATGCATTTATTACTAATCGGTCACACACTCGCTCATCGACCCACAAACCCATCACTCAAGTAAGTGATTGAATGCGCGAGTAAATGAGCGAGCGAGTCAGGGTGAGGAAGCATCGAGTTTGCCAAGTAGACATTTCGCGTAGTCAGAGTTGATATTGAGTTATCATCTTCAGGTTAGGAGATGGCCACCAATTACACTCACCCGTTCATCCAACCAACCATCCATCCTAATGAATAATGAAATGAATAAACAAATAAACAAATGAGCGGATGAATGAACGATCTTGGCTATTATTTCACTTGTAATGATTTAATTTCCAATCATTCATTCATCCATCCATCCATTCAAACACCCCAATGAATGAATGAATGAATGAATGAAAGAATGAATGAATGAATGAATGAATGAATGAATGAATGAATGAATGAATGAATGAATGAATGAATGAATGAATGAATGAATGAATGAATGAATAAATGAATGAATGAATGAATGAATGAATGAATGAATGGAAGAATGAATGAATGAACGGATGAATGGATGGATAGGCACATGCTTTATGTGCCAATATGTGCTTATGTGAAAAGGCACAATGTGACACAATGTGCCCTAGCACATAGGCACATACGGGTATTTGAGGATACCTATGTCCTGGTATTGTTTTTTTCGAGGATACCTACTGGAGAATCCCTTTTTTGTCATATGTGCTTATGTGAAAAGGCACAATGTGACACAATGTGCCCTAGCACAAAGGCACATGCTTTATGTGCTTATGTGAAAAGGCACAATGTGACACAATATGCCCTATCACATAGGCACGTACGGGTATTTGAGGATACCTATAGCCTAGTATAGTGACTGATTGTCTCTGTTCAGAGTCTTGTAGTCATTGTTGAATTTGGGTGTTATCAAACCCTTTCCATACCCTCGAGTGTCGATGTAAAAACACGGAATCCAAATTTTACGGACTGGGCCACTTACGGAATGCCTTATATGTATACAGGGGAAATCAGATGGAACATTTTGAAAGCTTCAGCGAAGGTATAGCTAGGAAGTAATTGATGGTAGTTTAGCCAATAGTACTGGTACAAGGCCGCAATGGAACAAGACTGTTGTTGAAGCTAATGATAGGACAGATAGACCATAGACCAGTAGTGGCCTTGGAGCTTTGGCGACAAGATGGAAACGGAATCCCATTTGTGGAATCCCTTTTTTGGAATCCCATTTGTGGAATCCTTTTTTCGAAAACGCCTGTGGCTATGGAATCCCATTTTGGCCGTATGTGCCTATGTGATAGGGCACATTGCGTCACATTGTGCCTTTTCACATAAGCACATATCGGCACATAAAGCATGTGTCACATTGTGCTTTTTCACATAAGCACATATGACAAAAAGGGATTATCCAGAAGGTATCCTAGATAGGTATCCTCAAATAATACAATACTAGGCTATAGGTATCCTCAAATACCCGTATGTGCCTATGTGATAGGGCATATAGTGTCACATTGTGCCTTTTCACATAAGCACATATGACAAAAAAGGGATTCTCCAGTAGGTATCCTCGAATAAAACAATACCAGGACATAGGTATCCTCAAATACCCGTATGTGCCTATGTGCTAGGGCACATTGTGTCACATTGTGCCTTTTCACATAAGCACATATTGGCACATAAAGCATGTGCCTATGTGATAGGGCATATAGTGTCACATTGTGCCTTTTCACATAAGCACATATGACAAAAAAGGGATTCTCCAGTAGGTATCCTCGAATAAAACAATACCAGGACATAGGTATCCTCAAATACCCGTATGTGCCTATGTGCTAGGGCACATTGTGTCACATTGTGCCTTTTCACATAAGCACATATTGGCACATAAAGCATGTGCCTATGTGATAGGGCATATTGTGTCACATTGTGCTTTTTCACATAAGCACATATGGCAAAAAAGGGGTGCCGAAGGTCATATGTTTTTCAAAAAGGGGTGCTAAAATTGGGGTGCCATTGGATATAGGCTTTTGTTATACACAAGGGAGATAACTGCATTATGGGAAATCAAGCAATCTGATTGGTTAGTTAGATAAATGAAACAGCAAGAGTACACGGAATAGGGTCAGAACTAACAAGAATAGACTAGAAATTGCTAAATATAGCAATAATAAGGTAAACTGTTCCAAATAATAGGCTCTTCTACGCTACTGGAGTATACTCTAGAACAAAGGAACACGGCCAGATAGACGTACACTATTGCATATATAGATAGAAGAAGAGAATTCTGGGTAAATTTGTCCTATAGCACTACGTGCTATTCTTAATAGGGGGAAAACGTCATGGGATAGAGATCCAAAAAGGGATTCTGGGAGAATTCTAAGCCAGAACATTACTCCTGTTCAATCGAATGCACCCCCGGTACCCCCTTAGTAGTATAGCACTACGTGCTAAGCCGATAAATTGGGGAAATAAAGTCAATTTCGGTAATTTTGGGTGGATTTTGGTGATTTGGATGGATTGTCGGGTTGTTTGTGGTAATTATCCTGGGAAGTCGTTCCAGAAAATACTCCGATTCAATCGAACATACCCTCCGGACATACCCCTGTCTTATTGTAGGCCTTAGGTAACATAGCAATCACGTGCTACCATAGAAACCAAGATGGCGGCCTCATGTATACAAAATGGCCGACGGAAACACGTATCACCCTAACAACACGCGCTGCGCATGCGCACAAACACCACGTATCACTATGGAGATGGCGTCACAACATGGCCGCTCACGCGGGTTACCATGGCAACACAACATGGCTCCACTAGGTCACGTGACATGACGTCACTTCCGAGGTCCGGCGCCGAAGTCCGGCAACCTGTCCCTCAAACATACGAGCTATACTACTCAGAAGCATTTGAAAAATATGTGAGGTATAGTTTCCCTTGTGTTGTTACAGAAAGTACATAGTTCTGTTTTCGATAGTTTGATTTGTGAAGTTTAGAATTTGTGTATAATATCATGTGTAAAATTTTCAGTTGTAGACTTTGCAAATATGAATCATCGGTGATAATGGTTAAGCTTTTAAAAATCTCGTGCCAGTCACTGGACTGCAAGGGGAAATTTAAAGTTTCACTCCATTTTCTCTGTGTTTCTATTAGGCAAACGGCCGAAAGTTTCAGGAATATGGGATAGAAGGTTTGGCATACTTTCTTAGGCAGTTTTAATTTTTCAGTATTATTGTTTCTTTTTGTGCTGCTGAAGAATTATTCTCCATAATTTAGGAAATGCATCTATCACTCCTTGATAGACCGTAAATGGTGTTTTGGGGTTATATTGCTCGGAGAAATCTGTAAAAGGTAACAGCTGTTTGTCCTCTGTCAGGAGATCGTTGATAAAATAGATACCTATCACGCACCAGCGTTTATCGAAAAATAATTTGTTGTTGATTTTAACATTGCTGATATAGAAGAGGGGTTCGGAAAGTATGTCTTCAGAGGCCGTGGCACTCTCTGCCTGCATTCAAAATATTTTTTCAGAAAGAATTTATGTGTTCTCCCGCGGCCCTTAAAACGTCCTTATGTGGATTCCATACCTTGTAGCTGCCAAAACTTTCAAAGTCATTTAAAATAGGCGTTTTCCACGGTGCAATTTATTGGGGTCTAATAGTTTAGTAATCCATGAAACCTTAAGAGAGTAGCTATAGGTTTTTAAGTGGGAGAATTTGCTTCCACCGTTCTCCAAGGTATTAATTAGCATAGCTCGCTTTATCTTATCGATTTTGCCGGGCCACAAAAAGTTAAAAAATGTAGATTGGAGTTTGCAAAACAGATCGTCTGGTGGAGGGTCAGACAAAGCCGACAGACAGTGTGTTAACATTGGCAAAGCAAGCGTTTTTATCACAACAGTCTTTCCAATTAAAGTTAAATTACGAAAAGACCAGTCACTAAGAAGTTTTTTTAAATTTTGTCATTTTGTTTAGAATGTAGATTTCTTTGAACAAGTTATACTATTATTGTAGTATTGTGAATGAGTCATTGTGGTTCCACTGAATTCGTTGAATTACGCGTGTTTCGTCACCACAGCCCCTTTTAGATCCAATCCATATCGCTTGAGTTTTGTCGAAGTTGATTTTGAGTCCAGAGCACTCCGAATAAATGGTTCTATGTTTCGAGCGCTGTGTTTAGGGAGTACCCGTCATCACTAAGAAAAAGTGTGGAGTCATCTGCATACTGACCTATTAAGAATTCAGAATCGTTTATCCTTATTCCATTGATACTGGGGTTAAATTTAAGTGCCGCACTTAAGGTTTCCGCACAGAGGATAAAAGATAGGGAGAAAGAGGATCGCCCTGCCTTACCCCTCGCTGGAGATTGAATCTGACTGAACAATGTCCGTTGTTCAAAACACAGCTGTAAATGTTGCTGTAAAAAGTTTGAAACCATTGTATAATAGATGAGCCAAATTTTAAGAAAGGCAGTGTTTTTTCAATGAAGGGACATTATAATGAATCGAGTGTTTTTCCAAATCTAGCAGTGTTACTATTCCGGTATATTTTTCTCCTCGCATTTTTTAATTAAATCAAAAGTCAGACGTGTTGTTTCTTCTATGTTTCTTCCTTTCATGAAGCCCAGCTGAGTTTCCGGTATAAGTTTAGGTAAGACTGCATTAAAACGGTTAGCAATTGCTGTAGAACCTATATTTACATCGACGTTAATTAATGATATTGGCCTCCAATTGTTTATATATATTTTTGGTTTATTTTGTTTAGGTATAGACGTGATAATACCCGCTCTTTGTGTAATCGAGAGTTCTTTTGCGCGGTGCCCGTAATTTAGGGAATTTATCAAAAAATTGCCGAGATCTTTCCGAAAAAATCAATAAAATTCTGCCGTAAAACCATCTGAGCCGGGAGTTTTATTGTTTTTCTTTGATTTTAGGGCAACATAGCATTCAGATTCGGTTAATAACCCTTCCAATGAGTTTTGCTCTTCCTCGTCCAGAAAGCTGAGAAATGGATAGTTTTCGTCAAAAAATGTATTATTTGTAGTTTCGTCATTATAGTCGGCGGGCAATATTCTCGATCTATAGAGTTGCTGGTAGACTATCTTTTGTTCTAATATTATTTCACTCAAGTCTTTTGTCACACATCCGTCTGATTTAACTAGTTTTGAAATTATTTTTTCAGTGAAGTAGAGTTTTGACATCTTGGTTTTGTTCGACATTACAGAGTTTTAGTGAAATGTGATCATTGATAAACGAAGTGGTTCCATACTTGAACTTCCAACATGATGATGGCTTCTTGTGAGTCGTTGGTTGTATGACTCCACATTCGAAAGGTAGAGTAGATCAGTTATTATTTTCAATTCTGCCATGCAGTGCAGGCTGAAAATATTAATTGATCTCAACCATACATTTATTTCACAACGGTTCAGTATAAAACACTTTTCATGACCATAAAACGACCGGAACATTATCATTCTGTGACGTGCAGAAAAAACAAAATGTATCTGCCTAGTGTTCCTAATTGCTTAATCTCAATCAGATTTGAGAAGGTCGAGTGTCGGGACAAAGCTACGCAGTACCTACAAAAGAAGTACACATATACACATATACACGCACATAAACATACACACACAAGTACCCTCAGTCTTGTTTAATTGGTGGAGGGCTAGATTATTTTTCAAAGAGGATTTATAACAGTGTTTTTTTAATGTACCAGGCCAACAGGATGCAGAGTCTGACAAAGCAATATTTTGTTCTTATATTATTGTTTTGTTATAATTTATAGGAGAGTGCCAACATGGTTGCACGAGCAACCAATCAAATTTTGTAAGGAATTCGACGCCGTTACGGCCTGGAAGCAGAATAGCATTTAAATGGAAGCCTAGCATTTAAATGGTCTATCGCCAATATTTTAGATTCAATAGTATGGAATATTTCAGTTGGTAGGAAAAGCGAACATGTGGTTCGCATTTCCGACCTACTGAAATATCCCAGATTATTGAATCTAAAAGTACCATAAGCATTCATTTTCATTGAATCAACGCAAAAATGTTTCCCGATCGGGAATGGTTTCAACCAATTCTTTAATGACATTACAGTTCCATTAGCCATGTTTGTAAACTAAATGTGAAGACTCATCACACCTGTAGCTTAACGATTACGCCGCGTAGTTCCATAAATTCTGTCAATATCTTCATATTTTAAGGCGATTTAATTCTTATTGATTGGATCATCTATAAATGAAAATATGATAGGATACCATATATCTTTGTGGTTAATGGACGTCACAATAAATCGATGGTAGTCAGTGTGTTAACTGCACGAAAATCGGGTAAACAAACAACCCTCAACAGCGCGAACTACTTAGTGGTATGTGCCCATTTTTATATTTCCCAAAACGTGAACATTCAAACCTCAGTTTACTAGAAACGCTGCATGATACACAGTCAGTCAGAAACTCCGAAATGGTCTTTCGCAGGACCTACAGTATATTGCATCTGACCCAGAGTCTAAAATTGCTGGTATAACTATTTTTCAAGGGCTGAAGGAGACACATTGTTATATTTTTTCATATGCTGAAATCACAAAAATGAAACATTTGACTGTGTTAGGCACGAAATAACAAGCCGAAAAACGTCATAAAGTTCTTGATATCATAACAATAGAGTGAACTGGTTGATTCACCATTGTTTCTTTTTTGTTGGTTTTTTATTTCTTTTTTATTGTCAGAAACTGTTAAAAATTGTCATTTGATTCATTGAGTTCTTTCAAAGAAGATTGGGTTATTTAACTTCCTATTTGCATTATGGGAAACTTTTTATTGAAATGTCGGTATTTTGACATCAGTTAGCAGAGGGTTAATTTAATCTCATGCTCAATAACGTAAACGCATCTAAGTTTCCCAGTTTACTTAAATACACTCAACACCCTGTGGAAATTGCTCGCCTGATTCTCCACCAGATCAGGGCTACTATTCACCAGGAATTTAACTTAGCATCCCCGAAATGATTCATGACAGTGAAGTTGCTGTTACAGGTTATTATGTTTTAATGATTGCTATGTCTTGCAGTACATTTCATCTAGTGAACCATGACTTTCTGGTTGATAGTGTACCCCAAACACATCCCCTCGTCCACATGAAGAATGCTTCCCACGAATGTCACAAAAACACTATCATCAACATGCAATATCTGCGTATAAAATAAGAAGATTTATCACTTCTTTTATCAATAAATGCTGACATGGCAAGGAGGAGACTGCAAGAGGCACTAAGATGGCAAATCGTTGACGTGCATGCAACAGGCATGTCATTCAAAGCTATTGGAAGACAAGTTGGTTATAGGCATTCTGTCATAAGCAGACTTGTCCGAAAACATCAGTCAGCAGACTTGTCCGAAAAGATCAACAAACCAACGATGTTAAGGACCGTCCCAGGCCTGGAAAACCCCAAAAGTCATCTCGAGAAGATCGAAGTCTGGCACGCCTCGTTAGGCGTAAACTCTTTGCTTCAAGTGGGGCTTTGAAACGCCTTTGGCTCCCCATCAGGCGTTTGTGCAACAGTACTGTCCGAAACCGTCTCAAAGTACTGGGTATGAGGTCCAGAGGGTCATCAATCGTCCAGCTCTGTCCGTTCAGCATCAAAGACGACGTTTGGAGGGGTGCATGGCACGACAATATTGGAATCGCAAGACGTGGAGGAGAGTCCATTGGTCAGACGAGAGTAGGTTCATGCTTCACGTCACAGATGGTCGCATGAGAGTGTGGAGGCATAGAAATACCGCTTACGTGCCTAGGAACATCAGAAATACTGTTTCCTATGGTGGAGGATCAGTAATGATCTATCTGGAGATGCCTCTCTCATGATTGTAAACTTGATATGGTGACGGTACGTGGGAATCGCGGTGGTCAGTAGTACACACGGGACCTTCTCAATCCGGTTGTCGTGGCTTATTTTAACAACCACCTGTTGGCTACTCGCCCTGTATTTATGGATGACAAAGCAAGGTGACATTGTTCCCATGCTATGAGAGCATTCCTTCAGAACAACGCTATTACAATACTACCTTGGCCTGTAATGAGCCCAGATTTCAATCCCTTAGAACACATCTGGGACTTTCGTGGAAGTGGGGTGCAAGCAAGGGATCCATCTGTACAGAGCTTGGCCGATTTGGTAGCTGCATTGCACGAGGAGTGGCATCAGTTGCCTCTGGGCAGTATCAGGAGGCTCAATGGTAGCATTAGAAGGAAGGTTCAGGCTGTCATCCGGGCACGTTGTGGATACACTCGCTACTGATGTCAGACACTGCTATTGTGTCAGAAGATCGCAAGTTACATTTTTTGTCAGAAATTACCGGCATTGTTTCACAACGGACCCTTCCAGCACCATAGTTGTCGAGAGAACATTTTTCCTTCAAAACAGTAGTGACAGATATGTGTAATTAGTGCATATTTCCATCACTGTGTTGTCTTTCATTTGTCAATAGACCATTCTTTCCGAAAACAATCACTTTTGGCCATCTGAAAGATAGCACGACAGTAATGACAGTTTCTATTATAACCACTGCGAAAAGAACGGGGGTGCTTAATTATATTCCAGATGTATATTAATGTTATTTATATATTCTTTACTATCCACAAATGAATCAATCATCTCCTCCGAATCTCTCAGTTAATCTTCTTCCATATCTGCCAAATTGATCAAGGAAACTGTTAATTTGTTAGGGAAACCATTCACTTTATTGACAAACTACCACTGCAGGGGTTCAACAAATTATTTCAACAAATTTATGTGAGATATATTGAGATTACCTTTTATTTCAGTCCTGTGATCACTGGGTTTCTCAACTTTCTCAACTCTTTCAACACTAGAGGCCGCTTTTCCGGTCCAGGAACAGGATACGTCATAATTTCATTAAGTAGGATGTCTACTAAGTGAACGCGTGTGGTTGAACAATTAATATTTTCAACGTGCAGCCTTCAGCCTTGATGCATGAAAGTAAACACCGCATTGAATCATTGACACGCGGAAGTGATTTGATCGATAATCGGAACAGATGGCGTCTTGCGATCTGATTCAGCTGGCGGATTTCTAGTTCAAACATGGCCTGAAAGTCCGTAACATAAGTTTTTGGTTTGGTACGTCTTTTGAAAGGACGTACCAAACCAAAAATATATATTATGAACTTTCAGGCCATGTTTGGACTGGTGGGTTTCATGCATCAATTCAGAGTGATTACGTGTTGAATTATTGCGTTTCGATTAATTTGGTATTCATCCGAGATCTATAGATCACATTCATTGTTTGGGATATTAGTCTGACCCATTTGTTTTGAGGTTTAACAGCACTTTCGACAGCCAGGGTCGCTTTGTGTTGGACAGTTTTGTGGATTAAGGAAGCGGCGATGAACTGTCACCTTCCACAGCGTACTCCACACAAGCACGGTTAGCATCAGTTGAAAACAAGTGGACCATCGAAGTGCAGTACACCTTAGTACGTAGCGCCACCGTGCTCCCACGTGGGCAATCGGGATTAAGTGCCTTGCCCAAGGATCGAGTGCAGTTACACCTGGTAAGGATCGAACCGTGGACATTTTGGTTTGAAGTCCAACGTCGTAACCTTTGAGCCTCCATCATCCCACCTCGCCCATTTAAAAGTCTTAAAATGTATCTAATATTTGCGTTACACATAAATTTATTTGTTTGTTTTCAGAATTTATGCAATGCACAAAATCTGAAAAAAACTTATGTGTGACACCAATACGTTTTGCAGTACACCATTTGTAAAATGCAACACTTGCTGGTTACAATCACATTAGTATGAGGTGATTTACATACTTTGTGATTCAAATGGAATGGGAGCGCGGTGGCTCAGTGGTAGACTGTTGGACTTCTGTGCTAAAGGTCCCGAGTTCGATCCCCGTCTGGGACGGCCCGCGTTGTGTCCTAGTGCAAGGCACTTTATCCCGGTTGCCTACAAGGGGGCACGATGACGTCGTGTACTAAGGCGTACTGCACGTCGATGGTGCACATGTCTTCAACCGCTGTTACCCAGCTTGAGCGGAGCTTGAACAGAGTTAGAATGTTGAGGAGCTGGCAGTTGCTCGTCCATGCTCGGTGGTTCTCTCTGGGTACCTCGGCTTCCTCCACCCGTAAAAATGTCCCGTTCACCATTAGCCATTGTGCATAAGTATGTGACCTTAAACACCAATAAATAAATAAATTAAAATGGAATACATCTAAATCTAAGCTTTTTTTTCTTGAAGTTTTTTCACTGCTATGAAAAAGCTTAAATTGTCAAAACATGTAGGAACTATGATGTTTACACTTCTTTGGAATGAATAAAAATCTTGACGCCAAGACTCAAGTGCGAAACTGCCAAGTGTGTGTATCAAGAGTTTTCTCTTTTACAATATGTGATGGTCCTGAAAAGGGTCGTTGCTTGTTTCTCTCTAATCGCTATCCTAGCATAATTATTCCATTCTTCTTATCTCCTCTGTTAACATCATATCTAGTAACAATGGCTCGTTCACCGTCGCTTAATCTTGGGTATCAAAGAATATCTATGATGATATTCTGTAGAAATTGTCGTAAATCTTGTTGAATTTTGTCAAATACTCATGGTGAAATTCTCTTGACTCCTGCTCTTCTGCAAGTCGTCGTACATCTTTTCTTGGAATAGTACTGATTGATCCCTGCTTCATTCTACCTCTTCTAATTCCATTTCTTCTCTTCCATATCTTCAAGTCTATGTATAATTGTATTCCCATTTTGGTTCAGTATCAAGACACCCCTCAACTTTTCTACTTAATAATCTTTTATTACTTTCCAAGGTGTGATTTACTGAGATTTTCCGGTTTGATTATAAACGATAACTTAACAAGTGAATTATGCAATCAACAATTGAGTCATGTGTCCGTGTGCGCAAACGAAGACGCTTTGCCGTGGGTGTAATGGGGACTTCATTGTTTTTTTTGTTTTTTTTTACTCTTTACCTCACATGAAAAGCAGACGACACTTTCAAAAAAAATTCTTAAATAACCATTATTTTCATGTTTTGTCTCAAAAACATAGGTTATGACTACTCATTGGAACGAGCTCGACGAGGTCGTTCCAATGAGGGGTCATAACCTATGTTTCGGAGACAAAAAATGAAAAATAATTAAAATTAATTGGAGATTTTTCAGTATAGCGCTGGCCAGTTTTGACCGTTACGTTGGGTAAAGGGTTAAATAATATAATTATCGTTAATAATGAAAAGTAATAAACAGAGTAATCGCTTGACTGGACTAGTTACGTGAAATAATTCACTCGAGGCGAGGGACTATATTGTAAAACACTCGTACGCAATGCGCTCTCGTGTCTGTTCAACGTCCCTCACCTCTCAAGAATTATTTCACGTTACCAGTCCAGTCAAGTGATTACTCTCTAAATACTTACTCCAACGGCGCAATAATAAACGTCGTAAATGACTGATTTTTTCCCGCTTTGTAATCAAAATAGTACGTGTGCCATCTTTGGATAGATTTTGATCCGAATGACATTTCGTTTTGCCTATAAATACTATATGACAATAAAAAAGTGAGGATTGTATTTGTTTAGTCAAAAAAATATGGCAACGCTTAATTTTTTATCAGATTTATAAGACGATTTCATAACCATTGATTCTGTAATACTAACATCAGGAGATGGAAACGAAAACTCAATAACTACCGAATCGACATCAGCCACTGCTTTAACATCGACCGATCATAGTGAATGGATACTGACGGATAATTTTAAACCTCCACAAGAAATGAAATCTTCTCACAACCGAATAGTCCTGTCAGCAGAGAAACTAACAGTACCGGTGGAAATGAAGATAATAGACGATGTTCCAATACCAATTCCACCACCGAAAAAGCCTGGAAGAAAACTACGTAAACGACATGCTACAACTGCAACGCAAACAGAGGTTTTTGAAGAGGAAAAATCGGAACCGATAAAATAGTCACACACTCCTCAATCCAATATGAAACGTGTAAATTTCAATGAAATTGGAAGATATTCGAAGAGAATGGATAACTTATCACACTGACCATAACAGAAAAAACAGCCCTTATCAGGACTACCTCAAAATATTAACCCTTTACCCAACGTAACGGCCAAAACCGGCCAGCTCTATTCTCAAAAATCGCCAATTAATTTTCATTATTTTTTTCATTTTTTGTCTCAAAAACATAGGTTATGACCCCTCATTGGAACGAGCTCGTCGAGCTCGTTCCAATGAGGGGTCATAATCTATGTTTTTGAGACAAAAAATGAAAAAAATTAGTTATTCAAAAAATTTTTTTGCAAAGTGTCGTCTGCTTTTCATGTTAGGTAAAGGGTTAAAAAGAGATTTTCTGAAACACAAAATCTCAGAAATAGAGATACAGTTCCATCACATTACATCACATTACATGTCATTTACATATTCTTTTACTGATTGTTGGTTTTGGTGTTGAGTGTTTTGTCAGTGTTGGTATAGTGTGTTTTGTCAGTGTTGGTATTAAGAATTTTGTTGTAACAATCAGACAAGTAGAAAACAAAGATATCCTGAGAACAGTCTGGCATAATATTGAGAGACACAGTTCCATCACATTCCATCTTGTTTTTCTGTGAGTGGTTGTTGGTATTGTGTATGTTTGTCAGAGTTGATCTGGAGTGTTTTGTTGTAACAATCAGGCAAGTTGAAAACAAAGATATCCCGAAGAGAGTTTGGCGTAAAACTGAGAGATACAGCTCTTTCACACATTCTTTTTACTCTGTGTGTAAGGTTTTGGGAACAGTACATACATTGAGTGATTGTATTGAGTGTTTTGTTAGTGTTGGTATTGGGTTGTTATGTCAGTGTTGGTATTGAGTGTTTTGCTGTAACAAGTAAGTAGAAACAAAATATTCTGAGGACAGCAAGGCGTAAAAAAATTTCTCCTCATCTTACTGCCCTCCATGGGTGTCAGTGGGGAAATCAGTTTTAAAGGAGAGGGTGATTCAGCGTAAAAGTGTTAACACTGTAATTCCAAGTGACACCCTTGGAGAGTGATTGAGCGTAGGCTCAATCGCCCTCCATAGATGTCTATGGGAACTTCAGTGTTAAAACTTTTACGCTCAGTCACCCTCCATTACTATTTCCATTTGTTTAAAGTGGTAGATTAATGTTGGGGCGGATGCGGCGCTCGTCCCATAAAAAACACTGCCGTAATTTGGTAATTTGCATGCATGTGAGATAATCAATTTAATTTTTTAAATTGAAACACGCTGCCACATGTGTTGCTTCCAAGATATGAACTTCATGTTTATAAACCTAACCCATTATCAACGATAAGAACATCATGCCTTGAGAGATAAGATGCTTATTTTTATTTGTAAATAACACGAACTGATATGAAATTGGGTTATAACATGATCTTGACACTTATATTTTCCCGAACTTTGGAAAGTGCGTAGAATTGAGACAGTCGAGTTTTTTTTTAAATTAAAATACATTGTCAAGAATAATGTTCTCTAAGATATAAACTTATAAACCTGCCCCACTAAAAATGATAAGAGTACCTCGCAGGTTCTGAAAGGGACGTCGGAATCATATCCAATAGTGGGGGAGGGGGTGCGATCATACATGGTCACCCACGCACCATTGCCAGTCTTCGTCCGAGGCCATCCACATCACTTTCGTCGTACTGTAGCCAGCGCGTTCCACACTTTCATGCTGCTGCCGAAAGGAAGATGAACCAAGTAATCATGAGGACTTCATCTAAACATATAGATTCCAGCCATGGTTTTTTGACGGTGTGTAATGGTCTAGTGGTTTAGGCGCTGGACTCCTGATTGCCAGGCGGTGTTGCCGAGAGTTCGAATCCCGGCGGGGGATCAGAAACCAACATTCAAAATTCCTCTAAAACATGATTGTGTCATTTGAAACACAAACACACTCACACACACACACACACACACAGAGAGTCAATCTCTCTCTCTCTTCTCTCTCTCTCTCTCTCTCTCTCTCTCTCTTCTCTCTCTGGTAGACAACGTACCTCAAACACATCTCCTCGTCCACGTAAATCATGCTCCCACGAATGTCAAAAAAACACTATCATCCACATGGCTACAAAACAAGAAAATTTGTCACTTATTTTATCAATAAATGTGGACATGGCAAGGAGGAGACTGTCAGAGGTACTAAGATGGCAAATCGTTGTCAAGCATGCAGCAGGCATGTCATTTAAAGCTATTGTGAGGCAACATGGCTATAGTCATTCGGTCTTCAGCAGACTTGCCCGAAAACATCAACAAACCAACGATGTTAAGGACCGGCCAAGGCCTGGATAACACCAAAAGACCTCTCCTCGGGAAGATTGGATTCTGACACGCCTCGTTAGGCGTGAACCCTTTGCTTCAAGTGGGATTCTGAAACGCCTCTGGCTCCCCAGCAGGCCTTTGTGCAGCCCCAGCAGGCCTTTGTGCAGCAGAGCTGTCTGAAACCGTCTCAAAGCACTGTCCTATGAGCATCAACGATGACGTTTGGAGTGGTGTATGACACGACAAGATTGGAATCTCAGGACGTGGAAGAGATTCTATCGGTAAGATGAGAGTAGGTTTCTGCTTCACGTCACAGATGGTCGCATGAGAGTGTGGAGGCATAGAAATACTGCTTACGTGCCTAGGAACACCAAATCTACAGTTCTCTGTGGCGGAGGATCAGTAATGATCTGGGGATGCATCTGTCATGATTATAAACTTGATATGGTGACTGTACGTGGGAATCTCCTGAATGGTCATCAGTACATCCGGGGCATTCTCAATCCGGTTGTACTGCCTCATTTTGACAACCACCTGTGACTACTCGCCCTGTATTTATGGACGAGAAATCAAGGCCACATAGTTCCCATGCTGTGAGATCATTCCTTCAGAACAATGCTATTACAACGCTACCTTGGCCTGCAATGAGCCCCGATTTGAACCCCTTAGAACACATCTGGGACTTTTTTGGACGTCAAAAGGGGTCGCCAGTACAGAATTTGACCGATTTGGAAGCTGCATTGCATGCGAGTGGCAGCAATTGCCTCTGGACAGTACCAGAATGCTCACTGGTAGCATTAGGAGAGGGTTCAGGCTGACTTGTGAGCTCTTGGTGGATACACTCGTTACAGACGTCAGACACTGCTATTGTGTTCAGGTGATCACAAGTTGCAATTTTTATCAGTAATTACCGGCATTGTTTCATCACGGACCGTTCCAGCACCATACTTGTCTAGAGAACATTTTCCATCAAAAACATTAGTGACAGATATGAGTAATTATCGCCATTAAAATACTGCGTATTTTCATCATTGTGTTGTCTTTCATTTGTCAATAGTCCTTTCTTTCAGCAAACATTCACTTTTGATCATCTGAAGGATCGCATGAAAGCAATGACAGTTTTTATTAACACTACTGCAAAAAGGGGGTGCTTAATTAAGTTCTAGGTGTATATATTAACTACACAATCGTCATTTCTATTTCTCCAAACCAAATTTTTGTTCCAGTACCTCAAAAGGAATGTTAGTGCCCTTGCGTGCGACGAAATGATCGTGGAGGCCTCGGTGTGCCCCTATAAAAGAATTTATTAATTAGATATGGTTTTCTTTCCTAGAATTACCTTTATCAATCTCGGCAGATATGACTTCAAACACGGCTGATATGGCGTCGATTTAGACCGATATTGCCCCTTTACCTAACATGAAAAGCAGACGACACTTGCAAACAAAATTTTTGAAGAACCAAGTTTTTTCATTTTTTGTCTCAAAAACATAGGTTATGACCCCTCATTGGAACGAGCTCGACGAAAATGAAAAAATAATGAAAATTAATTGTCGATTTTTGTGAATAGCGCTGGCCAGTTTTGGCCGTTACATTGTTAAATGGTTAACTAGTCTTAGAGTTGTCTCCTTGATGCGTTACTGGGCAGTTTATTTACATGGATATCTTTTGCCATTTTCAATGAATGCCGTCTGGACAGTTGGCATGGCCAGGCATAATGAAGTGACTTGGAGGTGAGTTTTGTATTATGAGGAATTAATGATGGCAATAAGTAAGGATTAGGTGGGTGAAGAGAAGGAAAAAGAGAATTTTATCAAAAATCCAAAGCAAACTAAGATTCACTGTCGTAAGCGGAAATTCGTCGAAACGGGGGAACAGATAGATCAGCTATCCAAACGTCACGGCTTCCTCAGTGGTTAACTGTTTGAAAACTGTAGCAGAATCTGAGAACATTTTTTTAATTATTTTGGCTTAAGACATAAAGGGATTATTACTTGGTAATGCCAAAGCAGCCGAGATATCAGTCCGCGGTAACTTCACACCAGCCTTCGACATTCAGTCTGAGACTGACATGATGTTACCTCGGGCTGATATCTCGGCCGATATGAAAGTAACCAAATAATAACCTCTAAATCATGATACGAAGTGTATTGTCCCCAAATATCCTGGAAAAGCCAGGTATACCAGAGTTTTTGGATGCACTATCAAGTTGTACCATGTCACTTTTTAAATCTACCAACTTCCGGAAAAAATCAACTGCACCCCCACCACCACCACAATTCCTGGATCCGCCCCTTGTCAATACACGGATATTTACAAGAAAGGCATTTTCCCACAGGAAAGTGGCCTCTTTGGCGGTTATCAAATGTAAGGTATAAACCTGCACAACACCAATCAAACTATTTGAAACACAGTCATATGCATGATTGTGTTATTTAACCGCACGTAATTAATGCGCTTCAAATAAATTTTGAATTCACGCCTTTCCAAGTCCAAAATTATCGCAGTATGTTAATATAACAACACCATGATTTTGTAGGGCATTACAGTGTATTAACGGCTCAACAGAAATGGTTAACAGTCGAAGAGTTTATTAGCGGCCCGAGCTAATAAGCTCAAGGGCTGTTAACCATTTTTGCCGAGCCGTTGATACGCTGTAATGCCCGACAAAGGCATGTTATTTCTATTATTGCCACTTTCGTACAGCGGATACTTTGCATTTAAATTATATGGAAAATAAGATAAATAAATGACGTTTGACGTTTTTGAATTAAAAAAACTATCGCCTGATTTGTTGACAAACAAACCGGGTAACATGACTATTGTCTGATCAGTCTACGGCGAAATTTGGAAAGTTAGATGATGAAATATATCTTCGAAATGCGAACTTTAGGAAAAGAGTTTATTCATCAAAGATGTCATTACTTACTTTGTGTGTATCGCTTCCTATAGTTGATACATCATCTATCCGTGACACAAAGGGGAACACTTGAAACAAATGTGTTAATTGTGTTTACAAATTAAAAATCCGAATTGAATTTCGATCCAAATGGAAATCTGGGAAAAAATATTATTGATCGGCTGAGAGATGTGACGTCATTGTCTATATTTAGACGTGTCGGACTGTTATTGATTTGTCGACCTGTTATAGTCAACAACGGCCCGACACGTCACATGACTTGTATTTGTTGAGCATTTCGAGGTTTCAAAGCCCGTTAAAACATCGTTAATGTGCTAGGAACGCCCGCAAAAGTAGTAATAATAATACGATCATCTGATGCGTTGTAAAACATCTTCTACAAGTAAACCTTTCACGTGTCAGTTTTCTTGCTTTTACAAGATTGGTGCACAAAACGGAACATTCCGCAACCACATTACTATCGAGTATAACGCAGTTTTGTTACCAGTGTATAACTTGTATTGGTAGGTTACAGAAATCAGTTCGGGGCGTATTCGTCATGCTGGAGTAGATATTAATTATTAGATGTAAATGTTTATGCTTGTTATTGGGGTTTAACGACATTTTCAATATCCTGTGTCGCATCGGGTGTTTTGCGGGTGGAGGAAGTCAGAGTCCCCACAGAGAACAACCGAGCAACGGTAAGTAACAGTTGGACTGTCCAACTTACTAACCTAGCATGAGGAGGGTTAGTATCGGTTGAGGACAGGTGTGCCGGTGTCGTTCCCTATGCCTTAGTACACGGCGCCACCGTGCTGAGCAATCGGGCTGAAGTGTCTTGCCCTAGGACAAACACAGATGACGCGGGTCTGGATCGAACCATCAAGCTTTCGATATTCCCAAACCAATGAGCCGGAACTTCGATGTCTCAGTGGTTCGAGCATTGGATTTTAGACCGAAAGATGGACGGTTGAATCCTGACCAGGAGTAACTGCATTGCGTCCCTGGGCAAGACACTTGGTCCCGATTGTCCACGTTGGGGGCACGGTAGCACGGTGGCGCTGTGTACTAAGGCGTACTGCACGTCGATGGTGCACTTGTCTTCAATCAATGTTAACTCTGCTTACGAGGAATTGGTACGTTGGGGAGTCTGATAGTTGCCCGATGGGTCTCTCCAGTACTCCGGCTCCCTCCACCCGTAAAACTGTCCGAACGAGGTGACCCTGGCTGTCGAAAGTGTCGTTAAACCCCAATAAATAAATAAATAAATAAATAAATAAATAAATAAATAAATAAATAAATGAGCCACCGCTCTTGTAAACATGTATAAGGGATCTCGTATCAGTCACGATTCTTTAGGCTTCGACTCGAATCAAATTTTGTGGATGGCGTTTATAATTGTAATTGTAACCCATTTCATTGTATAAACGTTCTTCACATCACGATTTCAATTGAAAAGATTTGGGGAAGAATAAATAGCTCATGTATTGAAACAAGGTCATGGTGCGTGGCAGTACACCGCGTGAAGCTTATTTACAAAATGAAACGTGCAGTGTTTTCCTTTACGACGCTGTGGGCTTCAAGCCTTGTCGGAAGTAGAGATCCAGCAGAAGCTTTTATTACAAACTTTTATTGCTGCGCACAGTGTAAACCACTGAGGGACTGGACGATTGGGAGATTGAGAGGTATCTCGATGGGTCGATGTCTGAAGTGAGAGGTACGCTGGGGACTTTTTGATCATTAGTCAGTGGGCAACATACCGAAAAACCGAACCGAACCGAACCAATCGCAGAATATCGAAATCATGTGTATTTTGAAATTTCCTTACATTTGTCTATTTATAAGACCTTGTTGAGGCTTGATAGCAGCCGAAGTGTTCATCTTCATGAAAGAAGGGACTGGTTTTCTTTTTAGGTTCTGTTAACCCTTTAGGGCCTGGGCAATTGTCCCGACTTGGCACGATACTGCAACCTGTACATGCCCAGTTGCTTAGCAGTGATTTCTTGTCTTGTCTTGTCTGGCTGTTAAGGCAACCGAGACTTTACTAGAAATAACTGCTGCCCAGATGATCTGTCTACTGTTAGCAGGACCTTCTAATAGCGGCATGTTAAGTGAACCTGCTCTGAGATCGCAAAAGCGTGAAATAGGCATTTAAATATTAAGGTATGTTTGTAACAAGTCAAAATTACAGTAGATATGATTTCTGTTGGCGAAAGAATGCCAATGTTGAGCTTATCGGCAGTGGTATTTGTGTCGCTGCTATAGAATGATACAAGAACAATTTATTCTATATTTTCCTAGGATGAATTCTCCTTTTTCACTATCAGCACTTTTTAGTCAAGTCAGATACCGAATACCCGAACCGATACCGCTGTATACCCCCCTCCCAGCCCCCCCCCCCCCCCCCCCCAAAAAAAAATACTGAAACTGATACCGATCTCAAATTCCAAGACCGCCCATCTCTGACTAATGCATACTTCAGCTTTATCTCCGGGATATGTCAATTTTTAAAGCCATAGAGAGTAATCGCTTGACTGGACTGGTTACGTGAAATAATTCATGTGAGGTGAGAGACGTTATACAAACACGAGTGCGCGAATGCGCACGACTGTTTTACAATATAGTCCCTCGCCTAGAATGAATTATTTCACGCAACCAGTCCAGTCAAGCGATTGTTCTGTTTATTACTTTTCATTATTAACGATAATTGTTTTATTTAACTCGTCACCTAACGTAACGACCAGCGCTATTCTCAAAAATAGCCTATTAATTTTCAGTATTTTTTTCTTTTTTTGTCTTTAAAACATAGGTTATGAACCCTCATTGGAACGAGCTCGTCGAGCTAGTTCCAATGAGGGGTCATAACCTATGTTTTTAAGACAAAAAATGAAAATAATAGCTATTCAAGAATTTGTTTTGCAAGTGTCGTCTGCTTTTCATATTAGGTAAAGGGTTAAAAAAAACAAAAAACAATGAAGTCCCCATTACATCCACGACAAAGCGTCTTCCTTTGCGCGCATGGATACATGACACAATTGTTGATTGCATAATTCACTTGTGAAGTTATCGTTTATAGTCAAACCCGGAAATCCCAGTAAATCACACTTTGGAAAGTAATACAGACTATTAACAAATATTTCCCCAAACTGAAACAAACCTCTCTGCAGATTTTGATTTCTGACATTTATCTGTTTTGCACAGGTATTCATTAACCTTGTCGGCAAACTCATAAATGTATTCAAAAGTCAGTTTTCCCATGCACAATTAATAGTTGTCACAAACGAACAAACACAGTTTTTTTAGTAAAATTAAACTGCTCAAGAAACAAAATTATGTTGTCAGAACAGATCAACATAAAAACGTTTTTTTATGATTTTACTCTTTCGTTCCGCTTTTGGTAGCATTTTAATTTTTTAAAAAACTTTTTATAACGAATAATTCAAGCGCACAACTGTTACAACCTCCTAATTTCAAACATATCTCACAACGATGAGTATCCCCCGTGGGGACCCCGGGAATGTGATGCAGTGCCTGTTTACTGTGATAAACAAGCTCTGTTTTATTGGTAAAATAGGACCAAGTCTCCAATTCTTGTGGTGGAAAATGAGCAACATTGGTACCAACGATTCACTTAACTTGACTTTATTGCCATGTTGCCGTCACTGTTATCTATTTTGTGCAGAAATATGTGACCTTGAACACAATAAATAAATAAATAAATAAATAAATAAATAAATAAATAAATAAATAAATAAATAAATATGATGGGATGGGAATCGAGAGTTGCAGATAGAAAATAAAAAGCCAAAATAGATTTCTAATTTTACATTCAGCCAGACATGTAATAAGTATGATATCAAATTATGAAAAATAGTGCTCAAGAAGGAACAATGCATGGCATGTTTTTAAGAAACCGTTGAATAGAATCCGCCAAAGGGAACAAACTGGGAATTTAACCAATTTAAACTTTTTTGACAGAGCTCAAGGAGCTCTGTCAAACAAGATTGAGTTGGTTGAATTCCATGTTGCATCATGTGGACAAGATGTAGGTTGGAATTCTAATATTTCAACAGCATTGTACCGAGGTTTAAACAGAGTGCAGTTGATAAAAGATTTTCTACATAACTTGAAAGTGACAGCTTTCCTAAAAATGTAAAATTAAATTGGAAATCGATGGTTGTAAAAAGAAATCACATTTAATGGAGTTTGTAGTAGTATTGTTATTCGCCATGTCTTGGGAGTGCGGTGCCGCAATGGTTACGGCATTGAACTTCAAATCGAAAGGTCCCCGGTTCGATCCCCGCCAGCGGTAACTGCGTTGTGTCCTTGCGCTAGGCATTTAATCCTGATTACCCACACGGGGACCCGGTGGCGCTGTGTACTAAAGCGTACTGCGCGTCGATGATGTACTTGTTTTCAACCAATGCTAACCCTGCTTGTGTGGAGTAAGTACATTGGAATGTTTGACAGTTGCTCGGCGTGGTTCTCTCCATGCAGGTACTCCGATTTCCTCCACCCGTAAAACTGACCGACACGAGGTGACCCTGGCTGTCTAAAGTGTCGTTAAATCCCAATAAATAAATAAATACGCCATGTCTGGAACAACCACACAGTGCGTATTTCCCTTTCAAACAGGTGTTTTCTTATCAAAGTCAGTCACGATCACGCCAGGACGTATATTGTCACCTGTATTTTATCGTAGGCCTGATTCTGACAACAACTTAACAGGTAATGTTACATTTATTGCTTAATCTCCTTTGCAACATACTGATATAAATTTGTATTGATGGGTGATAACGCAGCGTTAGAAAACTATGATGTAATTGACACGGAGTAAAACCATTGAGCAAAGAAAATGTTTGGACCTCGATACACGAAAATAAGCCCACCGCTGTCCAAAATTATCTGTTGTGGTGCAATTCTGAAACTCATTTCAATAAATTTTCAGCAGAATGGATGAATATATTTCGTAATTGTAGAAAGATACAGTGCTGTTATCAGAAAGAGATTTTTTTTTCGATAAGGTTGGAATCCGAAGGCGACATGTTTACACCACTGGGTCGACATTTTCTAAATGAAATCTGCGAAATTAACACTAAAATTGCGTTTCAGATTTAATGCTGACGCATTTCTTTTTGAACAATTGGGATTCCACTTGTCGCGGGTTGAAAAGCGGACGGAAAAATTGCGATCGGAACGCAATTTGATTCGATCGACATCCCTTATCCACTTTTATGATCAGAGCACTGGACTGCAATAATTGTAGTGATTCGTCATTGCGGAATCTTTTTACAGCGTCTCTTTTATTGTATTGACCTTTCATTGTATGACAAATTTTCCACACGCAAGTTTTATGCACACTGTTTTGGAAGGTTAAAAAGTTCGTGGAGGATTAATAGCAATATTAACGTGCAGCCAAATGTGGCCACAAAATTACATTGTTGCCTCTTGCCTAATCTCACCACTCCTTAATTATATCATAGAGTTATCCCTTCGAAATTTAGAAGTTCCATTTTAACCTTTTGGACACTGGCGGTATCTTGCATTCAGTTCACTGACAGCATTTGGGCGAGTCCATATTCATTTTAGGTATCACTGAACTAAATATTTGAATTAAAAATACCCGCCTTGAAATGTTGCACTCGGAAGTGACGCAATCTCTAAAAATAAACAGCCTTGGGAAAATAAATTGTTTCAATAAATGTTTGAAGCATTCTATTGACATCTTGCATTATTGATGAATGTTCCACATAAAAAGAGGGTGATTTGATGACTTTTGGACCTAAAAAATACAATTTACATTTTGTGTGTTTTTGTAGGGAATTCCCTGAAAAATATGTGCACGTGACCGGTACTTCCCTTGCTGTCAATGTTTCTCTCTTATTTGTTGCATGACCCCCTGTTTTGGGGTCAGAAAAAGTTATCTGAAGGGCTATACTTGACAAAGATATTTGAATGCCAAAATTAAAGTGATGCGATCATATTTTGTTTTGCCTGAACGCTATAATGGTCGCCTATGGGAAATATTTAGTTCCGCGATACCTATATGGGGACGGACCAATCAATATTTTCAACGTGCAGCCTTGGAGCTGCACGTTGATAATATTGATTGGTCTTCCCCACACATTTACTCAGCAGCTGTCCTACTTTACGACAGTTTGACGATCATGTTCCTGAGACGGAAAAGCGGCCTTTCGTGTTCAAAGGGTTAAATCGGTTATCAGACCAGACAACGATGGACTGACTTCTCAAGACAGGGGTGTATTTAATGAGAGGGTTGGCTGGGTCAAAGTACTCCTCCTCCACCTATTACATCAGTATATTAAAAATATTCAAAAATTGATCCTTCTGCATCTTTGCTTCTTGTCGTTTGCAAGTGTTATGTATGGCTTTGATAGAACTGTTGCACACACATGAATTGTCAGTGCCAGATCGAGTTTTGTAAATATCGAAAGCAATACCTTGGAGGGAGAATACTCTTAATCTATAACATAACCCATTTGCAGTGAAGCTTGTATATATAGAATATACCCATAGTAGCTTTGTGTACCAAATGTCCCCCATGAGTGGTGAAGTGCTGTTAACCGCGAGCCTTCGGAGCGCGCTTAACACCACTTCACCACGAGTGGTGAACATTTGGTGCACAAATCTACTTTGAGTATATTTTATTTATACCATTATGGCCAGATTATTAAGAGTCGCTATATTTTTTCTCGATTTTACTGAGCAGCAGCCGTACATACGTGCGCATTTGTTTTTGTTTACACGAGGATCGGTGGGCAGTACTTCCGCTGTCAGTTTTATCACCGAAACGAAATAGAAAAAGAAATAGGACCTTTTTCGTTTTAATAACATAATAACATACTATTTCGAGTTATGGATGCTTTATTAACATGAGACAATGCATGTTTGTTAATTTTTGGTGTTTTATGGGGTAAACTCATTTAAAAACGTAATAAATAAATGCCACTTTCATTTCACTCTTTGCGAGGTGACGTGCGATAAATTTAGACAAGTTCGCATTCAGGTCGACGTCTCCAAAGGTCAGCTTGGATATAGTTCCACTGTAGGCGTAAATTTTAACTGCTGAAATCCCACTGCTGGCGTGTTCACCACGGATGGTGTATAAAGCTAAAATTTATGTCATAGGCTTTTCATATATAGTAGAATAGGTAATCATGGTATAAAACAGTATTCTAGCTACGGCTGAATCGCAACTAGAATACTATTAGACACCATATCCCACACAACATACCTCGCAATGAATTAGGCTATAAATCAACCGCCCTCTCCTTAGTAGTATCTTTCATGCCGCAAAAGTCAAATTTTCCTTTAACATTTCTGAGAAAAATTGCTAAGTTGAGCACACGAAATGAATCCAGCTGGGCATTTTAGAGCAACTGGAAAAGGCCCATGGACCCAATCGCCTGCAATCAAACACTTTAAGCCTTCGCTGAGGGAGTTTAATTCAATATTTAACCCCCTCTGCCCAAACTCTGTATACACCTTGTTACGATTACCTCCTGATATAGGAGAACTGTATCACGGTGGGGAGTGACCGTCGGTATCTGCTGTGTAATTCTGGTGTTCATGACTCAAGGATAAATTAAAAGTGATAACACTTTAATAGCGAATCTGGTATTTCAAATGTCTAACAGCAATAAACATTTAAGAACTGGACTTGTTAGATATCCCAGGCTTGGCAATTTCAGGAGAGCGATTTTTTAGCTCTCCTTACTGCCCTCCTCAAAGAATTAAGGAGAGCGAAAAATTGCCCTCCTAAATATTTTGGTCTGGGATGATTGAGATTACAAGTATTATGCCCACATTAAATTTTTGTTGTAAAGCAAAAGTGTAATTTAACTTCGAAGTCACATAACATCACGTAATTTCATTTTGAAAGTGGTTTAGTGGTAAAAGGTAATGGCTGCAACCATACCCAAACACAGTTGCAATCATTTGAAGCAAAATGGGTCACAGCAATATTTTTTTTTTCTGTCAGTTTCAAGTTCAACAACTGACATCACAGTTTGAGGGGTAATTATTCAAGGAATATTGACACTATAATACACTACCATTACTACTATCCTGTCACTTGAAGCACTTGCACCAGGATGTGACTGTAGATTCAAGCAGACCTGTTGTCCAAGAAAGTCATACGCCTACCACTACCACCTTCAACCCCCCTTGGGGGGTTGAAGGTGGTAGTGGTAGGCGTATGACTTTCTTGGACAACAGGTCTGGGTACACACACAGGTCTTGTCAAGTGTGTGTTCGGTTGTTGAGTGAGACATCTAGATGTCTAAGAGATTTCGCTTTACCTTAGTAAAGTTAATAAAATCACTGATGTAGTCTGTTGGTTTCAGTTTCAATGAGTTCGTTCTACTGGATACTTAAAATGCTGTGTAAAGCTAATTGCCCTCCTAAGCTGATTGAGGAGAGCGATTTTTGCCCTCCTGCATTTTTCAGAATGCCAGGCCTGATATCCGAACAATATTTCAGCAATGGCTCGTGGGAATACCCAATAATATGAAGCAGGGTAACTGAACTCTTACTTGTGATCAACGTTATATATAAAATACAATACACGTTTGCAAGATATAAAGATTAAAGTAATCTTTCACCAGATGCCTTACTATCTTATTGAATAGAGCATAAACAAACAATGGACGGAAACATTGGTAATTTGTTTCAAACTTCTACGGGAGAGGCTTGCTGTTTCACGACGATTGAAGAAATATGCTAAGTTTGTAACAATTAAAATTAAATGGGATATAATGTGAATAGTATAAATTGTTAATGCAATATAATAATAGTAAATTAGTCGTTTGTATCGAAAGACTTGTCTTGAAACATGCCCCGGTGATAACTGTGTGAGCCGTTAGTATATGGCAACGTCGTAATCTGGGATACAGGTGGGTTTAGGTAATAAATTATGCCGTAATCTTTGAATGGACTTTGTTATCGATATCCGGGCGAACATTAAGCTACCGACTACACATTCAACACTCATTGTGATATAAACAACAGAATCACACACAGAAAAAAAACAACATTGTTCAAAATATAGGTCCTTTTATAATTTCCAGGCCGTTTTGTTGAAAAGCCGCACATACATTTAGCTCTAAATATTGACTAAAACATCTTGCAGGATACCAGTGTGTAGCATATACAGCACGTGTAGCATATGCAGCGAGATTCTTTCCAAGGAACTACAATATGCAGAGCCTTAGAAGACTTGAAATGTGCCCAGATTACCAGATCCAAACTCAATCGACAGTGCAACAGTTTGCACACGCACTACGGGGGTGACTTCCACCATTTTTGCCTGTAGAATGTAGGTGTTATTAGGCCATGTTTCAAGGCAACTGTAAACACAAATAGCACTGCAGACCATGGCATTTGATTGTTTACTTGAAAAGCCTACAAATCGCATGGTGTCCACAACTAAAAAATGCAATAAAGCAAATTTGTTGCAGTAGCAAAGAATAGATTCGAATATGAGTCACAGATTGCTTTGTTTGGGCCTTTATTGACAATATCAACCGTATAACAAGTCCGCCAGCTCCATAGAAGAGATAGAAAAAAACTGCCAGTGTAAACTTCATTGACATTCAGAGCTTTATTTCTCAAGAATGCATGTGTGAAGATCTCGTCATTCAAAATCCAATTATTTGTTTATTTATTGGGATTTAACGACACTTTCGACAGTCAGGGTGGGTCAACTCGTGTCGGACAGTTTTACGGGTGGAGGAAGCCGAAGTGCCCGGAGAGAACCACCGAGCAACGGAGTGCAATTGCCAGACACCCCAACTTACTAAATCCTCACAAGCAGGGTTAGCATTGGTTGAAACTAAGTGCACCACCGACGTGCAGTACGCCTTTGTACACAGCGCCATCGTGTCCTCAGCTGGGCAATCGAGATGAAGTGCCTTGACAAGAATACGATGCTGTTACCCTGGCGGGGATCGAACCGTGGACCTTTCGGTTTGCAATCCTATTCCGTAACCACTGAGCCACCACGCTCCCTCCAAATCCAATAATGATGACAATGTTGACCTTTCCTTTCACGGTATTGTCTAGTGACGGATTGAATCGGGGCATTTAGGTTCGACCACTTCAGTGTGCAACATCTTAGAGTGTCTGAACGCCACGGGTCATGCCTATATTATCTTATGTGTTTATTTAGATGTTCAGTGAGATCACATAATCGATAGAGAGTAAGATATTTGGGTTGAAACGTCGTTTAGGGGATGGGAAATGAAAATTTAAAAAAGAAAAAAATAACTTCAAATAAACTTCGACCTTCGGTCTAAGACTTATATGAAGTTACCGCGGGCCGGTAACATGAAAAGCAGACGACACTTGCAAACAAACTTTTTGAATAACTAATTTTTTGTCTCAAAAACATAGGTTATGACCCCTATTTGGAACGAGCTCGACGAGCTCGTTCCAAAGAGGGGTCATAACCTATGTTTTTGAGACAAAAATGAAAAAAATAATGAAAATTAATTGGCGACTTTTGTGAATAGCGCTGCCCGGTTTTTGCCGTTACGTTGGGTAAATGGGGTATATCGGCTGATATGACACTCAGCATACAATAACCACTAAATAAACCGCTCCCAATTCCGAGGCAATGTAGTTGTCCAATACAAGTTTTGCACTGGGATACAACCAAGATTCTGTTTGAAATTCGACACTGTTATGGTCTTTTCGTTTACCCAGTTTTCGTGAAGTTTACGCACAGACTATTGATGGTGTAATGTTATGTTATTTTACCCACAAAGATACAGAGGCTATCTACGCTGTTTTAGTGAAAATCGGGAATTATCTCATGAGTGTGGACCTGGAAGTTTTATTTTTCATGAGCGCTTGGGTGAGTGACAAATAATACTTTCAGATCCACACGAATGCGATTATTACCGATATTCACTAAAATAGCGTAGTTTTTCTTTTTATTACATGCTACGTGATATTTTACTGCACAGTATTCAGTCCAATTCGTCTGGAAACAGTTTCAAGACAATAACAAAAATCTGCTGATCGTTCCTTCAAGGCAACGTTCAAGGCGAAGTCATGCGCCGAAGCGTGACGTCATTTAGGAAGCTACTGAGGTATATTTCTCGATATCTATCGAGTCGATGGATATCGAGAAATATCTTTAAGATAATTTGCGATAATTCACAGGCTAGCATATAATAAATACATATATTCTTTCTTACTGCAGTTATAGATATTCCAATCAGAGGATATACTTAATCTCACAAACATCAAGATATTAACACACTCAGTGGAACTACGAGGTGTAATCACAAAACTAAAGCTGCGACGCGTTCCCGTGTATAGCTATTTAATAAACAACTGATGACTGATGCCAGCGCTGAGGTCAATGAAGATTCGGTCAAATCAAGTCTCGATTGAAAAACACTTCTTGCGTTGAATCAACATAAATGAATGCTAATGATACTTTTCAGATTCAATCGGATGGAACATTTCAGGTGGTCAGAAAAGCGAACCTTGGGTTAAATATTCCCGATGCTTGAATCTAAACATAGGCTATGGACTATTTAAGAACTAGACTGGTCGCATGCCATAACAGCGTCGAATCCCATACAAATTTTGACTGGTTGCTGGATAGCGTGGGTTACAGCCTTCACGCGACGCCCATAGATGTCTCAAAAACGCTCAACCTGGATCTTCCCTCACTGCGATTCAAAGAAATGTAGTTGTATGTTTGTTATAACAAAAAGTGGCAAACGTTGTTCACATGACCCTGCAAGCAAACTGGTCAATATCGAAGAGGGGGTGGAACCTAATTCCTGACTATAACAGATGCACTGGTGGTCTCCTCGGGGATTGCCTCCGCACTGATACTGCGATTGTGGTCATGAGCAGAGCAAGCCCACACAGTGTCGGGTCATCTGCGAGCCTCTTAATGTGCAGCTATCCATTTGTAACGTACAAGAAATTGTTCAAGGCTAGAAAACGAAGCTTCCGTGGTTACTTTTGACGTCGTGAAACATGCCAAGTAGAATCTGCAATGCTTAGTGATAAAAAAGAGCATCGTTTAATGGGGACGTGAAAATCGTTACTTATTCTCAGTTTATTATTCGACATTCGTCATCAATCGATTGTCGATTGACAACGAATGTCGAATAAGGAACCGGGAATACGTAACGATTCCCACGTCACCTCGTTTAATTGCTTTTCTGAACTCTGGCAACGTGCCCCAAACCAGTTTCCAATTTCTCTGGCGAAAACAGAAGATATTAATCACTCGACGCAATAGTTGCTTGACAGTCTAGTGACCAAGTAGCGGCTTGTCCATTCAGACTGAATTCTCTCTTCACCATATAATACTGCACGAGATCGCTTTGACACTGAAGATCAGTTTTGCGACGGTTGAGCGTTTCTTATTTTTTTAAAAAGTCTGCTAATCGCTGAACGAAGGAAACCAAGCAAGTCTCTTGGACTTTCAATGTCTCAGTATGACTTTTAGTCAATAAAAATTTAAATAAATTAATGGTTTCGTTAGAAGAAATTTGAGAGTTCCCTTCGGTACTCTAAAGTAAAGTGTAATAAATAGAGGATATATAATGAGTCGCGATTCATATAAAACCTCTGTATCGAGTTCAAAAAAATCGAACTGAGCCGAGGTTTATTACGACACCGACCAGATGAATACAAATTACTACCTGCACGCGAGGATGACACATGCTAGTACGGAGAATTATCAGAAAATCACCATTCTCGAGATTTTATAGGCGATCCTCATTCTAAACTATACACTTGGAATTTAATTAGACACCCCCTGAAATGTATCATGACAGTGAAGTTGCTGTTGCTGATTATTATGTTTTAATGATTGATATGTCTTGCAGTACAAGTAATCTCGTGAAACATGATGTTTCTGGTTGATTGTGTATCCCAAATACATCCCCTCGTCCACGTGAAGCATGCTACCCACGAATATCACAAAAAACACTATCATCCACATCCAATATCTGGGTATAAAACAAGAAGATTTTTCTCTTCTTTTATCAATAAATGTTAACACGGAAAGGAGGAGACTCTCAGATGCACAAAGATGGCAAATCGTTGGCAATCATGCAACAGGCATGTCATTCAACGCTATTAGAAGACAACTTGGCTACAGTCATTCTATCATCAGGAGACTTGTCCGAAAACATCAACAAGGACCGACCAGGGCCTGGACCACCCCAAAATACCTTTCCTTGGAAAGATCGGAGTCTGGCACCCATCGTTAGGCGTTAACCCTTTGCTTCAAGTGTGGTTTTGAAACGCCTTTGGCTCCCCAACAGGCGTTTGTGCAACAGAAGAGCAAAACTGAGCGTCTGGAAGATAGCAGTCAGCTTTAGGGTTGTGGAGTCCGAAGGGAAAATATCTAGATTGAAGAGATGTAAGAATATGCTAGTTTTCAGTAAGTACAATAGTTTTCAGGAAACGCATTTCGGAATTGTTTACTTCTGATAGCTATTGTCAGTAAAAAAAATTAAACATAATTTATGATATCTACAGCGAGCTCCCAGACCACTAAAAGTCTAATTCTGAAAGGAATTCGACACTGTTATGTGTTATCTGTTCAGCCATGTTTCGTGTAGTTTGCACGACGACTACCGTTGATGTAATGTGATGTCCATTTGACCACACAATATACAGACATTCTTTCGTGCTCTAGTTATAAACATTTCAATCAATAAATATTCAATTCAACTTGATGATTCAATCTATTAACCCTTTACCCAACGTAACGGCCAAAACCGGCCAGCGCTATTCTCAAAAATCGCCAATTAATTTTCATTATTTTTTTCATTTTTTGCCTCAAAAACATAGGTTATGACCCCTCATTGGAACGAGCTCGTTGAGCTCGTTCCAATGAGGGGTAATAACCTATGTTTTTGAGACAAAAAATGAAAAAAATTAGTTATTCGAGATTTTTTTTTTTTGCATGTGTCGTTTGCTTTTCATGTTAGGTAAAGGGTTAACAGAATTAGTAATACTTCGCAGAGTAACTACATGTCAAAGAAAATAAATATTTATGATACTGTTAAACTCATTCTGACAGAATATTTCAGTTGGTAGGAAACGCGAACAGTTCAGATTCCCATTTCTCCCAACTGATATATTCCAATCGATTGAATCTAAATATAGACGATGGAATATATAAAGACTCCACTGATAACAAGCCATAACAGTGTCTGATACGCTGAAGAATTGCATTAGCTGCTTGAGAGCTTGCATCTTCAGAAATGTCTTTTATCCAAATTTAATTTCCGTTTATGGCATCATAGGGCTTGGAAAAATTGAACATGCGTAAATTATTTGTAAACCAACACGGCTTTCTTTTAGTTTCCGAAAATTATTTGGAACTGAAAAAATAACGAAATGTTCCCAAATAGTTTTAACTGTTTCACGATTTCTAACGTTTACGGCTAACTTCTAGAAAAGAAACACCAAAGTGATTTCATATTCTGTCAAGTTAGTGAAAGGACACAACAGGGGTGGAGTACAGGGGACTGGAACCGATGAACAGAGTTGTAGCTTTTCCCGTATTTCACGCGCACCTTTGAAAAACTTCAACTAGGGTCGTTGATTCCCGTCGCCCGTTCCGTCAACGACCCTAGTTGAAGTTTGATTCTGTATTTATCATATGACTCGGCCGTTTTGTTTACTTTAAAACATTTGATATTTTGCTTTCATATTAATCAGTGATAAATAAAGCCTTCCGGCAATTTCATTGGTCAATTTCAAAACTAGACAATTTCATTGGCTGAACAAAATACAACTGGGCCACATTTTCATAATTTGCATAATTAGAGTTGGGAGCTTTCATTGGTCAATTTCAAAACTAGACAATTTGATTGGCTAAACAAAATACAACTGGGTCATATTTGCATAATTTCAGTGGGGAGAATTTACGTTATCTGTCCTATTTAGGATGGGTTATATTGTATTAATCTTTTACCTACAAGAAAAACGCCATTCATTTTTTTATATTTTCACTTTTTGCTTCCAAAACATAGGTTATGACCCCTCATTGGAACGAGCTCATCGAGCTCGTTCCAATGAGGGGTCATAACCTATGTTTTGGAAGCAAAAAATGAAAAATTTTAGTTATACAAGGATGTTTTTTCCAAGTGCCGTCTGCAACTCAAGGTAGGTGATGGGTTAAAATGGTCATACTAAGTGGCTAATTTGCGCGTGTGTACACATATGATAAATAGAATATGAAATGAGTATATTTCTCATATTTTATTTATGAAACTCGTTCGAATTTTCCGTTTGGGCTCACCAGAGGCTCGCCAAAATGGAAAATTCTTAGACTCGTTTCATAAATATTATATGAGAAAAACACTCATTCAATATCCTCTATTTATGCCACGATTCAAACGAAAATGAAGTGAACGAGATCGATATATTTGAAGGAAAGTATCAACTTCAGCGGTTTGATTGCATTCTTACTTGGCACAGTTTTCTATCGAAGCACTTCATTAACGTCATGACGTCAATCAGTTTCGTGACGACCCACCAGATGCATTATCACATAACGTTCTTACGTGTAGGCCAGGTCCCAAACGTGGTGTATCTAGCACATTTCTCAATATCTGTATCGGGTAACTTTGATTACACATCACAATCATGGTATAAAGCAGATAACCTTTTCGGTTATTTGTCATTAAAAATGTTTAGAACTCGCTTCGATAGAATAACGATGACTTTTTTACCGAAAAAGCACTGACAACGTCTTGGGTAAATTGGGTTTTGCTTTATTTCAGAATCATGCTTCGGGTAACGTGTCTGCCATTGCTACTGCTGATCGTGCATCTCACTCAAGGAAATGAAGTTGACTTATATGACGAGTTGTCACCTGAACAATGGGAAGCTCTTGGCAGTGTCAGTATGGACGTAGTTCCGAACTCGATGAAACAAGTGTTGCGAAGTAACAGAGCAGCGGGAAATACGTATGTTTAACGTTAAAACTTTTCACCCTTTATCTGCAAACAACATCCGCATTAATTTCCTGGAACAATTAGAATGAACTTTATCCGTGGAATGTACAGTGCAGCTACCGTTGATTGGTCACTTTCCACAGGTGGGCAATATTTCCACGGATGCAATGATATTATATTCCAAACACTAATTACAGGAATAATCATCAAAACTTTAAATAATGAAGCACCGGGTACAACCCGGTGCTTCATTAATTAAAATTTTGCTGATGATGATTTTTCTTACCTGGTAAACGCATGCGTGAATATGGTGTCTTCCCACGTAGCCAACATTTTGAATTTTAGGGTAATCAGGTAAGATTAAAAATGTTGGCTGAGTGGGAATTGATGTTCAGGAGAACAATAGGCGCTAATCCCCAATCAAGCTATGCTCTGTTTCACATTTTTACCTGGTCTCCAGGTATATTTAAAATAAATAAACCTTACAATTTATTTATTTTAAGTATATCTGCCTGGTCTTCTAAGAATTCTCTCATAGAAAATTTTGAGGAAACCAGGTATATTTAAAATAAATTGTGTTTAAAATAAATAAACCTTTATCAACAGCAGTAGACACACAGAAACACTGAAGGTGAAGTAGAATGGGGGACTCTACAATTTGTTTTAAATATACCTGCCTGCTCTTCTAAGAATTCTCTCATAGAAAATTCTGAGGAAACCTGGTATATTTTAAATAAATTGTAGACTTCCCAATTCTACACCATTATCAACAACACTGAAAGTGAAGTATAACACAAATTTTAGTCTAAATGCACTAAATCCGAAACCTTATCAGCATATGTCATAATGTCAGTTTCTCCCATTTGAAGGCGGGTTTTCATCAAAGAAAGACGAGAATCCAATTGTCTGTATTTTCTTTTCTTGGGGCGCGGTGTTCCCCCAGCTTACAACTGAATAAATTTGGCCTCATTTGTTGCCTGGATTTGTTTTAATAAAGTCAACAAAGAAAATATATTTGGATGTGAATGCCGACACAATTTGTTTATCTTGCTGTGACATCCTTCAACGTTGTTTGTCATACGGGAACCGTCATTGTCATAATGGTTCCATCTCTCTAAGGTTGAACCTTCAACCCATGTCTCGGTTACATAATCTGTGAAATGACCCACTTCTGCACTATTGCCTTCACTGCTCTCCAGAGCATTGAACCACACATCCTCAACTTGGTAGATTGGAACTAAGGGAAGAATTGCTGCTCGACGCACTAGCAGTTTTATGTTCTCATCATTTATGTATCTCGCAGCCATCCCAACGGCCTGTGTTTTCCTCCATATGCATTGTGTAAAATGAAAATAACACCCTTTTGGTAAAATTGAAGGACAGACAGCGACCACTGCATTTCTTGCTGCTACCTCAAAATCCATTAGAAGTGTCACTGGTGATAGGGTTAAATTTCGCTCAATGACAGCGTCTTTTAGTAAAAAGAAAAAACGGCGGTAAGTATGTTCAGTTTTGTTGGGTAATAAACCAAACACTAATGGAAATACTGATCCATCAATACTACAATGAAGGGTATACAGCTGATAAAATAAGCCAGGACACGAATAAAATGTTCCATCTCTAAACATGATTGGTGACTCACACAGTTGTTTCAGATTGTCATCAGTGCCAAAAATTAAAATTCTATGACCTTGTTCGCTGGTGTTATCACACAATAAAAATCTTTCTCCAGCTAATGTTTCTTTCCAGTTATTATTTAATTAAAATTCTATGACCTTGTTCGCTGGTGTTATCACACAATAAAAATCTTTCTCCAGCTAATGTTTCTTTCCAGGTATTATTTAACTCTATCTCTCTTTGTGTCTTTGGTAATTTGGGCAACACTTTTGCACGATTTCTATACAATGCAGATTCACAACTGTCAAATGTTGGAATTGTTTTGATGACGTCCCCAGTCACTTTATCAAACGCATTATTTCTGAGGCTACCAAGTTCTTCGTCGTATATACTTGGAATGGGAGAAACCTCATCACATCTCTTTTTTACCTTACTAAGAAAAACAATGGCTGCAAGGGCCATATCGTCACTCTCACGATTGTGATTTTGTCCTATTGACACTGGAATGTTGTCCACAGTAACAAGTGGTGCTCTACAATCGCGAATTGCACATCTCCAATAACTCCGTTCATTTCTTCTTGTTCTTGCAGAGCATTTATAGCCAGCATGGATCAAAACTTTGTTAAAACAGTGGCTAGGTTCAAAGAGCACCTCTGTTTTTACTACCAATAGCCAAGCCACAAGTCTTTTTCACTGAAAACAATTCAATAAAAATACTGATAAATGTGTTAAACAGTTGACCGTTTTGAAAAGTTTTATAAAAAGTTAAAATATTATGTGTGAGAACGTTGAAGATAATAATGTTAATCTATTTATTTATTTATTGATGTTTAAGGTCACATATTTATGCACAATGGCTAATCACGACCGTGACAGTTTTACGGGTGGAAGAAGCCGGAGTACCCGGAGAGAACCACCGCGCAACGATGAGCAGCTGCCAGCTCCCTAACATCGTAACTCCGCACTGCAGCACAGGCAGGGTTAGATTGGCTGAAGACATGCGTACCATCGACGTGCAGTACGCCTTAGTACACGGCGTCATCGTGCCCCCACACGGGCAATGGAGATGAAGTATCTTGCCCAAGGACACAACGCGGTTGCCGCAGGTGGGATTCGAACCGAGGACCTCTCGGCTTGCAGCCTGCACCTCTACCTACTGAGCCACCGCGCTCCCTAATGTTAATCTGAAACAGACCATAAGCAAATCTCCTGAAGGTGTGAAATCAAGAATGTTGGGTAGATGCAACTTGCTAATTTCAAAATGTTGGCTGAGTGGGAGTGAACCGTGAATATTACTGCCCACGCGGGGATTTACAGTACGTGGAGAGTGGATTGTAACTAAATCACCCGCGGAGTGGAGTTATCACCCAAGCTATAACTTTCAAATTTTGTACATATCGACAAAAAACACAAGCAATGTTTCAGCCAATGGACCTCCGGGTTTAACCATTGGCTGAAACCTTGCTTGTGCTGGTTATGCTTTGCAACAAATTTGCAATTATTGGTTGGGTGGAATCTCCACCCTGTTGGTGTTTTAGTGACAATACACTCTCCGCGTACTGTATGACCAGTCCACTGTACAGTACTGAACTTACAAAAGCGGACAGAAAATTTCGACCGGATCGCGACTATGTTGAAATTCTAAGTCTGCTTTCCTGTACACTACACTCTCAAATCTTAACAGTAGAACAAGAAAGGCGACAACATTGTATTCCAGGCGCTGTTTTCCATTTTTTGCGATTTGATCTTGATTTTGCAACATTTTGTTTATAAAATCTAAATACAGCTGTGCAAGTATATCGCGACTAGATTGAAATACCATCGCTATCATATTGAGAAAGGTGGCAATTTTTTACCACAGTACAATACCTTTCTGAGGAATATACTTTTCATTTATCCATATAAATTGTTTTTTATATAATAATTTTTTGGTTTTTCCGCATATTTGCCGCGCACCTCTGACGATGAAGCCTTCTCCATCAAACCCGTCACCGGCCAAGTCACTCCTCCCTCGCTATCCCTCCTAATCTCCCAGTATTCTGACACAAAGTGATTAATTATTTCCTCCACTGGAGTTTTCTCAATCTCTCCAACTATGATATTGACTCTTTCCCTCAGCTCATCCCTCATCCACTTATTTCTCTGGTTTTTATCCCGTTCTTCCATTAGTGTTTCAAGGAATTTTATTCTTCTATGCAAATATTTGGGGCATTCGAAAATGAAATGTCCCAGGGTCTCCATTACCCATAAGCTGCACATTTGGCACCCCCTTTCCTCGCCTTTCCCGCTTTTGTCCCTCAACTTGAGTGACTTAGATCTCACATTGAACAACAAATGCCCCCCCCCCCCCCATCTCCAACGATCCATCGAGGTACTCCTCAAACGCTGGCGCATCTTTTTTGTTTAACCCGTCCAAAGAACTCTTGGCCCCAACACCAGCTCGCCAGTTCTATTGCAATTATCGAGGACCCTTCCCCTGATAAAACTCCCCCTCCCCACCGCCTCACTGCACCTTCTAGATACTAAATCTCCATTAACATTAACCTGTAATGTCCATCCTGTCTGAATGTTGGTTTCCCAACATGCTGTTGGAAGGTTCGCCAGGAAATTCAAGTGACATAGTTTTCGCACATCTATTCTCTCTTTAACAGACATCCAGCCAAGTTCCCCTCTGCTTCCAGTGCGGTTACATTACTTGCCCCGGTTTTCCACCGATCCGCATCATTTTATAGAATCCCCAAGTTCCTGACTACCGTTTGTTTCAGAGATCACATCCGTCCCCTACGTTATATTTGTTACCCCCACACTCCAACAAACAGGTTTTTTTCAACTAACATCTTGTTAACCCTTTATCCAATGAATCGCCCACATCCGCCAGCGTAATATGCAAATTCAGCAGTTGAAAAAATATTATTTTTCACACAATTTCAACAAAACCATACCATGTGACCCCTCGTTGGAACGAGCTCGTTGAGCTCGTTCCAACGAGGGGTCACATGATATGGTTTTGTTGAATTATATTGATAATAATAAATTTTGATATCGTCTGCGTTAGGTAAAGGGTTAAAGCTGTTCCTTCCAAGATATTTTAACTGATTGAGTATTCTTTTCCCCTTCATGTTAAGTTTGTTGGTGTGGTGTCTCTATATGCCTCTACTTATGGCACATAAGTTCCTACCGAAGTATTCATAGTCTCCTGTTTCCCACAATGTTATGTCCTTGCTTTCAACTTCCACAATAGAAGACTTACCCACCGTCCAACTTCTGGACTCACCTACCCTGCGGCCTATGGGTATTACCTTGCTCTTGCTTTAGTTCAGTTTAGGTAGCCAGTTATCTCCGTACTTTCCGACAATGGTTGACAGTATTTCTAATCCCTCTTCACTCTCTGCAAATAAAACCATTTCATCTGCACATAATAATCCTGGGATTTTTGTCTCTCCAACCTTGACCCCCTCTGTGCTTTCCATCAATTGTTGTCCTAACTCTATTGTGTACAATGCAAACGGAATCGGGGACAGGATACACCCCTGCGTAAGGTCCATCTCCAATGCGACCTATTTTGTTGTGAGGTTTCCTAGATTGAGTACACCCTGCACATCCCATTAGAGTGTTTTTATGATTCAGACAAAACATCCTCCAAATCCGAGACCTCCAAGTTCCATCCATATCCTCTCCCTCCATACCCTGCCGTGTGCTTCTTTCACATCTACCAATACCATGAACATCTTTTTCTTATTGGCTTTTGTTGATTCCATCAGTTACGAAAGAATAAATAAGTGGTCATTCACCCTTCTTCCTTTCCTGAACACATTTTGTATTTCCCTAGGAATCCCCTCTGCTCTTCCACAACTTCTGCAAGCCCTCCATAGAGAAACTAATTGCTACTGTCGCTTAGAACCCCCCCCCCCCCCCCCCGTGACTGTTTACCACTTCATCTTGCCTAGATTGAGTTACAACACCACCATCTCCACCTTATTGCACCTCCTCTCCCTCGCCGACCACTCGTTTGGACCTTTTGTGCGGTAAAGTGCATGACGGGAAAAATAGGATACGAGGAGATGTGGTGGAAGAGTGAATGGTAAAATTGGAATTATATCTAAATTTCACCAGCCGTTACTTTCGCACCAGGTGTATTCGTGGTAGACCACGCAGTGGAAAGGCATCCACCTATACACTCCACTGGTAAGAGAAACATGTGCAAAAACCAACAAATTTGCAGTTAGGGACTCCCAATGATATATATCCTTAACCTTATATGCTAGAAGCTGATGTCTATTGCTGAGTGACCAATTATCAGATCACCCAGTGCGTGTACTGAACGAATGGGCGTTGCATTTCCCGGGCCATCTTCTTCAACAATAATGCTATTTGACGTTGAGTTCGTGGGATGATCACTAATAGACCTTTTCATCTTACACTTAGGTCCATGAAGTTAGCTTGACGTTCTGCGTTTGACATTCGTTTGATATTCGCCTGTAGTCAGTTTCACGCCGTGAAACTGACTACAGGCGAATGGCAAACGAATGTCAAACGCAGAACGTGAAATTGACAACAGGCGAAGGTCAACCAAATGTCAAACATCGAATGTGGAACTAACTACAGGCGAATGCCAAACGCTAAACGAGAAACTGACTCCTGGCGAATGTCCAACGAAGGCCAAAATCCGAACCTGAAATTGAGTACAAGCGAATGTCAAACTCGAATGTGTAACTCACTACAGGCGAATGTCAAATGCTGAACGCGAAACTACCTGCATGCCAATGTCAAACGAATGTCAAAAGCCGAACGTGAAGTTGACTACAAACGAATGTCAAACGTTGAATGTGGAACTCACAAAAGGCGAATACCAAACCCTGAACGTGAAACTGACGACTTGCATATGCCAAACGAATGTTCAACACCCTTACTAAAGGTGAATGCCAAACAAGTGTCAAACGGCGAACGTCAAACTAATTCCAGGGAATGTCAAATGAATGTCCAACCCCAACGTTTAGATATGTTCACGGACCTCTGAAACGTGGGCTATACTGCACAAATGATGTTGGATAATAGATGTCGCTGTCTCTAAATAATCCATACCTGCAGAAATTCTTTTTTACTTCACCAAACATGACAAAGGGTCGATAAAATTGGAAAAAGAAAACATGAATAATTTGAAATGTTCATTTCTTGCCTCAAAACATATGTATGATCCACACCTCCACTCTATTGGGACGAGCTTAAGGAGGTCGTTCAAATGGGAGTCAGAAGCTACTTTTGAGGAACAAACTGAAAAAAAATAAAAATTTGATTGACAATGTTAGTAAATAAAGCTGACAAACAGGATATGGTCGTTACGTTAGGTAAAAGGTTAAAGCACCCGGTGCCTTTCAGAGTGAAAAAAAACATAACTGATCTCACTCCGATTCTGCGCAGTTCATGCTTGACTTGTCATTGGTTGACAATCACCATGCCTACCCTTGCATTTCTCTGAGTTGTCGGTGCTCTCCTGACTTCAGTACTAGAATATATTGCTATGTCGTATTCAATGATGTCTGCAACACAAAGTTAACTCCATTAAGTTCTGCAATCACAAACGTGACAGCAGACGACACTTGCAAAACACTTCTTAACCCTTTACCCAACGTAACGGCCAAAACCGTCAGCGCTATTTTCAAATATCGCCAATTAATTTTCGTTAGTTTTTAATTTTTTGTCTCAAAAACATAGGTTATGACCCCTCGTTGGAACGAGCTCGTCGAGCTCGTTCCAACGAGGGGTCATGACCTATGTTTTTGAGACAAAAAATGAAAAACATTAGTTATTCAAGAAATTTTTTTGCAAGTGTCGTCTGCTTTTCATGTTAAGTAAAGGGTTAAATAACTAAGATGATTCATTTTTTGCCTGGACTCGTCAAAGGAGCACATTAGATGAGCTTGCTCCAGTGCTTGTGTGGGGGGCCATAGGTTATATTTGGAGGCAAAAAATGGAAACAGAATAGCACATGAATGGTGATTTCTGTAAAAGGCGCTGATCGGATACGGCAATTGAGTTGGATAACTTCTGAAGGTCTAAATTTTGACAGGCCAGGCTAATCCAAACTAAACTGCTTGCATAAATTCATGTTTGTTTGTTCATTGTCATACACCTATCACCGGAGCGTGTACAGGCCATGATGAACTTTCGAATCAAAAAGACAAATTTACTATTATTATACTGCATTCACAATCTACTGTTCGCATTTTGTTCAATTCAATTTCATTTGTTTCAAACTTGGCATATTTCTTCATCGTCGTGTGACAGCAAGCCTCTCTTATAGAAGTTGTTAACAAGTTGCCTCTATTCATTGTTTTCCTCCATTGTTTATTTAAGTTCTATTCACTAAGTTAAGAAGGCATATCATTAAGACCCAGTGAAAGCTTACTTTAATCTTTATATCAAGTAAACTTGTTATGACATGACGCATTTATTATATTGTATATATAGCCTTGATCACAAGTAAGAATTCAGTTATAGTTTGGATTTCCAAACGTTACTCTGCTTCATTTTACTGGGAAATCCCACGAGCTATTATTACGGTGATATTGTTCGGATATCCAACAAGACCAGTTGTTAAATGTTTGCCGCTGTCAGACATTTGGAATACCAGATTCAATATTAAATTGTTATCATCTTTAATTTGTCTCCGAGTCATCAGTTGAAATCCAGAGTTACACAAGAGACACCGACAGTTATTCCCCACGGTCATAATTGGTGAGAGAATCCGCGACTGGACATCTTTTCAGCTTGTCCAAACGATCCAGGTACCACGTTCCAACTGATACTATAAATTTAAAGATGTTCAACAAATTACCCGTCAATATGCAGACAATCCTTGATAATCTTCATCTGGATAAAATGAAGATGCAATGGACTCTCCAGACTAGTGAAGATTCCACCACGTTGGTATTGTCATGGAAAAAACCACCGCAAAAATCCACTGCAAATAAACTCCGAGATGAGCGGCGTATGACGGACTACAACAAAAGGAAAAACACCGAACAGCTACAACAACAGACTTACAGGCATCAGGACATTCAGTTTCCACAAAGTTCCAACAAATCACCAGAAGTTAGTGTATGTGCTTCAAGTGTTTTTACAGAAACAGACAAACACATCCACAAAAACTCAGTGAGTACTCAAACTTATATTAACTCTCCATTAAAAGTCGACGTCAGTGTCAACGCAGTACCAACTTCCACCGACACGCCTGTTCAAAGTTCCCCCCAGATGAAAAACATTTCAATTCAGACGCCGCGGGAGGAGTGCTCAGCTCTATCCGTCCACAACCGTCCGAAAAACACTGTCCAGCCAAAAAGAGTTACTGAGACTGTGATCAGATATTGTAGGTCCGTGCAATTTGGCCTTCAGTATCTGATTAAATGGAGAGACCATCCAGATGCTGATAACTCATGGGTTAAAGACTGTGAGTTGGACGAGGCAGCTCGAGAGTACATCCGGGACAATCAGAGTAGAATCCCGGGCCTTCGTCCAACTTTGTCAAGACCGGGAACTCCTGAACACAAGAGACACCGGCGGTACAAGCGACCATAATTTTTTTGTATTTTGGAATTTTGGGACGTTACTATTTTAATGGCTTAAATGTGTTGCTGCGGGTCGCATCAATTGGAGCGGCAGAGATTATATCACCGGAGCGTGTACAGGCCAAGATGAACTTTCGAATCAAAAAGACAAATTTACTATTATTATACTGCATTCACAATCTACTGTTCGCATTTTGTTCAATTCAATTTCATTTGTTTCAAACTTGGCATATTTCTTCATCGTCGTGTGACAGCAAGCCTCTCTTATAGAAGTTGTTAACAAGTTGCCTATATTCATTGTTTTCCTCCATTGTTTAGTTAAGTTCTATTCACTAAGTTAAGAAGGCATATCATTAAGACCCAGTGAAAGCTTACTTTAATCTTTATATCAAGTAAACTTGTTATGACATGACGCATTTATTATATTGTATATATAGCCTTGATCACAAGTAAGAATTCAGTTATAGTTTGGATTTCCAAACGTTACTCTGCTTCATTTTACTGGGAAATCCCACGAGCTATTATTACGGTGATATTGTTCGGATATCCAACAAGACCAGTTGTTAAATGTTTGCCGCTGTCAGACATTTGGAATACCAGATTCAATATTAAATTGTTATCATCTTTAATTTGTCTCCGAGTCATCAGTTGAAATCCAGAGTTACACAAGAGACACCGACAGTTATTCCCCACGGTTATACACCTATGAATTTGCTTTGTACTTTTGTGAATAGTGTTTATGTACTGACTTTCTCTGTTTGTCAAAATGTGCAACGAAAGACATTTCACAGTTATCATCATAATGCCAGTGCTATTAGAAGAACTCTACTTCGTTGTTGACTTCAGTGGGAATGCTGTAATGAGGCGTACCACTCTCTGTCAACTCTCCCGTCCCCGCCACAACGGCTATATCAAACAAGACCGCCTTGTAAAACAAAACAGCGAAAAACATAGCTCCTGGGCTACATTGTTTTTTGGGGTGATTGTTCGAATGTGTCCTAAGTTTTCATGTCACTTAAGAACTATTATACATTAATCTCACTGATCTATATACAGCAACTACATTGCAGGAACTCGACGAACAACGTCGGAACTCAATCTCCCCCCAAAAGACCGTGTCAGGTCAACAAGTGTGACAAATCATACTCCCTGTGCCGTTTGATGTCGTAAATGATATTACTCTGTGACTGTGCTCTCTGAGTAACAGTTTTCACCAAAGCACGAAAGCTAGTAACACGGTATCATCTTTCCAGTATCCACACGTGGTGTTTTTGTCAATAATTACTCAAATATTTTTTTTAACCCTTTACCTAACATGAAAAGCAGACGACACTTGCAAAAATAAATCTTGAATAACTAATTTTTTTCATTTTTTGTCTCAAAAACATAGGTTATGACTCCGCGTTGGAACGAGCTCGACGAGCTCGTTCCAACGAGGGGTCATAACCTATGTTTTTGAGACAAAAAATGAAAAAATACTGAAAATTAATTGGCGATATTTGAGAATAGCGCTGGTCGGTTTTGGCCGTTACGTTGGGTAAAGGGTTAAATATTTCAATTTATATTGGCGCGAGAATGTGCAGATCATCAACATCATGTGTCACAGTCATCATTGTATACTCTAAGAAGCGGTCAGCGATTGCAAAAAAATTAAAAACTTTCGAGAATTTTTTTGTCGTTGCGCATTGGCTACCTGTAACAACACCCACCCACAGATGACGGCAGGCGACTCACTTTTCTATATGTTACCTATGTAGCATACGGTCAATCCCCATGGGTCAGGTCTATGCCCAGGTTGTTAGGGGTATGGTGTTTCAACTGGTTGTGATGTCTAGATACCCAAACGAGAACCCGTTGTGTACTCTAAGACAAATGTCTTAGAGCCGTGAGAACTTTTGGTGGTTCAGAATAAAACGGAATTGTAAATGGGCTACAATAGGCCCCACACATTACGATTACAAATCTAAAAAAAACATCATCTGTCAATTCCTAAGCCTGTTATATCATAAATTTGGCACAGTTGTCATCTTATCTTAAGAAATCTTAAGAAAGGGGCAACAATCTAAGACCCAGCCCAGAATACATAAACACTCTCAAAATTGTTCTTACCTTTTCTTAACCCCCAAAAGGGTTAGTCTGGGCTAAGGAGCTCGTTTAGTGCTCTTCCAAGTGATGGATTATGGAGCTCGTTAAGTACTCTTCCACGTGATGTGGTTGGTGGTGCTGCTGCCGCCTCCGCACACTAAAACTGTTCTATTAAATTCAGCATATAAATCACTCAATATAATTTCCTTGTATACTGACTAACAGCCGAGTGTGCCTGTATGACTCAACCTACGTCATGGCTGGTTTCAACTCTACTTTAAACTCCACTCTACACTCCGTAATTGAAAAGTATTCTAACCATGTTCTCTGTTTCCGTGGGCTGCTCGGATTTGAGCAGTCCACGCCCTACGATAGGCACTTCGCTACACTGATGAGCATCACAACAATCTCGCTGTCTAGAAATCACTGATTGATTCCTATAGATACTTTTCTATATAGAGTAGTTAGGCCATTAAAATTTACGTTGTTTACCTTATAATAAGGTAAGTAAATGGTACCAACCACATGTGTATCCCTGGAACGTCAGCTAAATTTGGTCGCCTGAGTGCTAGAATGTCCTATGTCCCCTATGGGACATAGGACATTCTAGCACTCGGGCGACGTAATGTTTTTGTGCTTTTGTTTGTCGTATTTTTTTTATTCAGATATCACGTAGGTGTTAAAAATTAACATATTTTCATCCAATACTTACACTTTGTCTAATAGACAGAGCTACAGCAAGTAAAACGTCAGTAAAAAGGCCATAAGCACCTGTTAGTTTACTGTTCCCTTTGGAACATCCTACAAATAGGATACAGAGCCGCATTACACCAAAGATGAAGCACTTTCGTCGTATCAGGAGTTGTAGAGTGCAAACAGCCAACGACTCTCACGGTTCCCGTACGCCATTTGTTGGGATTCGAGAGTTCATGTTGTTACACAATATATACCGGAAAAGTCCAAAGCTGAAAACTACATTTGAATGCCTAAAAGTAAAATACATCTTCGACTAAGGATCATCTCTCTTTTATCTGATTCACTTTTTGTTCGGATAAGAACAGATGGACATCAATTCAAGATTTCTATAGTATTTTAGCTGTTCAATAAAGCAGGCAAAAGTTGGCTGACCTTTTCTCACTTTGCAAGAACAAATGATTTTTTTTGTAAACTAGCATAAAATCAACCGTGTTATTAGGTGTAGAAAAAACATCGTTGTATCCTAGGATAACATATTCTTGGCTTTGCCAATGTTGGTCTTCTCACCATCAGCCGAAAAAGGGCTCCCCTCTTTGCAAATCATGGGTTCGTCTCTGGGTTTCTGTATTGCTTAATTGATAATAATGAAGAAAAGATGCGCAGATAAGAGCAAATAACGTTAATTGTCGTGGAATTGTATTCAAACGGTGGCAGTCGAAAATGTCTGCCAAATACAAATGTACCGTAAGTCCCCGCAAAGTAGAACTTCTGTTTATCGGGCCATTTTTGTAAAATTGCATGTGTGCGGGGATTTTTTAAGTATATTTTATTTATTTTTGTCCTTATTTCTTTGACATCAAAAGTTCATATTCTGGTTTGTTTCATGTTTTAGGCCTCGTAATCTACAGAATAGCATGGATGGTGGTGTATTTCATCCCATGGGTGCAAGAAAGCTTTGCAATGCTAAAGCAATGCAAAGCGTTGTTGCATTCAAGGGACAAATTTATCAATTTTATTAACCCTTTACCTATAGTAACGGTTAAACCGGCCAGCGCTATTCTCAAAAATCGCCAATTAATTTTCATTATTTTTCCATTTTTTGTCTCTAAAACATAGGTTATGACCCCTCATTGGAACGAGCTCGTCGCGCTCGTTCCAATGAGGGATCATAACCTATGTTTTTGAGGCAAAAAATGAAAATAATAGTTACTCAAGAATTTTGTTTGCAAGTGTCATCTGCTTTTCATGTTAGGTAAAGGGTTAACATGGGTAACACATAAGACATAAACAGTTTAATTTTTTTTTTTAAAGTTTGCATTGGTTATAAAAAGAGAGCATGTGGCAGCTAAAAGGACCTAAGAAATAGATTTTTTTCTTTTTTTTTGGCCTAATATATGTTTTTCTTTCTTTCAAGCGCCCAATGGTGCTGTAACATAAATCCAACGAAGACTATTATTAGTACACACACTCGGCTGCAGTACAGACAAACGTCACACAAAGAAAAGCATTACACGTCTTGTAAGCTGTGGGGATGGAGTCGATGTTCTACATATACAACCAGATACGCGTGAGTATTTTATAGCATCCCTCAGTAATACAAGCCACTATCAAGGTTCTGTCGGAAAATGCTAGAACAACGATTTATGTCTCACATTTTGGGATGTTCTTGTTCAACTAGAAGTGAGTAATATTTTATTCATATAGACATGTTTTTTTCAATCGACTTCTCTATGGGAATCAATGAGAAATTGTAATCCAAAAGATCATCGTTGGATGAAATATTTTAGCACGCTGTCGGTTTGTATAATGCTTCTTAGATACAGTATGCTATTATATGTTGGGTCCTGCGAATCACAAATTTTCGATTCAAATCGAACCTCGAAATCGAATTACGTTTGTTATTCAAAATCGAATCGAACCTCGAGTCGAATCAGAGGCACCCTGAAGATGACCGATGAGGGCTGGGGGTACTATAAATCTGATTTTTCCGACTCTGGTGGATCAAGTCCCAGCTGATAAAATAATTCAACTACACCACCAAGGCATACCTTCGTCAAAGGCATACCTTGGTAATATAATTGGAATATTACCCTGTCAGGATTATAGTTCACCATTGACATTGCTTCTAAACTTTAAATTTGCATTTAACCCTTTAACAAACGTAACGGCCAAAACCGGCCAGCGCTATTCTCAAAAATCGCCAATTAATTTTCATTATTTTTCTCATTTTTTGTCTCAAAAACATAGGTTATGACACCTCGTTGGAACGAGTTCGTCGAGCTCGTTCCAACGAGGGGTCATAACATATGTTTTTGAGACAAAAAATGAAAAAAAATTAGTTATTCAAGAATTATTTTTGCAAGTGTCGTCTGCTTTTCAGGTTAAGTAAAGGGTTCACTGTGGACGAGACCAGTGATACTGAAATTAGCATGGCTGGTGGCATGAGTTCAGATGTTATTTATGTTAATGTAGCGGAAGTTACACTCAGTCTTGTATTTCAACATTATTTATGTACAATTTCCATCTGAACTCTTCGTTACTGAGACAACGGAGAGGACTGGTACCAAATTATATTCATGTGAAAAAGATTCGAGAGGCAACGAATCGGGCAGCCGATTTCGAACTTAAGATTCGAATCAAATCTTAATGTTTCGCCTGACCCTAATTATATTCTTTTCATTTACACACACACACCAAACTACCTTTTAAATTCTAGAATATTGAATGTGTAGACACATTTTATTCCGTACAATATCCATCTGTTCTTGTCTATGGGAATACATTTGACTGATTTGATGATACGTACGAAGGGATTATACTGAAAACGGTCAGTAACGGTTATTTTCTTCGACACAGTTGGACGGAAAAAAAAATTAAAAGCCTCATGATAAAAATTTATTCCAACAAATGGCTTATCCTGCTCTTCACATAAAAATAGTGCTAATTTTATAAAAGAAAACTTTTAAAAAATGAAATGTGATATGTAATAAATGTGTCGTGTACCTCTGTCCGGTAGACTGTTGTAGAGTTGAAATTAGAAGTCTTGTCACTGTATTGTGCACTATTTTGAAGACTTAGCGCGCCGATGAAGTGCACTTTTTGTCCCTGTCGCACTGAAACTGTTGTATAGGCATCACTCAATTCATGTAGAAAAAACAGTGTGCCCAACAATTCTATACTAGTAAATAGAGATCATTTCTAACCTCTACTGTGATACATATATATATTATGATGCGAATAGATATTAAAATTTGGCTCATACTCAACTTAATTCGTCGTAGGGATGTATTATTCGAAAAGTTATCTCCCCCTGTGAATACTGGAGTCTGACTGTAATGTAATTAGCATTGATCCACTGAAAGGTGTGAATAAAATCTTGTTTGTCGGGAAATCGAAATAAACGACAAGCTTCACATTTCTGGCTGAACTGGAAGTAATTAATAGGGCTATCGCACCTTTCCTTTTATTCACACCGAAACCTTCTGCATATTGTGGACTGTGGGTTCAACTGTTTTTACAACAATCAAATTTGTCTTGGTTTTAACATCAAAAGGAAAAAAATGGGCAAATGTCAGATTATATATTTTTATATGATTAGAGAGGACAATATCTATATTATATGCACATATGCGCAGAGCATTGCTAATATGAAGACTAAAAAATATTTTAATCTCTAAAAGTTGACGAAAACGCAATTTTCCATTATTTTACATGGCACTCTACACGAAATAACCGTACCTTTTTAAATGAACAGGGGAAAAAAATTGGTCGAATGAAATGGTTCGATTATATCACCAAGTGAGAGCATATATATTGTTCTTAAATGTCTGATGCGCAGAGCAAATATAACTTTCACGGGTTTTATATAATTTTGAGAAATATAAAAATTCCCCATTCAATTAGTGCTAATTTTTGCAAGCCAATTCCTAGCAATCAGGGGAGATAACTATTTGGTAAATAGATGCGAATAACGAGAATAGTTGAACATGAGACATACAGAATGAAGAGAGTGGATTACTACTTAATCGAGGCGCCATGTGTTCTCCGTCCTACAACTGTTCATGACAGCACAAGAAAAGCTTGCAAACTTCCATCAAATGGACCATCGGGTGCAACCCGGTGGTCCATTTGATAAAAGTTTGCAAGTGCTTTTTCTGATTTGTCCTAAGAAATTGTAAATAAGTACGAAGTGAAAAATCTATTCCACAGCGATTTACTAGTAATCCACCCCGCTTACTGTTGTCTCAATATTTTCCTGCAATTTGATCGGCTCAGTTCGTGTTTTCACTACCGGCCTCGCTAATAGCACATTACATATTGCATTGTACAACGCAACGCTCTTGTGTATTTCAGACTACTTATTTTTTCTGCAGTAAGGAGCGCGCATTAACCAACGAGCATTTGCGATTCTAATTGTGATAAGACTTCTAGTTTCAGCTGTATATTTCCATCTGACAGTAACGGTTCTATGAAGATACCATCCGCCCCCCCCCCCCCCCCCCCCAAGGCCAGTAATCAGTTTTATTTTGTTCTTTGTGCTCTAAAAACTACGCAGATCCCACAATGAAAAGTCGGCTAATAGTTGCGTTCACCGGTTCATACATTTTACTGAAACTAAAAATATGGCGAGTCAACAGAGAGTCGTTTAGGAATTCGAATATTGCATCGTTATTTTGCTGAATTGTGTTAGGCGTGGAACATTGTCGCTGGATAACCCTTTACCTAACGAATCGGCCGCATCTGCTCGCGAAATATACAAATTGGACTATTGCAAAAAAAAGATTTATTTCTCTACAAATTTCAACGATATCATATCATGAGAACCCTCAAACGCACTCGTCGAGGACGTTCCCATGAAGCGGTCACATGATGTAATTTTGTTGTAATTTTTGGACAGTGTTGAAAAAGAAGTTAAAATAACAAATTTCAATATCGTGTTTTAACCCTTTACCTAACATGAAAAGCAGACGGCACTTGCAAACAAAATTCTTGAATAACTATTTTTTCATTTTTGTCTCAAAACATGGGTTATGACACCTCTTTGGAACGCGCTCGACGAGCTCGTTCCAAAGAGAGGCCATAACCTATGTTTTTGAGACAAAAAATGAAAAAAATAATGAAAATTAATTGGCGATTTTTGTGAATAGCGCTGGCTGATTTTGAACGTTACGTTGGATAAAGGGTTAAATATACGTCAAACTAAACCTGTATAATTCAAATATACAAATTCGAGATGATCTTGAGAAACCCACCCTCCTAAAAGATCAGGTAAACTGGTTTTGCCGATCTATTTCGGCAAATCCTAAACACAGAAACATTGGCAAATTATGCCATTCTAATAGATCACTAAATAAAATTGTTTATTCCCACGTATTCCTTGTTACTTCCATGAGCGACCGCAGGAAGTCGCATAAGGGGATCTGATTGAGTGCTGAAGGTGCCAAAACCGGTGTCTAATGTGAATACTCCCATCCACCTCTACTAGAGTCCGTGGCATCCTTCACCTCCTAAAAAGTGTTAGCAATGAAAGCTGAAATAAAGAAATTCCGATGCCAATATGCAACCAATAAAGGGTGCCGTAATGCAGCCTTTACCTGATTTGACAATAAATGCCAGAAATACTGGCCGGCAGTTTGTTGGGGATGGTATCTGTGCGGATTGCAGACGGAAAGCTGACAATATTTTTTCGACGCCGAAAAGACCACCCAGTCCCTCCTTTTAGATGTTTTGTGCTAAATCTTGGACGAATTTTGTGTATCCACCTCTCCAAAACTGGTTTAGTTAATCGATTCCTGTAAATCATACGACACTAGCAAAAATACGAAGTTATTATATCCTTAAGGCCCCACAATGTAGATCTTCTGTTTCTGAGGCCATTTTGTTTGTAAAATTGCATGCGGGCGGGAGGTTTTTTATTTCATTTTTTATTTATGTAATTATTTCTTTGCCATCAAAAGATCATATTCTCGGCTTGTGGTCCATTAGTTCACATCTGTTATTCCTCGAGCAACGCCGGATATTTCTGATAGTCTTTGCTAAATGAATACCACGTAGACGTAATATTACGAAGCCTCGGGCATTTGACTTCCAAAACCACTGTGTCGTTTTTGTTGTAATACTTACGAAATCTCCTGGCACTCATTTCACAGCTCATCACGACGGGAGTTTTACGATTCGGCCTCTACGCAATGGGCGCGATGCAAATGACGCGATAATACTATAAACCATTTGGCCTTCGTTGATAAAATAATAATTGCAGCAGTCAATTAATTTGGGACGTCGTCATCATCCCCTTTGACAATACCAAATCGACAGATCAAACACTCCACAATAAATGGAATATGACAATCAATATTAACCGTTTCAACTTGGTGTGCATAGATTTTTGCACAAAGAAACAAATTGGTGGTGGATGAGCAGACGAAATAAACAATGAGGAAAAACTCTGAAGCGAGGCTCGGTAATAATTTAATCCAGCAGCTCGACAGAACTTTTGATTAAATTATTACTGCACCTCCTAACAAACCAGGATGGTTTCGCCCATGTGGCCATAGACAGTTTTGAGTGAAATAATACGCTCCATGGCACCGGTGTTGAAAGGGTTAATTGTAACACTGTTCAATCGTTTCAAGGATTCGCTGTGCAATCATGGGATTCGCTGTGAACAATACGAGATTCTTCAGGATTCTTATGTTTTTGACGTAAGCAAACCAAGACTAAGGTAACGACACACATATGGAAAGGTAGGCACCAATAAATTTACCTTTATTCAGTAGTGTGCAGGGGCCGCGGAACCGGGGGACTGGGGGGGGGGAGGGCTTCAACCCCGCCACTTTTTTGTCGGGCCATGTTTTTTTGTATGCATATATTTCAACACAACCAATGACTGGTGAAACAAGGGGCGGATCCAGAGCCTCCCCTATATTTTCGCCAGCGATGTTTCCCTCGTACTGGTTCAGTTTCGATGGATTTCGGATCATTTTTTGCAGTAGGTGGCAGCAAAAGCTAAACTGTATACAGTCTGTTAAAAAATCGGTTAACTTTAATAGATCGTAATCTTACAGACATACAAGTACCAAATCCACCCCCAGACAAGATAGTCCACAAACAGTATAATTGCTGTTAACGTCTGGTAAAGCATACAGGTGAGGTCTATTTATCAGCTTTGGTCGTAACGACCAAAGCTGATAAATAGACCTCAGTTGTATGCCTTACCGACGTTTTTTAACGGCTATCAAAGTGTGAAATCTTTCAAATACATCTCCTGAAAAATTTCAAATTATCCGCTCAGATGCATGGAAATGGGGGTTTTGGGGCCATGGAATTTAAAATTTTCGTTCCATGGGCCAAACCAGGGTCGTCCCGTCATACCGACGACCATCCATCGCCCGATCCAGCCCCCTCACTTGGAAAATCGTTCTGTCGCCCCCGGTGTGACAATCTCCCGAAGTCCTGTTCGCAAACAGCATCTGTTACTTTCCATTAAATGAAAATAAATAGGCTGCAACTGATGGGAGGGGCAGCTGAATGTTTCCTTTGCTCCAGTACGAATAGCTTTTTATCGAAATTTCAGGTTTTTCAAATCGACTTTTATGCTTATGATCACGGCGAAACATCTTTGCAATCCAGACGGTCAGGTTACATGCTCTTCACTGCTCCGAAATATCCGGAAAATGTTATGATGTCCCGGGGGTGGTGTAAAACAAGAATGGCAACGCATCATTGCCTTGAGTGTCAACGAGGTTTCGGGGCGACATGGGAATTATCACGTCAGCGCTCGTCAAAAAATATAATATTTTCACAGAGAATCTCGTATTATTCACAGCGAATCCCAAGATTGCATAGCGGATCCTTCAAAAGATTGAACAGTGTGATTGTCTTTTGTGGTAATTTGTTTATTATATGATACTAGATATTCAAGAACTGAATGCGACACGTGAAACGTAAACAATAACGTGACATATAACTCTTGTAATTGTAATTTATCTCCCTCGAAACAATATCTTTCAATTCCAGGAGGTCTTGAATCAACTTAAATGAATTTCTCAATACGGTCTTCACATTGAACGCATTCCTATTTAAATTTACAATACGACAAGGGCCCCGCAATGGAAGTTTAAAAGTGGACATTCTCCACTGGGACATGCTTATTCATTTAAATAAAAAATGATGGCTGAGCTAGGGGACGGGGAGGGGATATTAACAATAATCTACACGTGGAACCATTACCTTTTTTCAGTTAACGCCTTTGAAGATAGCGGTTCAAATGGGGGACAACTCGCAATGTTTCTCATAAGTCTAGTCATTATTTTTATTTTCTTTTATTAGTTTTTATTTTTTTTTTTTTTTTGCTCATCATTTACTAAAAACTACGCGGATCTCCTTATGAAAAGTATTACGAATGGTCATCAGCTGTACGAAATCAAAATAACTCCACCAATTATTGTATTCCCTCTGTACATGTCGTCCCATGAGTTCCAATGTGTTCTATGTGCCTACAGGCACATAGAACACATTGGAACTAAGGGGACGATGTATCTGTTATATAACCACCTTCTCTGGGGTATTCTATCGCAATAAATCTAATCTAATCTTCATTGAAATCGCCCTGAAGAATACAGATTCTCTTACTATTTTGATGGATTCACTGATGGTTAAAATATTTTCACAACGACCTCGAAAAAATTGTTTGTCTAGTGTTATGTGTGTAGGCACATATGTTTTATTCCGCATATGTAGAATAGTCGCTTCGTACTTCGAACGTCATGTAAACCTATTTTGGGGCAGGGGAGACGAAATGCGAATTTTGAAAAGTTGATAACGTTTTCTGGCAAAACACAATCTATGGGTAAACTGTGAAGACGGCGACGTGGAGCTATTTGTTGTTGTGAAATAATGAAATACTCTTCTTCGGAACACGGCGCATTGTTGTAAAGAACACATTGAGATCTTGCTAGTCATTTGTTACGTGACGGCAAGACATCAGTATGTTAACGGACCCTCAGAAACAACAACCAGGTTTTTTAAGTCGATAAGAGGGCCATGACCGCAAAATCTAATCAACGGCATGATGGAGTTGAAAATACTGGGAGACCAAGCTCTTCCATATGGACTGTCACATAACAGTCAGTTATCGGAACCCAAGAAAGTGCGACGAGTATTTTAAGCCGCTTAGATCGGCCTTGACCTTGCTGCCGTAATCTGTTGAGTAATGTGAATTTAACAAACCCGTCGACATATGACACAGAGACGAGGTCGAGACGTCTATACACCATCCCGGAAACCGCCAGAGTGCTAAAAACCCATTTATATTACAATATTCCCCAATTCTTGACGTTGTTCGCACAATGAAGGGATTGGGAAAAGTTTTTAACGCCGTCTGTTTCAATAATCATTCAATATCTATGAACTGATTTTTATGAATGAATATCATGACGTCACGGTATCGCGTTATTGTGCTGCAGTACAGTCGCCGTGGAATTGTCGTAATACACGCGCGGGCAGCGATGTCCACGCATGCGTTTACCAGGTAATGAAAATCATCAGCAGCAAATTTTTTTTTAATGAAGCACCGGGTTATACCCGGTGCTTCATTAATTAAATGTTTGATGATTATCCAATAATTAGTGTTTGGAATCTAATATTATTGCGTCCGTAGAATTATTGCCTACCCGTGGAAATTGAACACGCCACGGTGTCTGTACTGTTTGCATGACGTAATCCTCATTCATTTTTTTTCTAGCACTATTACCTCTGAAGTTTATTTTAGTGTTTCAGCTGTGTATTTCTTTATTTTATATTTCACGCTTAGGGCCTAATTAAAAATATACAATGCCTCATTCTGGCACAAATGATATAGTCTATTATATATCGTTGAGCTGGTGATTTATTTATGATTTAATTAGTGCTATCAAAAACGGTGAACTCGATGCCAATTGAGTGCAGGTAAAAACGTTCTAAATCAAATGATCTGCCTGAGGTTGCTACTCTCAATGCAGATTTGCATTTTGTCTAGACGTTTTTTACATGTACTGGGGGAAATACGTTCCAATTATGAGATAAGTAGATTTTATTCTACTATGAAACAAAATGTTTGCATTCACTTTTGTTTGTCACTTTTAGCTTCCAGGCAATGGAAGCCTTCAACATTTCGTCTATTGCATGTTAAATGTAATATTAAACTGTCTGTTTGTTTTTATTTTCTAGAAAGGCAACGTATTATACAACAGTTTACACTAAGAGGGTTGTGCCAACAACGTGTCCACATCAACATGTCACATGCTGTAAAGGATATGTTTTAGTATCCAACAACTGTCTGGGTCAGTAACGTAATAGTATTATCTGTATGTGTTGGGTGTAAGAATTCATGTTTCAGTAGTCACGGGCGTGGATAACATTTTGTAATGTGGAGAGCGTACGGTCCTCGAAGGGCATCCAGCACACTGATATAGTTGTAGCACACTGATATAGTTGTAGCCCGTGTATCACAGCGTCGTAATGAGTTGATCCGATAAATCTGCAGTAAGTCTGTGATCTCCAATCACACTTTCTACACACAATTTATTTATATAAATATCACGGATTCTTTAATATACTCATCTCTTCAATCAATATTCACAAAGTATCATAATTTATACAATCATTTAATCATCATTCGGTCATTACGTCATACTTCAATACAGGAACATAAAAAGAGTAACGAGCATCAGGACAGGGTTTATCGAATGGGTGACTCGGACCTTTTACCAAAGAAATGGAGAATATTCTTATTTATCAATGTACGTTCATCTGCGGGTTGATCGGGGCTGGAAACGTAGATCAAACTACAGATGTACGTATAATATATGATATATAATTTAAAACGAATAAATCAGTGAACTTACAAAATCGAACAGACAAAAGACTATTCCTATAGCTTTTCAAAAACAAGGCGTTCGCGTAAACCTTGCATTAATTCTTCAACGACCAAGCTCGGGGTGTCCAACGAGACGAAGACTTTTGACGACAGAGGTTGTGACATCCCCCCCCCCCCCCCACCCACCGCTAATAATTTACTCCCATAACCAGATGGTTGCAGCAAGATTTGTTGTAGCTAGAACTACTGAAGAGAAAAATTTTATTAAACATATTTACTTGAACTGAACGCAAATATTTCTACCAGAAAAAATGAAGGAGCTAAAGTATCGTTTGGCTTCGAGTTTAAAAGCCGAGGTGTTCAGATGCCACCTAAGATCTGCCACATGTGCAGGTTAGTATAAATCCGTAGCTACGTTTTCGCAAGTCTACAGCTGAAAACCGTTCGCATCGGTCTGTTGTGACAAATACACTCCGGTTGTGGTTTCCATCGACTGTTTTGCTTGAAAAAGTTACTCGAAACTATATATTTGTATTTCGGTATCGTACACGTTTTATACGCCCGTTCGAAAAACGATCGTATTATGTATCCAGTCTGTCTCTCCGTCCGTTTTTCCATTCCTCCGTTAATATTTTTGGTTTCCGACCGATAACTCTAGACTGGAATATTTGATCTCAATCTATGCTGATGTGTGTATTTCTCAGCTAGTCAATATAGTGCAAGTTCGAATATGGGTTCCGTCCAATTATTTTATATGAATTACGGCCCTTTTTCGACTTGGAATTCGACCGTCTGTTAACATTTTTAGTGAACTCCAGTTTGAATCATTTGATCTCAACCAAAGTTGATACAACTGAAAATAGCTAGCAGGCGTACTTGGCCACACCTGCTAGTGCTCTTGTTGTGCTATATTGTTCTGGCTGGAAATAACCCGCAATCAGTCCTTCAGGTTACGAAGGTGTTACGCCAATTGTAAAATACCTGAACGAGCTACAGATTACTACAAAATAACCCAACATAAATTAAATTCCTAATTCAACATGTTTTGCCAGATAGACTTGACAATCTTTCGCGACAAACTTGACAAGAAGGCTGCGCATTGCATCCACATATGAACAGAGTGACATGCTGTTTGATTCTGCCAACAAAATAGCAATAACTAACGTGCGATCTCGCAAAGGCGAGATCGCACGTTAGTCAATGCTATTTCTTTTGGCTGAACTTTTGTTAAGACATGACCATTATGTATGACTGGCGTGGCAAAAACAAAATGCAGAAAAGGATCGCAACCTTTTTTTGTTATTAGGCTACGGCCATGTTATATAGCGTAAACTGCTAACGAGTTACGACGTAAGGTCGTTATGTCCAGACCTGACTGTTGAATCAATATTACAAGCGTTCACCGTGTTTGTAAAGTCGTATTGTTCGAACCACCAGACGAGTCAAAAGCGACTTTTCATACATTGTGGACGAGTGCAATGGTAGTCAATATTGTACAAACACGTATAACATAATGAGCTGTTTAACCCTTTGATACTTTTGTACGTGTTATTACATACGAAATTATATTAGCGCGTTGATACTTTGTGGTCATTTGTTTTGTTATTATTTTTCGATTTTTTAAAGTTTTAACCTCAAATTCCTATTTTTTCCCGAATAGTGCTCAGTAATAACCGTTGAGCCAAATGTTAAAATACTAATATAATCCTGCTGTCAAGATTTCTTAACTGGTTGAGTGGTAGAAGCCATTATCAGGGCTTTCAAAAAATACCAGGGCAAAAGCAAACACTCTCATTGCTTATATTTTCAGTCAACAACAAATAATATTTTATTTATATAAATTTGTTTTATTACAAATTATTGGAGAGTGCCTGTAGGCACTCTCCAATAATTTGTAATAAAACAAGTTTTGAATAACAAATTCAGACCACCAAAAATAATCTAGCCCTCAATCAGACAATCACTAATGTGAAAAATTTCTTGTTATTGGTACTTTTCGACGCTTGACGTCGCATTTGGAAAAACGTTGAAGAAACTGAATTCCCAGTGACGTTTGAACGTCAGGATAATTAAAGTATCAAAGGGTTAATTATGCACGCAGCATATCAAAAAGAAAGAAAAAAACGACCGAGCCATTTTTGTATCAAAACACTCGTTCAATATAGAAAAAAAACAATGCGGGTGCACCTCCTCAGAAATCTTCCGCCGTCATGATCGAAAGCAATGGTTGCGGGAATATCCCTGACTCAGAGTTAAGAAATTTACTAGAATCTCTTTCTGATTCACGTTGTAAGTTTCTGCGAATTTAATTACTTTTTTATTCAAGATATATACCGATTAAATAAACGGAGTGGTTTTACAACGATTCCGACGTCTGCAAATATAAAAAACATTCTAATATATGTATGAAAACGTACTTACAGAAAAATACATTGACAAAGAGAATCAACTTGACTGGGTTGTTCTGGTACATTAAGTACAACTAAATTGGTAGTACATAAGACTGTAGATTTTTATGTGTCAAACTGGTGTCCAATTAAAGAATTTGTTTGATCGCGATGATAACAGTCTGCGAGTGGCGTATATCGTTCGGTGATCAAAATGGCCCCAGATCGATACAAGATGAGAAATTTGAAGGACACCATCTTGCCGGTTTCGAACGATTTCTCTTTTAGTGTTACCAGAGGTCTGCCATTTTTGGACTTATAAAACCTATGAACGCCTATGGATCGGCACCTGTTTGTAGTTACGTGTTGTATTTCTATTCAGGCAGACGGCACTTAACTGGAAACAACTGTTCAGATTCTGCCCTTTTTCTTCCAACTATAACACGAATTGCCATTGGCGAGCCACCTGCTAAGCAGGGTGGGCTCGATTTAAGTCTTACAAGTGCTTACAAGACGGGCTAACAAAGCGGAATCCATGATCTTAATTTTTTCAATTGTCCAAAACAGATTGCCATATTGTAAATAAATAGGGAAGTTTTAAATAACATGGTCATTCTTGACTCTTTGTAGCTGAATGTTTTGGGTTTTTTGTCTTTGCAGATGTGACAAAGTTACCCGATGTGACAGACGACATCATTAAGTTACAGCAAGGTGGTTACCTGGATAATATTGTTGGCTAGGTTAACTATTTTACGATTTGTGACATAGGAAATAAAAAGGAAACAATTATATTAATTTTAATGATTTAAAGTTATTTTGTTTTTATGTTGTTATTATTAATAACTTAAGCTTCACACACTGGGGTTATTTATTTATTTATTTATTTATTTATTTATTTATTTATTTATTTATTTATTTATTTATTGGGAGCTAACAACACTTTCGACAGCCAGGGTCACCTTATGTCGGACAATTTTACGGGTGGAGGAAGCCAGAGTACCCGGGGAAAACCACCGAGGAACGTCGAGCAATTGCCAGACTCACCAATGTACTAAATCCACACAAGCAAGGTTAGCATTAGTTGAAGACAAGTGCACCATCGGCGTGCAGTACGCCTTAGTACACAGCGCCACACGTTGACGTTAAAATACCAACATATCAAACAGTACTAATTTACCTTAATGAAGACAGGAATTTATCCAATTCAGTCTTGTATGACAGATCTCAATGAGCTCTGTCAAACAAGAATGAATTGGTTAGATTCCCAACTGCATTATGGGAACATCTGTGGCTTGAAGAATGTTTTACATTCGACGTAAGTATGAAATGGGTTATGCATTATTCAACCTTGTCCCCGAACATAACGGAAATATTGGACCAACCACTATTGTAATACAACCGCTATTAAAATAAATTTATTACAATAGCGGTTGATGAAAAAGTTTGCATCAACCACTATTGTAATAAAGTTATTACAACAGCGGTCAATGGAAAAGTTTGCATCAACCGCTATTGTAATAAATTTATTTCCATAGCGGTTGTATTACAATAGCGTTGGTACACAGCGCTATTCACTAAATTTTCATTCACCTTATATTTTTTTCCTCTAAAAGACGAGTTTGTTGAGCTCATCCCGATGGCGATTCATAAGCTGTTTTAAGGCAAAAAACTATTATGGTTATATTCGGTGAAATATTATTGAAAGAGTCGTCTTCTTGTGTCAGTAACAGATGTATAGCCATGGATGGACAACCCCACGCTAACCTCCAAACAAAAAATAAAATCTCCCTTTTACGATCAGCATGGTGGGTTAACTGATATAATTACAGATTATATGCCAAATTTAAAGTTTAAACAGACATTCTGGCAAGCTTCAAAATGGGGTCCAGGTATCGCTATTTGGGTCATTAGTTTTACAGACGCTTCTGACCAATGTTAAGAAACTCGCGTCAGTGAAACAACTGGGAAATTCCAGCTCGGATCGTTGATTCCTGTCTCTCGAACTACATCCTCGTTGTTTTTTTTCTCATAACGTCTCAGATGTTACTGTAAAAGTTACGAAGTAGACATACTTTCAACCAACGCGATTCGAGATTTTCCTGTTCCGATGTTTTGAAAACGTGATAGTTGTTGCACGTTGCTGGATGACACTTTTTTGGCCACTCTAGTCTCCTCCAATCGTACAGTTTGTGGGGCCTTTTTATATAAGATGGTTGTAGCCATAAAAATCACCCCCCCCCCCCCCTTCTCTACTGCTTAACCATTTACCAAAAGTAGCGGTATACGTGGTCCGCACTATTCACAAAACTCGTCATTCAAAATTTATTATTATTTTAATTTTTGCCTAAAAAACATAGCTTATTACTCCTCATAGGAACGAGTCAAATTTGTTGCAAAGCAAAACCAGCACCAGCAAAGTTTCAGCCAATGAACCTCCGGGTTAAACCCGGAGGTCCATTGGCTGAAACATTGCTTGTGTTTTTTGTCGATATGTACAACATTTGAAAGTTATAGATTGGGTGATAACTCCACTCCGCGAGTGATTTAGTTACAATCCACTCTCCACGTACTGTATGACCCATCGTTGGAACCAGCTCCTTGAGCTCGTTCCAATGCGGGGTCATAAGCTATGTTTCTGAGACAAACAAAAAATGCAAATTGTTAATTATTTAACAATCTTTTTGCAACAGACTTTATCAGCACTTCCCATGTTGATGATTTGAACTCGACCTCACGTGATCTTTATTTACAAAGCTATATACATGTGTGAAGTAAAATGAAGAGACAACGAAGCCGGTTACCGTCAATAGCTTCATATTTCACTCATTTTCTAACGTATAACGTAAGTATGCAAAGTCCTAAATGGCTGGTATTTAAAATACCTTATATGAATGCAGTTAGATTGTCAGACTTTCGTAATGTAAGTTGACAGTTTGTTTTACAAAGCAACAAAAATACACAACTTGATTCAGTCTATAAACAGTCATATTTCAGTATGTCTTTTACCAAAAGATTCGTCTTCCACTCAGATTTAGAATAGAATAGAATAGTTTATTTAACAATATACCAAATAATTACATTTACATAATTACACATAACATATACAAGAGATTGAGGTACATTGTTAGGAGACAGCATAGCCAATTGGCTGTCTTCCTGTTGTCTCCTCGAAGAAAATTTAAAAGCAAAACTACACTATAATGGAGTAGACGTTCTTAGGAAAGTTGACCACGGTTACCACTACCCAATGTTCAGCTGTACGGACGACCTCGGCTGTACGGACTGTACGGACGACCTCGAATACACATTGAGAATCTTTTGGAGGCATGAATGCGAGGTCCTTTAGGATGAGATAGCAAATTATGTTTTGACCAGGGTCAGTGAGTCATGGGGGAAGTAACAAGTATTCTATTAACCCTCTGCACAACAGGGATAGAAAACGGTACTTGCAGAGTAATTGTTTTATATAATAATAATGTGTACTATAGGCTGTGTTATTCTTAACAAAAGAAGACTTGCATCTCGAAGTTTGCTTAATTGCTCATGTATTATCAGTAAATCAGAATTTGTTTATAAACATAAATAGCTTTCAAGGGGTAGGCCGACAGTCTGGGCACCTACGATACGTGCATGTGACATTCGCGGAATAACTGTGTATACATTTTCTAATTATTTGTTTCCTAAAGACCTGTCTGGATGGTAAGGATCTTAAGTCCACTTCAATTTCATTCCAAATTTTTGGGAAGTTATGTTTCGGCAGATTAGCAGAGAACTGGGTTCTTGCTTTATGTGTCTGTATCAGCCCAGCTTGTCTTGTACGACTTCCGGTTGTGGGATGAATATTGAAAAATGTATTGAATGACTCGGGTAGATTCATATTTTTCCAATCGTACATAAATAGTGAAACATTCAATGTATAGAGATCCTTAAATTTCAAGATATTATTCTCTTTGAATAAGGGATCAGTATGACAATTGAACTGTTTGCGACTAATAACTCTCATCGCGCGCTTCTGCAAATATTTATTTTACTTGTAGATGGCGCATGACCCCAGCTTAGTATTGCGTAGAGTAGGTGACTGTGAACAAGTGCATAGTACAATGATTTCAATGCTTGCTTAGGAAGAATGTTTTTTACTTTGTTCAAACAATAAATCGCGCTGGACATTTTTGAGCAAATGGTCGATATGTGATATTTGAAGTTAACATGTTCATCAATGTACACGCCTAAAAACTTAGCCACTGTATCATTTAAAGAATTGCCGACGGGTAAGAGCTTGGTATTATTGAGGAATATGTTTAACTTGTTGGCTTTATGTGGACTGTTTTGAGGGTGCAGCATAATATATTTACACTTATTAGCATTAATCTGAAGCTTATTACAGCAACACCAATTGAATATTTTAATCAGCTCAGTATTCACATTTGTTTCTAAAACTTTCATGTCATGTCCTGCTGTGTACGGGGTTGTGTCGTCCGCAAATGACAGCAAGTTAAGAGAGGTGGAGTATCGCATATCGTTGACATAGAGTAAGAAGAGTATTGGCCCCAATACAGATACCTGAGGAACCCCGCAGGTCACAGTTCGAGTTGCAGATTGATGAGAATTAAATTCCACAAATTGCTGCCGGCCCGATAAGTAACTTTCAAACCAAGAGTTACATATTCCCCTAATACCATAAAATTCCAATTTCTTTAATAATATTTCATGGCTGACAGTGTCAAATGCCTTGGAGAGGTCTATAAACACTGCTAAAGTCGAGTCCTTTGTATGTTTATCGCTGCATTCAGCTACATACTGTAGAAGATGCAAAATTGGATGAACAGTAGAGTGTTTTTTTCGGAATCCGCACTGGTGTTCATAAAGTATATTAAAATCATTCAGAAAGTCGGAGAGTCTCCGAAACATTATTTTTTCAAGAACCTTGGAGAAGACCGGTAATAAGCTTATGGGTCTATAGTTTCCTATTTCTTGTGAATTACCTCCTTTGGAGATCGGTATAATCTTCGCTATTTTCATTTTGTCTGGGACTTTGCCTTGAAGAAATGACAGATTAAAAATGTGAACCAGTGGTTTAGCTACTTCATGTATGGACTCCTTCATAATTATCGTCGATAAGTTATAGCAGTCGGTACTCGCTTTTCCCGTCAGTTTGTTAGTTGTCAAAATAATTTCCTGCTCGGTTGTGGGAGTAATGAAAAACGTGTCTGGGTGGTTTCCATTCATAAAGTCGCTGTAGGTTTTGCTCGATTGTGGAACATGGTCGTTAATTGTCTGACCGATTTCTCCAAAGTAATCATTAAATTTCGAGGCAATTTCATCAGGGTCAGTAATGTTTTGATTGTTGTGGGTTAAGTTAAGAGGTAGAGCCCCCGAGGATTTTGATTTATTGATAATAGTCCGCAGTATTTGCCATGTTTTTTTTATATTGTTTTTATTGTTTTCTATAATATTGTTATAGTATGTCGCCTTACTTCGCCTCTTTACTCGGTTAAAGATTAGGGAGAATGTTTTATATTTGTTTTTGTTTGATTCGGTGGGATTTTTCAGTTTAAGTAGGTAAAGTTTGTTTTTATTAAGCGACGATTGTAGGAGACCGGATGTCATCCACGGCTGACGTTTGATGAACTTTTTTGGTAGTCTCACGCTTTTTAAGGGGAATGCAGTTTCAAATGCTTTGCGATAAATATTAATAAAATGTTCATAAGCAGCATCGGCACATGCACTATTGTGGACTGAATCGAAGGTGCTATTTCTTAAAATATGTTTGAATAAATCCACGTTTTCTCGCTTGTAAGATCTTCTATATGTGGGTAAGGTGTGATCAGGCTCCTGATTATCTTCCATATAAAATGTAGCGAAGTGATCTGAAATATCCGTAATTATTATTCCCGCTTGGTAATTAGTTGAGACGTTATTGGTATAGATGTGATCGATTAAGGTTGCTGTGTGCTCCGAAATCCTTGTAGGCTTTGTTATGACTGGCATGAAGCCGTCACTGAACATGTTGTCTATGAACGATGCGGTTTTAGTGTGGTTGTTGAAGTTGAGCAAATCAATATTGAAGTCACCCACAAGAAAAGCCTTGCTGTGTTCCGCGCCGATTTTAGAAAGAATATCTGTTATGGAGGAGATAAATATATCAATGTCGGCTAAGGGTGGAGTGTTAGGTCTATATATGCAACCAACAATATGTGAATTTTTACGTCCAGGGTTAATCTCAACGAAAATTGTTTCAATTACATGTGGAATAAAGGTCGAGAGGTCAGTTCTTACCTTAAATTTTACTTTTTCAGAGACAAAAATTCCCACTCCCCCTCTGCCCTCATCACGACCAGGACGAGTCCTGTACACGATAGGGTGATAACCATCAATTTTATAACTGAGGTGGTTATGTATTTTGAATATTTCAGTAAGGCCAATAGCCTCGAACCTGCTTTCACATTGTTGGATTTCACATAGAAAATTGGTAAATGAGTCCCAGTTGGCATTTAGGCTTCTGCAGTTCAGACTGAGAAGGGTTGAACTTTTGCTTCGCTTATGAAACTTTTCTTTAAAGTTGGAGGGCGAAAGATATTCGCAGGAATGGCCATGTATAGTAAAGGGAGACGGGGAAATCTCGTCTAGCGTGTTGTTTACTGCATCATTGTATTTAGTCACAAAGTTAAACTGGTCCTCGTTTTGTATCTCATCCAATGTTATGTTTCTATTCGCCATGGGGGAACATTGTATAAAAATGCTTCGTGAACCAAAGGTAGTGGCAAAAGTGGTTGTGAGTCAGTGTAGTAAATATAGAACAAAAACAAAAAGAAACTAATAAGATTCATACTGTGAAGGGGTGAAAAAATTGACTAACAAGGTGTGAGGCTTCTTTGTCGATGCGGAAGTATGGTTGCAGAAGTATTCATATAAATCTAGAGTGGGTAGGGACAGATAAATAATAGTTACATAATTCAAGTGTAAGTATCTCAGTGAAAATTCAAAGGGGCCTTCGAATACACATAACTCTAATTTTATATTTGGCATCGGAAATAATAAACAGAATGATAACGTGGTTTTATAGGGGATGGAAGATAAAGAGATAAAAAGGGATTTTTTCCTTTGGGTACAATAATTTTTTTTGTGTGTTTTTTTTTTTGGGGGGGGGGGTGGGGGGGGGGGTGGGGTTGTGGAAAGTGGGGGTGGAAGGGGCAGCAGGTATTTGTTTCGCAAGTCGAGAGTATTCATACTGATCTAAATAATGTACGGGCAGACAAATGATAGCAATCTAAATCAAGTGTAAAATACTTCATGATTATTTCAAAGGGCCATGAGAAACCCATATCTGTAACAAGGATGGGGAAGAAGGGCGGGGGGGGGGGGGTGGAGGGGGATGGAAGATAAAGAGATAAAAGGGGATTTTTTCCTTTGGGTACAATAATTTTGTGTGTGTTTTTTTTTGGGGGGGGTGGGGTTGTGGAAAGTGGGGGTGGAAGGGGCAGCACTGTCTTTCCCAATTTTCCCCCTCTTTCATCCCACTTACCCATTATCTTCCCAGTGAGGACGTGTTCTCTCGGACAGGAATTTTGGACATCTTAGAGAAAATATTCCAAGGTCTCTGTAGCTCCCAAACTACACATTTGAGAAACCCAATGGCCGCTTTGCTTTGACCCCTTCCCGCCAATTTCGATTGCAATCCTCTAGGATTCTTTCTCGGACAACTGTCTTCCCCTGGTTTGCCCCCTTTTCTAAGTTCCCGACTTGTATTGAATATCTCCATATCTGCATCTGACTTGGCGCACTCAATGACCAGCCACCTGACTTGTCATTAAGTACGCCGACTCAGTCAATGATTACTTATCTAATATTATGACCTCGACCAGGGTATTAGATATATATGAATACATTACTAGGAATTTTTAAGGATTTTCCAAAACACATATATACACAATGAGAATAAAATAAGCAGAAAATAAACGCAATTTCGTGAAGGCCGGAATATGAAGAGGACTATTTCCCTTGTAAACAATTTTTATGGCGTCTTTTTTGGGGTGGGGTGGGGGGGGGCGCAGGTATTTGTTCTATAAAATCGGACCATATGTCATCTGTGATTTATTATATTATTAATGTTACAATTGATACTTTCCATGGAAGTTAATTTTAACACAAATGGTCAAGAGCCTTGATATATACAAACATCGAATTTTTTAACTTTGAGTCGAGTAAAACGTGTTCACGTCAGCCCATTTCTAACAAAACAAGACTTGATGCGCTGCTTGTATTCCATGCGTGATTTGTTTTGGAAACAAAAGGTAACATGGTGTGGAGGGCTTACGTCATAAAATGGAACATGGTGATCTCCTCTATTGTCGTTCACAAATCGTGTCGAGTACACTGATTATTTATTTATTTATTGGTGTTTACGGTCACATATTTCTGCACAATGGCTAACCATGACCGTGACAGTTTTACGGGTGGAGGAAGCCGGAGTACCAGGAGAGAACCACCGAGCAAAGGCGAGCAACTGCCAGCTCCCCAACACACTAACTCCACACAAGCAGGGTTAGCATTGGTTGAAGACAGGTGCACCATCGACGTGCAGTACGCCTTAGTACACAGCGTCACCGCGCCCCCACGTGGGCAATGGGGGTGAAGTGTCTTGTCCAAGGACACAACGCGGTTGCCGCAGGTGGGATTCGAACCGAGGACCTCTCGGCTTGCAGCCTGCACCTCTACCAACTGAGCCAACGCGCCCCCTGAGTACATTGATTGAAAAAGGAAATAATGATATGTATAATAATACTTTATGATTCTGGAGAATCATGGCTTTTCCAGAAGTGATTCCATGACTTTCCATGACCCGAGAGTGTCTGATGAATTGTTTTTAACTGTCTCACTGATGTTCCTTTATTGATGTCATTAATGGTGGACGGGGTTAATATCAATATCGTCGTCCGACAAGTCAATGACCGACAAAAGGAGTTACGTTTGTATGTCACATACCCACTGAGTGCTGTGGCTATTTGAAAATGGTCCATTTTATCTCAAATGTATCCAAAATATTGATGTCTGGCAGCCTGTAGAGGGTTAATAAATGCTAACAGGAATATTGTTCCATGCAACTTGTAATGTCACACCAAGAACTGCGAATGGCCATTTCTTCTTTAAAAAAAGTATGTTTTTAGAGACATCCAGGGAATTTTAAGCTTTTGATGGGCATCATAACTTTGGGTGCTGAGGGTATGCAAACACAGCCCATTTTATCAAAATGTTGATGTTTGAGAGCCTGCATAGGGCTAACAAATGCGAACTGGAATATTTTGTACATGCAGCTTTAATGTCAAACTAAGATTTGCGAATGGCGATTTTTTCTTGAAAATCTAAAGGATGTTTTTAGAGAAATCTTCGGATAACATGAATTTTTAACCTTTTGATGGGTATCGCTCTGTAACCAGCCCTAAACGGGTTAATGCGTGGTTTTGTGAATACCTTCATTACTTACAAAAATTATCCTCGGTGAATTCCATTTCCCATAAAGGAGGTTATGTTTATCTCGCAGATACACATCGGGTTTTTGAATACCCTTTCTACTTACAAAAATCTTTCCCTATCAGTTTTGTGTCCGGTAAAAGAAGTTAGGTTTCTCTGTGGCATTCCCATTTGATGTTGTTGGTGTTCAAAAACAGACAATAGTAGTTGTATGTGGAGACTTCTGGACCAAACGAATCATGTTGGTCCTGAAATTGTTGTGGTCCAGAAAACTGAATTATTTTAAAAAAAACCCCAATTTTTTCTGGTAAAATGGGGCGGGGGGGGGGGGGTGTACCTTTTCTCTCTTATATACATAATGATGGGAAAATACATAATTTCTAAAAAAAAAAAAACCCTCTAAAACACTATTTTTCAAGAACTTTGCTCTTATTGAACATATGTGATATTTATGTGATATCAAGTGTGTCTGTTAGCTCGGTAGGTAATCAAGGACCTTATTCATGTTTGCAGTTGAGTACAAGTATTATTACTTTCTGCCGATTGTAGGAGATGTGTAAAAAAGAAATATGCTAAAATTTGAAAATATTTTTGTATTTTCTGATCACAAAACGCGAATCTCAACTGATTTTGTTCCGTCATCCATCGATAGCAGAAAAAGGGGTCTTGAAATGAGATTTGTTTTACAATTTTTTCTATGGCAGATATGTACAGAGGTTGTGTCAACAAAGATATGCTATTTTTTGGTGTTTAAGGTCACATATTTTTCACAATGCCTAATCGTGACCACAACACAAAAGATCATTCATATAAAAAAAACTTTGAGTCTCGCATGGCACGAAGTGCCTTAAAATCTCAATAACGCCTCCCTCGAGGAAGCCTTTCCCGATAATAAAGCTATACTCGACGTGGTCAGAATTCACATATGTATCACGTTATATCTCGATGGTTTTTCACACACAACAAAAAATTACAAACTATTTTTGCGCCCAGAAAACTGTGTCACAAATTTGGAGAGAACATCGCATAAATTGTTCTCTGAAAATTGCATTCTCTTGCGCGGTGTTTTCTGATTTTTACATGATTGCGTTCAGGGTTCAGTTTAAAAAAAATACCTTGTCAAATGGTCAGGGTCAAGGGAAGTAACTCTGTGACAACTCATCCATCCAAACAAATTAAAATTCGATTCACCACACTAAGAAGTGCTTGAAAAAAAACAGTTTTTTATCTTCTTTGCTTCTTATTCGAGATTTCACTGGGGTACATTTTTCGTGAACGTTTCGTGATAATGAGAATTTAAACTCTTGTAAATTTTTGCCATTGTTATTGAGACACATCAAGCCTTGAACATCATGAATGTTGCATGTCTTGACGTGTTCCAATAATTCGCCCTATCTCTCGAACACGTGAATTTTGGGGGTTAGAAAATAAAGATTCATCTTGGAATTGCTTTCGATGGACGGAATGAACTCGACTTTACGAAGTTGGTCCACTTCTGCATCACTGATAGTAGCCATGATATATATGGAGAAAATCTGATATACTGACTACCCCTTTCACAGTCACAATGTTGATGCAAGCTAAAATGTGCACCCACAATCCAAGAGGAACTAAACTAAACACAATGTAATGTGATATTCAGAGACCCGTGTATGTCCGGTTAGTAGCAAGCAACCTATATGGCCCGCCTTGATATGATTTTACTTCTAGAAAACAATCCACAGGAGAACCAAATCAACAAGTCAGTTACAATATCACGTAGTCTTCCCACCAACCAGAGGGACTACATTCCATTGGAAAGCTAAAACGAGAACTCAATAAAAAAATGCCGCTTGATATTTCGTATTAATCTGATTGTCGCTTAGCAACCGCCATATAATAGTACCAATTTTATGAAGAACTTCATTTCCTTGTTAAACCAGATTAAGAATTCAACTATAAATCTCCGCCATGTTTCTGGAGTGTAGCGCCATCGAGCTCCTTAGAAGAAGAAAATTCTTAGTTGAGCTGGGAAGTTTTCGGTTTTCCGGGTCAGTTCTGGTTTATGTGTGTGGCAAACCGGAAACCGAACGGCAACAGCAGGAAAAAACGGACCCAAAGGTTTACTCTGTGCAAAAACTAATCTACTTTACTGAGAAGGAACTGGGCTAACGTCTCCTGTGGACATTTGCCACTAAGTCTCACCGGCAAAGGGGCGAATACGTTGTGTTCTCATTGCCACATTTTCTCCATTATTGACTCGGACGAGTCAATAATGAAGAAGATGTGGCAATGAGAACACAACATTTATTAGATGAACATGAACCTTATTCATTTATTGCCCACGTTTATGTTTTAGTCTAACGCGATTGGCTTAGCAACCGAATGAACTGATCCCCTAGAGCCAATAAGAATGAACAAAGAGAAGTTCAGCTGAACCGAATGGAGACACTTACAGACATGCCTTTTTGTAGTGAGTGGTGTCGCGGATTTTTTCCATGTTAAGGAGTCCACATCTTAGATCTCAACCGAAAATGAAACGGAACCGAAACCGAATATGTAAAATCCAAACTTCACAGCTCTAACTATTGGATGGAATTTAATTTAGCTTTAAATATGGATTTGGTAACCATTGGAACACTAAACTCAATTAACTAAACAGAACTCCATTATAATGTCCACTATTCGTATAGAATCCCACTTTCCTCCTCATTATTTGGAAAACAATGAGATCAATTTTCTAGCAGTTTAAGTCGTACAGCCCTAAACCCGTGGAGAATCAAACTAGGAAGCTATCTCATGAGGTCCTTAAACTCCATAGCAACAAGCTTGCCTCCATTGCAATGGGCATATCCAGTACTTATGTAATTTTATGTCAAATCACCTTCCACTGGGTGCCTATTTTAGAAACCAAATGTATTGTCAAACTATCTCCCCAACAACTACCATGCTTCCTAGCAGCAGGCGAGTTACTGAACACCAATTTCATGCAAGAAAAAGATGCACTAACAATATCATACGATCTGTCTAGCAACCGTATTGCTTCCGTTGGAGCTACCACACTCTGGCCAAGCGTTGGGGTAATTTAATATGGAAACCACAATACATTGGGAACCAAACTTAGAATTCAATAACAACGTCAAGCAATACACCTTGCAGACGTTGTTTTCTTTGCAATTTAATAAATCCTTAACCATTCTTTTCTGGACCACTTTCTTGCAATCAACGCACTTCCTAGCAACTACAAACTATTTTTGTCATCCCTGCTGTGGTCTAATGTGTTGATTCACTCTCCGGTAGAAAGCAAATTCAGATCTTATCCATACACTTTTCTTATCCATATACTATTCGCGTGTAGTAATTTAGGTCGAAGTGAAAAACTGTAATTTAGTTGGACTGCACACATTCTGGCAGCAATGCGTATACTTAACCCTTTACCTAACATGAAAAGCAGACGACACTTGCAAAAAAAATTCTTGAATAACTAATTTTTTTCATTTTTTGTCTCAAAAACATAGGTTATGACCCCTCGTTGGAACGAGCTCGACGAGCTCGTTCCAACGAGGGGTCATAACCTATGTTTTTGAGACAAAAAATGAAAAAAATAATGAAAATTAATTGGCGATTTTTAAGAATAGCGCTGGCCGGTTTTGGCCGTTACGTTGGGTAAAGGGTTAAAATCACTGATAATAATTTTTATTTGTATTTAATTTCGAATAAATAAAATAATTAATCCGTACAAAGTAAATTCACAGTGCCCGCTCACTTGGCGAGTGGGACCCGGTTACCTGCTCGGTGGACATCACCCATACTCTTATTTTTGAGATCGGGGGAAATTTGGGATCCAACAAGAAAATTTTCAGCTAATGGATCACTGAATATTCGGTCTATCGGGTTGGTCATAAAGCGCATTTTTTCTGTTGTTTCAACAAGTCTCATGAGTAAAACCGTAAGTAAACCTTTTCAAAGAATTCCGGAGTTATTCTTTATTTCGTAGTCGTTTTAGTGGTAATCTGTCTTCGTACGTACAACGTAATTTCCGTTTTTAACCCTTTGCTATAGTCACGACCAAAGGCTGACAGCGATATTAACCAAACATCGCCATTCAAAGTTTTTTTTCATTCCTTTTATCTCAAAAACTTAACATATGGCCCTTCATTGGAACGAGCTTCATGTGCCCGTTCCAACGACATACAATGATGTGTGTTATTGAGGAAAATCAACGACAATGCTCAGTTATTCGAGAGTTTTATAATAAGTGTCTTCTGATTTCATACTCGCCTAAACTTACAGAAGAGATCCTTTGGAGTGTCGTAAGCAGGCCTGAAAATAAGCAGTCTGACATTTGCAGAATGAGGTTCCCAGAGGGTGAATTTGATGATGCTATCCCATACAGTGGGCCAGGTTATCCTCTCGGTACCTCTTTCTGATTAGTTTTAAGACCCCGATTCAGATTGAGGTTCACAGAGGGTAAATTTAGTGATGCTACCGTGCATCACAAAATTCATCCTCTGGGGACCTCATTTTGCAGATGACAGTCTGCTTATTTTCTGCCTTGGTCGTAAGTAGATAAGCTTAGAACAAACAGAAAACTAAATTCATTCCAGAGAAGAAGAGACTTTTTTCTTAAAAATATATATTTTGTACGGCAATGCGAGCATGTTATTTTCAAAGTAACGCTTTTTTAATATCACCAGTTCAATATAAACAGGATCGATGTCGATGATTTAACCACTTGGCCCCGAAAGGCCTCTCTTTCGGCCTAGTATCATGATACGAATTGAATTCATGAAGTAGAAAGTTTCTCAGTGAAGTTCTGTAGAAGACTGATCAAGATTTTAAGTGTGCAGCCCGTAGGCCGCACGCTGAACATATTGATTGGCCTTCCCCATGTAACGAATATAGACTCTTCCAGTGAATGACAAATAACTGGTGCGGAGGATACCATCGTGGTTTAAATGTTTAAAGAAATTAAGGATCAAACTCTTCTCAATACCAACCAACGGTGATATAATAATACGTTTACTTACACGGAGTTTTGAGATAATAACGTAATAGAAGCTGCAACATCCTGCAGCGGAAATTGTCTGTTGGATATCATTCAAAGCATTATTCAGTCGTTTGAACAATTTATAAATATATTTTAACGAATCATTAAATCCCTGGCCCGAATTTCTAAATCCTTTTGACAAATTGGATGATCTCATGTAACAACATATAATGTTGAAGTCCCATAACGCTCTCCTGTTTTTGTTACAACTCACCGATCTAAACTACCGATCTCCGAAAAACTGGATTACTGGAACATCAACCGAAAACGAGGCAACTCAATCTGACCTCACTCCCTATCCAAGATGGCGTCAGGTCAATCAATATAATTCTTCTCATCGATGACGTTTCATGGATTGAAAGTTGTTACGCTGTGATTGTAGCCACAACGTAACACCAGTAACATCAATAAACAGGAAACGAAAGCTTAGCGCAAACACTTATATAGAGGATATCTAGTGTTTTTGAGTGGATACCGAAAATTATCTCACGAGTGACGGAGACAAATGTTTATTTTTCGCGAGCGCTTGCGCGTAAAAAACACACTAGATTTTCTTTTTATTTTACGCTTTTTATAAATACCCAGATTGTCTAAGGGATATGTGTTGATGCCCTGTTAGAGGGCATTTACTCATAGAACTTACAGACGTAAAAAGAAGACTGACACGCCCCAGAGCTGACCAAAGGAGATAACTATGTTGCACTGGTAGCCAGAACATGTCTCGGAATACAATGATGTAGTGCAATAAGCAGTAGCAGTGCTAGTATTGTAAGCAAGTTGTACAAACTCGAAGCAGTATCGTATAAGAGGGTTGAAGAAGCAAACAGTAATATTGTGTCAGACGGCGATACTCAAATATGAAGGTTTCTGCACTACAAAAAATACACAAATGTCGAAAAATTAATTACGCTTTAACTGGTAGAGTGCTAAATTGTTTTTGTTTTTGATTATATAGACAGTCTCCCATAAATTGTTACACAGCAAATTCAATCAGACGGGATTATTTCAGTTAACCTAACATGAAAAGCAGACGACACTTGCAAAAAAAATTCTTGAATAACTAAATTTTTTCATTTTTTGTCTCAAAAACATAGGTTATGACCCCTCGTTGGAACGAGCTCGACGAGCTCGTTCCAACGAGGGGTCATAACCTATGTTTTTGAGACAAAAAATGAAAATATTTTGAAAATTAATTGGTGATTTTTGAGAATAGCGCTGGCCGGTTTTGGCCGTTACGTTGGGTAAAGGGTTAAACCTTTACCCAACGTAACGGTCAAAACCGGCCAGCGCTATTCACAATTATCGCCAATTAATTTTCATTATTCTTTCATTTTTTGTCTCAAAAACATAGGTTATGACACCTCTTTGGAACGAGCTCATCGAGGGGTCATAACCTATGTTTTTGAGACAAAAAATGAAAAAAAAATAGTTATTCAAGAATTTTATTTGCAAGTGTCGTCTGCTTTTCATGTTAGGTAAAGGGTTAAAAGATAATATGAAGCATTCACTGAAATTCAGCCTTTAAGTCGCGGTACCCGCATATCAAAGTGATGCCAAAATGTGGGGCTTCCTGCACTCAACAAGTTAAATAGAACCTCCTGTGACAAAATCAAACTTTCTAACCCGGTATTCTTGAAAGGCATAATCCATTATATTGCTGCCAACTATAATTTACAGGGATAATGAGAAATAATTTTATTACACTCCTGTTCTATGAAATCGGCATCTACAGCAACACTAAGCCACGCGGAAAATGAAAATCCGTTCTGCACATATGTGCGGAACGGAAATCGTTGACGGGCTATTTTTATAAAAAAGCGAAATTTCACTGGAATTTTCTTCAAATCGCGCATCATAATTACAATTTGAATCGCTAGCGATAGCAAAAAATCGTCCCAGGTGTTCCAGTGTGTTATATGTGCCAGTAGGCACACAGAACACATTGGAACTCAGGGGACGAAATAGTAACACGGGTTCCCCTCGCAAATTTGGTCGGCGATAAAAAGTGTTCTTTTTGTTGATAGGTGTCAAATGAATTGCTGAGTGTCCGTCTAATAATTGTTTTTATGGACGTGAAGGCGTGTAATAAACACGGTACGACTTCCGTGTGTGAATGGGTTAATCGAATCGATATATCACTTGTGCCATCGCGGAAGGATAAACTCGAGGACTGTGGCCTCTCGTTCTATCCTTCCGCGCTGGCACTCGTGCCATATCGATTAACCCACTCTCGCACGCGTGTCATTCTGTGTATATCCTACACCCCAAAATTAGTGATCTCCCATAACTGTTTGTTGTCCATTAATGCCCCCCCCCCCCCTCCCCACCACCATCACCACCACTTTTCCTTCACTGTTCGACGATGGCCTTTCAATCCACAAGTCTTGAGACTCTTCATGAGTCTCCAAATCTATCTGTCCTTGATGGGCGCAATAGTTCTTATTCGGCCGACCAGAATGCGACAGGTGAGAGGAATAATACAACTGTCTTGTGCTCTGCCACTGTTGTTTCCATAATACCTTCATTAGCACTTTACCAAACTCGACCAGAAGCTAATACTAATAATAACTAAACATTTCATTTTTAACCCTCAAAAAAAGATCCCATGACTCCTCGTTGGAAGGACGTAGCACCAATGAGGTGGGGCGTCATAAGCTCTGTTCCGGAAACAAAAATTAAATGACAGTTATTGTGAATAAAGGGGGTCACATATAGCCGTTATGTTGGGTAAGGGTTTAAAACACAGTTACATATTTGTGACTTGATTAAAACAAGAATTTTTCAGTTCTGCGTGCAGAATGGAGTGATGTACGCTTTGGATCAGTCCTAACATTCAAATTATTCTAGTTACTTCAGAACTTTGTGTTCCGATAATTTCTATAATTGTTCTTGTAACTGCGATACGCGATGACATGGGGCATCCTATAGCTGCCTGTTATTTTCGTTTATTATAAGGGACAAAAGGAAACTAACTTGGCTTTATTTTTTACTGATGTCGTGGGTGTTTTCACAACAATTAATTGCTTCTTAACCCTTTACCTAACATGAAAAGCAGACGACACTTGCAAATCAAATTCTTTTTGTCTCAAAAACATCGGATATGACCCCTAATTGGAACGAGCTCGGCGAGCTCGTCCAAGGAGGGATCATAACCTATGTTTTTGAGACAAAAAATGAAAGAAATAATGAAAATTAATTGGTGATTTTTGTGAATAGCGCTGGTCGGTTTTGTACGTTACGTTGGGTAAAGGGTTAATTGGACCTTCTTCGTCCGCCTAATAGTTTCAAGGGAAATAACTTAATCGAAAGTCGATTTTCATGACGGTTTTAGTCAGGATGAGACGTGGAGATCGATCGTATATGTTGGTCACAAAGAAAGCGGAGATTATTTGCTAAAGAGGTTCATTATTACGATACAAGACGTTGAGATGGCAGCTAGGGTAGGTTGCGGGGGAAAGCATTGTCGACACAACGGTTAATCCAACTTACGTATCTGTTTTGATACATCTATACACTGTCACACTCACTCCTTTTATAGTATGTGAAATAACACATGTTCACATGCGCCGATAACGTTGGCTCTTGCACTGAACATTTCTTCGACATATAGATATATATCCACATACTTACCCCTAACAAATCGGGGAGATAATATGGGCTGTTACGTCAGCTGTTTTATAATAGGGCTGCTCATTGCCTTGAGCTCGGCAGACGAGTCTGACCTTCTTCGTATTTTACGAAAGGTCAGGGATACTCCAGAAGAAGACTTGTTACCTCCACTGCGAACAGTCAAAGAGCAATTAAAACGAAGCGGCGGAGACAAGTAAGGCTCTCTTTTCAATGTTTACCTTTTAAATAGACTAAATAGGCCAAATCCTGAGTAAGAAATAGTCACAGATGTTTTAATTTAGGTTAGTAGTTTTTTTCAAACTATACTTTCTTACTCTTTGGTGTGACGCAAAAATTCTCTTGTAATTATCCCGGAGCCAATACTATAAAACTTTGATAATTGTATTTTCTAGAATTGTATATTTTACCTATTAATATAACTGACTAAAATGAATCATCAGCATTTTAAAAAATATGGCAATTTGTCAACTGGAAAATTGTCACATCTTTGAAAACGCTAATGGTTCATTTCAACCCATTTAAAGTCATAACTAGAAAATACAATTCTAGAATTGTAAAAGTTTTACTTGCTTCAAGTGATTAGTCGGATGCATCCATTATGTGCAAGTCCCATGGGCTTACATTATTTGATACACAATGACTACTTGATACCGTAACATTGCAGAAGTCCACGTAGAATTTTCTAAAACTATAAAGAAGCACTTACTGGTACGCGCTTCGCCTTTGAATTGAATATAAACGACATCTGACATTTAAATGAAAAATTATTTTAAATCGGCATGCACAATACAATAATAACACTTTGGTCGGCCGCTGATTTGTCGCGGTTCTCGTATGAGAAGGCCTTGGTTACCCCTGTTCTACCAACTGCCTCCCTATTCCCACGCTTCTCTCCTCCCAACACTCGGAGACGAACTGCTTGATGACATCCCTTGTCGCATTCTTCCCAATCTCTCCGATTAGCATATTAACCCTCTCCTTTGACTCGCCCCCTAACCACATGTCCTTCATTCTCCCATCCCAATTAAGCAAAGACTGGGATCACATGCAGGGCTGGGGTCTATTACTTTCAAATGTAATATATTATATTACTATTACTCTTGATTTTTTTCTTCTTATATTATATTACAATTACTCTGGGAAGTTTTATTATTATATTCTATTACAATTCCTTTTAAAAATGTAACAAATATTACTTTTTTATTACTTTTATTACATTTGTCAATTACCCAAATTTCATGCAGAAATTTGTTCCCATAATGCAACTCACGATATGCATTAAGAGAACAAAAGCCTCTGCTTGATATGTAATCTTCAATTCTCAGAGAGTTTAATGCAAAACATAAGGTGTTGGTGATGAAGGAAAAGCAGGATGTACTGTATTGGCACATATATATATATGTAAAAGTACAGTATCGATAGAAATACATGCAAATTATAACACTTCGTTACATTAATTTATATTTTTCTTATAAAAACAGTTCCTGGTATCATTCCTTGAAGGGCAACATATCTAGTCTTAACAAAACATGATACCAAGGACGGACTTTATCAACACAGATATAATTTATGTCCTTTAATTCATATGCACAGACAACGTTAAATCATGTAGGGCTGTAGGATTAAATTATTAATGATCCGCCCAATAATTACAAGATAAATTAGGCCATTTCGCTTTAGACAGAAAAGTATGAGACGATATCATTAACCCTTTGAACTAGGGTGGTATCTTCCATGTCAGTTCAATGGAAGCAATTGGAAGAGCCATATTCTTTATTTGGTGGTAGGCCAATTAATATTTCCAACGTGCAGCCTTGGGGCTGCACGTTGAAAATATTGATTGGTCTACCCATCACACTCACTTAGGAGTCGTCTAACTTTATGAAGTTATGACGTGTCATGTTTCTCGGCCAGAAAAAAGGGTTAAGAGCGTCTGGGTTGAAATGTTTAAACACTCATATTTTGATGCACGAAAGTCTGAGGCAAGATTGTCACTAATGCCAAGGGGGGGTGGGGGGGGGGGTGAGGGGGTAACTATCCGGGATTTTGGGTGTTTTAAAAAGCTGAAAGTTGGAGGAGGTGGCAAGAGTACGTATTTGCATTTCTGACCAGGTTCCATTCATACAAAAAAACAGTTGCTCCAGTTCGTTGGTTTTCCACCGGTCTTTCCTGCATCGTGGTAGTAACGATCATCCGATTACCTTTGGGGAAAAATGCAGCAAACACACAGAAATACGGGTCATAAATTACACAAATTATAAGAAAATAATTGTGTAGACATTGTCAAGACAATGCAGGAGAATGTTTCTCAAAGCATTTATTTAAAAAAAATTTTGCAGGAGGACCCCCCCCCCAGCTCCCCCGTCCCACCCCAACTTCGGCGATTACAGAGCCCGTAACGTCCGTTCTACACATTGCCGTGAGGCCTGTCCTCGCTCTCGGTGGCCCTGGACATTGTTAACCACATGTCCGAACAGTAGGTGAGTGTGGTGGGAAAATATCTGCACACACCTCGCTCTACTGTAAAGTCTACAGTACCTACTATATATGTTCGCTGTTTCTATCGTAATCTATCCCCATACCGCCCGAACGTGTTAAAACGAAATTATGTAACTTCGAGACAAACAACTTTTTCCAGTGGATCAGCGAGGCTGTTTGCCCTCTTAGGGAGGGTCTGTTTAGGGCTGCACGATTGAAATATTAATATCTTTTTGCGATAATTGTTTATAAATCGTCTATACATGTATCAGTCACCAGCATTTGTTTCGGAAAGTTTTATGTATACAGAGGCGGCGGAACAAGGGGCACAGGGGACACGTGCCCTTCCACTTTTTTCCACAGATATGTTGCGCGGTAACACAATAATTTAAAATGGACGCACGCAAAGGTGTCAATCAAAATAAGCCTTCCTGTAATATATTATCTGAAAATCCAAGCAACAACTGGCAAAAAAATACCACTTTCGGTCGCTTTGGTCCGTTTCTTCTACTTCACCCATCTTCCAACCCGAAGGCTAGCCTTCGGGTTGGAAGATGATTGAAGTAGAAGAAATGGACAGGACAGTGACCACACCGCTGCATACTCATCTAAACGAGAGACTATGGTATGCCAGCGTACATTTACTGATATACAATTGTAACTTTTCTCCCACTGGGCCAAACTGTGGCTGACTTGGAAAGTTGTATCCCTCCACTTTTATCGAGCTTCCGCTGCCTCTGTATGTAAACACGGGATCGACAATGTTAAGTATCACCTTTAGTTCAGTATCGCCCTGATGAAGGTCTGTATTTGGTTTCTTTATTTATGTCTGTTGGTGTGGATGTTGTCCATTTTTTTAGCTTTACTTATTTTCCGGTTTGTTAATGGATGTTCGTTTTTAAACACAAAACCGATTGAGGTTCTTTTTGTACCTCGAGCAAAATGTGTTTGTTCTGTTCTGCGCTATCTTTTGCCCGCGTTTTCAGATAAAAGGTTGGTATGAAACATAAAAACTAGAATTTTAATAATGACGTATTTTCGAACGCAGATGCCAATATCGGGATAAATATCAAAATTACAGAATCAAGAACATTCCGCTTCATTGAAACTCTGCCTCATCGCCCATTTTTACCCGGAAATCTCTTCAAATGATATTATTTTTCACTTTTTTGACTAAACTTTTAACCAATCATTTTTGAAAAACTTATTTCACTGAGCTCAGTTAAACAATGTACATTTACTTGAATTAAATAAATTTGCAACTTCAGTGTAGGAAATTTCCTTTGCTGAAACTTCGGGTTGTCCACAAAATAGTGCAAGGTGCAAATTAATAATTCCAGCATCGTGGTGAGTTTTTTACTTCAGCAACTCTAAAACCACGCCCTCGGGAATTACTTGCTCACCTCGGTCTACAGATTATCTTTCATGGTGATTACAGATGCATCATATACGCAGAGTATAAATACTATTATTAACTCTTAACCTGTTGAGTATTTTCTAGATATTTTTCATCAAATCTAGTCATGGCTGCTTTAAAGCAGCCATGACTAGATTTGATGAAAATTAATATAAATGTAACACAAGAAATCATTGGTGAAAAAATCCATTCGGGAGCTCGTTCCAATGAGGGTCATAACCTATGTTTTTGAGACAAAAAATGAAAAACATTAGTTATTCAAGAATTTTTTTTGCAAGTGTCGTCTGCTTTTCATGTTAGGTAAAGGGTTAAAATGACAATGATGTGACACGGAGAGCGCTGGAATCAAACACGCGCCGAGTCTCTTTCAAAACACTGGAATTGCATCTGTCGAAAACGACATTTAAGAACATTTAATCTCAGTGGTTGTTGTTGTTGGGGATTTGTTTTGTTTTTGTTTTTTTCTGAATTTTTTTCGTGGAAAATGGAGATTGATGGTGTACACTTCAACCGTCGTGGACTGGCAACCTTCTGCAGGTGGGCAATATTTCCACGGACGCCATAATATTAGATTGCAAAAGCTAAAAACAGGAGAAATCGTCAAAGATTTAATTAATGAAGCACCGGGTACAACCTGGTGCTTCATTAATTAAAATTTTCCTGTTGATGATTTTTATTATTGCAAATGGATGTGTGGACATCACAGCCCACGTGTGGATTACGGCCAATCCATGTCGACTGTATTGTCAGTGTGTCGAGACCAGATCGCGATCTTACCAATAAAGAGTCAGCGTTCGCGATTGCCACACAGATTCAAAACCCGGATAGTTCTGTTTTAATTTAACCCCTATATTTTAGTGTATTAGACTACTGAAACAGTAACCTAAGGACGCCGATTGTTATTGAATCCATAGCACAGCTAGTTTCTCCTGCTTTCCTATGTATATCCTGTGTCTGCCCCTGATGTATCTGCAACTTTATATAAACCAAAAACATCGATCAGAATTCGTAGCTAGAAATTATAATCGAAATATTAGCAGGATACGCAGCGTTGTGGATGAAGAGGTCGCGAAACAGTTAATCCCTGCATTTGTCGCCAGCCGCTTAGACTACTGTAATTCTCTACTGTATGGTTGTAAACAGTCCCTGCTGCAGAAACTTCAGCTTGTTCAAAACTGCGCAGCGAGAGTCATTTTAAGGAGGAGGAAATCATGTCATATCACACCCCTTCTTTACCACCTTCATTGGCTCCCTATTGAAGAACGCATTACGTTTAAAGTTCTTATCACCCTCTATAAATGTCTTAATGGATTGGCACCATCATACCTCTGCAATCTAATTCAGCGCTATGTTCCCTCAAGTTTTCTAAGATCCTCATCTGCGAATAAACTCTGCCATAACCCAGGCGACTTGGTAACGGCAGGTGATCGGGCCTTTTCAGTTGCTGGGCCTTTTCTTTGGAACACCCTGCCTGATCACCTGCAGTCAGCAGAAACTTACAAATCATTCAAAACAGGCCTTAAAACTCATCTTTTCAAAAAATTATACCCAGAACCAGTTCATTTTGAATTAATTTAATTTTAACCAAATTACGAGATTTCACAAGCATATGTTTTTCTTTATTTTACTTGTAAAGCCTGAGAGCACTTACGTGGATTCATTGGCTCTAAACTGTATTTATTTATTATTATTTATTTATATCTCTGTCGCCATCTCTGATGCAAAGCGACAGGAAAGGCGAAGGGACCTGCGATCACCAATAGGAACTGTCTTCTACAAAAATGACTATACAGTGGACTTATTTTGGACATTCTCATCTTATCATTTATTTTTTGTTTTATTTCTATCAGCTCTCATTGGTGCTGTGCATCCAGTGTAAAACCGATAGAGAAAGATGTTACTCGGCTGGAAGCGAAGAAATTTTCGACTTATGAAGATGTGAAGAGCGTCGTAGGGTATGAGAAATGTGAAACAGGTTCAAGTGGACATGGGTTATTCGGTGGTCACGGAAAGAAGCGATTTCTCTTCCACAAGCATCATCATCAAACTACTTATCCATCTGTTACTATTGACCCCGGAACCGGCCAAACTGGTACCACAAACTCTTTTACCATTGGACCAATTGAGAACTATTGTCCTATCTACAACACAGTCACGGTGTAAGTACACTTATTATTACATACTTGTTCTATGAAATTCTCATCTACAACAACACTTAACCGTGCGGAAAATAAAAATCTTTTCCGCATATATGTGCGGAACGGAAATCGTTGACTGACTATTTTTAAATAGAAGCGAAATTTCACTGGAATTTTTTACAAATCGTGCAAGGCAATTACAATTTGAATCGCTAGCGATAGCTGAAAATTGTCCCCTGAGTTCTAATGTGTTCTATGTGCCAGTAGGCACATAGAACACATTGGAACTCAGGGGACGAAATAGTAACACGGGTTCCCCTCGCAAATTTGGTTGGCGATAAAATGTATTCTTTTTTGTTGATAGTTGTGAAATGAATTGCTTAGTGTCTGTCTAATAATTGTTTTTTATGAACGTGAAGGCGTGTAATAAACACAGAACGACACGCGTGTGTGGATGGGTTAATCGATATGGCACTTGTGCCATCGTGGAAGGATAAACTCGAGGACTGTGATCTCTCGTTCTATCCGTCCGCGCTGGCTATTGTCCTATCTGCAACACAGTCACGGTGTAAGTACACTTATTATTACATACCTGTTCTACGAAATTCCCATCTACAGCAACACTAAACCGCGCGGAAAATAAAAATCTGTTCCGCACATATGTGCGGAACGGAAATCGTTGACGGACTATTTTTAAATAGAAGCGAAATTTCACTGGAATTTTTTACAAATCGTGCAACGCAATTACAATTTGAATCGCTAGCGATAGCTGAAAATCGTCCCCTGAGTTCTAATGTGTTCTATGTGCCAGTAGGCACATAGAACACATTGGAACTCAGGGAACGAAAAAGTAACACGGATTCACCTCACAAAGTTGGTTGGCGATAAAATGTGTTCCTTTTGTTGACAGTTGTCAAATGAATTGCTGGGTGTCCGCGTAATAATTGTTTTTTTATAGACGTGAAGGCGTGTAATAAACACAGAACGATACACGCGTGTGAATGGGTTAATCGATATGGCACGAGTGCCAGCGCGGGAGGATAGAACGAGAGGCCAGAGGCCTCGAGTTTTATCCTTCAGCGATGGCACAAGTGCCATATCGATTAACACATTCACACGCGTGTGTCGTTCTGTGTATTTACTACTTGAAATCTGTCTGGTCTTCGAAATAGTCAATGTTCATTTCATACAATAGAGAATACGGACGGATAGGGCGACACATACATCCCACTCCCACTCTTTTGGTCTGATATAAAAAAGCGGTTTCTTCAGCCGCGTTAACTCGATGTATCAAAAATATCATTGTCCGCCTTTGGTGTTCTTTCAACTAAGTTTTGGCACCTCCGTACGTGACGCACACCAAATCCCATCTTAAGTGCAGTCTCCAGCTAACAGTGTCAACGCTATTTTGAGAATGTCTTGGAGACCTACAGTCCTCCATGCCTCTTGGTGGGGAGTAAAAGAGGAGCCGAACGATGCTGAAGTTGTATTCCTTGTTGCGGAATAGAACTCGCGTTTCTCTTTTCGTGTAGATGTACTACCCACCCTACGCGCATTTTCACCTCCAAGTCAATACACAAGGTCATCTTGTCGATGACAGAGGTGTTGGGCTTTGGTGTGGACGCGTTGAGAGTACCCGTCCTCTCCGTTACACGCCGGTCCGACCCACCTTTAAAAAGTCTGTATCCGCCACTGACAAGAATTAAATACGTACTATTTGAAAAATATAAGATTGCGAGTCAATATAAAAGCGACTCAAATTAGGTCGCTGTATCATTTGGGATGCTTTGTTGCAATCCGGAGCGGAATCGTGAATCCGTTAACGCGCGTAACGGCTAGCGTTATTATGCCACAATTGTTATGTGTATTCAACATTATTCAGTACAATACACACAGTGAGAAATATGCTGAATAAACCAACAGTGAAATCCGACCTGAGTGTAAGAACACAATTGGTTGTTACCAATCGTATTGGTGTTATGACGTTATGTCATAAATGAAATTCTTCGACACAAACAATGCAAAGCAAGAAAGTAAACAGCCTGCGAAAGGTGATATTTTGCTTTAACACCTTAGTCCCCATACAGGCACAAAGTGCGCCGTTTACATGCTCTGATAAAGATGTTAACAGTGCACTCTTCCATGAGAACCTTACCTATAGGATGCATTTATCTTGACAATGTTTTTACGTCATTGATGACTGCATGTATAGGCGGCCAACAATAATAATGTAGAAACACTGCTGAGTCATCTGCAGCTAGCTAAACGTATATAGGGAGGTAAATTTATTTATTTATTTATTTATTGGTGTTTAAGGTCACATACTTATGCACAATGGCTAATCGTGACCGTGACAGTTTTACGGGTGGAGGAAGCCGGAGTACCCGGAGAGAACCACCGAGCAACGACGAAGAGCTGTCAGCTCCCCAACATCGTAACTCTGAACTCTGCACCGCAGCACAGGCAGGGTTAGATTGGTTGAAGACATGCGCACCATCGACGTGCAGTATGCCTCAGTACACAACGTCATCGTGCCCCCATGTAGGCAATCGGGGTGAAGTGTCTTGCCCAAGGACACAACGCGGTTGCCGCAGGTGGGATTCGAACCGAGGACCAGGGAGGTAAATAACGTAAAATTAATCTAAAGATATAAGGCTTAATAGTATTAGCTTCATTCACTTAATTCAAGTGTAATCGTGGTTTTAACCCTTTTCCTAACACGAAAGGCAGACGACACTTACAAACAAATTCACGAATAACTAAATATTTTCATTTTTTGTCTCAAAAACATAGCTTATGACCACTCATTGGAACGAGCTCAACGAGCTCGTTCCAATGAGTGGTCATAAGCTATGTTTTTGAGACAAAAAAAATGAAAAAATAATGAAAATTAAATGGTGATTTTTGTGAATAGCGTTTGCCGGTTTTGGTCGTTACGTTGGGTAAAGGGTTAACACAGAGCACAATTCAGATCGAGTGCGTGGGACGAATACGGTGCTCGTGAAACACTTGAAAAACAACAACTCAGGTCGTTGACTCCTATCCCCAGGATTTCATCCACGTTGTGTTATTCACAGATCGTCCATTTTATCATTTTTTTGTACATTTTGCCTACAAAATATAGTTTCATAGACTTTCAGATCTCGTCCGAATGAGGGATAAAGAAGATAAGTTATGTAGGGGAAAAATGAAGCTAACAGTTCAAGAATTTTACGTCGTCTTATCGTGCTAAATAAAGAGTTGATGTTGGCCAAGAAACACATTTGGTGCTTGATAACAGTCCACTTAGGGAACACAAAATAAATTAATTGATTCTCATGCATTTTTTCTCGAATCAATGAGGAGGGGGCGGAGGGGGGGGGGGGGTATTTTTATTTTTATTTATATTTATTTTTTCCTTGCATGTAGTAAATATGGATTGAGAGGCTCTTCATCGATTTTTTACATAAAGAAAATACAGAAACTGCATGATTATTCAAATAAACTCATTTAATTTTAGAAATAAAACTGTTTTGCACCTTTAGTTACACTTTTCAATACCTTCTTTGCAAAAATTAAAGCCCAGTCTTTGAATCCCCTGGTTTTATAGCAATATTGGTGGACTACAAGGTAATAAAACATCCAACGAGGGGGTTCAATTTCAATGAGGAATTGCCTGAGAATCAAAACAGTTTTTTTTGCCTTAAATATCCCCTTTACTTGAGATAACCAATCGCTCCGCCCTTCCAACCAATCACTAAGCCATACGACAGCGACCTACTTGGTAGCGACTTACCCAATCCATGTTCGTAAGCGGACTGACCGAGTTCACAAAACAAAATACTTGTTATAACTAAAAACGCACGTGAACGCAGAACATTTTCTAAAATTTATTCCGGGATTAAATTGCGATGGATTCCATGCATATTTCCCGAACAAAAAATGACCCTGGAATATTTTCTTACATGCGAAGAGCTTTTAATTGGTAACAGTTGCATTGTGATCCTGCGGCTCCGATTTCGAATTCACATTTTCTGATGAAGTTCGCCAACACAGCAAGCTAAATGTTATTTTATTGAATAACAAATATTTTATATATAACAAAACTCACAGTTAGGCTGCGTTTTCTATTTCACACTTTCGTATACAGGTGAAATGAAAAATAGAGAGCTGTCATGTATGCAGCTTACAATGTATTTTTACAATGAGAACATCATAGCATTAGACTACGGAAGCCGGTTAGTGCCACCTGTAAATCAATTTTTTATGTCGTAATTACGACATAGTATGTCGTAATTACGACATACTATGTCGTAATTACGACATGCCATAATAGTATGTCGTAATTACGAGATGTGGTATGTCGTAATTACGACATAGTATGTCGTAATTACGACATACTATGTCGTAATTACGACATAAAAAATTGATTTACAGGTGGCACTAACCGGCTTCCGTATTAGAAAAAATGTTGGGAAGAAGACCTCACATTTTCAGTTAGAAGGTTGTAACCTGATGTACAGTGTTGCATTTCAAAAGGAATATATGAGAGAGTGCTTTTAAAAATAGATCTTAAACTGTCAAATATTGACAGGAAGCTTCACATCTCTGTGACACAGAATTAGTGGGAGAACGAATGGCTTTTCACAAGTCATGATGTTTTCCAGCAAGAGGAATGTGAAGACTAAGAATTTTTTTTTTTTTTGAAAATGTCTATATTTTATACTCAATATATAAGCTGATGTTTTACATTTATCTGTGAGTTACGCCTTACACATAAATATTTTCTAATTATCCTTTTTTGGACATTACCTTTAGCAGATTTAGGCAATATAATACGCAACAAGGAACAGGTAAATAACTTTGAAATTATAAAGGTGCCAAGAGAGTAAATTTTTATTTTTATATTATTTTATTTAATTATTTAAACTTTTTTTGAGTGCAGGCGATTTTTTTAAGATGTGGTCGGAGTTCTGTGGAGTGAATCTTCAAGTACTTTTATTCATAGAGGTTTTGAATACAAGTTTGAGCTGAAAGTACATCAGATTTCAAACACATTTCGGACTTTTTTGTTTTATTTATTTTATTTACATCAGGCTGATGATTTGGAACCGAATATCACTTCCATTCAGATTGTTTATGTTCCAAATTCTTCCAGCCATAAATATTAGCATTTTCAAAGATGTGGCAGTTTGCCAGTTGGCAAATTGCCATATCTATTAAAATGCTAATGATTCATTTCCGTTACCAACATTCACTTGTAGAAAATACAATTCGGGAAAATACAGTTGTAAAAGTTTTTTATAGTATTAGTCCCTGGTTTCTATTCCCGAATAACGATTGTGTTTCCGACATAACTTGGACTATTTTTAAAAACAGATATCCAACATTGGCAGGCGTACTCCCCTTGATTCTTATTGACATCTGGTGACATTTTCTCCGTGGATCGTCGTGTAATTAAAACATTCCGACAGAAGTTTAAATGTCTGACAAAACCCTTCTAGGAGCGACCAACCTCAATTACCCCACCCTATAACCAGATCACTGTTTGAGTGTAAATTAATCGAGTTGTGTTCGTATTTTTTCAGTGAGCATCCGTATTATAAGATGGTGACTGTCACAGTTCACGTGACTGAAGACCAGGCTTGTCCGGCTGCAGATCTTTCTTGCTGTGCAGGTTTCAAGATGCTAGATGGCCAGTGTTATTGTGAGTAGAAAGTACTTCAAGTTGCCAAAGATCGCTTTATATAAGCTTCACCGCCCCTCACGTCGCAATCCTTTCTGTCTTTCTTTATGTCTTCAGAACTTTCTTATTTGAGGGCCTATTCAGCATATACATGTATCTCAATTCCAATTCAATACCCTTTGAAATAAAGATTATTGATCAGAATTCTGTGATACTCTAAGGAATTTTTCCCACAAAAATATTTCGCGAACAGAGTTAGAAAGATTATAGTTTCACTTGATAGGCTAAATTAGGCACATGAGCACAGTAAATAATTTATTTTTTTTTAAACAATATTTTTATTTCCTCAATGAAATGGGGTTTGGCGAACAGACAATGCCTACATTAACGCCGTACCCTACAGAGAAATACAATACAATATAATGGTGCAGGTGCAACTGTACATAGAACAGAAACTGATCCAATGAATTGGAAAGAAAGAGAAAGTACCATACTATATCCCACCATCTCCTTTAAATAATTTACCTATCTATTGGGTGTGGAGGCAATCTACTTTCATTTATATGGTAGGCCCACTAAAATCTCTCTCACTTAATACAGCAAAAGTCATTGTCAGGGTTCATTTCCACTGGAAATAAACCATTCACTGGAATCTCATTGTTTCCCTAATATATTCTTGAACCGCACTAAATATACTGGCGTTTTCCAAGGCAGTTTTCTCCGTATCCCCATATAGCATAAAATAAAATTTTTAAACGTTTCTCCGAGCCTCCGAGGTCAGTTTCTAATGACGAACTCTTATTATTATCTCTACGGACACCACTTATTAAACAAGCAAGGAATTGGCTCAGCTGATTTCCAATCTAGGACGGACGGTGCGTTCAGGCCTGAAAATAAGCAGTCTGACATTTGCAAAATGAGGTCCCCAGAGGGTGAATTTGATGATGCTAACCCATGCAGTGGACCAATTTATCCTCTGGGTACCTCTTTCTGTTTAGTTTTGGGACCCTGATTCAGATTGAGGTTCACCGAGGGTAAATGTAGTGATGCTACCCTGCACAGCAGGGTAGCATCACTAAATTCACCCCCTGGGGACCTCAGTTTGCAGATGACAGTCTGCTTATTTTCTGGTTTGGGTGCGTTATGAAGGTGCTAATTTAACTTAATTATCAGTGCTAAACACTATTTTGGATACAAAGCCATCGACCATCGGCATCAGTTCAATATAAATTTGGAAATGCGACACTCACCCTCTCCCATACACACGAGCGAATAGGGCAAATGGAAAAGAGGAAAACATTTAACGTGATATAGTTTAATCACAAAAATGTACGCGTAGAAAAATCCAAGACTGCTCCTCCCAAAAATCTTAGCCTTCAGAAATATTCATCTGTCAAAACCGACAATGACTCTTCAAAATCTCTGAATTTTGATTGGATGTTTATGTGGAGAAGACCTCTTGCGACAGTCATTGACATACGCCGTTTCCAAATATTATATGTCTATTGAAATGGACAATTATCGATTGCGTGACACGCTTTAGTTAAAATAGTATTTTATTCTAAGTTTCAAGTTACGTTTTGTATTCCCTTTAGTTCACTCCTCCATTGACACGCATAGCAGACGAAACTGGTACATTATTGCTTAGATTACTAAAGACTTTCATTGTTTGCTTCAGAGAACAATATTTATAAACCATCATTGGGATGATCTTCTCGAGTTCGTCACAGTAAAGGGTAGGGTTCTGGCATGTCAAATTACCGCCGGTACCAACATAATCGGTACCAGGACGGGACAGGTCAAACCGGTACCGGGACAAGTCAACAATTGGGTGACATCACAATCAGATGGGAGAAATTCGTATTTAAGCCGACCCAGTCCCCAAGATCGCAAAGAAAATCATGGCATCGTACCAGTTATTCTGCGGCGACATCAAAGTAATCATAAAGCACGAAAATGGTGCTTTATGATTACTTTGATGTCATCACAGAATAATTTCTTTCAAATAGCCGATGACGGTGCTTTTATTTTCTTTGATGCCACGTTTGGAAAGTTAAAATGGTCGGCCTTATCGAGGTGGTGGTGCAGACAGCTTTAGAGTGTTTTGATATGTTCATTCACATATAAGCTGAAAGTATGTCGTGTGAGTGTGCCATACACAATTATTAGCCCGTTTAGCCTCGTTCAGTTAGGAATTTCTCCATAAAATGATTTTGTCCCGGTACCCGCTGGACAAAAGCTTCAGTATCGGTGCCGGTTGGAGCATGAGGGAACCGGCGGTACCGGTACCGGTACAGGTACCGGTTGACATGCCTGGTAGGGTTTAATCCCGAGACTGGGAATTCCCGGTTTCCCGGTTCCGAAAGCCAGTCACGATACCAGGAAATCTATGGCATGGACACGGGAATCAAGCGTGGTACTGCTTGTGTGTTAAACTGAAGTTTTGTGAATTGAAAAACTTTTATTTTCTTTGAAGCCACGTAAGATTTCTTCAGCCTTTCCGCGCCTTAACTTTTTACAATTCTGATTCTCGACGAACCCTTTTCACAAAAGCACTGTAGCTCTCAACTAGTTCCGGGGGACTAACAGCACGATCTTCATCCGCGCTTCAAAATTTAAACTTGTCTTTTGGGCTGTAACATTTTAATTTAGGAATCGATTAATCGTCGCAAATAATCGATAATAATCCATTAATCGTACCTAGATGACCCCATCACTCTCCTTGAAGTCGTTAAAAATGACGTTGACCTACCGCAAGTAAACAACGAAGACGATCCTCTTTTAGGTACATTCAAAGCTTTGATGTTCTGAACATTTGAACTGTCAGTGTAATAATCAAGACCGGTCGTCACTTGCGAACTTCGCAAGTTCGCAACTGCCGACCGGTCTTGATTATTACACTGACGGTTCAAAAGTTCAGAACATCAAAGCTTTGAATAAATCTAAAGGACAAATGCTTCTAACGGCTTCTTGAGGTTTAACGACGACGTTCTTGACCTTTCATCTTTAGAAACAATAGCTTTTTCATCAACTTTTGTTTAATTATTAAACGTCCAAAACGGGGTAAAATGTAACGATTCTTCGACAACGAAAAATGCAAATCGATTTGGGCGTGACCGATCGACAATCGATTATTCGTGACAGCCCTACTTGTCTTCATTTTCAGAATCCCTATTATCACTATTAACTACCTCCTTTAACATCAACTTCAACTTCAACATCAACTTCGTCTTCACTGCCATCACCAGTCTCCTCGGATACAAGCAGAGGTAACTTGCGGCTGCAGTGAAGAGAGTGTTGATGTTGGTGGAGGTAGTGGTGATAATACTAGTGATTCTGAAAACGAAGACGAGTTTGAAGTGGGTTTGGGTTTTCACACTTCTGTTAGGAAAAGAACTTTTCGGTTCGGAGATAGCAGATTGCCAATAAAATATGTTCATTTCCATGAAAATAAAGCGTCTTGTTACTCGTAAATCTGTTTGATATTACCCGGGAGATTTCCCGGTTCTGGGGGTAATTTCCTTCCCGTTTCCGGTTCCTAGAAAACCGGGAATATATTAATTTGATTTAATAAAATGTAATCATAGCGTTCGGAAGCGCGGTGGCACAGTGGTTAGAGCATTGAACGTTAATACGAAAGGTCCGCGGTTCGATCGTGACCAGCGGTAACTGCGTTGTGTACTTTGGGCCAGGCACTTCATTCCGACTGTCCAGGTGGATACAAGGTGGCGCTTTGTACTAAGGCGAACTGCACATTGACGGTGCGCTTACCTTCAACCAATGCTAACCCTGCTTCTGCGGAATCTGGCAGTTGCTCGCCGCTGCTCGGTGGTTCTCTGCGGCTACTCCGGCGTCCGCCACTCGTAAAACTACCCCAGACGAGGTGTCCATGGCTGCCGTAAATGTCGTCAATTCCCACTAAATAAACAAGAGGCATGCATCGCAAAGCGCTGATAATGCCCCCGATTGCAAAAAATGATAAAAGTGAAAAAGGGCCATAACTCTGGGAAAAATGTGTGGAAGAAACTCACGCTACACAGGTATTGTTCCCCCATGATGTTCTATGACAACACCAAATATCAATCAAATCGAAGTAACAGTGGTTGAGATACAAGGGAAAATGTTGGTACGGACGGACTGACGGAGGCATGGACGGACGGATTGACGGACGGATGGACGGACGGAGGTCTCCAATAGATACCCCCTCGACTTTTCAAGACGGGGGCATAATAAATAAAATAAAGATGAGCGTTCCTCTCCTTGCATATTGCCATTCATTTGTATACCGCGCCAAGTGTCTTGGGAAACATCAGGATAAAAAAAGATGGAAAATATCCCTCGCTCGTCATCATGCAAGTATTGCGCCACGTGCGGTAAAGAGTACATGGGAATAAATTTCAAACTGACACTATTCCAAGCTGAAAAAATCGCTGTTGTTATTTTTCATTTTTGTTCTGTATTCCATAGCGTATCATACCTATAAATGAACAGGTTCGCTATAGCGGTCCCAATCAATGGTCACAAGTTATGGTTTGGAAAATAAAAATGAGGGTTTTTCCATTCACGTGGAAAAAAGAGTTAAACAGACGTCTTTGGCCTAGGCTATTTATTTTTGCTTCCAGGTTGCAGATGATGATGATGAAAATAGTCAATATAATGCTTTTATGACTTGGGAAGATCATTCCTTGAGTGGAATAAGGCGCCATATGCAATGCTTTAGCATTGCAGATGACGACTGGTTTCACTCATGCGACGACATGCACCGCACCCCTGTTCAGCACATAATGCGTTATATGGTAGACATATACATATTGCCAAGTCAACATAATTTCTCAGTAAATACTTAAGATTGCAGACGTGCTTCTCTGAAAGAAATTAGCCATACTTAAAAAAAAACTTGTAGACGTCAGTGATTGTCCTTATGTGACTATTCTCATTCGCATTGCAATGGTACCTTTCTTTTACTTGGGGTGTGGTCAGTTGGTTTCATCCATCACTTTGATAAAGAAAAAGAAAACGCTGCTTCCCTTAATTAGCTAAATTTGTCCATCCATTTAATGCTTGAAATTTTGAAATGCTGAAATGAGTATTTATCCCAAAGAAAAATGTTGTACCAGATGCAAAGCTGAGATGACGTTTTAATTTCTTCGACAACTAGCGTAATACGTTTCCCAGGAGGTTTAACACAGTAGTTGTAACGTCACTGACGCCATTACACTCTCACTATGACGTTAGGGCACAACCATTGCTTTGAATATAGGTATATACTAAAGCGCAAAACAACAAAAGTTGAGCTGCTTCGGGTTTTCATATAGAAAACACAAAACTCAGGTACCATAGACAGATAGAACATCAAAAGAAACGCTCCGATTTTATAATAGTGTTCGTATCGACACATAAATTATGGATTGTGCCCCTTTGAGAAAAATAAATTGGTCACTCCAGTAAAACAACACATCTGAGCTTGGCTGTCTTACTCTTGTGTCATTATTTTGCAAATTTGACGGGTGTCTTTTAAATAAACTACCCTTAAACTGGCTGGGGCTAGATGATTTTTGGTGGTCTGAATTTGTTATTCAAAATTTGTTTCATTACAAATTATTGAAGAGTGTCCATAGGCACTCTCCAATAATTTGTAATAAAACACATTTGTATAAACAAAATATTGTTTGCGTTTGACTGAATATGAAACATGAGCTAGGAAAATATTGACGTTTGCTGTGTTCCCTCATTTTTTAAAGCACTGGAAGAGGCTTCTAGCACTCAACCAGTTCAAAATTGTACGTTTTTGTCTCGTTGTTTTCCGTCACATTTTATGTTTGCTTCCAACAACTGTATCAGCAATGTTTGTGCAATCGGATAAGAAATAGCCATTGTCCTCTCAACAAGCAACATAAAACACACTACCTAGCATTTCAAACACTTTCCCTCAGAAGTTGAACACGAGTCAGTTGTTATTAAAACACCCCTGGTACGAAGTATTTAAATTGGGAATTTCTACGGCTCCCGTCGCATAACGAAAATACACTAACCACATAGACTTTATGGGAAAGATAGCTCTCCTTAATTTCCTAAATCTGGCAGTAAATGTAACACTAAACGCATGTGAATTTCATTTAAGAATTGAAATTTCAAAATGTTAGGGAATTTGTATCACCGACTCTCGATCATTAACGAAATTGATGCATTTTCCTGAGGGATAGAATAAAAATGCAGAAGCTGGCTTTTTACAATTTTTTTCTCGATCAGTTTGAACGTTTCACAATCAGATCAGAGGCGGTGGAACCAGGTGGGGACACAGGGGACACGTGGTCCTCCACCTTTTCCACACACATGTTGCGCGGTTACACAATGGTTTAAAATGGGCGCACGCAAACGTGTCAATATAAGGCATTCCTGTAATATATTATTTGCAAATCCAAGCAACATTTGTCAAAAGAATCCCACCTTCGGTCTCTTCAATCCGTTTTTTCGACTTCACTCATCTTCCAACCAGAAGGCTAGCCTTCCGGTTGGAAGATGGTTGAAGTAGAAGAAATGGATAGGGCAGTGACCACGCCGCGGCATGCTCATCTAAACGAGAGACTGCAGTATGTCACTGTACATTTACTGAAAAACGATTCAACTTTTCTTCGACTGGGCCGAACTATGGTAGCCTTGAAAAGTTGTGCCCCCTCCACTTTTATTTAGCTTCCGCTGCCTCTGTTCTCAATTATTCTCTGTTAAAACCCATTTAAAAATAAGAAAACGGAGTTTTCACCTTCTTTTGATGTTCCATATTTTTTTGGTTGATTATATCAATAGTGGGCGCGTTGTGACATAATACAGGCGCTGTCGTTTCTTTTAATATGAAAGTCAAAGTGGACACTTTGTTGGTAAATGCAATACTGATAGATATTCCTAATGACGGATTATCTGTAAACTGGTTGCTTCTAATTAGCTTGTCATAAAGAAGTTTCATTTTCTTACTTTAAAAAAAACGAAAACAACAGACAAATCTGAGAGCTGTCTATTGATTTCATTTATTAAAAGTAACAAAAGGAAACTTGGCTTTATTTTCGACTTATATCATAGGTGTTTTCTTGACACTTTCTTGCTTCTTAATTGAATTTTCCGCGCCCGTATAATAATTTCAAGGGAGATAACTTTATCGACTGTCGATTTCCATGACAAAAAAGTCAGGGATGAGTATCCAAGCAGGCCATGGATCGCCGGGGTAAATGCACTTCACACGACATTACTCAAACTTACGTGGAGGAAGCATTGGTGAAGGAGAATACTCTTTCGGCGAATATTCGAACCCCATCCGATCTAAGGACTTTAAAAATACTTAGCAGCATTGCCTGATTCTGTATCGTTTCTCACTCGGAAATTCGAAAAAGAGATAGATTCTCGCTGATTTCCTGTGGAAGTGAATGGTATAGAATTGGTATTCGACGTTCATGAATAATAATAATAATACCTCGGAGTAAGAGACCGTTCCTGCATTCCACCATTCTATTTGCATTGTGGGATTTCTATACGCAATCTGCCCCACAACTGGTGGGGCAGATTTCGTATGGAAATCCCACGATGTAAATGGAATGGCGGAATGCAAGAAAGGTCTTTTTCGTATGATGTGCTCTCACCCCAGCGATCCGCGGTCTGCTACATGTAGCATTTCTCATTTGAGGTCTGTAAGTAGCCGAGAGGTCAGTGTGGTTTGGTGCATTTTCGCTTGGTGATGGTTGCCACAAAATACTCTTTCGGCGAAGGTTCGAACCCCTGCTTATCCAATGACTTTAAAAATAAATAAAACTGATAACTGTTTACGCAATCCAGATGTGGAGGATTGAACAAATGAAAATAAAAATTATTAACGACATTTTCACTTTATATCTACAGCAACTGCAGACATGGGAAGTTTACAAGCTCTTATCGACGCTGGCCTCGTTGGATAACTAGAGAGTGTACTGTATCATTTATGGAAAGGATGGAGCGCTGATGTTGTTACTGGGTGAAACAACCACAGATATCATCATTAAATACTCTTAAAATACAAAAAAAGAAATTTGTTTTTGCATATATGTTTTATTTCATCTCATTTCTTCTGAAATCAGCCAATGAGCGGATCCAGAGGGGTCGCAGCCGGTACCCGCCCGTCTATTTTTTGGCATCAGAAGCATCGAGACCTGTGGACACGACATTTTCCGCAAGAACACATGGACATTCACTACCGGAGATTGTGGGTGTCCATAAGTTATCGCGAATAATACGGATGTCCATGCCTGCAGCTATATCTCCTCCGCGGGTCTGCCGTGATCCTTTATAAATTGGCTTTCCTTTTTCCAAATTTGAATGAATCTATACAAAATTACAGGAATATTCTGACTGGAAAACATAAGGACCATGCACAAAGAAACCATCGGAGGGCCACACTGACCTTCCATTTTCTATATTGTCCACGGGAGGCCCCCGCACTCCGCACTTACTAGAGTGAGATACACCCTCTCTTCTCGCTCCCAAATCGCGGCTTCGCGTGTCAGATGATCCTTCGTACTATGATCCGCGAATATAAACGTGGCGCCCTCCTTCCCTCATCTAAACTCAGAATCCTGCATACCCCAATGCAAAGCAACACTAAATAGTGGACACCGGTATTCGTCGTAGTAACCCTCCTGCGTGTATTTAGGCCCGCACTATGTTCAGCGATGTGGGGGGGGGGGGGGCATGTTTCCCCGATCTCATCACGAATCGCCCATTTCGGTTTGATGTAATTTGCTTCTCGGTAAGCTGCTAAGAGCAGAATTCTACACTCATTAAAATTAGCGACGACAAAATCGTGGAAAAGGCTTTATCAGATAGCCAGAGTATTTTCTAGGCGATTACTGACTTCCGTCACTAATTTCTATAGCAAGCCCGACTCGCATCTCTTTGAACTTATCAACTATTGGGCTACGTGCTCTGTCGACGAGACAGAGATATTGGTATGGAGGTGACACCTCTAGGATTCAGGTCCTTGTATATATTTGCGCCACTTTTCAGTTCTATTTCTTTCACCATCACCAGCAAGAGAAAGGACTGAAAGTTTCATTATATACTGATATCTGATGAACAATTGTTTGTCCTGATGAAGCTCTTGAACATACAGACAGATGCTTGCATCATTTTCACACGTTCATCGTCTCCCCGCCCCTTCTCATTTGTATTTGTGCCCTGAAGCTCGCATGACAACATCGCACTGCGTTCGCTTATTCTAATACGATAAGAGCTTTGATAGCGAACATGTTCCGACAAGCATGTTCATCAATTCAAACTGAATTGAATGTATATGGTGCCCTTTTAAACCCGGTACAATTTCTTGCTCAGCTTAAAATGCGTATGTGATTTAAAAGTATTAATTTTGATTAAAAACGCATTGGAAATAATTTTGGGACGAACAAATGTGATTTCAAATTTTGAAAACCATATTAACCCTTTACCCAACGTAACCTTCAAAGTAAGACAGCGCTATTCTCAAAAATCGCCAGTTAATTTCATTATTTTTTCATTTTTTGTCTCAAAAACATAGGCTATGACCCCTCATTGGAACGAGCTCGTCGAGCTCGTTCCAATGAGGGGTCATAACCTCTGTTTTTGAGACAAAAAATGACAAAAATTAGTTGTTCAAGAATTTTTTTTTGCGAGTGTCGTCTGCTTTTCATGTTAGGTAGAGGGTTAATGATATGTTATTGTTTCCAAAAAGAACCCATTTATCTTTGTGATCACGAGTTCTCCCAACTAGTCGAAAGATTTTTGCTTTGTAACATTTTCTAAACATTACTTACCGTTCCTGTATATCCAGATTATTAAAAAAGGAACGTGTTAGCCCATTGGACAAGAGTGGCCCTTTTACGGTCCAGGATCTAAAATAAAATAATTTGAATATGTATGATTGTTGCACAGTGAGTGTGTGGCTGCATGTTGAGAATATTAATTGGTCTACCCCCAAATAATAAATATGGACTCTTCCGATTGCGGTTATCGAACTGACCTGGAAGATACCATCGGTGTTTAAAGGAAAATGGAAAACTGCGCACCACGTAATAGACACAGCAGTGACGCCAGTTTTCACTATTATCAACTTATCAGTTTGGGATGAGAACTTAGGAAGAAAGCAGCTGATTTGACGTCACTTCGTCGCGACACAACAGACAAGTTATCCATTAATAATTTTTGACCAGGAGAAGACTCTACGCCTTTTATGTTGAACAGCAAGTGCTCTACAAATGGTGACTCAAATAGTACTCAGCAAGAATGTGTCGTATAACATGACCATTTATTTCTTCGTCTACAATTTCACGCAGATGACACTTATCTGGAAACAACTTCTAGGCAAAAGTCTTGATAACTTTTGCTGTTCAGTAAGTATTTCCCAATTTTCCAAGGTGTGTACGACATTAAAATTTATTTTGCAAAAGTTTCTTGGGGTAAAATTCGCCATGTGGAGTGAGAAAATAACGGTGTGCCTGTCTGGACATCCGGTGTTTGGCTCACATGACTGCATACTACAAACACTGAATCATGAAAACACCGCAAAGGGATGGGAATGATCAGTTACACAGACTTCGTTGTGTGAACACAAATCAAATGCTTAACACGTGTACGCAGGTCATTCACGGAATTCGAGACATGTAAAAGTTACCAATCGAGTTGGAGGTATTTCAGGAATTTGAACAACCTGTACCGTACGTTGAGTGACACTGAGCCGCGTAGCGCCTGTGTGTTACAGTACGAGACGGGTTGCTCAAGTTCATGAATTACTGACACCGAGGTTGGTAACTGACTTACAGTGTCCTTTGTTCATTCATTAAAACGCACGGTCTCGGGTGTACTCTGTGAACCAGAGGTACTCAAGTGAACTTGAACACATCGTCTATTGTTCTACCAGTATTTCAAATTACTTGCATACCCCGAAGAGACAACAGAGCCAGGGTGTAATTTTGATCAGTCTTTAATCCCCAGTCACACAGACAATGATTCTGAAAAGTACCCTTTTTATATGCATCATGTTTTGATCGGTGATCGATCGACAACTAGTCACCGACCAGTCCCCATTCAGTTGCAACCAGTCACCGAAGATTCTCTGACGAGTCGCCGATCCGTCTCATCCAGTTGCAATCCTATCGCCGTATCTGCGGTGAACAGTTGCCAATCAATCACTGACAAGTTGCAAAACCTATCGCAGAACGCAGAAGTGGCTGCACCGGTCTCAGCGATCGCCAGGCTGCCGCAAATGAAATCAGTCGCCAAGAGGTTGCATCGCGGCCGCGTTGTCAGTGAAACCGGGGCTTTTAGCTCTGTTATTGCCGTAAAAAATCCTAGGATATGAAAAGTGGGTTCATCGTTTATGTAGAACGCAAAGGTCTGCCTTAGGTACTGGAATAAACGTCTAGTTAAAAGACCCTGATTATATTTATCACCCTGAAACAAGTGTGACAATTTTGTCTTAATGAAAGGTTTTAACACTTTGTCCATACAATATTTAGCATTCAATTACTTTGGAGCATTTATGGATTATTTATACTGTACAAATGCCATGGCAACTCACTCCGACCAACAGCATGAAACTTGGCGCAAAGTATTTGAACAAACTCTGTAGTGTCGGTAGGAGTGGTTGGCCTAATTGTCATGTCAACAGATCTAGCAACAATACAGTAACCCATAACACATCACGACGAGACGTCAGACACAGTTCCGCTTGCTAATCAGTCGATCAGTTCACTGCTTGTATTGCAGGAAGATTTGAAGTCTGTGAGAAATTGCGTTAACCCTTTACCTAACATGAAAAGAAGACGACACTTGCAAAATAAAATTCTTGAATAGCTAATTGTTTTTCATTGTTTGTCTCACAAACATAGGTTATGACCCCTCGTTGGAACGGGCTCGACGAATTCGTTCCAACGAGGGGCCAAAACCTATGTTTTCGAGACAAAAAATGAAAAGATAATGAAAATTAATTGGCGATTTTTGAGAATAGCGCTGGCCGTTTTTGCCGTTACGTTGGGTAAAGGGTTAAAGAGGCATTATTCTAAAGACATCATCTCCTGATCTTGAAATATGTGTAAGGCGGAAGACTCCTTTTATGGTCGATTGGGTTTCGCACCCCTCCCCTCCCCCCTCCCCACGTTTCTCCCCACCCCCTCTCCCGTCTTATTATATGACGGTGTGATGCGTTACAAAGAAGTTCTTAAAGAGGCATTTTCTTGTACCTTCCTATTCGCATTTGAGAGCAAAATAGCCACCTTTCCTGAGATCTCACTTTGGGCTGCTTAGAACCGACGAAGCTTCGGTGCCGTTTTTTTCTTATCGTATGCATATGACGATAAAGAGTCTATAAGAAGGTACTTTAATGGAGGTTTCCATTAAACATATCAGGTCCTCATCACAGTGTTGAAGGACCACGTTCCATGGAATCCAATGTTGTTGGCAACTTGTCAACTACGCCCCGTTTCTCTTTATGGGAGCTGCAATCTGTAATCGATTCTAAAGAACACTGACACGACTAAACGATTGGTACCTAGGACAGGGAATGTGTCAAAAGTAGTAGTTACAGAATCCAGTAGCAGTGGGCGCCGATTATAGGGCAGATATTGGTAGTCATGAGAGAAGCCAGTGGTTGTGTGAAGGAAGAGGGAAGTAGGAACAGATCACTGTAACGACAGACAAAAGTAAACAGATAGAATCGACCTTCGAGAGCAACAAGGCGCAGTCTCCTTATGATGCATCTTTCTTAAAACTGTTTAGATCCGAAAGGAGCTTTGATGCACCTTTTCTCACAGTAGGTTTATGGGGACACGAAGGCTTCAAGCAAATACCTTAATAGGGGCGTTTACTTGAAGATCTCATGTTTCATTTGGGAGTTGTTGGGTCATGTTCCATGGAATCGGTCTGATAAGCAGCCAGTCAACGACACCTGTTTTTCGAAAGATGAGTAAAAGATTCCCAATCAGAAATCAATTGCAAACCTAAGACTAAAGGAAGAAGGGCTCGGGGTATTAGTAATTGTAAAAGCAGTCATAGGACTGATAGTGGAAGTCAAACATAGGGATGGTGGGATCATGGGTAAAACAACTGGTTATAGCAGTAGAGACACTGGTAGCCTTTAATACAAGATGCCAGTTGTATTCATACTAATGAGTATGATCTACAATGTATCATAAGTAGTAGCTGCAGAAGCCAGTAGTAGTGGACGCAGATTGTAGGGCAGATTTTGATAGTCGTGTCAGCAGCCATTGGTAGTGGCAGTGCAGTGGCTGTGGTAAAATCCAGTAGTGGTAATAGGAAGAGATATCGTTAGTCATGACCAGCAGTAAACAATATAAATAGTCCCATGAGTGCAACAAGGCGCCATCTGCAATGCTTAGCACTGCAGATGACGTCATGCTATACCCAGAAGACACAGGAGTCGTGTTCGGAGAGAGTTATAGTGAAGCCGTCAAGTAGCATCAGCCAGTACTGGTGGGTTAGTGGTCGTAATATCTAGAGCGGAACGGTTGACTTATTTCCTGATCTCAGCAGAATTTTCGTGCAGTTTTCTTCAAGACCCGATTTCGCCACTAAACCTCACTACGATGGCTTGCGAGAGACAGCAGATTTTAAATGCTTAACGCCTCGGTCATTCATTGTGTTCCATTATCAGAAATAGTTAGTACAGAGTATCCAGATCTATCAAAAATTAGTTTGTACGTTGGATTTATCGACACTGCTAATAACTTCATTATAGTTGTTTACCAGCCGGTAAGGTCCACACCCGACTAATAACCTGCTACCCGTGCATTCTTACATTGATGAAGAGCTTGAAACAGTGTAAGCAGGTAATAAAGGTGGATATACTATCACTTTGTACATGTACGTGTACAACATACGTACACGATGCGTTCACCAACGTGGAATTCAGTGTTAAATCACACGCTTGTTCACAAAAATGTACAGTGATGTTGAATCACCCATGTTTTTTTGTGACTCCTAGATCGCACTTTTAACGTTCAAATATTCGTGGTGAACGCGCGTTTTTAAAAGAAAGGCGAAATTGTACATCGTCACTTTTATCTTTTACTTTAAAAATTTTTGTCGACGTTCCCATCGCAGATCAGACCATCGATCCATCGTTGGTGAACGCGAGCAAAAAATTTTGGGCCATCATCAAAAAAACGGTCTGCGGATTCTACATCAGAGATCCAGAACCTGCCATTGTTTTGAGGCGGTGGGTTTTTCCCATTTATGACGTCATTAGGGGAATTCCACACTATGGGAATTCCCAAACTCAGCTAATCGACCGATCGGATCGCTCGATTCTCCGTCAATCTACCGATCAGATCACTCGATTCTCGTAAACTCGATCATACGGAGTTATCTCCCCTCGTCGTGGGGTGGGTGGGGGGAATACCCGAGGAAATAAGTGAAAAAAAGTGATCGATATATATAGGAGAGAAAAAAAATATATAAATAATAGTTATTTAGAAAATTAAATATATCAAATCGAATAGATAATAAAAAAAATACGTAAATCATGAGCGATTCTCAGACTATTAGAGCGAGGTTTCTTTTAAACATGCTGATGAGAGCATACGCAATCTGCGTGAACGAACAACTACGTCCCATCTTGTTAGAACGATGCGTCGGATGTCGGGATTATCTAGACTTCGATCACAAGAATCATTCGTGTCTAACGATGGAAAGGGAAGATATGGTCATCATGTATTTCGAACCAGTGTTCGAACGCGTTAAATTCAACGATGTGATCACGTTTTGGAAGAGATTAGTCTTCTGTAAGAATCGAGACAGGCCCACAGATTCGGAAGAACTGAAATTGGCGCATAGAAGTTTGACTTTAGAAGACAAGGGATGCATCAAGAAATTATTGCTGAACGAAGCATACGTCTAAGTTTTTTTCGTTGATATAAAATAAGGGAGACTAGAAAATAAAAAAATAAATACACACATAAAATTTCTATCTAATATTAGGAGAAAAAAAAACAAAAAAATAAGAACCAGAAATAAATTGTGTCCGACGTTAGTGGACGACGAGGACGAGAAGCCAATCGACGTTTCGCTGACGGCGCCACTAGAAGAAAAAGAAAGAGGAGAGAGGTATCGCATCGATCAAATCAGTAGAATTCAAGCTTATCTAACTTGAGAGAGAGATTCTCGTCGTTCCCTCAAGAAAAAGTATTCGCGTTTCGTGACAGGTCGTCAATGCGATCAACACGACACTCATCACGATTTCCCTGGGTTTACACGCGGCCGGCATCGGATTTTTGTCGAACGCGGTCGGCATTCCGATTGTGTTGACCGTAGAAGGAATGGCTCTCGCCGCCGGATTGTTTAGCACGCTCGGAAACTTTTTGAGTAGGAAATTATATCTGAAGGCGAGGAAACACGACAAGATTCGCGTCTTGGCCGACTCCAAGATCGACACGATATCTGAAATGATCTCTATGGTGTTGAAAGATGGTAGGATATCAGACGGAGAATACTTCACGATATTGAGCGAGAAAACGAAATACGATGCCATGAAAGAAGCCGTGAGAATCAAGACTCGTCAGATCATCAAGGAAGAGATGAAGGATCCTCTCGTGGAAAACGGGAGGAAAGAGGCCAGGGAGGAATTCAGTAAGATGATAGAACTCAAGAGCAGCGATTGAAAAAAAAAAATATATATATAATAAGAACAGAATTTAAAAAAAAAAAAATATTAAATTTATATATAAAATAAAAAACGAAATTAATTTAAATAACTCTTAAAAAATGTATGGCGTAAAGTGTAAGAGAGTTACCGAGACGAGTAATTCTCGAGAAGTGCGAACTAAAAACGATAGACGGATGCTTCACGGAATTTGCGACGTGTGTGGTTCTGTCAAGATGTGATTCATCAAAAAAAAGAATGCAAGCAAAGGTAAAGGCATCGTGAATAAAATGATCAACAATCTACCTTTCGAAATGCATCTGCCCGGTCGCAGTTTCACGGGACCCGGAACGAAATTGAACAAGAGACTCAACGCCGATCTGACACCCAAATCTTGGAGCAAACCCGTGAATAGGGTGGACGCAGCCGTGTATGATCACGATCTGTGCTACACCGGACATCCCGACACCAAGACTCACAATGACGTCTGCGACAAAAACATGTTGGGGAAATTGAGAGGCATATCGAATCCGACCAGGAGAGAGAAGATGGAACGTTTGCTGGTCGGCAATCTGATCGGTGCAAAACGTCGATTCGGATGGGGCATTCAAAAAAAAAAAGCGCATCTGAAAAGAAGAAGAAACGATTATTGACGAGCGAATTGGCCGAGGAGTTACACAAACCCATAGTGCGTAAATTTCGAAAGAGAAGGGTGTTCGTGAAGGGTCTGGATGAAATTTGGTCTGCCAACTTGGTCGACATGAGATCGTTTTCGAGGTGGAACGAGGGCATCAAATATCTATTGACGGTCATCGACGTGTTTTCCAAATACGGTTGGATCAGAGCTTTGAAGAATAAATCGGGACCTCTAGTCGCCGAGGCTCTGAAGAGCGTGTTCGATTCGTCTTCTCGAAAACTGAGTAAATTGTGGGTGGACAAGGGAAAGGAATTCTACAACAAGGACGTTCGTCGATTGGTAGACCTCTACTCGATTGAAAACGAAGAGAAAGCCAGCGTGGTGGAACGTTGGAATCGAACGATGAAGGAAAAGATGCACAGATACTTCACAGCGAATTCGACCAAGAAATACATATACGCTCTGAATGGTCTGGTCAAAGATTACAACAACACGCGACACAGATCGATCAAGATGACTCCCGCGGAAGCTAGCGATCCTCGAAACGAAAAACGGGTCTACGCGAATCTATATCCTGAGAGATCTAAGATCAGAAAGAAGTCTAGAACACCGAAATTTGCGGTCGGTGATCGAGTGAGAATCTACGCTTATAAGAAGCACTTCGAAAAGGGTTATACTCCTCGATGGACCTTGGAAATCTTCGTGATAATCAAAATATTTCACACCGATCCGGTGACTTACGAAATCGAAGCTTTGGATGGAGAAGAGATCATCGGAAAGTTTTACGAACAACAATTACAGAAGACGAAGTTTTGATGAAGAAGACAACATTTTTTTTATTTACTCTCTTTAACATTTTCTTGTTTACACACATATATATAAGAGAGAAAAAAATAATAATAAAAAATAATTAAAAACTATTTTTAGATAAAGAAAGCAAGTTAATTAATAAACAAAAAATTAAAAATCCTTTAAAATGACAAATATACTAGATATAGCACAAAGCATAGTGAAAGATGAAAGTATTCAAGAATATGAGGTTCACAAATACGAACCGGTAACCGGAACGAGTTTGAACAATGCAGGAGAGATAAGAATCAACGTCGAAACTCAAGATCTATTCGTACATCCTAGCGAGAGTTACATAGTGGTGCAGGGACGTCTCACCAAGGAAGATGGGAGCGACTACGCCGACGACGACACGGTTACTCTAGCCAATAATGGCATCATGCATCCATTCAGTAACATAAAATACATGCTATCCGGACAAGAGATAGAATCTGTGTTTCATCCCGGTCAGACCTCCACGATGTTCGGACTCTTGACGTATCCTGATGATTTTTCGAAATCCAGAGGACTTAATCAGTTGTGGGTGAAAGACACCATCGGCCCTGCTAGCGCAGGCGCCGCCTTAATATTCGACTACGTCGTCAAGACGTCCAGACCTAAAGGAACGTTTTTGTTCAGGATACCTTTGAAACACATCTTCGGATTTGCAGACGATTACAACAAGATCATGTACGGATTCAAACACAATCTGATGTTGATTCGAAAAGGAAACGATGACGCAATAGTGAGACTCACTGTGACCGATGCAGGTAAGATAACTCTACACAAGATATCGTGGTTCGTTCCGCACGTGGAGCCTTCGATCGTGGAGAAAGCACGTCTCTACAAGATCATAGAATCCAAGAGTAAATTACCCGTGGGATTTAGAATGAGACAGTGCGACACGGCTAGCATTCCTCCCTCCACGAATCACTTCGATTGGAGATTGACGGTGAAATCCGTTTCCGAGAGACTGCATTTCATTGTGGTTGTGTTTCAGACCAATAGGGACGGGTCTCAGGAAAAGAATGCGTCGCTGTTCGATCACTGCAGTTTGAGAAACATGCAAGTGTTTCTGAACGCCACGAGATATCCAGCAATCGATTACAATGCGTCGTTCGACAAGAACGATTTCTGCAGACTGTACGGCGACGCCGCTGATTTTAGAAAGAAGTATCATGGTCTAGACGAATTGATGAGCAATCCTAACATATCTCCCGGTGAATACAAGTCGATGTGTCCCTTGTTGGTATTTGACATCAGTAAACAGAGTGAACGACTCAAGAGCAGCGTGTTAGACATTCAGATCAAGATGCAATTCGATAGGAACGTTCCGAGAAAAACCAAAGCCTTCGCCCTGGTCCTGTCGGACAGAGAATTACAATTCGAATCGGACGGAAATAAGATGTCGATCATTCGATGAGAGACGAGTGTGAAAAAAAAAATAAATAAATAAAATAAAAAGTAATGAGTAATTATTAAAAACAAAAAAAAAATAAAAAAATAAATTCGTTTTTAATGATATTTTTTTAACAAAAAAAAAAGTTTCATCCGAGAAAAAATCGTCTTTTTTCAACATTCTCGACGTACAAAATGTTACAATTCGTAAGTAGTCACGTAGAAAACGAAATACACATTCCATTTTCGCGTTTGAAAAAAAAAGATTTTTACGATTACGTTCTGAATTATTTGAAAGATCGCATGCTATTCACTTGAGAGAAACAAAAAGGATATTTCATGACGAAGATATTAAAACTCGAAGAGATCTTAGATTGTTCGATCCTGTGCGATTGCCTCTCCATTTCCGTCAGATGTTCCATCCTGTGTTGCATGCCAAAAAACAAAAAAAAAGATGTGGAAAAATGGTTAGGTAAACAGCAGGATAGACAGTTGAAAATGAAAAGAATGAGACGCTTTCCACCATCACCACTACCTTCTGAAGAGAATGGTAATGATGCAAGTGTTACCAAGAGATGCACAACATTCGTTCATAATTATGATTCGGATCAACAGAAGTGTTGTTATAAATGTATCATATCACAAAGAAAAAGAAAAAAAGAAAAAGAAGAATCGACACTGAAAATTGAGAAAAAAGGAAACGTTATTATAATATATGGTGATAGTGAAGAAGAAGGAAAACAAAAAAAAAATGAGATCTAAAGATGATCTCATTACATTTTTGGGGTTTTTTTTTTGTTTTTAATAATCACACATTATTTTTTTTTTAATTCATTATTTTCCACGCGTTCATTGTTTGTTCAAAGAATCTACCACGGAAGTGGTGGCTTCGGGATTATTGGTTTTCATGATGAAATTAATCCTGTCTCCAGCGTTCACTTTGAGAGGAGTGCCGAACGTGCTAACATTCGCATGTTGATTCTCAGTCTTTTCGACGCTGTATCTCTTATCGCTCTCTACACCATTCACCATGAGATTGACGACTGCTCTGTTATTCAAATCCGAGGAAGCCAGACTCATTCGAAGGATTTCACCTCCCAACGGCATGGGATATCCCACCTGACCATGTTTCGATCCGCTACCTCCATTTCCGAAAGACCACTCAGCTTTTCCCTCATCTAAGGTGCCGGCCTCTTCGGCCCACACGGTGATCAATTGTCTAGCATATTTGACTTTCTCCACCACCGAAATCAGGGTGCAGACATCCGTCATGTTCACGGGATACTGTAGATTCGTGAGCGCGTGTCCACCCATGTCTAGTTTACCTTCCATGATGTCACCCTTTCTCCAGACCGAGTTGTCGTCCACGTACTTCCTGCTGACCACGCTGAAATCGAATTCGGGATCGTGACTGAGTCCGAATAAATTCTTACCGTTCATGTCGATGCCACCCTCCATGGTTCCGCCAGATTGTTTGTTCAGGTAGAGATCATCCACTTGCGATTCTAGGTATTCTTGTGATTGTATCACAGCAGAATCTACATAGCCCTTGTTGACCGCGGTTGAGTCTGTATCCGTATTGTCAATCTTCGACAGATTCAATATCTTGTTGAATCCCACATTCAGATCCGATTTCATTTCTCGTCTGTCAGACTTTCTCTGTTCCAGATCTACATAGTGTTTGGTCGCCACGTCCTTGGGATTCGTGGGAGTGGCCACGTTCGTTATCTTGTTAGAATTAGCGTTCAATTCTGAGTGCATCGTTTTCAGAATGTATCTATTTCTCAAGTGTTCGCTGAATCTCGCGTGAGAGTCGTCCGCGTATTTCTTGGTCGCGGCATTGGTGGGATCTACGGGATTTGCGACGTTCACCAAACATTTGGATTTCAGATCCAGATCGTCAGTCATGGTTTTATCCACGTAATTATCTAGCAGGATTCGTTCGAAATCGGCGTTCCCCCTGTCGACGTATTTTTTAGTTGCAGCATCTGCGAGATCTATCGGCTCGGGAAGATTGTAGAGCTTCTTATCGTTCATGTTCAAAGGTTCTTCTCGAGGTTCGTATCTCCAAACGTAACGTTCGTCCAAGTTGGCAACATCGTAACCATCGTCGACTTTGAACGTCTTCCTCTTCTTTCTCGGGTTGACTTTTTTGTCGTCACTTCTACCAAATTTATCGACTGGCATGTTGTGGGATTTTTTTTGTTTTTTAGAAAAATATGTTCAAAATGCAGTTTATTAAAAATGAACTATGTTATTTTATTTTTCGTTTTTATTCGATTAAAATTTTTTTAAAATAATTTTTTATCTTTATATATACTATAAAAAAAAAATCTCTCTCTAATGTAAATCATTGAGAATGTCTTGAAATCGATCTCCTTCAGACCATCTCTTGAGAATGTAGAGACACAGGTGACAACAAAACACTTGATGTGGTGATTGCACTTGTTCCGTGTTGTAACAAACCATCGATTTGTTGAAATAATTCTTTATTTCTTTTGGCGGCGAGATTCCGTAGCTGTCGAAATAATAATTTTTCTTCTTCCCGTTCTTCATCCACGCCACCCAGTGAGTGCCTTCACCCGATGAATCGTCTAAATTTAAAATTCCGCATTCTGATTGTCAAGGTCTTCTCTTCGGCAAGGCATCTCTGGAAAACACTCCTAGAAAATCTTTGATTTTTCAAATCTTTTGCTGCATTCAACAGATCGATGTTGGGTAGGGGTTCCTTAGGTAAGATGACACCTTCTACGGATATCTTTATTTTCTTATTCATAAATGCTTATATATTTTTTTATTTATTTTATTATAATTTACTAAAAATGACGTTATTTTTTTCTATTTTTTTCTTTTTCTTTTTAAACTAACTTTCTTGATGTCACTATCGATTTCTATAATTTTGTGTTCATCTAATTCTTCTTGATTTTCTGGAATCCTATCATCCGCAATCGTATCTGGAATCTTATCATCCACAATCGTATCTAGAATCCAATCATCTCCATTCATATCGTCTAAAATTAGATCCAAAGTCCAATGTCCGAGTGCCAAAGTGCTTATTTTATCGTCTAACACAAATCTCTTATCGTCGTCGGCCGTCAGCGAAATCTTGTTGACTATTTCGGTATACAAGTCGTGATTTTCGCTTCGAATCATAGTCTTATACACTGGACCTCTTCCTAACAAACAATCTTTATACTCTTGGAAAGAGATGTTTTTCTTCACCATGCACGCTTTAACTCCTTTGCACTTCTTGATCTCTTCATCATCTTCTAGACGATAAGCATACAGTTTGGGTCTCAAGCCTACGAATTTGACGATCTGTTTACCGCCGCTCTCGTCCTTAAATTTACCCAACACCTTCTTGTTGTCGTACGAGTGAATGTTGGATGTTGGATGGGTGATTAACGGGATAATTGCTCGTGTCGAACCACTCGGCCACGTCCGGAGATATATCTCGGTAGACGTCTTTCGTCTCTATCTCATAAACTAAACTGTCCATGTCGGTGAACAGTAGTTTGGCTTTATCACCAAATTTTCGTTTGACGTAATCATAGTGAAACTAGTACATCAATCGCTTGCTGATATCTAAGATGATCGGTCCGAGATAATACGGTTTGTCGAACTTCAGGTGCATCTTTTGCATGTGAACGGCCACTAGATTTTCGTCGAATATGGTTCAGTGTTTGTAATTGGGTTTCGCCACTAATTTTTTAGCTCTTTTCTCAGACGTGACGAGTCGAACGTCGGTTCTCTTCCTGATGTTTTCCATCGATTTGCCGTACACGCAGTTGTTCATGAGTTTGAAGAAATCTTTTTTGAAATCGTTCTCGGCTCGAGTTCTGAGATTCGTGTTGAGATTGATGTATTTTTTCATCCAAGACTCTTCGTCGAATCGAATGATGCGATGTATGTCGACTAATTTCATCCCATAATCGACGTATTGTTTCAAATTCTCACTGTAGACGACGTAGTTACGTTTGTTAAATAAATTGGGAATGAGTTTTTCCTCGTCTCCTTCGTTTGGTTCCATTCGTTCGGGAGCTAGCGGATAATCGTTGTGTGGATCGTGTAATTGTTCCGGATAGTTCAAATCGACTTCTAAAATGCAAGGATAGTCTCTCCATTTTTGCATCTCTTCCGGTTCCTTCACCCATTCGAAATTTCGAATCGGTAAAGGATGACTCATTGTCCAACCGTACAGATTATTGGCGTCCCAATACTGTATGTATTTAGTCGACCGTTTCAAATCGAAACCTTCTTTCATGTAGGGATTGTTAGCTTCAGAATATCTGTGAGAGATCATCGAGACGCCACCTCTCACAGCCCTTTCGAACATGAGCAACATGTCCATGTCAGATAATAATTCCAATTGGACATCGGTGGTCTTCAACAGAGCGTCCCACGCCAGACCGGGTGCGGTGAAATACCAAGTGGGATCCAAATCGTAATTTCGACGACAGACGTCTCGAAAATTTTCGAACACGTCTGCCAAGAGCAGAACGTCGGTCTTTAGATAGAGATCATGATAATGTCTCATGGTTTTCATATCGAATGATTTCCACACGTTTTTGGCGTGTTCGTAATTCTCGTCAGAAATGTCGGATTCATATAATTTCGAATAAAAATCTTCTTTCGAAGGTAGTGCGGTGTCTTCGAATCTCTTTAGATCGTTCATGTAATCATAAGGATAGACTCCTTTCCTCAACATGACGTCTACTCGTTCTCCAAAATGTTTGCTCGTGATTTTAAATTTATCCTTGCTCATGTTATCGACTAATTTTTCCAGAGCGGTTGACATGAATTTAAAACTGTCGATGAAACGTATGCATCTACGAATGGATTTCGTTTTTTGTTTCAACGTATTTCCATTGATTACTCTTTTCTTCTCCATGAGCTTCCATTTCGTGAAGGAAATGTATCTTTCTTCGCTGTTCGTGATGCAATTTAATTCTTCGTGTGAGGTGCCGAGATTTTTCACGAACAGATGAATGTCGTAACCCGAGAGATTGTGAAACATCACCGGATAGAAAGCAGCGTCTCGATATTTTAAATTACACTTGCTGTGAGCCGGACCGCGATACAGACCCGTGTAATGATCGTGGTCTCTAACCTTCTTATTTTCCTCCGAATTCTCGTCGAACGATTGTCTGCATATGTGACATTTGGTGGCTCTGTTATTTTCGTCCTGCTGCTCTCACGTGATGATCATTTTCGCCGGAGTTTTGAATTTGTCGTATAACATTTGAATTTTCGATTCTAACTCTTCCACGAACCTTTGAGCCACGTCGTCGTCTTCACACTGTTTCGTGTAGGTGAAGGGACCCATGTCGTGTTGCGAATCGAAAGCGCATTTCACATAAATGCAATAGCCCGAAGGTATGTGTTTTTTGATATCTTTTGAAGTAACTTTGAAGAGCGTTGGGTTGACAGGAACTCATTTTTGCGGTGAAACATTCAAAATTGGCGTACACGACGAATGGTACTTTTAACCTTCTATTGTGATTTTCAAACTTCACGATGGTGTTGGGTTTAGGCATTTCGACGGCGACACCTTGATTTTCGTTGCAATATTTCTGATGTTTCGCTAATGATTTTTCGGTCTTAAATATGTTCATGCAATTGAAACATAAAGATATCTTTCCTTTATGATTATTATTTTGTTTCGACAGTAATCGGGTCGGATGTTTAACCCAACAATAATGAGATTGTCACCATTCAAAATCAATAATAAAATAATCGTCTTTTCTCTTCCGTGATACGAAGTCTGTCTGAGAGGATAGATCTTTTGTTTTTCGTCGTCGTATCCTAAGACGTTCACCGCTACGGTGGGATTTTGAGCTTCGAAACGTTCGATATGTTTTAACTCTGTTGGAAAAGTCACTCCAGTCCAATCGAGATTTTTAGAAGTTTCCTCGTAACGAGAAACTCTATCGGAGTTTATTTCCACAGGGTATAAAGCGGAGGTGACTGCCTATTTAAAACACTGATCATCTTTATTTCTCACGTTGGCCACGGCGTGTTTCTTAGTCAAGAAATACGGTAATTCCAAGTAGGAAGATCCTTTCAATGGTTTGTTTTTATTCATGTGAATTTCGAGTTTCAACACCTCATCGAACGTCCAATTACTACCTTCATGTTGATAATTCGCGAGAGACGTCAACATCTTGTCTTTCATCTTTTCAAAAACATCCGATAGATCTGAACCTCGAAATACAGGTTCGACGTTAGATCTGAAATATGCATTTTTCACGATGCTCTCGCCAGACTTCACGTCGATTTTATTCATTATGCAATGGAGTATCATCTTAATTTTTAATCCCACGTTCATGTATTCGCGAAACAAATCCAATACTTCTTTCTTCACCCGTTCCATGAACAATTTTGGATCGACTTTCTTGAACGAGGGAACCACGTCGAAAGTTTTAAAAACATCTTTGATTGCACTCTCCCGTTCTACGGGTTTCGATTGGAATAGTTCCGCAATGAGTCATGTTACATATTCTTCTCCTTTCTCTTCATCGATTGCTCGTTGAATCTCGCTCAATATATCTTGTTTGTCTTGAATCTGAAGTGCATCACTCGTTTTTGTTTTAGTTTTTCTTTTCTTTTCTTTGGAAACTTGATGTTCTTCAACGGCTTTTCGTTTAGTCGTCTTCTTATTTTTCACAATCAAAACGTTTTCGTTTTTTTTTCGACGTCGGCATTTCGATTCCTTTTACTATCTTCTCATTTCTCACAACTGATGCATCTTTTGACGTCATTGCTATCAACATTTCATTCGCCTTTCTAGCGTTTCGCAAATATTCTTGTATGACATCAATTTTTTTTTATTTAGTTCTATGATTTCTGAAATCTGAAATTTGTAATAGTTTACAAATCTCGTTTAACTGAGGTATGGTTTTCTCATTTAAATTTACCATTGTTTTATCTGTTTGCTTCATTTGTAAGAATATTTTTATTTTTTTTTGGAATTTTGTATTAAATAATTTGTTAAAAAAGTTTTGCTTTTTTACTCTTTTTATATATATATAATAAAAAAAAAAAAACGTTAAATTTTAAATTCAATTTTTTTAATACAAAATTTAAAATATACATTATTTGCAAGAATTCATAAAAACCAAATAACCGATCATGACAACAACACCTAAAAGATGCGAATTGAAATTGAAACGAGACGAAAGGTATGACACATTCGGTTTTAATATCTATACATTACAACAACAACACGATCCCATCGAAATGAACGAGGTCGAGATGGTGGACTTAGAGCGCTACTACCACAAATATCGAATGTGTTTGAAATTGGATGAAGCCGTGCTCGATTTGTTTTACAAGTACCAAAGCGATCTGATGAATAAAATCATCGTCGCCGAAGACAGAGAATTCGACAGGGGTGATTTATTGTTGTCCTATGGCGGTTACGTATATGCAATAATCTCACCCAAACTCGTGAACAAATCGGGTGGTGAGAGCGCATTCGCCTATGAAAAAAACTCAAAAGAGTAAAGATAAACATTGACACCATTTTCGTATGTGGAAAAATGACGAATGTCAACATGCTAATAACAGACTTGGAAATATAAACAATAGAGAGATTGAAATGTTAAAATTTAACTTTTTATATATATATAAAGAGAAAAAAAACTTTTACTAAAAAATATTACATTAAAAAATTAAAAATTAAAAAAAAACAACTTTTTTATATATATATAAAGAGCAAAAAAAAAAACTTTTTAAACAAATTATTATTTAAATACAAAAATTAAAATGTACATTATTTGCAAGAATTCGTAAAACAAAAAACTAATAATCGATCATGAGGACAACAACACCTAAAAGATGCGAATTGAAATTGAAACGAGTCGAAACGAATAAGAAATTCGGTCATAAAATCTATAGATTACAACGACACGATCCCATCGAATTGAACGAGGTCAAGATGAAGGGTTTATAGCACAAATACGACAAATATAAGATGCCTTTGAAATTGGACGAAGCCGCGCTCGATTTGATTTACAAGTGCCAAAGCAACCTGCAGAACATCGTCATCGCCGAAGATAGAGAATTCGACAAGGACGATTTGTCATTACCCTATGGAAATTACATATTTCCAAACATCTCATTCGAACTCGTGAAGAAATTGGGTGGTGAGAGCGAGTTGACCGATGTAAAAAAAACTCAAATGAGTAAAGATAAACATTCAACACGTTTTCGAAAAAGGAGAAGACACGAGTGTCAACATGCTAATAACGGACTTGGAAATATAAACAATAGAGAGATTGATTTTTAGCAAAGAAAAATGAAAAAAAAAAAAAAAGTAATGAGATCATCTTTTGATCTCATTTTTTTTTTGTTTCTTCGCACTCTGTCTCGCGATATTCGTCATTATCATCTAATTGTTTCTCCACCTTTTTATCCATTTTAAATATATTATTTTATACTTTCTATGATTTTGTATTTTATATAATTTTATATTATAATAACATATTCAAAATCGGTATATTCTTAAACGGCGAATTCTCACCGAGCAACAAACCCTTGCCGAGTCGCTCAACATTCCGTCCACTCTTCAGATAGAGACCGTTTCCTCTCCGAGAGTTTCCACCTCTAACGGGTTCTAGATACAATCCTTTACTGCTGTCGTCTACGTGGATGCGACACATGGCTCCTCCCTTCTTCAAAAACAGTCCGCTGCCACCCATTAATTTCTCAACTGCCGAACTAGCGAGTCCTGTGAGAGCTCCCACACCGAGAGTCTTTCCGAGAAAGGGTAGCGCCTTTGCAGCGAAGGGTAATGCTTTTGCGGCTATTCCTGACAATAGCGGTAGGAAACCACCTTTCATTCTCAAATTGTATCTCAATTGAGCGGGACTCATTCTCACCGTCAACCCTCTTCCATCGCGAATCGCTTTCTCCATCCTTTTGATTTGACTTCTGGTCCAGGCGATCGAATCCTGACCGCCTCTCATCAGATCTTCGTGAGTGAATTTGTATCTCACCACCTCGCCTCGAGTTGTTAACGCTCTCTTAAGTTTCTTCCTCTGTCCTGCGGATATGTTCACGTTTTTAACCACGTGTTCTGTCATAATTCTGTTTTTTATAAAATTATTTACTTCAATTGTTTCTTGTTTAATAATTATATTAAAATAATTTTGTAAAATTAATATTGCGTTTATTTTATTTTTGTTATCTATATATATAATATTTTTTTTTTTCGCTTTTATATTTCTCTTATGTGAAATCGTATCGTCACTCTCTCTCCGCGAAGATCTAACAGTTCACCATTTTGATCCGTCAACGTGGTTTTCAGACTATACAACGTATCTAAAATCACTGGTAGATAAACTAAATTTCGAGGTCGCTCCACAATCTTATAACCCGGCGACACATTTGGAAAGAAAGAATAGATCGTCGGTTGAGCGCTACCATTCACATAGCTTCCAGCAATCACGTCCACGTTCACCAGAATGCTATTGACAGCGAGAATGTCGACCGTATTTGTAGATGCTGCGTGGCCTCGATACATCTTTCGACTGAATCCCAACATCTTGCCTATAGAATCGTCCATGTTGAAATCCACTCGAAAATTATCTTCCAAATCCAACATCATCTGTAAGGTATTAGGATTGGGAGTGAGTCTGATCTTGTTGCTTCCCTTTCCATCCATCTTCATGTAATCATTCAAATCGTCTATGTCGTAACTCCCTTTGGGAATTCGAATCTCCAACCAATCCATTCCGTCGGAATACTTGAACGAGTTATTCTTTTCGGTGACGTTGGGAAAGGAATAATAAGTCTCCAGATTCACCAAAGCCATCTCGTAACTTTTCTCTCTATTCAATTCGATGGAAGGTTCGAATTTCGTAGCGAATCGAGTCGAATCGCCACTCACCACAATTTGAATGGATTGTTTCGCAGCCGTATTCTCGGCTATCCGTCCTAACAATTCTCCATGTTCGAACATTATATTTAATTTTATTTTTTTTATTCAAAACTAATTATTTGAAGATTTATTATTTTCTAAATTTTTATTTTCACGCTCTATCTTATTATTATCATCAGAAACATAAAACTTGTCGAATCCGCACCGATATTTTTCACGATTAAATTCGCTTGTCAAATCGATCACGACGAAATTGTAAAGTCCACCATCCCAAACCCTCTTGCAGAATCTCCTGAATTCCGCAGCGCTCATGTCGTTTGCGACGTGATCGCCGTAGATGTGATTGAGATTCTTGAGATCTTGGTGAAAGAGACATAGAAAATTAGCGTTCTCCCTTATCGTCTGTCTGGGCAATCGAAAATAATTCTGCGACAGGTAGAAACAGTCCACATTGCTGTGTCGACCCCTAACGTAATACGATTCGCATCGGTTCTGTATCTCCAAAAGCAGATCGTCGAAAATCATGAGATTCTTATCTTCCGATTTCAGTTCCCTAGGATCCGGAACGTCGCTAGCGTTCTCATAAAATCGACACTCGACGTTCGAAGATGCATTTCTCTTCATCAGCTCCATCGCCGCACCGTCCAAAATGGTCGAAAGTGGAGCTCCGCTCTTGTCGAATTCCTCCCTACTGTCAAAGATTCTGGCTATGACGTCCTTGGGCAATCTGCGATCCATGCACTCTCGAAGCAATCTGTATTCGGGTTGAAACAAGCTCTTGCCAAACACGAACAACCTGTCGTAATCCAACCAGTTGGGTCGGGACAACAGATTCATCAACAGATTGGTCTTTCCACAATTCGATTTTCCCACTATCAAGCCTCTTATGCTCTTGGGAAAGAACTCGTTATTCGACCTCTTGGTCGCGGCGTCGTTCCAAGACATATCTTTAATGTTCATCTTTGTTTTATTTTTTTTTTTTTGTCTGCTATTTTAGATTCTTTTCAAACACAAATTTTTTATGTTTTTCAAACTCTGTTTTTAATGTTATTATTTATTTATATCGCACCGTCGCGAATTCTCTTCAATCCGGATCCACTCGTCATTTTGGCTAAATCTTGTATGGGCACCACAGCATCCTTAAAATCTTTCCAACTTTTCGGCGTTCGCTCTAACGCAGCTCGCTTCGCCGGCGGACTGATCAACTTGTCGATCAACGCGTCGGCTGCCCTCTTGCCAGCCACAGAAGCTATCCTACCACTGGCTTCGGAAGCGGCTTTCTTACCAGCATCCAAAGCCGTCTTCTTACCGACCTCAAACGCGGTCGATGTGAGTTTTCTACCCGCATCGCCCCTGAACGCTCGCATTATAGAATCGACGATGCCAGAACCGCCTTGAACGTAAGTCTTGACGTATCCCCTGTTCTTTATCACCAACATATTTTATTTTTATGATATATTTTTTGTTTTTTCACTGGTAAATCGTTTTGTTGTTTTTAAATACTTTTATTATTCTAGTGTAAGAATTTACTGTTTTATTTTTTTTGTTTGTTTGTTTGTTTGTTTCTCTCTACTTATTATATACACATCAATCCTTCAATTCGTTCATCAGCCTTTTATACTGGTTTTTATTCAAAACCTTCTGTCTTAACAATTCGTCAGATATAGCAACTATCTGATTATCTAATCCTGTGTTACCAGCCCGTCTGCTCGCCATCAACAAACTCAATCTCTGAGACAGAGCGTCGGAATCGCTCGGAAGAAAAGTGGTTTTCACCCCTTTGCCAGTCACCGATTCGACGAACTTATTGCTCATATCCCATATGGGTTTCACCACTTTCGTCCACTTGTAACCTCTGTTGGCTTTGGGTCTCGTCTCTCTGGCATCGTTATTTCTTTTCATGTCGTTAGTCTGAACCAGAATGTCACCGTAATTATCGAAATCCTGTTCCGTGTAATCGCCGGGCTTGTCGTAAAGGAGCAATCTGTGCAGACCATCAGTTACTTTATACTTATTTGAACCCACGATCAATTCATCATCGTCAATTTCTACTTCTGTGTCTCCCACAAAAGTTCTACCCTCAGAATCCTTATAAATTCCATACGACTGATCTCTCTTACCGCCATCATCATCGGACGATGCGACGCTACTAGTGGTGATACTCGAAGCTGTATCATCGCTCTCGCTCAAATCTGTTTGAATTCCCGTGGGAACGTAATCCGGTGTAGATTGAATGGAATACCGATTTCCAAAACTAGGAGGCAACGAACCCATTCTCAAAGAACTCTCCTTTATGGGTCTCAATTCTTCGACTATCTCCTTCCTGCTTCGCTCTTGACCCTCCGTCACGGGTTTAAATATTTTTGTGGCTTCGCGTTTGAGTTCCATCTCACCAAGACGTCTGTCAGCAGACTGAATGCCCTTCTTAGAACGTTCATACTCGCCTAAAATTAAATCTCGGCGCCTAGGATCCATCTGTAAAAACATCTTTCGTTTTTAATTGTTAATGTTCCTTTGAGTATGCTAATATGAGTTATTTATTATTTTCAAAATTAAATGTATAATTATTTTTATGTTTTAAGTAAATAAAAATCTTCCGTCTTTAATATAACAACTAAAAACCGTTATTTCCTCACACTTGAAGTCATTCTCAAAATAATTACTTCATGAATATCTTGTAATATTTTGGGTTAAAACCGCGTTTGTACTCGCACGTTGAACAAAGCTATTTTTCTCTAAAATTTAACATGGTAATCGCTCAGTCAAAAAACAAGAGTTGAAAAATATTTTAAAAAAATTCTCGCCAGAGAATTTTTTTGCAGAAAAAAATATATGAGAAAAATAATACTCCATGAATATCTTGTAATATTTTGTGTTAAAACCGCGTTTGTACTCGCACGTTGAACAACGCTATTTTTCTCTAAAATTTTACATGGTAATCGCTCAGTCAAAAAACAAGAGTTGAAAAATATTTTAACAAAATTCTCGCCAGATAATTTTTTTGCAGAAAAAAATATATGAGAAAAATAATACTCCATGAATATCTTGTAATATTTTGGGTTAAAACCGCGTTTGTACTCGCACGTTGAACAACGCTATTTTTCTCTAAAATTTTACATGGTAATCGCTCAGTCAAAACATCAATTGATCTTTTGAATTCTTTCCGCTTTTTGATTCATAAAAATAATTTTTTCAGATAAACCATTTAACTTGACAAATTAATCTCATTTGAATAAAAACCTGTAATACATCTCAGGCGTGATAAAATAGCGTTCTCAGTAAGTGTTTATACAGTAAATGTCACTTTGACATGCAACCTGCTTGTCAGTTTTGATAAAAACACAGACTGACAATTGTAGACTGACATTCGAATGAAATGGTTTAACACGCCAAAGGTGCACAGGAGCTCTATTTATCACTTTTATTTATTTCCTAAGATATTCCCCCACCCCACGACGAAGGGAGATAACTCCGTATGATCGAGTTTACGAGAATCGAGCGATCCGATCGGTCGATTGACGGAGAATCGAGCGATCCGATCGGTCGAGTAGCTGAGTTTGGGAATTCCCATAGTGGGGAATTCCCCTAATTACGTCATAAATGGGAAAAACCCACCGCCTCAAAACAATGGCGGGTTCTGGATCACTGATGTAGAATCCGCAGACCGTTTTTTTGATGATGGCCCAGAATTTTTTGCTCACGTTCACCAACGATGGATCGATGGTCTCATCTGCGATGGGAACGTCGACAAAAATTTTTAAAGTAAAAGATAAAAGTGACGATGTACAATTTCGCCTTTTTTTAAAAAAACGCGCGTTCACCACGAGTATTTGAACATTAAAAGTGCGATCTAGGAGTCACAAAAAAACATGGGTGATTCAACATCACTGTACATTTTTGTGAACAAGCGTGTGATTTAACACTGAATTCCACGTTGGTGAACGCATCGTGTACGTATGTTGTACACGTACATGTACAAAGTGATAGTATATCCGCCTTTATTACCTACTAGTGTAGATTTGCGACCAGTATTCGTACAATATTATATATTCCGTATTATGAAAAGAAATGAAGTGGTTCAATAGTATTTCACAACAGTATACGCATTGCGAAATAGTTTATAGGAATTCCCGTACCGACGGACACGGTACAGAATATCAACATTCCTCGCTGCAAAACCTTCAAAAGGGACCATGTAGCAAACTACTTGGAATTGGGGTCTAAAACTAATATTTTATTGAACAGTCTCTGTAATTTAGTAGATTTTTCGTGCACTTTTGTCACTGGGTTGACGTGTAAAAAAATCGTGAAGGCGCCGGCTAAAACGTAATATTTTTTACCAATGCGGATACATATGAATTTTGATAACAACCGGTTGACCATTGCTGTAACCGTTTCAGAATTAGAAGCAGCTATAGATGTATGTGACAGTACTTGCAATAGTAGAAGTACCAGTTGACTGTTATAATCGTGATACTGGTGGAACGCAGGAAAATTCCGGAACACAAGACGTTAGAAGTTAACAGTGTCAGTGAGCAGCGGATATATAGAGATTATCAGGACAATGATGTTCTCTTGTGTGTTTTATCGCATCCAAGCGGTACAGTACAGCCGTCGTGGCCTGGTCGTAATCCACGCCTGGGCAGCGATGTCCAGGTAATAAAAATCATCAGCAGCAAAATTTTAATTAATGAAGCACCGGGTTGCACCCGGTGCTTCATTAATTAAATTTTTGATAATTATTCCCATAATTAATATTTGGAATCTAATATTAATGCGTCAGTGGAAATATTGCCCACTCGTGGAAAGTGACCAGTCTACGGCGGCCGTACTGTATCGTAAATTAGCGCCTCGTTCACGGAATCTATGAAATCAATTGTTGATGCTACGGCGTGTCCTTTGTCTCCATTCCGGACTGGGTGGACCTCATCTACCTCGTCATCTCGGTGTATCTGCCAAAAACTTCTAACGTTGGTACGACAACATTCGTCAAAAATTAAATGATGCATTTTTATAACATCAAAGGTGTAAAACATCTTACTTCTTTAACGATTTATAGATTTGGGGCCCGTTTTATAGAGAGCGGTGGAAAAAGAGGATACAATTCTCACCCAGCCTCGCTTTCGATTTCCGAGTACCACAGTACGTACGTTTTGCCACTATCAGCAGAATCACATCTCCATCTGATACCGAAAGAGAGATTTTATGACCGTATCAGTGATTGGTAGGTAATAAAACCCTTGGACAATAGTCCACCGGTAATGGTATCTCCGATACTGGCCTCCAATAGCCTCAGCAATGGTTCAGGAGAAGTGTTTCCAAAACAGTTTGCCTGCCTCTGATATTGGCTCTCTCCACATACTGGTATGTGCGCCTGTGCTGTTGGTTGTTGAGTCACATTGGTCTCTAACACTGAAGTACATCTTTGAAAATCTTAGCAGCTACAAGAAGTGAACTCTAGATTAGTCTATGGACTGCTTAGGGTCACAAATGGAAACCGACAATTTTGGCAGCAGTGAGTGTTGTACTAGCTGTAACTATGTAGATGATCTGAAGTTTGCACGAAGATAGTAGAAAAAGCCAAATACAGAACATGAAGTGGTAGGATTGGTACAAACATATATTACAGAACCGAGAGTAATGGTTGTCATCTATAACAGTAGTATAACACACAGTAACAATATTAGTTATCCTTGTGTTTTTCAGGATGTATGGGAATTTACACCGGTTTGGGAACTCATACACCCTGAGGCGAAGCCGAAGGGTGTATGAGCTCCCAAACCGGTGTAAATTCCCACACACCCTGGAAAACACAAGGATAACGGATTTATTTCCAAGAATTTTGGTGTACTTAATACTCTAACCTACATTGTGGGAAAAAACTGACAGAAAATTTGTACTTTGCAAGTTTCTTAAATAAAAGCAGACAGATATGGATGTCATTGGAACTGGTTCATTGAGCCAGTTCCAATGACATCCATATCTGTAATATTTTTTTGCAAATAAATATTAAATTTCCTGTCTTTTTATTTTTCTTCCAACATAACCGAGAAGAAGGTATGAATTAATAATTAAAAATGGGTACTTTTTAGCCATATAACTTGCTCTTGTATATTCTTGTTTTTACACCGTGGTAAAACACGGTGCAAAAAAAAAGCCAATGTGGATTGCAAGTTACACCGTACCTCTCAGCCAATCAAAATGCAGTATTTTGTTTCATTTGGAAATAATAGCTAATACATGTAGTAAGCCGGTTGCAAGTGTGATAGGTTATGGCTGTAGCAGTTTTAGAGACTGCCGTAGGTGCAGTGGTAGTTAACACTACGGACAGGTAAGGCTGGAAAATGAAACTTTTTCAAATGAAATGTACTCTTGCACTAATTTAGTGCACTCCGGAATAGTGAACTTCTCACCACTATAAAATCACATCGGTATAGTAGTAAGTAATAGACGATTACATCGTTTATTCGTATTATTAAAGAAAAGGTTTCTTGTCATACATCTGCAAATAAATGGACAAACCGGGTGATATTATTCTCCATAAAACCGTATCATGTCTCTCGCGCCATTTCATAAGATACATCAGAACCAGGTAGCAGTCGTACAGTACCACATCTCCCCAGCTGTAAATGAAAGTTAGATTAGATTAAAGATATTTATTTGTTGTTTGATGTTAAATGACAAAAGGGTTGGAACACAAGTTATTGCAACTTATTTCCGTTTCTCTCCTGTACAGTGCAGTGATAAATGTAATCAAGCATAGGAAAAACGACATACACAAATAACAATTACAATTTTGTTATCGAACGAATTTACAAAGAAAACGAATTTTAGGGTAATGAGTACACAGAAATAAAGTGAGTTAAATGGTGTTTATTTTCATGGAAGGACAGTCAATAATGGATTTAGGTCGGAGTGATGTGTAGAAAGTCTTGTCCATTGGTCACTGTAAAATATATACTAGTACACTTCAGCAGGTGGCGGGAGACCATTTGAACAGGTGCGTTCTAAATTATATGATAACATGTCGAGGGTGAGTACTGAAGCAGTAATACTACTACTACTACTACTACTAATAATAATAATAATAATAATAATAATAATAATAATTACCACCACTACCACCATTATCACCAGTATTATAATAATAATTATGATGATAATAACAATAAAAAATGTATTTTGTTAGAAGCAGAAGGTATTCTGGCGAATTTATTTGCCGCCCTGTGGGTTCTGAAGCTAGGGTTGATGGATATCTCAGTCGTTGAATTTCATCTGATGCCGGTATGACTGTATGATAATAATAACGAAAAAAAATTTAGTATTAATATTAGTATATAGCAAACCCAGCTTTCTATCCGGTGTCTACTGCGCATGCGTCACTTTCGAGGAAAAAGTGGGTCTAAATCTTAACACTGATGCCTGTGGACAAAATATTTTAAACATTAATTACACAAATAACCTGTTGAAAGACAATATTTTACGCGTCATTTCCATTTACTTCCATTATTCCAGTTTAATGTAATATGTTTATGTTGATTATAGCGCAATTATTTTTTGCTTCCTTTTTAATTTGAAAATTAGTCCTGAACATCGTGTAGAACCTTAGTAAATTTTACTAAAAAAGCCGACCCCAAGTGTGTTTAAATGTATTTTTTGACCTTTGAATATGTTAGGTGAAATTTTTACGCGTTATTTTAGTAATCTGCAATAAATACAGAAAGCAGTAATATAAATATAATGAGTGTACAATATTTTGTTTTTGCTTCCTTTTTTGGCTGAAAAAGAGCATTTTTCAGAATATTTCAAGTGAGCGTCAGATTACGCGTGAACTGAGCCTCGTCTTTTAAGAGGCAGAGTATTTCATTTTACTTCGGATAAAGTGGAATATTCATGTGCTATGTAATTTTTGTTCACAATTTTACATTAAGATGATTATAATTTTCTTAATTTTTAATTTTTTTTTTCACTTGTCATTTCTGCTTCTCTTGTGTATAATGAATCAGAAATTAAAGGCACGTGAGCATTGGCGATTTTTTTCTTGAAATACAATTGAAATAAATATGAAAGGAAAGAAAGAAATCTCTATCAAAGAACACTACTGCTAGGATTAGTTTTTAAAAAATGAAATTTCTCCTTATTGTCATAAAGAAAGGTTAAAAATCTCCCGTTGAGTACATTTTTATTAAGGTGATGATAAAGAATACAATCACAGTTCAGAAAATTACACTGGATTTCTCTCATGCTATCTTTCTTTACACTTGCAATAGATAAATCCAAGTAATTATAATCCTAACACATGAAGCCTCGAAGAACAATGGATAAAATATATAAACCAGATCTTCTGTTAACAGCTACAGATTAGAAACGGGCTAAGGTGTTACTATTGTCATATATGATCTAAGTGATAATGAAGATCCGCTTGTACATCTGATTGTTTTTACGGCAATCACAAACCATTCGGTTAATTCTCTCGCTCGTTAATGTTTTCTGCATTCGTTCACCCCAGTATTTCGAGTTAACTCCCCTACCGGACAGAAAGCTGGACATGTTTTGGAACTGTTTTCTTTGTTGCAGACTCCCACCACTTGCTTTCTTGGACGACATTTTGGGAGATGCAAGCTCCAGCACTTGCAGGCCTAGCATATTTGTCGCCCGGCGACTACGGATATATAAGTATATGCAAATATAAGCACGCAAGAGTGTCTTCGAGTCCAAATTAATTGTTGAATCTCTGTGTATTTGAGATAAAGGACTGGACGAACTTACAGATGAATTTATTGTCGAAAATGGAGAGATTTGGATTACGAATAATATGTCAATCAATGTAACAACACGAAAGACGGAGAGCCTTATGAGCAGAATATTACGTTGCGTTTCATACAATGGACACTCGAAGAAATAGTGTTGGGCATTTTCGGGCATATGTCCACATCTGCAAATAGGGGTTTCGCAGATATAATTTGAAAATTTGTCGCCGTTTAGATCGCTGCAATTATTTCTAAGCCTACAATGTATGATATTTAAATTTCTTTTCCCACTAGCAAAATAAACTGGCGGTTTCATTACAGGGTTCAAGTCTGTGTATTTCTTTTTAAACTCTGTTAGGGTCTTTGACTGCGAAACATAATTCGGCAATTCATACCAAGCCAACACTGTTGGGGATAAAAACGGTTCCTGAAGTGTTCGGCGCGTGTTTTGTAAGTGGAAAATTGGTCTGCACGGCGCAGGTTATATCTTCTAGATTGAGCAACTTGGGGGGGGGGGGGGGGGGGTAGTAAACGTACAAGATATCCTGGTGCTTCGTGGTTAACTGTTCTGTACATTGTACCCCTTTACCCAACGAATCGGCCGCATCCGCCCGCGTAATATGCAAAGTCAGCAGTTGAAAAAATATTATTTGTCAAAACATTTCAACAAAACCATATCATGTGACCCCTCGTTGGAACGAGCTCATCGAGCTCGTTCCAACGAGGTGTCATATGAGATGGTTTTGTTGAAATTGTTTTGAAAAATTTGAAAAAAATGATATTTAAAATAATAAATTTTGATATCGTCTGCGTTGGGTAAAGGGTTAATTTGTGGATTTCACGTCGACAGAGAGTTCCAACCAAGTTCAAGCAGACTGTTTTCAGATGATACTGATCTAGTTAGGCATGTAATGATACGCTCTGCGTCTAGGTGTAAGCGGTCGAGTCTTTTGAGGAGACAAGAGGAATGAAAGTTTTCAGGGACATTAGGTTGCACGACCATATGCCCAGATATAATCACTTTTCCAGACCAGGACATTCATTGAAAGACCCTTACTTCCATATTCTTGAAAACGTAAATGCGGGAAAGCAACTCAGACTCATACGTGACGATTACTGGTGTATGAAACAGGAACCGCGGAAGGGGCGGAGATTTAACAGGACGAACAACAGAAATTGCTTCATCTAGGGCTAGACTTACGTGAAGGATGATTCGACGTCTAACGTTCTTTCTCTGCGTTCATTGTGAAATTTGCATTCAACCGAATATGTAGTACTTTCGGAACCTAGCAGAACTGATGAAGGCCTTTGGCCGAAAGCTTTTAATGGAGCAATCTCTCCATTTAATACTTTGGTCCCTTATCTGGACCTTATGGAACAGATAAAAGAAATTGCGTCTGCGCCATGACGTTTGATAGCATACTTTTTCATGGTAGACTCTTTTTTCTTTCACTCTATCACGAAGTGACTGGTCGTTACAAATTAGAAGTGAAAGTACATTTAATTTGGTTCTTAACTTTCGACCAAACAACAAGTCAGTAGGAGACCTGCTTGTTACTCTAGATGGAGGTAGTACGGTAATCACAATTCTCACGCGGCTTCTTTGTATGATTTGTTGTATTTGCAGAATGAGCCAGGAGCCAATACTATAGAACTTTTACAATTGTTTTTTTCTAGAATTGAATTTTCTAGTTATGACTTTAAATGGATTGAAATGAATTATTACTTTCCAAAGTGTGAATTACTGGTATTTCCGGGTTTGGTTATAAACGATAACTTCACAAGTGAATTATGCAATCAACAATTGTGTCATGTATCCTTGTGCGCAAACGAAGATGCTTTGCCGTGGGTGTAATGGGGACTTCATTGTTTTTGGGTTTTGTTTTTTTGTTTTTTTTGTTTTTTTTGGGGGGGGGGTAACCCTTTACCTACCATGAAAAGCAGACGACACTTGCAAAAAAAAATTCTTGAATAACTATTATTTTCATTTTAAAGAAAAAATAATGAAAATTAATTGGCGAGTTTTGAGAATGGCGCTGGCCGTTTTTGGCCGTTACGTTAGATAAAGGGTTAAATAATAGAATTATCGTTAAAAATGAAAAGTAATAAACAGAGTAATCGCTTAACTGGACTGGTTACGTGAAATAATTCATTCGAGGCGAGGGACTATATTGTAACACACTCGTGCGCATTCTCGCACTCGTGTTTGTACAACGTCCTTCACCTCTCATGAATTATTTCACGTAACCAGTCCAGTAAAGGGATTACTCTCTATCTATTAGTTTTTTGCCAGTTTGCAAACTGCCACATCTTTTAAAATCCTAATAGTTCATTTTAGTCAGCTATATTAATAGGTAGAAAATACAATTCTAGAAAACACAATTGTAAAAATTTGGCAGTATTTGCTCCTGGTCTTCATTCAAGACACGATTTAACCACTAAATCTCATGGTTGGCTTGCGGATGCTAGACAGATTTTAAATATTTTATACCACTGTCCTTCAAGAAGCCTGTAAACAGCTGGAGATTTGTAAATTGTGATCCATTATCAGTAGTAAATTGTACACAATTTTCAAATCTATCCAAAAATGTTTGAGAAAGTTTATAACCGCATATGAAGTTACAGAAGACGTGAAGCACATTTCTAGCCATTAACTGTATCAGCCAATTAAAATAATAGCATATTGATAATCTTTAAGTGCAGAATTAAAAGACCCAATTATGTCGACATTCAATGTTGCCAAGGTACATGAGGCAACTTAACTGGTTATGATGTGTGGAAGTTTTTTTCCTGATTTAACACTAAGCTGACATGCAGAGCAAATGTGGGAAAGTTCACAGATACACTGTTTGATGCGAACAATTCGTTGCTCCCACATGACTTGAAATCAATGCATTTGGTAAACTAATGCGGTCAGATCAACGAATAAGCCAGTCATTCAAAATAGAAAGTTCAATGCATGCATGAAAATAGGGTAAGAGTTCTAGATGAATTGAATTCGTTGGTGGTCAGTCATTCAGACATGTAAGAGTGAAAGTTTGTATAAGAACATATGACTGGGTTCCTTCTCTAACAGCATAAAGCATGAGGGGGACACGCCCCGGGGTATACCCCCACGGCGCATACCGCCAAACAACGACAAGAGAAGAAATAAACCATTATGCTGTGAAAGCCTTCCCATAAACAATTTTTATTCCAAATTTCATTTAGATCCGATAACCCAAACCAGAGATACGCGGCGAACAGTAAAATTTATTGTATCGGCTTACACAGTCGATACAATACAATTTTACTGTTCAGTACTGACCACTGGGATAAACACATACGGTGTGGGCCTGACCCTTTGGAAGTTAACAATGTTGTCGGTGCAGAATGACTAGTACTAAATGGCGCACATACAAGTAGGTATGCCACATTTCACTGGCTCAAGTACAGGGCAAAGCTGCTTCTCTTTCACAAACCGTGAATTTATATTCACGTTCACCCAGTGTGCATCATGCAAAGGCAATAGGAATATCTGTTCTATTTGTAACTTGACTGAGAACAGCTCCCAAACCAAGCCCGGGTACAATCTTTTGTGACAATTGTAGTGTACATTGGATAAAATATGTAATATTGGGCATTCAGTAATTAATTGTTTGTGTTTCTGAAGAGCTAATGTTCACCCTGAAGATCAACTGAATTTTGAGTCTTATCATGTCATTCTTTGAAAAGGTTCACAGATGTCTGCATAATTTGGAAAAAAAATATAGAGAGAGTAATCGTTTGATTGGACTGGTTACGTGAACTAATTCATGAGAGGTGAGGGACGTTGTACAAACACGCGTGCGCGATGCGCACGAGTGTTTTACAATACAGTCCCTCGCCTCGAATGAATTATTTCACGTAACCAGTCCAGTCAAGCGATTACTCTGTTTATTACTTTTCATTATTAACGATAATTATATTATTTAACCCTTTACCTAACGTAACCGTCAAAACAGGCCAGCGCTATTCTCAAAAATCACGAATTAATTTTCATCATTTTTTCATTTTTGTCTCTAAAACATAGGTTATGACCCCTCATTGGAACGAGCTCGTCGAGCTCGTTCCAATGAGGGGTCATAACCTATGTTTTTGAGACAAAAAATAAAAATAATAGTTATTCAAGAATTTTTTTGCAAGAGTCGTCTGCTTTTCATGTTAGGTAAAGGGTTAAAAAAAGCAAAAAAAAACAAAACAATTAAGTCCCCATTACACCCACAGCAAAGCGTCTCCGTTTGCGCGCACGGATACATGACACAATTGTTGATTGCATAATTCAATTGTGAAGTTATCGTTCATAATCAAACCCAGAAATCCCAGTAAATCACACTTTGGAAAGTAATAAAAAGCGATAAGATGCTAGTGCCAAGAAGCAAAAAGCTGAAATGTCTTGTGATTGAGGTGAATTGGTAATAGCATCACTGCTGTCTGTGTCATATTGTAAACTCTCAGAAGAAATAATATAACCTAAATTTTTAAGTTTATTAGGGCCCCGCCGTGAGGCGGACGCCCTATAGTGATCGCTCTGTCCGTGCGTCCGTCTGTGCGTCCGTCCGTCCGTCTGTCCGTTCGTCCGTCCGTCCGTCCGTCCGTCCGTCCGTCCGTAACAAAACTTGTCCGGGCTGTAATCTTTCTCTCTTAATAGATAAGGTTTTGATATTTGACATGTGGGTATATTATCTCAAGACGATGTGTCGCGTACCAAGGTTGCCAAGCTTTGACCTTGAACTTTGACCTCGAGGTCAAATTATTCCGAATTTGGGGTTCTTTTCTGACAAGTTCGGGTCCGGGCTGTAACATTTTTCCCTTAATAGATAGAGTTTTGATATTTGGCATGTGGATAGATTATCTCAAGACGACGTGTCGCGTACCACAGTTGCCATGCTTTGACCTTGAAATTTGACCTCAAGGTCAAATTATTCCGAATTCGGGGTTGTTTTCTGACAAGTTCGTGTCCGGGCTGTAACTTTTTTCCCTTAATAGATAGGGTTTTGATATTTGGTATGTGGATAGATTATCTCAAGACGACGTGTCGCGTACCAAGGGTGCCATGCTTTGACCTTGAACTTTGACCTCAAGGTCAAATTATTCAGAATTTAGGTTTTTTTCTGACAAGTTCGTGTCCGGGAAGGGATTTTAATCAGATTTTGCCTATTGCTTGAAATATTTTAGTATTATGGTTCACATCAGTTTATACCTAACATCGGTTAGTTGCTGTGGGGCCCGCAGAGATGGATTCCATCTCCGTGATATCTAGTTGAGTCTAAATTTGCATTTATGTTAAAGTAACCGTTGAAACAAGTTCATGTCTGTGATTATGTTCTTCGCGAGTTTCCTCTGAAACTGTTACATCATCGATGTAATATGCGACACCATCTATCTTGGAGAGAACAAGATAGTTAAAAGCCAAAAGAGCCAAGAACAAACAGAAAAGAGCGCGTTTAAATTGGGAGAGTCAACCGTGAGTGATGGAGACAGTCGAGACGGCATTCCTCTTCAAGCTGAAGTTGGTGGTAAGCTGATCGGAGGTCTGATGTTGTGGAGATGTTAGCACCTTTCACTTTTTGGGACATTTCTTCAATTGTCGGAAGCAGATATATAACGGTCTGGAACAACACTTTTATCTGGTTCACCCAAACAAATGTAAATTCTGAGAGGTTTGTTGGCATCTGATCCTTTCCGAGTGACACCAATTGGATACACCCATTCTAAAGCCTTCATTTTACCCAATAATGCTATCAGATTCTAAACCCTTTAGTTCATCTGAAACTTCATCACGAACAGAAAATGGAAAGCGTCGCTATCATTCAAGTTTATCGTGTTAAATCTCCACTTGGTTTTCCTAAACTAAAGTACATGCTGAATAAGCCGTTGAAACACAAATTCAAGTCTCTGATCATGTTCTTCTTAAGTCGTCTTTGAAACAATTATATCATCGATGTAATTTGCGACATCATCTACTGTACATGGAGAGTGGGTTAGCTCTAGAACACCCATGAAGTGGAATGTCAATGGCTACAATAGCGGTCGATTCCTTTGATGATGCACAAAAAACATCGAGCAAAATTTCAGCCAATGGACCTCCGGTTAATCCCGGAGGAACTCAATTCCACAAGTGTGTTGGGAGTAATTCATTCTCTCATTTTTTTTAAATAACGCCTTCAGATTCGAAACATGTAATTTCATTCGAAACTTCAACTGCACTGCTATTTTTGAGCCACTGGTTCAACATTACCAAGAACTGTCACATTATGTCTGAAGTGTTTGCTCACCCTTGACCTTTAAAATCATCATTCCCGAAGAAGGTTGACAGTACAATTTCCAGAAGCTACAGATTCCAGTGTTGCAGCGGCATCAGTTGGGCTTGAACTTCAAGACGTATTAGTATTTTGGTGAACGTGTAAGTTGCAAGTTTCTTATCAACACAAGAACCATCGACAAACATTGAAGATACCATCAACACTTTTATTATAGAATGTAACAGAAGTCTGCAAGCATCCCCAAAACTGGCCTGATGTATTGTTAAAAGTGAGTAATTTAATATCAGTAATATTTAAAATAATATTTTAAATTATTTTATTTTCAATCATTTTTTCTTCCCAAAAAACAAATCGTATCCCCACTCACAATCGCCGAAAATGGTATGCCACTCGCAGCTTCGTATTCCACTCTCAGTAACGACGGTCCATTTTTTCTCTCTTTTTTGACATTTTTTGAAAGTAAGCACGGAATCAATTAAAAAGAGTTGTTTTGGGAAAATAAATAAGGAGAAAATAAAATAAATACAAAATTTCACTGCTCGGGTTCGAGTACGATTTTATCCTCTCGTTGGCATCGCGGCTTATTTCACGAGGCGTTGGTCATGGTCAATATTCACGGTTGGGTCAACCGTAGAAGTAAGAACAGTGTAATCCGCAGGCAGTGTGGAGGAAAGAGTATGAACATTTTTAGCACTTAATCTGCAGACTTTACCAAAATTACTGGCCTGAGAGCACAGTTTACATTTTACAGATTTCGCTGGGCAATTCTTATCGTTTGCCAAATATTGCTCAGGCCACACCTGTATGAGAGATATAGAATATACCCATAGTAGCTTGGTGTACCAAATGTTCACCACGAGTGGTGAACATTTGGTACACCAAGCTACTTTGCGTATATTTTATTTATACCATGACCGTCAGATTATTAAGAGTCGCTATTATTTTTTCTCGATTTTACTGCGCACCAGATGTACATACGAGCGAATCTGTTTTTGTTTACACGAGTATCGGCGGGCTGTACTTCCGCTGTCAATTTTATCGCCGAAACGAAATAAAAAAGAAACTGAGCCTTTTTCGTTTTAATAACAAAATAACATACTATTTCTAGTTATGCATGCTTTATTAACATGATACAACGCATGTTTTTAATTTTTGGCATCTTATGAGGTAAACCCATTTAAAAACGTAATAAATAATTGCCACTTCCATTTCACTCTTCGCGAGGCGACGTGCGATAGATTTAGACAAGTTTGCATTCAGGTCGACGTCACCAAAGGTCAACGGGGACGTAGTTCTACTGTAGGTGTAACTTTTTACTATTGAAATCCCATTGTAGGCGTGTTCATCACGGTTGGTGTGCAAAGCTAAAATTTATGTCATAGGCTTTTCATATATAGTAGAATAGGTAATCGTGGTATAAATTGTGTATACTAGTTGACTGCGGTTTTGAATGTACTGGCGCAGACTTTGACGTGTCACGATTCGATTTAAGAGCAGAAAGTGCTGAAGAACAACGTGGTGCATTTGTTTTGTGGTTCACTTTTTAAATATTGATTTATAGCATGAAGAGTTGTTGAAGTGAATTTGTCATACATTTTGCTTTCTTGGCAGCAAATTCAATGAGGCATACTGTCTGTTTTTGTCAGTGTTGAAACACCTTCAAGTAAAAGTCGTTCCCTAACGCGATTGCTGTTTGTCTTTTCGACGACCTGGTCTCGAAGCATGTCATCAGCGTTGTCCTTGAAGTCACACTTGCCAGGTTCACAAAATGAAGCGACAATTTCCTTTGTAGATTCATTTGGTAGTTGAGCGTGCTAGCGAAATCTGTAACGTTCAGCTACTGCATTAATAATTTATTTATTTATTTATTGGTGTTTAAGGTCACATGTTTCTGCCTGCATAATGGCTAATCGCGACCGTACCAAAGAAAGTCAAGTTTAGTCAATCGTTTATTTCCTTGTTGCTCATTTCCACCCAAAATATTGGTGACTGGGTCCTATTCTACCAGTAAAACAAATTTTGGGATTCCCACAGAGTGTGTGTGTGTGGGGGGGGTGGGGGGGGGAGGGTGTATTAATAATATGTGTGAAATAATCTTTAAAAGTTTTTAATATAGCATTGCACGATTCTGATTCGGTAGTTTGCGTAGTGAAAATTCGTTGATCTTCGACCTCGAGTAAATACAGTAAAATTGCAGATTTTCTAGAATCTGGGAAAGTATCTGCCCCTGAAACACATAAAATAGGACTAAATGTCTTTAACATTCATCGACGGCACGGGCGGCACGGGTGTATTATCTGAAATTTGTATGAAATAAGGGGGCGCAGAATAGAGACGTATGCATGTGTGTGAGTGTGCACCATTATTTGTTGTTGAGAAAACCATCGTCGCACATTTATCGCGAAATGAGAAAATGTCAAAATAACGTGAAGTAGCACGAAATGCAGTTATTTGAATTCTTGTTTTCTCTCGTCGCCATTAATGTGGTATTTCATAAAATTAATCTCTATTGAATCACACAATTTATTCGTATATAGAGATTATTACCATTATGTGGATGTACAAAATATGTATCCGACTCGAGCTCCGGGTTCTAAGGGCAGATCACGACGAGTCGAAGACGAGTCGTGATCTACTCTTAGAACCCGGAACGAGATTCGGATACATATTTTGTACATCCACATAATGGTAATAATCATTTTATCTTACAATATATTGGGATAAGTCAAGAATGTAGACGAATATATAGCGAACTATTTATTCGGACGGATGAACAAAAAGAAAGAAAATGGAACTCACGCGAAAGGAACGTGCTTGTATCCGACCCTCTGATACAAACATCTGTATCAGGGGGTCGGATACACAACAGTTGCGAAGTTAATACAAAATACACGTTGATTGTAAGATAAATTTGAAGAAAAGGCTTCTTGCCATATGTCAACAAAAACTTGTACAAAACCACGTGGCATTATTCTCTTAAACCTGCATCATGTCTTTTTTACCGTTTCATAAGATTCCTCAGAATCGGGTGTCAGTGATACCGTACCACAAGAGAAATTAAAGATGGGAAAACCGCAAATGAACAGAAGTTGGGTTTTACATAAATAGAGTAAAGTACTGTATTGTTTGGCCAGCGAAATCAATTATCCATTGGTTCCCCTTCAGGCAAAGACCAGACTTACTATATGCAAGGTTTACCACACATATTTGGTATTATAGGTTCGGTACTTTCCCTTTGCCAAAGGAAGCCATCAGTTGTAGACATCTAAAAAATACGAAGTCTGGGACTCTTTCCTTATACCGACTTTTATAAATACTAAATTCATTGGTTATAAGGCTGCGTTCCGACTGGAATGTTCCAAAAAGGATGAAAACCAGCCACGCCGCAGTTGATCGACAGTCCAAAAATGGTACAAGATATTATCTGAAAAGATTCTGCTGTAACGTTGCGTGACCTCGGATATTATAGTTACACAGTTTGTTGGTGGCCTAATATGGTATACATGGTGTCGGTTAATTTCATATTGGACGAGAGCGAATTGTTGGTGGCCTAATATGGTATATATGGTGTCAGTTAATTTCATATTGGACGAGAGCGAATATAAGGCCACCAACAAACTGTGTAACAAATATATCTTACCGACTGCTGCATCGATGCACAGAACTAATAACAACAGCGATCAAAATTAAATGAGAGAATTCTCACAATGTGTTCACGTGTCTTTGACTTGTTACAATTTATGGGACAGTGCCTACGGGCACTCGCCCATAAATTGTAACAAGACAAATTCATACATACCAAACAGTTTAATTTCGAACGTAACATGGTCTATGGTATATGGTTTAATATGCAGTCTGCATGTGACGTCTTTGAGCCAATGAAATTCCCAGATACTTGTAGGATGTAAGATGTAATTGCCTTTGTGGTGATAATTGTGACGTAAGAGCGGCATGTTATGGTAACCAGTATGTATCCGAATCTAACAAGTAAATCAGTAACAAACTGACACGACGGCTGCCTTTGGTGTATTCCAGAGCTTCTCCATACGAATGCTAGACAATACATGGCCATTTGGAAATACGCGCCGTGGCTTAGTGGTTACAGCATTGAACTTCAACCGTTTCAGAAGATACCTCAGAATCGGGTGTCAGTGGTACCGTACCACAAAAGAAACTAATGATGGGAAAACCGCAAATGAATAGCGAAGATGACTTTTACATAAATTCAGTAAAGGACTGTATTGCTTGGCCAGCGGAATCAATTATTAATTGGTTTGCCTTCAGACAAAGATCAAACTTACTATATGCAAGGTTTACTACACATATTTGGTATTATATGTTCCGTACTTGCCCATGGCCAAAGCAAGCCATTATTTGTAGCCATCCAAAAAATACGAAGTCCGATACCCTGTCCTTTTACCGACTTTTATAAATACCGCCAGTGGGTAACAGCATTGTGTCCTTGGGCAAAGCATTTCATCCTGATTGCCCACGTGGGGAACGGTGGCGCTGTGTACTAAGGCGTACTGCACGTCGACGGTGCACTTGTCTTCAACCAGTGCTAACCCTGCTTGCGCGGAGTTAGTACGTTGGGGAGTCTGACAGCTGCTCGCCGCTGCTCGGTGGTTCTCTCCGGGTACTCCGGCTTCATCCACTCAAAAAAGTGTCAGACACGAGGTGACCTTGTCTGTCGAAAGTATCGTTAAACTCCAATAAATAAATAAATACTATGGCCATTTGGTAAAAAAACTGCTTGGTCCCTTTAAATAATATAGGTTAACGTTCGTACAATTTATTTTTCAAGCCATTGCTAGGTACATTGTTCGATCCTCTTTTATAACGTGCTATTTATTCTTCTGTTATCTCTGTTCCTCCTTACGCTTTGAAACTCGATGAAACAGAATGATTTGCCGCATGTTAACCCTATGAACCCGTAAACACGCTTTCTGGAACAGATTCGTTAAGTCTAATTTCATAAAGGAAATGGCTGCTCAGTGAATTTGTGGGTTTGTCCAAATAATATTTTCAACGTGCAGACCTACGGCTGCATGTTGAAAATATTAATTGATCCACCCGAATTAATAAATATGGACAAAGCTTAGAAGCTTTGAAACTGATGTGGGGGATTAAAGGGTTATGGTTTTTAATAATTGGAGGTTTTGCATCTCCTAAACGCAAACAGTTTGCTACTTTTTTCTATTTACTCAACCTGTTTTCAAAACATTATTTTTATTAGGAAAGACATTTTATCGAAGTAAGCTGAGGCAGCAAACATGAAGCTCAAGCGCGTGCAAATGACATTATTCTAGGTGGGGGTACAAACAAAAATGTGCCCGATTAAACAATTTATTTGTGGGGCATGGGCGCCTGCCTCCCACAACATCCTCCTTTTAGAAAGTAACTTTTGAAACGTTTCCTACGTGAACAAGTGGAACGACTCCTACTAATATTCCATGAACGTTCTAGCAGGCTGTAGCGTTTGTTTGTGGGGGATGGGTTCCCACCTCTCACAACTTTCTCCTTTTAGAAACTTACTTTTGAAACGTATTTTAACCCTTTACCTAACGTAACGGCCAAAAACGGCCAGCGCCATTCTCAAAAATCGCCTATTAATTTTCATTATTTTTTTTATTTTTTGTCTCAAAAACATAGGTTATGACCCCTCGTTGGAACGAGCTCGTCGAGCTCGTTCCAACGAGGGGTCATAACCTATGTTTTTGAGACAAAAAATGAAAACAATTAGTTATTCAAGAATTATTTTTGCAAGTGTCGTCTGCTTTTCAGGTTAGGTAAAGGGTTAAGTGAACAAGCGGGACGACTTCTCCTAATATTCCTTGAAATTTCTATATGACGTTAGCGATGCAATGCAAAATGTCAGTCTGAACTTTCCTGGCTTTCCGCACCAGAAGAATCTATCTTCGCCACCGGTTGAAAGAATGATAAGATTGAACAAACCCACTCACCTGCGTGCCAAATAAAGAGTAGGATTCAACAATCGACAGCCCTGCAGTTTTATATGAATTTAATATAATTAATAGACGCAAAAGTAAGAAAGCCTTGTGTGAGGAGTTGTCGGAGGTTCATAGAACTGTCCCCTTGTTAAAAGGTACATTTGATACATTTTCCGCAATTTGATCAAAACTTCGCTATTGGTTTGGAAGCAGCGACACTACATACAAGATTATTTTGTATTCAATCTCATTCAAATATTTACTTGCACGCGCCATGGAAACTTTATGGCCCAAGAAGCAAATTTTCTTTTCGTAGGTCATTGGATAAGCAGCTCGATGGTGCATGGAGTGCAAATTTGCTTATTGGGTCCTCGTGTTTCCAATTGTGGTGAGCAACCTTCCTCTTACTTTGCCGATGAAAATCCGTGAACCATCACGTACAGCGGGTGATTTAGACACGGTCATTTGTGTCACGTCAAACGGTCAGAAAAAGTCATATACTGTCTCCGAGCATGATTCACAGCTTTGTCTTCGGTCATATAGGCTAGACTCTAATTTCTTTGTGTTACCATCGAATCCCTCAATATATACAAATACATATTTGTAATTTAAGAAATTGCAAGGTCTAGTGGTGTTTTTTACTACATAGTTTTCTTCTATATTTTATATTTCATACTATTTTTTATTTTTTTAAACACATTGGTTGTGATGTATCAATGGAATCGGCTCATAGAGCCGATTCCAATGATATGTCGCAACCAACGTACGTGTGATTTTTTTAAAATTCCACGTGGGTTTGTTTTCTGTCCTGGGACGAGACGAAATGAGTGTTGGGAAACAAAATTAGTTTGCTTAGTGTATGATGTCCAGGCTTTTCACTGGTTAACCTGCCCTATGTTTTCTGTCAAGTGCAAACTCGCGCAAGGCGTTGGAATGTTCGACGTTAACAACTCCAATTCACATGCTAGCACAACGATAAAAAAAAAAACTTCTGCCGTACCGCACTTCCAATGCTCTGTAGCACTTGATTTGTATTTGACATAAATCGATTGTTGATGAACAACCCTTGGATTTGATTTTTTGCTTGCGGGTCACACTATGTTAAATGATCGAATGAACTCAGAAATCTAACTGAAGAACAACATTTTAATTCCAAAAGTAACGAATCACACTACTCTCATTCTCCACTGCTTTCTTCTGGTTCTTCTTTCAAGGCTGAAAGCACTTTAGCCAATGAGCCCAAGTTCTTTAAGTTTAGCGAGAGCATCAACATTCTTGGCGGCTGTGTCAATTGCTGTAAAACAAGAGGAGGAAAATTTAAAATACACACATGAAAATGATCGGTATACCTGCATAATGCATTCTGTCAGCTCAGTTACCCTAGCAAAACAATGCCAAAGAAAATAACTTTGTCAAGAAAGAGAAAGAAACAATAAGATTACGTTAATTTTTTTTTAAATGTATGTTTCCATCTGACGGAAGTTTTAAGAGTTTTATTACTTTCCAAAGTGTGATCTACTGGGATTTCCGGGTTCAATTTTTAACGATGAATTGGGCAATCAACAACTGGGTCATGTATCCGTGCGCGCAAACGAAGACGCTTTGCCGTGGGTGTAATGGGGACTTCATTGTTTTGTTTTTTCAATCGCTTTACCTAATATGAAAAGCAGACGAAACTTGCAAAAAAATTCTTGAATAACTAATTTTTTCATTTTTTGTCTCAAAAACATAGATTATGGCCCCTCATTGCAACGAGCTCGACGAGCTCCTTCCAATGAGGGGGTCATAACCTATGTTTTAGAGACAGCAAAATTGGTGATTTTTTAGAATAGCGCTGGCCGGTTTTGTCCGTTGCGTTAGATAAAGGGTTAAATAATATAATTATTGTTAAAAATGGAAAGTAATAAACAGAGTAATCGCTTGACTGGACTGCTTACGTGAAATAATTCATTCGAGGCGAGGGTCTATATTGTAACACACTCGTGCGCATTCGCGCACTCGTGTTTGTACAACGTCCCTCACCTCTCATGAATTACTTCACGTAACCAGTCCAGCCAAGCGATTACTTTCTATTTATTCTGGCTCTAAAACACCCGCCGCATCGAGGACATCTCCAGACACGGTATATCCATTCGCAACGAGACCTTTCCAAATGGAATGCTTTGATCCCCCCATTTCAGTCTATTTTACTATTGTGTACTTAACCCAGTCTGCACAGTGAAGAATGGGAGCATTTCAATCAAGAGCCTGTTTACTAATGGATGATCTAGCGATTTTTTACTTTTCTGCGACATCAAGTGAACCGTGGTTATCAAATACGATTATGTAATTTATTATATACCTATCATTGATACGGACATGATTTCAGTCATCAAATCTCTCCTGCAGTATCAGAGGGAGCGTGATACTACTAATACTAGCAAAACGCACACAGTGTGACACTGCAACATCGAAAACGAGGCTGGCAGAAAATTGTGTTCTCTTCCACCTTGCGCTATAAAGTGTTCTCTAAATCTACAGACCATCACTACATAAGATATTTTATATTTTTGTCGTTTTGAAATGCATCACTTCATCTTTCAACGATAGTTGTCGACCCTACCTAAGAATTGTTCCAGATACACCAAGACAATGAGCCAGTACTCCAGAAAACTTCACTGTACTTGTGATAATTGTTTTACAATGCTCACCCATGTTACTACCTTTGAAAAGCCCGTATGTTGCATTTTAGCCCACTACCGCTGTAAAGCTTCTACTGCGGTTAAAACGTTTTCATTTTGAATTCCATTACAAAACTTTTCACCTATAGTAACTTGACCTTTGACATGACCCAATTTACCGACTTCGATACATTCACACTTCCCGATGTTCCATTCAAACAAACGACGTTTTGCGGTACTATCTACTACGTGCAATGACTTACTGAGCTTAAAATATCTACAATTAAATATACAAAATAAAATTTAAGAATTGTTAATAATTATTTTACTGAAAAACAAGGTAAATTCAATCAACTTTGACGATGTGTCTAGCTATCAATCAAGCATTCACGTGCAGCCGGAAGTACTGCCCACCGGTGCAGATGTAGACAAATCAAACTCACGTGTTTGCAATAGAAAGTATCGTGTTTTCTCCATTATAAGTGACAAAGTCACTTAATAAATAGGTACTTGAGTCGGTTATCAGATTTAAACCACGAGTAATAAATAATCGTCTTTGTCACTAAACTGTGGGCATCACAGTACAGTCGCCGTGTACTGGTCCGTAATCCGCGCGTGGGCAGTGATTTACACGCATGCGTTTTCCAGGTAACAATAACAACTCTATAATATCTTACCAAATTATTATTTGCACCCTGCTATGTCGTCCAGGTAGTTAGTTTGGATGGTTTCAATTCAGCTATTTTCTAAATTAAATTTGTATTGGATACTTACGAACGCAGTCTGTTTCGGCGAACAAAAGGAATCCAGCACAACACTTAACCTCATCATGCGAGCACTGTTTCATGTCTGGCACATCGTGGAGTTCCATGCTATATTTTATCACATCCCTGAAAAAAACCACTGATATGTTACACAGAAAGTTCACAATTGATCATTACTTACACATACATTTACTTCTGTCTCTTACAAATATTTCCACCGGGTCGGAAAATCGTCTGGACTTGGTGTTTAAATTTCTTAAATATGGAGACTAAAATGTGGTGTACTTTTCTCAACCATAGAGGCGCGGTTGTCTCGAGCATTGGTTTGTGAATTATGTGGCAACCGTGTCACTTGAGAACCTGGGTCACAACTGATATATAGCCTTATTCCATTCAGGAAAATTTGTTAAATAGATTTATCTTACAGATACTTTTCTGCCATTGTGCATGGCGCATGAACTTCCTCACGCAACAGGAAAACTGCCATCATTTTAAAGAATTGTTCTGGGTTTTGGTTTTGTTCTGTTGTTGTTTCTGAATCCTTAGTTTTTCTTTGCTCTGATATCTTAACCATCTGAACCCGAAAGGCCGCTTTTTCGGCCCAGGATCGTGATTTTACCTGACTTCATTAAGAAGATAGTTGCTCTGTGAATTTGTGTGGTAGACCAATCAAGATTTTTTGAACGTGCAGCCCCAAGGTTCCACGTTGAAAATATTGATTGATATTATCCCCAAGTAACTCTTCCAATAATTGACACTGAACTGACGTGGAAGATACCGCCAGTGTTCAATGGGTTAATGATCGAGACGTATGAACGCTGATCAAGAGTAAAAGTTCTTTGATCCATCAGAATCACTAGTAGACTTCCAATGATGACGTATCAAAATTTGTATTGTCCATTTTCGTGCTGGGATGATTTTGGAATTTGGAGGTTTATGCAAAACATCATATCGAAACCAAGGTATCCGTTGATCTGGTCCCTGTACCAGTGGAAACTTTTGATGTGTATGGGAAGAGCAGACCACATTTGTTTTCCAACACTGATTGTACTGTATGAATAAACATTGGAGTGTGATGGTGATTATTTATTTATTTATCTATTCTTTTTTTAACGATACAATATACAGGTTCCATGAAGGGGCAAAGTGTCACTTTACTGCCCAGTTTTGAACTTCAACATACTACACCTTCCTCAAACTCACACATTAGCATTTGACATCATTATGTGAAGGCGATCTCTTCGTGCAGAACAGCTAAAACTTTCTATTTCGCCCTCTACCCTCACCTCCAGTTTCCATTGTCGAGAAAATGAATTCATCATCAAAATCTAACCTCTCGGCCTCCTAGTCAAATTTTGTATGGAATTCGACGCTGTTGTGTCCTGGAACGAGTCTAGCCTTAAATAGTCCATCGCCATTATTTTGATTTAGTCGTCTGAAATATTTTGGTTCACTTTTCCACTCAACTGAAATATTCCCGACGACTGTATATTATCCTATATATTAAAAATACTAGAAACATTCATTTTCTTTGAATCAACGCAGAAAAAGTCGCTCATTGGAGACTTGATTTGACCGCATTTATTATTGGAAATGAAGAATCATGATAGCCGTAGTTTTAGGATTACGCTAGGTAGTTGCACTTATTGTGTTAATTATTTTCAAAGCGAATTCAATACTTATTGATTGGAATATCTACAACTTGGGTACGAATGTATATCAGTAGTATATCCCACACGCTTTTAACCTGATTTGGATGTTCTCGTGGATGATAGCAAGTGAAGTCATAGTCAAGTATCCCAGATCGATCGTGTTTGGCTCTACTGGTAGCGGTCGTGTTGTGACGTATTTCCCATGGTCATTTGAGTTGTCAGTGTGCATATACACCATGCGTTTTTTCCGTCGTCCATTTTGTTAACTGGGGGCAGCCATCGTGATATCTATGGCGACACGTGGGTGTTATGAGTCTGGATGGGTTCTAATGTAGTGGAGGTGTGTTCGTAGGATGTTTGCGATTCAAGGGGAGTAAATCTAATTACCCAAATGAACCCTGCATTTTCTCAAAAACTTCGGAGGCCTTAGTTTCTACCTACCCAGAAGGTCATCTTTGATGGTCCGTGGTTACCATGAGCCTGAAATACTTCTAATATACTGCTCGTATATTCTGAGTGCATCTTAGATTGAACGGGAATAAATCTAACTACAATAAACAACCCGACAATTACCTAAAATCACCAAAAACGCCAAAAGCGGACCGAATCGCCTGAATTCTCGATTCCTACCTATCCCAGTCTATTTTTGCCTGCTCTCGTCATACCATTTGATCTAGTCCTACCAACTCCAAACCATCTCTTGTCCCAGCCTCTGACTTCGACCAATCATATTACTTCATTCATACAAGTCCCGCCCACCGTCACATCATTATGTATAAGTCCAAGCGTCATTCGAGCAGTAACTGGAATAGGCACTGCACTAAGACTCGAATCTCATCGGGCAAATAAGCTCTCGAGTCGCGAGTGGATAAGGCGTCGCTCGGACGACTCGAATCTCGTCGAGAAAAAATGAGCTATCATGCAATTGCTCGAATGACTGACAGTTCGACTCATCTCGGTATTTGAGAATACCTATGACCTTGCTCCTATTTAGCTCCTGGATCCAATATAACTCCTACAGTACAGCCGCCGTGGATTGGTCGAAATCCACGCGTGGGCAGCGATGTCTACGCATGCGTTTACCAGGTAATAAAAATCACCAGCAGCAAAATTTTAACTAATGAAGCACCGGGTTGTACCCGGTGCTTCATTAATTAATTTTTTAATGATTCTTCCTACAAATAGTGTTTGGAATCTAATATTAATGCTTCAGTAGAAATATTGCCCAACCGTGGAAAATGACCAGTCCACAGCGGCTGTACTGTAGTGGTCATACCACTGCCTTCTATCGTATGATCAGCTTCTATTGCAGTCACCATTACTTTTGTGTTCTGTCATCCCTGCAACCTTGCACCATTATAACTGAGTCGTGGTGCTTTGGCTCTCAGAACATATCATTACACTACAACCGCTAGGGGACCAATCTCATCTCATTATCGCTTCCAGTACTTCTAGCAGTTGAATACAAAGCGTTCGTGCTATAGTAAAAATATCTGTATATCATTGTGACTAACAGGACATCACATTTCATCAACAGTAGTCTGCGCGCTAAGTCCACAAAGGTGGGTAAACAAATAGCATAACAGCGTTGAATATCGAACAGACTTGTGACCAAAGAACTTACATCAACATATTCACTTTTCGCAGACACCAAGCTACAGTACGGTCACCGTGGACTGGTCACTTTCCAATGGTGGGTGACATTTCCACGGACGCGATACTATTAGATTCCAACCACTAATTACAGGAATAGTCATCAAAAAACTTAATTAATTTAATTAAAATATTGCTGATGATGATTTTTATTAACAGGTAAACGCATGCGTGAACAACTCAACCCACACGTGGATTACGACCAGTCCACGGCGACTGTGCTGTATACACATAAATCATTCTGCATCGTCGAGGCCTCGGTGAACTGAACATTATCCAAAAGATTTTTAGCAATGTCTATTTATAGCAACCAATCACCCCCTCCCCCACTACCCCACCGCGCAAGATGACCAAAGATTGGACTATTTTCAGTAAATTACCGATTTGGATTCAAGCAACCCACATGTACAGAGATGAGTATAACCCCTGCCTACCCCCCCCCCCCCCACCCTCATATATTTTACGTCATACTTACTTGTATCGTACGTCGTATAGGGCACATCTAGTGGCTCCCATAAAGCCACATTTTGTGTAACCGACCTTAACGTTGTCCTCTTCTTTTACGTGTTCGATATGAATTTTGCTCATCTGGATCGTATGTACAGGTTGGTCATTTGTGCAGCACCAGTTTCTAAAAAAGATATAGTACGATTGAGAATTCCTTTTTTCTGTCAACCCCAGGGGCGCAAATCACAACCCCACCATAGGGCACTGCGAATCACACATTTACGATTCGAATCGAATCAGGTCTACTATTCAAAATCGAATCGAGCCTCGAATCTGATCAGAGATGTCTCGAATGTGAGAGATTGGGGAAATGGGGCGCTGTAAACCTGATTTGTTGTGACTGTGGCGGCTCAAGTCCTGACTGATACAATATTCCCGCTACATCTCCAAGGCATGCCTTCGTCGAGGGCATGCCTTGATGATATAGCTGGAATATTACCCAGTAAGGGTTAGAGTTCAAAAACCGAAATGAGCGCGTCAATTGCTCGTACTTTGTTCAGCCCTGGACTAGCCGCTAGCAACAACTAATCGTCGAGATTGCTTGGAAACTTTAAAATTGCTTCCAACAGTGGTAGTGACTGGAAGGACTGGAATTAGCATGAGTGGAAGCAAGGGTGCAGATGCTATTTGTGTTAATATAGCGCAGATTACACTCAGTCGTCGCCTTCAGCATTATTTATGTACAATTTCCATCTGAACATGAGAGAACGAATATGACTGATACCAAGCTACATTTCAGTGAAAGGATTCGAAGGGAAACGAATCGGGAAGCCGATCTCAAATCGAACCGAATAGCAACGTAATATTCCAAGTCGAATCGAATCTAGAAACTTCGCAGGGCCCTACCCCACCCCACCTCACCGCACCCCCAAACACATCTCGTCAGGCAATAGTAGGACAGATTACTATTGACCATTGGCGATTATTAATGTGCATGGTAAAATACCTCAGCATAGACACACAAATGCGCGCTTGCTTATTTGCTAATAATTATGGGAGTCGGTCCAGCTCATGGAATTAGACACGACATTGTCGTGGTTAATTATGGAGAATATGGAACGGTTCTCTGAATAACTCACCGAGAAGCCATTATCAAGAAGGTGTAATTGAATATGGAGCAAAAATTGTTTTGTAAGATGGACATTTTTTTTTATCATGTCCTCTTGAGGCCATCTCTATGTATCATATGCTCTCATATATTTTCCATTATTCCGAATTTGCAAGTGTCTTTTGGGGTTGTGGAAAGGATTAGAAATGGTTCATTTCTACAACCCTGTAGGGATGCGAGATAATAAATTTCAATAATTACCTTAACTACATGCTTGATGATTTGATCTCCATATAATAGACTAACATACATCACTCACATGTACGCAAAATGTTACAAGTAGTATAGCACGATCGCTTCAGCCCCTTTTGGGGGATGGACCCCGAATGGGATGTTATATCCACGTGACTCAGTGACATCATGTTGGCTTGTTAAGGTATCCTGCGTGAGCGGCTATGTGGTGGCGCTATTACCATAGCGTTACACGTGTTTCCGTCGTCCAATTTGTTAACTGGATGACATCTTGGTTTGGTGGCACGTGGGGCTATGATCCTGGAAAGCTTCTAAAAAACCTGTGTTCCGAGAGTATGTTCCATTCAATGGGAGTACTTTTACTGGTTCTGATTCCCCAAGAAACCACGTTTCTACCTATCCACACCGTCATCCACACCGTCATCTTCAACGGCCCATGATTACTATGAGCCTGCAAGATTTTTTGTAGAAGGGATGTTCAATTGGTCTGGAGTAAATCTAATACTCAAATGGACCCGACAACTACCAAACAACACATAAGACGGTAAAAAAATTACCGATAGATCGGAATTATTTTGGCTCGGATTTAACCTGAATTTTCGACTTGTACCTATCCCAGTCTCTATTTTGCTTTCTGTCACCCCAGCGTTTGATCAAGACCCAGCAACACCTAGCCACCTCTGGTCACAGCAGAAGTAGCAGTAGCAGAGCCTAAAAGGCGCAACTTAACGATGTGGTGGTAGATAACTGCAGAAACTTTAGATTCAACCTTTCTGGTGGTTGTAACGTCTAGTGGAATATCTGGAAGTAGCAGTGTTACAAGGGCGTCAAGTGCGCGGTAGTAGTCGCGGTAACTAGCCACGGTAATGGTAGAGGGCAGTAGTGGTGGAAGACAGTCAAACATACCCTTTCCTATTACCATTCTGTTATATCATACATGTAGGATTGTACTGTACATAGCAGTAGCACTGATCACTACACAACTAGATTTCTAGAACGTCAGCGAAAATACGTCGCCCCTCAAACTCCACCCACCCATAACACTACATCAACTTTCCAATCTTTACCGTTACTTATTCCCAGTTCCTTATTCGACATTCGTTATCAACCGATATTATCGGTTGATAACGAATGTCGAATAAGGAATTGGGTATAAATAACGGTTCCCGTGTCCCTTCAGTTTTTAGCATATATCAAAGTACATCTTTTAAGAAACGATAAGAGATTGCGAGGCGTCGGGAAAATGAAAATCGCCGAGAAAATGTTTTTTCTTGATTATTGTTTATTAAAAGCAACTGTTGGCCCCCTCTCTCCTCTCCTCCCCCAAGATGGCAGAGGTGGTGACACTTGTCCAGTGAGCGTTCCAGTGGACTTTTGGCAGAATTGTCATGGAGCAAAAACCGAGTGGTGACAACATCGACGCTGCTTTTCATTGGACCTACAGTATTCCACTCTCTCACGAACAAACCGTGAGAGCGCTTGCGAAACATTTAAATTCATTTCGATCCGAAATCATCTCGATGATTCGATTCGATTCGAGTCGCACAGATTCGGAAATATTCGAATCGTTGAAATGTTCTCAAACTCCTTCCGGAAATTTTTGAATCGTTAACCCTTTACCTAACATGAAAAGCAGACGACACTTGCAAAAAAAATTCTTGAATTACTAATTTTTTTCATTTTTTGTCTCAAAAACATAGGTTATGACCCCTCGTTGGAACGAGCTCGACGAGCTCGTTCCAACGAGGGGTCATATCCTATGTTTTTGAGACAAAAAATGAAAATATTTTGAAAATTAATTGGCGATTTTTGAGAATAGCGCTGGCCGGTTTTGGCCGTTACGTTGGGTAAAGGGTTAAGATGTTTCAAACTCTTTCCAAGTGTCTCCTCTTGAACTCTTCTTCTATCACCAGGTCTCCTACACGGGAGGCCTGATGATAGAAGAGGCGTTCAAGGAAGTTCCTCTTCCGAAAATAGTTTGATTCCGTTTTGGAATATTCCGCATTTTTGATTAATTTACTCTAACATATGTGCCGCCGTTACAAACTTTATTTAAGTGTAGACCGACAAGATTTATGGTTGAAAGAGATACAATATCTTCAGCTTGAAGAGAGGTGGTATTCGATTCGACATTTTCCGCTTCGTTATATAAAGGGATAAAAGACACAGCTTGTATGTGTTGGCACCAATATACACATATACTGTATATTTCGTGATGTTTTTGATAAAAGAATTTTTACACACATAGCATAATGTGTATCTAATGCATTACAACCTTTTACTGAGATGCCAGAAAATGCAGGAAATTGCAAGTCAGTGCACCTAAAATTTAAAAGCTTCCAAAAGCTACATGTGTATATATTGAATGCAGTCTAAAATGCTTCGCCTCGTTTCGATCGATATAGTGCCTAACGGGAAATTTGATGTTTCGGATATGGTGACGGGTAAATCTTTTATTTAATTATCCGTGGGTTTAATATTTAAAAAAAATAATTTGAAAACTTTTATCGGGTTTGATGAGCCTATTTCATGGAGAGAATCTTGAAAACTATGTCTTCACATATTATCCAACAAAATTGGACTCACGTGACCACTGCTACACATGAAACTCGCGCTTAAGAATTTGTTATTTTTCACTTTTCTCTTCCAAGCCAGTGTTTATATCCCATCCTTGGAATTTGCATGCCGGGGTCGTTCAAATTCGGATCGCGCACTATGGATCGGGAGAAAAAAATACAATTTTTGTGGCTTTGTGGAAAAATAATCGCTTTTGAAGTGTGCATCTTGAAGGCAGAAGGATAAAAAGGGCTGCATATCTCCTGTTGTTAGAGTTAGGGCTGAGATATACTTTTGTTGCAGACTTTCCCAGAGAAACAGTGGTGCAGATGTTATTTAATCACCCCACAAAAAGAACTCCACTTGCGACTCATTCCGTGTTGCGCGATGGCATGTTTTACTCCCACCCCGTAAAAATATTGTGTCTGTGCGGCACTGGGTCCCACAACAACATTGTGACCAGACAAAAAAAAGGTTAAATAAAAATATTTTCAATCACGCGGAAATCTTTATTCTCGTCAATAACGAAGTCGCCAGTACTCGCTCTTATTTTCGGGTTTATTGTCCGAACGCTTTTTCAACCAGGAGTATGTATCGATTGAGGCAATGTATGTCTCGAATTAATGTATGTTGAGTATAGAGTGTCCCAGGTAATAACTCAACCTGTTTTCGGGTTCATCTAACACAAATCGCTACGAGGCTTTTGTTTTAACCCTTTACCTAACATGAAAAGCAGACGACACTTGCAAAAAAAATTCTTGAATGACTATTTTTTTTCATTTTTTGTCTCAAAAACATAGGTTATGACCCCTCGTTGGAACGAGCTCAACGAGCTCGTTCCAACGAGGGGTCATAACCTATGTTTTTGAGACAAAAAATGAAAAAATAATGAAAATTAATTGGCGATTTTCGTAAATAGCGCTGGCCGGTTTTGGCCGTTACGTTGGGTAAAGGGTTAAAAAAGAAACACTTTAGTATTATTATCATTGTAATGAATTAACGTTAACATGGGTCTAGGTATTCGGCTCGGATTTTATGTTCAGCCGAGATGAGCTGCGTCTCGGTTGAACATAAGCTCCGAGCCTCAAACCTCAGACGATGTTACCACATCCCAAAACTCTCATCGTGAAATGAACAAGACAGCTTTTAGGGATAACAAATTCAGTGAATAAACCTCTCGGGTACGCCACGATGTCATTGGACAAATAATCAGTAAACCAAAGAAAGGTAGAGGTCAAACCATCTTTGTTCAAATCAGAGTCTGATTTGTAATTTAAACAACACTTCATTCGGAACATCGTCTGCTGCATGTTAGAAAAATCTACAATGTAAAATGGTTTACAAGTCACCCCGTTGAGAGAATAAACGGGCAACCTCATCTCAAATATTTCGCGTGGTGACGTTAAACGGGTAACATATGCTACAGGGGCATAGAAAAAAACTACGCGAGCTCTCGTCCAATCAGATGGTGGGGATTATTGGAACATAAGAAACGCTTTCAAATGGAACATTTCTATAAAACAAAAGAAACACCACGAAAAAATGGGTTTTAAAAAAAGACCAGAAACCAGAAGAAGCAACAAGCTGTTACTGTAGTATGAGGACTACCAGTTTTCAATGACAGCAGTGACATCATGCATGGTCTTGGGGAGTTCCATACGACATACGAGCCGCTCACATTATCCCCTTTTAACCCTAGCGGCCTCTTTTCTGGCCATTTTCGTTAAATGGGATAGCTGTTCAGTAAATGTGTAGGGTAGACCAATCAATATTTTCAACCTGCAGCCCCGAGGCTGCACGTTTAAACTATTGATTGGTCTACCCCAAATAATGAATATGGACTCTTCTAATTGCTGCCATTGAACTGGCATGGAAGATACCACTAGTGTTCAAAGGGTTAATACATGTAACTCCTAAATACGTTCTTTCTCGGCACTGGATAGGTATTCTGGAAACATTCATGTAAACTCACCCACTCGAGCCTCTTGTAGCTTTTCGCATTTCTTCACGGATAGATTTTGGAACCTGGTTCCATTTTAAGTGTGCAAGGAAATCAATCTGTTCCTGTGTGAGGGATGTGGCAAGAATCGTGGTTGGCAGAATTGCCACTAAGGCAAAGAGGACAAAGGCGTTCATTTCTCGATCAGCAGTCGAAGTCGTTTCGTTAGTAACTGACAGTCGTGCGTGAAATACTGTTATCAAAATATTTCAAGTGCTTAAGATAAACATTTTGTTTAATGCACGACTTGATAAAGAAATGACCTCACCATTTGACGTTGCTCTCACGTTAGCTGAAATTGTTTGATAACTTGGAATATTGACGATAACTAATCACTTTGTGGATCACGGCGTCTAGGAGGCACCGGGTTTCCAAACAGAGAAAATGAAGCGGAAGAAAGATGAACCGCCATCTCAAAATGAGGACACAGAGACAAACCCATCTAATCAATTATTGAAAGCCTTTCTGATCATGATACCTGTCGTAGTTGGTGTCGCCATATTAGCACTGGTTCCCAACACTGAAAAGGGACAAGGAAATGAAGATTCCTTTCAGTATTTTGACACAAATAATGATGGTGTAATTGATGAGGAAGAGTTTCAAAGGATAAAGCCGAGGTTACATGGGGTAAGAAACCAATTTTCATAGAGACTCAAGTGGTAAACCGAACAGGGATATCCGGGGCGGAATTATCAGAGTGTGGCACCCCATCCGCGATGGGGTGCCACCCTCTCATAATTCCGGCCCAAATTTTCAATGGTTGGACACTTTCGAGCTCAAATCATTTCAGCGTTCGCCTCAAGGGGTGTATATGGAAATCCGGATGTAGATCACCCCCCATTCAAGACTATCAAGCTACGTGAACGAAAACGAACAATCTGAGCAGGATTCATTGCAAACAGAGAAATGCCATTTTAAGGTTTTAATACGTGATATTGTTTTGGGTTTGTTTTTTTTTTAAATTAAAAAAAAAATAATTGAAATAACAAAATTTGATATCGCGTATTGGGAAAGGATTAAAACCTGTAGTAAGAAAATTTTGACCTAATGGAAGTTGTCATTTGTTAGAAGTTATGTAGTGGAAGTCGACATTTTGCCGACCGTGGGGGGCGGGGGTAATTGGAAATCTAGATGTGGACCCCCACCTGAGCCCCCAAGCAACGTCCCTCTGCAAAACTGGCAGAACAGGGCATAGTTGTCCAAATCAGGGTGGATAGTAATAAGGATGGACATTGTGTGGATATTTACTTTTCAGTTACCACATGTCCCTCCCGATGAGCAAAGTGAAATAGGTGAACTTATTGTTTTGAAAAATCACTAGATACATTATAGCCGTCGTGGAGTGGTCACTTTTCAAGGGTGGGTTATATTTCCACGGACGCAATAATACTAAATTTCAAATACTAATTTATAGGAATGATCATCAAAAATTTAATTAATGAAGCACCGGATACAACCCGGTGCTTCATTAATTAAAATTTATCTGCTGATGATTTTTATTACCTGGTAAACGCATGCGTGGACATCACTGCCCACGCGTGGATTACGACCAATCCACGGCGGCTGTACTTTATACGAGGAAGCGGTTCAGATGTATTTATGAATATTGCCACAAAAAATGTCTCCATTCTACAGGGGGATTTTAATACCTTTCGGTATATTTCAGGATGATTCACCGGGAGAGGTATCACACACTTTGCACGGTAAAGGCAACTTAGAGTATATTCGACTGAAGCCGTACTTCATTCCTTTGAAACTGGACACTATACAGACAGGAAAAGAAAAAAGTATATATGGATTCGCTACATCATTGGTATGCTATATAAATGTGATTTGATTAGGTCTGTCCTACGACCTGTCTGTCTGTCTTTCTGTTTGTAAACCTGTTTGTCGTGCCGTCTACACGTAAATGTCCGTCCGTCCGGGCCAACTAAACCTGTTTAGGCGGTATTATTTTTAGGGGGTACCTCCAAATTAGGGTAGTATTAGGGTTAGGAGAGGAGTGGGATTAGGGTTAGGGGTAGCCCTTTGCCAGGGCTTAAGGTTGCAGGGGGTTAGGACCCAGGGGGTGGGGGTTGGGGTCAGGGGTGGGGTTTTAGTTTTCGTAGCCCCTAAACCAAAAAATAGCCCCTAATCCTTTTGGTCTGGCTAGGGTGGGGGTTAGGGGCAGGGGTGGGTTGGGTTAGGGTTAGGGGTAGCCCCAGAGTAGATCTTAAGGTTGGGGAGGGTTAGGTCCCAGGGGGTGGGGGTTAGGGTCAGGGGTGGAGTTTTAGGGTTTAGTGTCAGGGTAGGGTAGGGTTAGGGTTAGGGTGTGGTTTTTTGAGTGGATGGGTTGGGGTTAGGGTTAAATATAAGTTCTAGTGTGGAGGGGTGGGGTTCCGGCTAAACTAAGGTTATGGACATATAAAATGTTTTTTTCGTAGCCCTTAAACCCAAATAGTAAGAATGTCCGTCCGTCCGTCCGTCCGTCCGTCCGGCCGTCCGTCCGTCCGTCCGTCCGTCCGTCCGTCCGTCTGCCTGTGCTCTTTTGCATAGAATGTACTTTATTTTCAAGAATTGTAACTGCGAAACTCTCTGGTAACGTATTTTACGTGTGCACATGCCATCAGGTATAACGCCGAAGGCTAGTCGATAATCATCAAAGAAACTATACAATCGACGGGGTGGATTCTGAAGCTTTATATCGTCACTAGGGTGGATCGAGGTTCCATTTGCAATGCTTTAGCATTGTAGATGGCACATTCTGCCTCTCTAGAGACTATATATGTATATTATCAATTCGATTGAGAGTCGCATTACAATTTATGATATGTTTTAAATTCGCGTTTGATACCCCTGCCCCCACCGTGCCCTCGGATGTTTTCGGCGCTCTTGTCGCGATCTTGTGTTTGTTGGATTCGATTCATCGAGGATCTGAAGCTATTTCTTTAAGCACAAAATGAAACAATTCAGCTGCTGATAAGCACGGTATATCACAGAGCTGACAACAATTCGTTTTAGACAGAGGGTAACATATATTTATTGACATGCAGGCCGGCATGAATTTGGTCTGAGAAGAAATAAGGCGACCTCTGTTGCGTTCAAATACATTATTAGACCTCGCTCAAATTACCCTTATTAGTTGGGCATGTTACAACTGATAATATTACAACTCCGCATTATGTTACACGAACGCAAAATGTTGCACAAAATGTTGTAAACAACCGATAATGTTATAAACTCCGCATAATATTATAACTTTTTCAAACGCATAATGTTATAAAAATCAACGCATATTGGTACAGTTTTTTTCCACGCATAATGTTAAACAAATTAGCCGATAATGTTATAACTTAACATATGCTCAGCCCGGTCACCACTATTCCAGATGAACTCCAACTTGAAGGCGCGTTGCTGCCAGTTACCATCTTAAACACGTATGTAGTTTTTGAGGTCAGTTTCTTGCTCGGTTAGGGGACCTCATTCGGAGGCCCCACCCGAGGGAGCTATTTACATAACATCCATTCGGGTAGCCCTTGTAACCCTCCATCTCCTGACGTCATCACCATGGCGATACGCGCGCACGTGCTTCAAGGCTGTCAGGTTAGGAAAATTACCAATTTGGGGGAATTTTATTAGCCAGATCAGAATCTCGCGAAATTTCTCTCCAGTTAATCATTTACCTAACCTGAAAAGCAGACGACACTTGCAAAAATAATTCTTGAATAACTAACTTTTTTCATTTTTTGTCTCAAAAACATAGGTTATGACCCCTCGTTGGAACGAGCTCGACGAGCTCGTTCCAACGAGGGGTCATAACCTATGTTTTTGAGACAAAAAATGAAAAAAATAATGAAAATTAATTGGCGATTTTTGAGAATAGCGCTGGCCGGTTTTGGCCGTTATGTTAGGTAAAGGGTTAAACCATAATGGGAGGGGAAGCGGGCGATATGTTATCCGGAGGGTGTGTTTACCGACACGAGTAGTCTCCTCTTCCAGGGAAATAGTATATCATAGCCGCCTGACCCTTTTTGGGGTAGAATACCTTAATTTTTGCCTATTTTGAGTGACTAAATCTCCATTTTCGCATATTTCTCTCGTTATAACAATCTCCTGGGAGTGCAGTGGCTCAGTGGTTACGGAACTGGACTTCAAACCGAAAGGTCCACTGTTCGACCCCCCCCCCCCCCCCCCAGGGGTAATTACGTTGTGTCTTTGGGCAAGGCACTTCATCCCGACTGCCCGCATGGGGGCACGGTGGCCCTGTGTACTAAGGCGTACTGCACACCGATGGTCCACTTGTCTTCAACCAATGCAAACTCTGCCTGTGTGGAGTCATTACGTTGGAGAGTCTGGCAGTTGCTCGCCGTTGCTCGGTGATTCTCTCTGGGTACTCCGGCTTCCTCCATCCATAAAACTGTCCGACACGAGGTGACCCTGGCTGTCGAAAGTGTCGTTAAACCCCAATAATAAATAATTAACAATCTCCAATTATTTGTATATTTTGCTAAAAGTTTTTTTAAAAGTTAAGATTGAACAAAAAAGAGTTCGAGGTGGTAGTGATGGTGGAGGTAGTGGAGATGGTGAAGGAGGTGGTGGAGGTGTGAGCACAGATGGTGGGGTGGTGGAGTCACTTGGAGCAGGGATTCGAGGAGGAGGTGGCTGGGGTAGGATGAGGAGGTAGAGAAGTGGGGGTTAAGAGGATTGAAAGGGGAGGTTTAGGGATTAGGATGAGGACTTTAAATAAACTCGTATCGGGGTAATTTATAGTGCTGTGGCATCAATTTCAAGGTGCAATGATCCGACAGTTTGTTGATTTATGCAGAACTAAAGATAATAGTGCACATCATATTGAAGATGGCTATGTGTGGGTGGATCATGTTCTGCTAACAGGCAGCCTAAGTATCGAGAGAGAGAGGGAGAATGAGGGGTGGAGAGAGAGAAAAAGAGAGAGAGAGGGGGGACGGGTCATGGGAATGAGGTGGATGAAGCAAAATGTCATGATTATGGACGTACGTTTATCCACACGTACGATGGTCGAATCGTTGCTTATGTCGCAGAAAAAGTACGTGTAGGTTCGACACTGGATAGCAGAGATGGTACGGCACATAAAAAGTGGTTTCTCTTGGGAACACCAGCCGAATGGAAATCTACCCGACTAGGAACTCATCAATTCTGAAACATTAATGTAGAAGGATGAATTATTGGGTCTTTCCAACACTTTCAACGGCTAAAATCATATTGTATTGGTGACAGCTTTATGGGATCAACCCGAGCGACATTTTTTTATGTTTCACTGGTCTTTAATAAGCAATACTTGCAAATAAAATAAAGGAGAGATAACAAACAAGAAAAAACTCAAAAACTTTACTGGTTGCTGGGGTGGTCTGGGAGGGGTACGAAAGGATGAAAGTGGCGGGGGAAGAGCTGGTTTGCAGAGCATGACAGGGTGGTAGTGGATGGCAAAGGATATCGGAGATTGAGGTTAGGAGATGTGGGAGGTATGAATATCAGGAAAAGACGGGCTATAAGGGGCGGGAGAGGTGGTATGTATAAACATACGCCAATACAAAAAAAGAGAAAGAGCAAGAACCAAAACACATCCCTTACATAGGCTATAAGATGGTGCGTAGTCATCTGAGTGAGAGACAGAAAGAGAAAATGAGATAGATATGTGTGAGAAGGAAGGTAGAGAGAGAGAGAGAGAGAGAGAGAGAGAGAGAGAGAGAGAGAGAAGAAAGGAATTGAAGTAATAAGAATACCTAAGAATTCCCATTGCTTGATACAACACCACACATAATCCCAACCCCAGTCCTAATTCCAATCGCAATCCTGATCCTAATCCCTACACCTCCCCTCCTACACCACCTCCTCCACACCCTCTCCTCCTAATCCTTATCACTCCTCCAACCCCTGCTCCTCATAATCTTTGCTCCGAGTGACACCGCCGCCTCCAAAACATGTAATCCGAAATCCACCACCTCCTCCACCTCGTCCGCCACCTCCACAACCGTCTCTACACTATCATGTCATCCAGTACTACTCTACTTATAGCATTTTCCCATAGCCTTCTCTCCACAATCACCTCGATATTTGAATCCTTGCACCTCCTCTCCATCATCCTAGTTCCTACCCCTTTCTCTCTTCCGTATCCCTACTCCTCTTCCTCCTCATCATCCCCACACCCTTCCTCCTCGTAATTCCGATGGCTCCAAGTGACTCCATCACCTCCACCACCTGTACTCTCACCTCCACCACCTCCTCCACCATCTTTACCACCTCCAGCATCACTTCACCTCCAACTCCACCTCTTTTTGTTCAATCTTAACTTTTAGAAAAACTTTTAGCAAAATATACAGATAATAGGATATTGTTATAACAAGAGAAATATGCGAAAATTGGGATTTAGTAACTCAACATAAGGCAAAAAATGAAGTATTTGCCCCCCCCCCCCCCCCCCCCCACCTCCCCCCCAAAAAAGGTGTCAGGCGGCTATGATATACTACTTTCCTTGAAGAGTAGAGTACCATTGTAAACATACCCTCCGGATAACATGGCGCCCCCTTTCCTTTCCACCATGGTTTAATTGGAGATAAATCTCGCGAGATTCGGATCCGGTTAAAAAAATTCTCCCAAATTGGTCATTTCCCTAACCTAACGCCTTTGAAGCACGTGCGACATATCACCATGGTGATGTTGTCAGGAGATGGTTGGTTACTAGGGCTACCTGAATGTATGTCCCCTCAAAATAAGTCCGCGAGGTGGGGTCTCCAACTGAGGTCCCTCTAACCGGGCAAGAAACCCATCTCATAAAAGTAGTAGGAGAGGGATGGAACGTGCCTTATTGGGGGAACCCACAGGGGACCCCGGAAGTGACGTCATGTCACGTGACCTGGTGACGTCATGTTTGGTTGTCGTGGTAACCCGCGTGAGAGCCCATCTTGTGACGTCATCTCCATAGTGATACGTGGTGTTAGTGCGCATGCGCAGCGCGTGTTGTTAGGGTGATACGTGTTTCCGTCGGCCAATTTGTATACTGGAGGCCGCCATCTTGGTTTCTATGGTAGCACGTGGTTGCTATGTGACCCAAAACCTTCTAACAAGAAACGGGTATGTTCGGAGGGTGTGTTCGATTGAATCGGAGTAAATCTAATTACCACAAACCACCCGACAATCTCCCAAATCACCAAAATCCACCCCAAATCACCGAAATTTACTTTATTTGATACGGATTTCCCATTTTATCGGCTTAGCACGTAGTGCTATAGTACCAAGGGGTCCCTGGGGTGTGTTTGATTGAACTAGAGTATACCTAATTACCCAAATAGACCCGACCACCCTTACAAACCACCAAAATCTCCACCAAACTACCCAAACGGACATGTGAAGCCCATTTTGGGCATATAAAAATAACACGTTATGCTATAGTACCTAGGGGTACAGGGGTATGTTCTATTGAATAGGAGTACAGGGCCTGATTTTCCCAGAATCCCATTTTTAATGCCTATTGCATATGTTTCTCTATCACTAACAGTCTATCCAGTCCAAACTATCTCTGGTTCTCTCGTCCAGGTCTTATAATTACCAGTGCTTGATTTCCCATAATGCAGTTATCTCCCTTGTGTATATCAAAAGTATTCCCAAACCCAATAAGCAATCGAGCAGTTACTGATAAACCATTGCTCGAATGACTCGAATCCCATCAAGCAAATGAGCTTTAGAGTAATTGCTCGATCGAGTGACTCGGCATATTGCTCGAACGACTCGAATCCCATCGAGCAAATGAGCCAACGAGCAATTGCTCGTTCGAGTGACTCCTCGAACGACTCTTAGACTCATTTCAGAAAAAAGGGATTCCATAGCCATAGGCGTTTTCAAAAAAGGGATTCCACAAACAGGATTCCAAAAAAGGTATTCCATAAGTGGGATTCCGTCCTATGTCGAGTGAATTGCAACTCTCACTCGAACGACTCGAATCCCATCGAGCAAATGAGCCAACGAGCAATTGCTCGATAGAGTGACTTCTCGAACGACTCTTAGACTCATTTCAGAAAAAAGGGATTCCATAGCCACAGGCGTTTTCAAAAAAGGGATTCCACAAATGGGATTCCAAAAAGGGATTCCAAAAGTGGGATTCCGTCTTATGTCGAGTGACTCGCAACTATTGCTCGAACGACTCGAATCCCATCGAGCAAATGAGCCAACGAGCAATTGCTCGATCGAGTGACTCCTCGAACGACTCTTAGACTCATTTCAGAAAGAAAGGGATTCCATAGCCATATGCGTTTTCAAAAAAGGGATTCCATAAATGGGATTCCAAAAAAGGGATTCCATAAGTGGGATTCCATCTTATGTCGAGTGACTCGCAACTATCGCTCGAACGACTCGAATCCCACTTATGGAATCCCTTGCAGGTTACCATCACCAAATTCACCCTATGGGGACCTCATTCTGCAGATGACAGTCTGTTTATTTTCAGGCTTGTTTGACATCAGTGTATAGTGGGAGGGGGTTAACAAAATCGGAAGAGCAGTTACCCGAAAAAAATGTTAAGGCAACTATTTTCGGGCGCTTGATTTCTAATTTGTACAGGTTTCATGTAATAAATCTAGTTGAAATATTTCTCATTCTAGCCTTTTCGCCATCTTTATTATAAGTATTCGATCGACTTCTATATAATTCAAGTTTCGTCTTTCAGAGTGATGCAGACAGTTTCAATGGATTGCTTCGCTGGAACAAACCCAACAAAACATATGGCGATTTTTCCACACAAGATATGGGCATATTTCTTCCACCAGGGCATAATATGCCGTTGGGTATGCCCTGGGTGCTATATTACCAACCATCGGACACTCTTTCTAGCAATCGGTATGAACCATCTACTACGGTTGGTGTAGAAGGCATTCTAGTAAAGTTACTTCAGATATTTCATCAACGGCCGTTTGTACACACACGATTCGGCCCTCATGGTGGATTCGCCCTTTTGAAGGCAATTAGCGAGAAATACTGTGAAGTGTATTTCAGGTAAGAATACGTTTGTTTCCTGATGATCTGGCGTTGTCATTTGTAGGCACGTTGTTAACAAACAATTTAAAAACGTATTTCGTTGTCCGATTTTTATAAAGTAATTGGATCGCTCGCCTCTTAACTGCCCGTGAGGGGGCGCGGTGGCGTTGCGGTAACCGGTTCTCGTCAGATCACCGAAGTTAAGCAACGTCGAGCCCGGTTAGTCCTCGGATGGATGACCGTCTGAGCGATCGATTCGGACTCCCGCGTTGTGTCCTTGGGCACGATGACGCCGTGTACTAAGGCGTACTGCACGTCGATTGTGCGCACGTCTTCAACCAATCTAACCCTGCCTGTGCTGCAGTGCAGAGTTACGATATTGGGGATCTGGCAGCTGCTCGTCGTTGCTCGGTGGTTCTCTTCGGGCACTCCGGCTTCCTCCACCCATAAAACTGTCACGGTCATGATTAGCCATTGTGCATAAGTATGTGACCTTAAACACCAATAAATATATAAATAAATAACTGCCCGTGACGTCTAATTATACAAATCATCCCAAAGTATTCTCAATTGTTATGCCTCAACGTTAGTTTGGCCAATCAGAACGCTAGAATACCATCTAAGGGGTCCACCGTATTAGGTAACTCACCTTATATCATTTGCTATCGGGTGAGTAGCCGCAATTACTATTTTGATGCATTTCCACTCGCTTCGAATTTTCAAAATTTGAATTCAGACAAAATAAGAGAATTTAAGTACCAAAAATAGTTTCAAGGTACCGTTTTTATTGATTTAAAACATTAAATATTTTTTTTAAAAAAATGGGCAGAAAATATTATTTGTAGTCCCAAAAGTTCTTTGTTGTTTTTTCTTTGTTGTTTTTACGACTCAATCGATTTTTTTCTAACTGAGTGTTTTTGTATGTTAATGTTTGATCTGAACCAAAGGAATTGAAGGTTTGAAATCCTTATCCTGGTGTATATAATTTTCTTAGCAGGAATTTATATTGTCTACGTTAAAACAATTTCGGAAAAAATAATTTGTTTAAGATCCGTACTCATAGGGAAAGATGTAACTGCTAGAAAATCGATACTCCTCATGTTGTTCTTTGTACACTGCTGCAAGATCATATCAAAAGTTGCTGTCACATCCATTTTCTGAACATGGGGGTAATGATTTGAATTTTAGTTACAGTAAATATATTTCAACTGCTTTGCTGACAATGTGAGCCAGATAGAAATTCACACAAGAATGCCCGAGTCTGTATATTTAATTCTTATTACATACAAGTTCGGCCCTCATAAAATAACAAACAAATATCACGTTTCGAAAAGATTTTTTTTTCAGTTTCCACCTTAATGAAATACGGACAAAATTTGATATCGCCTCATATAGGGGTGATAGACGCCTTCTTGGATTCCCAATAAATATCATCGCCTCGCCAGTCCTCGCATCCGATTATCCCTTTACCCAACTCGGACGATATCAAAATTTATTATTTTAAATATAATTTTTTTAAATATTTCAAAAAATTGCAACAAAACAATATCATGTGACCCCCCTCGTTGGAACGAGCTCGACGAGCTCGTTCCCACGAGGGATCACATGATATGGTTTTGTTGAAATGTTTTAAAAAATAATATTTTTTCAACTGCGAAATTTGCATATTACGCGGAGAGATGTGGCCGATTCGTTGGGTAAAAGGTTAAAACACATCACCGCCAACATATCTCACCGCTTAATACAGTCTTGAATTATTTATAAACCGACTGATAAGGTATAGCTCAAATGAAAACTGAGTTAGCATCCTTGCATCACCTAAAGCAGATGTTTTGTTCACACGTACAAAGATCGATTAGTTGCACCATGGAACGTATCGAAAATTTGACGGAAGAAGGTGCAGCACAGACAAAGGAAAGCACACTCTGAAAACACAAAAAAAATCGAACGATCGAGCTGCAAATGCGTTCTTGTAAAAGTGAATCGGGCGGCTGGTAAAATAAAAAAAACGTTATGGTGTTCTTAGTTAGCGGATACTGTGTCCTTGGAGCATAAGGAAAAAACAATATTGGGCGAGGCGCAGCTTTGCCTCATATGTTCCTGAATCTTCCAACTAAGCACACCATAACTTATCTTATACTTTGGAAGCTGTTAAGCATATTGAGGCAGTAGTATTCCTAAAGTACCACAGCTACACCAGTATTATACCCTCGTGTCTCCTGGGTCATTTAATAGCGCTAGGTGTACGTAGGTCTATATGGCCCTGGGTAAAAAATGTTTTAAAGGAGTGTATAGGTTAGGTTTCAAGTTTGTACCGACGGCCAACTAGCTGACAAGATTGTTGGAAAATTTGAACTCTCGTCCCACCATGATGGAAAACTTGTAAGATCTGTAGCGTCGGGTTTGCTCTGAAGATTTAGCATCGTCTCAACAACGATTTCAACCAATGAAATGTATGTGACAAAGTATCTCAGAGAGGTTATATGTGAAGGCTCTGTCAAACTCTCTTTCAGATTTCATGCTGAATTCCAACTGAACGAAAAAGAGGAACAACCATTTTGGTTCTCCCCGGCACAGTTCACAGGAAGTCTGATAATCGCAAGAGATGGATCCCACGTGGAATACTTCAACATGAAAGTTCCAAATGAGCGTAAACTCAACGTCGGTATGTTAATTCATAATAAACCAAAACCAATATTCAAGGTTTTATGTTGAGCTGTCAAGAATTTTTGATATTCTTTGTCTTCCAGTGTGTGGTGTTGTTTCTTTGGGGGTATTTTGTTAATCCTTTATCTAACATATTGTATATAGTATAGCCGCTGTGGAATGGTCAAAATCCACGTGTGGGCAATGTTACCTACGGGCACTTTTCTCAATCATTAAGCAGTAAGTTTCAGCAAATATTCAGTGAAAGAAGCACCAGTTCGTACTCGATGCTTCATTCTTTGAAAATTTTAGGCAATTCCTCTGTTTTATGTCAGAAATTCACTGTTAACTCGCGAGTGAAAATACTGTCCACGCGTGGATTTTACCTTTCCACGACGACCGTACTGCATATAAAATAGCCATTTGGATTGTTTAACCTTTACTGTCGAATCGTCCGCATCCGCCCGCGTAAAATGCAAATTCAGCAGTTGAAAAAATATTTTTTAAAAGATTTTAACAAAACCATATCATGTGACCCCTCGTTGGAACGAGCTCGACGAGCTCGTTCCAACGAGGGGTCCCATGATATGGTTTTGTTAAAATGGTTTGAAAAAAATTGAAAAAATGTTGTAAAATAATAAATTTTGATATCGTCTGCGTTGGGGAAAGGGTTAATTTTTTAAAATCTTTGTAAAACAAGCTTTTTCTTTTCATTGGGGCTGGCATGTGTATTTTGTTTCAATGAGGAGTCAGTTGTAATGTTTTTGAAGCGAAAAATTATTAATTTGTGTATTATTCAAGAAAAGGCATTTGTAAGTGCCATTTCTAGTCGTAGTATGTAAAGGGATAACCACACCTCCTTCAGCCAAGGCCATAATGTTTCAGAAATTATCTGGGACAAACCAAAGAGTATGAGGTTTACAGTACTGTCGTAAAAATAACTTCGACCACATCGTGACTAGGCGGTCGAATTTCTCTCTCCGCTGGTGGAATTTCTCTTCTGTAGAATTTTCTGTACAGAAATAGAATAGAGAGAGCTTTGGATATCAGATTATATTTTCGTTCGTTTTTTCTTGATGTGGACTGCTGTTGCGATCACAGTGATGGAGCTTACTAACAGCAATAGACATGTGTATCATCAACGTGTCACGTGCCTTCCCACATAACATCAGTGAGCTGGAGATAGTTGGTGGGGGTGTTCTGCTTAGGGTCAGAACACAAGAGACGGGAACAAGATTCGAACTCACGCGAGTCTGAAGCTGAACAGTTGAGACATAATTGTAAATCTATACTATACTTGAAAAGGGATATATGTTTTGTCCTCAGCTGGGTGTGTTCTCTTCTAAGATAATCTGACCTGAAAAGTTGGGGCCTTGGTATTTGAAAGTACAGTTAAAACTAGAAGGCCTGTCGTGAAATGCGCGCAAATAGCACGTCGATCTGCGCGTTAATCTACGAGTTATGATCATAGTAAGGCTATCAAATTCTGTACATATGGCCTGTGCACAAGCAATGTTTCAGCCAATGGACCTCCGGGTAACCCGGCGGTCCATTGGCAGAAACATTGCCTGTGTTTGATATGAGTAACCAGGAGAACCTGCCATGCTTTGGGTGCCTTTCGACATAGCAACTGCGCGCAATTCCTACGCGCAATTAAGCCTAGATAAGCGCACAGTTCGTGACAGGACTTAATGGTATTTGCTCATTTGAATCCCAAACATATATTATGTATACCATTACAGGCAGCTGTTTATTTAATTCTCGACCCATATGTGATAATAAATACTGAACAACCGATATAATAAGAAACTGGTACACAGTTGTTTTATCATGTTGTTCCGAGGTTGCGAGGTTTCTCGTGGTGGGTACAAGTTGTCAACCAGTAGTTGGAACGAGAGGTTTAATTTTGGTTCCAGTTGACTTGTGCCTGTTAGCCTTCAATTCGTGTGTCCGGTTCCCCTCACATATATTCCAGGCATGTGCTAACCCTTTGGTTATACATAAAGAAATTCTTTATAATATGTCAGCTGTTCTCCCCCCTCGTTTTCCAGTTCGGATGACATTAAATGTGAACTCGAAATTTTTACGCACTCGAGTTTAAATCTTCTGGTTATCCTAAACGGGGCACTCCTCACGCAACAGCGGTTTTCCAAGTTCTAAGTCCACCAGTTTAATTATGTTAGAAATTCGACGCCCTTTTGCCTTGGAACTAGTCTAGCCTAGCCCTTAAATAGGCCGCCGCTACTGTTTGAATTCACTAGTCTGAAATATTTCTCATGGTTGTCAAAGCGAACAAAAGCGGACATTTAGTGTTGGGGGTGTGATACTGATAGATATTCTTAATGACGGATTATTTGTGAACTGCTTCTAGTGGCTTGCGATAAAGCTAAGTTGCCTTTTATTACTTTTAATAAACGAAAGTAACAGACAGCTCCGAGAGCTGTCTGTTGTTTTCGTTTTTAAGAAGTAACAAAAGGAAACTCGCTCAGATAATAATTCCAATGGAGATAACTTTATCGAAAGTCAGTTTTCATGAAGGGATAAGTCAGGGATGGAGCAAATTCTCTTTGAATATTTGGAGTCACCAGCTTGTGTGTGTGATCTCTGCAATGAGGCACATTGTCCACTATTTTGTAGACATGGAATGGTTGACATCCGAAACTACGGATACACATGAAGATATGCAAGTGGATATTGGTTATATGCCACAAATGGAGCTTGCGTCCGATGGACCGTCTGTACGAGGAAAAGAAGAGCTGAGTAAACGAAAAAAGTTGAAGGATTCAGTCATCACGTGGTCAGATTATATCCATTCTGAGGAAGCTGATAGCATATTGGAAAAGGCATTCTATCCCTTCAAAAAGGTACTGCATTATGATTACGTTATGAAGTGGGTGATACAGGCACATTTTGTTTATTGCCGCGCCAGTACGGTTCATGAACAATAGTAGTAGAGAGGGTCAACTTGTACCTTTTTGCCGGACCTCGAGGTTTGACCTAGGTAATGACCTAGAGCACAAAATTCCTAGACCCAGTACCCATGTCATTTAGGCCCTCTTCTTCCCTCCCTGTACCCAAATCCGTTAGGCCATCCTCACCCTTCTCCGTGCCCAAGTCCGTGAGTCCCTGTGCCCAAGATAGCGACGTCGTTAATGCGCATGACGTCAACAAGATGGCTGCGCCCATATTGGACATGCGCAATAACACTTTTCAAGATGGTGGTGTCCATGATATACATGACATTAACAAGATGGCTGTCCATACATCTTTTAGAGATGCACTCACGCAAAAGAATACAACATAGCGGTCACTGATTTGGGAATGTGAAGGGGTGATTGGGGACTAACGGACTTGGGCACGGGGAGGGGAGGGGTGATGGGCGCCCAAAAAGGCATGGGCGCTTTGTGCTCTTAGTTTTAATATGTTTGGGGAAACCAGTCAGTACTTTTCGTGTCGCACACAAAGTATTAGATTACATAAACTTTATTTTAAAATGAAGTTTAATTTAAATTTAAACATGGCTTCACTCATCTAACACAGAATGGGGAGGCTTTACATACCCACCTCCGTTCCCCCTGTTTTAAATACATCTATGTATCTAAACGCGTATCCGGTAACTTTATCAACAAACAGTCATAACGGGTCTTGAGTTAATCCTCTTACGATTGTGTTGCAAATAAATTGTGTCTGAATGTTTATCTTTTGTGTATCGAAATTAAATAATATAATTGTATAAGGAACATTTCGTTAAGATTGTTTCAGAAACCAGGTGCGGTTATATAATAGATAAAGTGTTTGACCATTGATACACAAACAAATCACCAACAATGTTTTGATAATATTGTTACACAAACATTCAACCCTTTACCCAACGTAACGGCCAAAACCGGCCAGCGCTATTCCCAAATATCGCCAATTAATTTTCAAAATATTTTCATTTTTTGTCTCAAAAACATAGGTTATGATCCCTCGTTGGAACGAGCTCTTCGAGCTCGTTCCAACGAGGGGTCATAACCTAAGTTTTTGAGACAAAAAATGAAAAAATTAGTTATTCAAGAATTTTTTTGGCAAGTGTCGTCTGCTTTTCATGTTAGGTAAAGGGTTATTAAACTAAAGTGGTTACCCAAACAGATAAAGGGATAATCTGTTGTTCAACTTTGCTCAAACGAGTAAACATTCGTGTAACCTTTATTGGCAAAATTAAACGACAACGATTCCAAAACATCCCGCCATGTATCCGAAATTACCAACCAACAAATTTCTACCAGTGCTATTTTTCTTGGGGGGGGGGGGGGGGGGGGTACTTACTCTAAACAAGAGGCCCTTGACATTATGTACTGACTTGGGACAACAATTGACTGCTCAAGTTTCAATACATTTTATTTTGTCTAACAATATATACAAAAACAGTAATTTTACATTTTGATCGATAATTTGGGGAAATGTTGACCCTCGGGTGTTTGAAAACTTGCTCCCAAGTTATTACTGTATTTTCATTGTTGAGAATATGAAACTAACCGCTGTGATTGTTCAACTCACTACTATAAAACGTACTCGAAAATACGTTGTCTCACTGAACGTTGAGAAACCGCAATAAATAAAATTGAATATATATATTCTTTATTCACCAAATTAATTAACGATGAACATATACATCATGGGCCTTTTGGCCCATTGATGGGAAACAAAAACAATCAACATGAATATATTGTGCGCTAGATTTCAAGTTTTTGTGAATCCCTTGCCCAGCGACCCGGGGTAACGGCGAAAGACGAAGGCGCTATTGAAAAATACTATTCAAGATTTATCACATTCACACCCCCTTGTCAAAAACATAGCCCATGAACCCTCACTAAACAAGTTTAACAAGCTCGCTCCAATAAGGGGTCAAAGGCTGTTTCTGAGACAAAAAAAATGAATATGTTTAATCATTCAAGAATTTTTGTCTACTATCCGCGCTGGGTAAGAGTTACGTATATCTGAAGACCACTCACACCAGAAAGATTGATCACGCAGCACAACGATTGCAGCTGATCAATACTCAGTCTTCGTCATAAGGGATTCAAGTCGAAAACGTTCATAATTCGTACTTAACTGTTGACACAAAAGATAGCTGAGATGCGCACAGAGGAGAAACTCGACAGTCAACAGGTTACACTTTCTGAAGCAGGTTTTCGAAAAACAAAACTATCAGAATATCATTTCCGGGCTCGAAACATTAAGTCGCGAAACGAAACATATCGAGATACCAAATGTCTCCAACCCGCGTCCCCATGCGGACTTGAGCCTTTTTAATGCCCATGTCTCACAATTCGGGCTTATCACCTGGCAGCTGACAGCTGAGTCTCTCCATCCAGCACATCGCAGCCAAAAATAGCTGCGTTGTGCCCAGTGGAGATACCCAGCAATCAGCAAATTTGTCAATCGATGGGATCCCAATCCCGATGTCCTCACTTCCATTTATCTATACGTTTTAGAAAATGTCATTATCCTCAGAGTATTGTGGGTCATGGCTGCTGAGAGGCATGCTCCAGAGAAGCACTGCTATGACATTACATCAACTCATCCCTTAATTTTAATGCTATTTGAATATATCTTGCTAGTTTAATTAATACAAATCTACTGCTAGCTCCAACTAACTGACAGAATTTAAGCATATTTGACCTCAGTCTATAATAGGGTTTAATAAAATTCTTCCTTACGTCCCGAAATGCTCTACACTCCAAAATGAAGTGGAACTCATCTTCGATTTTATGACCATCACAAAGACTGCAGAGCCTAGCATCTCTATTAACGCCGGCATACCGTCCAACTTCGATATTTAACTTGTGAGAGGAGATTCTCATTTTAGTTAAATGGCTTCGAAGAGTTTTAGGAATATTTAACGTTAAATAAGGCTGCAATTCATAATTTTCAAAAATGTGCTTGTACACATTACATTTTGATTTATTATTTAGCTCACCCCTCACATATTGGATATAATTATCTTTTAATATTATCTCTACTTCTTGAGTAAGTTGTGTATTAATATACGTTCGTTGGTTTAACCACATGTATCCCCTGCCTAATTCATTTAATAATTTTTTTACATTATACAACCAAGAATTGTGCGAACCCCCTATTTCACATGCATAATATCTATCTAAATAAATGGATCTTAGGATTTCATTTTTGGAGCTTAATAATCTATTCCAATATTTAATAATCTTTATCTTCCTCAAAACCGCCAGAGGGAAACGCCCCAACTCACTAAGCACCATTAAATTCATACTTTTCGAGTGGGTTCCAAGTAATTTCTTACAAAATTCTAAATTGAATGAATCAATGCATGAGGAGTTACAGCGCACGACAGTATTGAAAATACTTTGCGATACAAACAATTTAAAACAAAAATTTTGAAAATAAAATTGGTCATGGACTGCGCACATTGTGAGTGTTCGAAAACTGAACTTGGAAAATCATTCATACAAACAGGAATAAGCCCAAATTCCTCCTAAACTATTATGATAATCTACTTTAAGAACCCTATTTATTTTATGGTCAAATAAAAAATGCATTACGTCAAACAGAAAAATAATATAAAAATAAAAATAACTTTCCACGGTAGAGTGATTGTAGAATTTGCAGCGAAACGCCAGAATTACCTCCCCAGCCGCAATCTTTGAATGTTAAATTTTATCTTGAATGCGCAACTTTGTGTCGGACTACGGAAGCTTATTAGCTTCACGTCGTTTTTAGTTATTAAATTGTGTTATGGTTTTCTGGAATTTTTCAGATAATTTTCAAAGCTGTTGTGCATTATCAACCCTTTATCTAAAAGTATCAAAAAAAAGCTTTGGGTTTCACAAATCAACGAGGAACACCCACAAACATTATTCTTTCAAGCAAGAATCAACGACACTCGTAGACTGTGTAATACAAAATTCGTACGTTGCGGATTTATTTCCGATTGTAATATCTGTGGTAGCATCAGTTTCAACAGCCACAGCTATATCGTGACTACAGCCCAAGCCAAAATAATATCCCATTTTCTAGCGATTTATTCCTGGAAATGAAGAAATATACACCCCACCCCCGAAAAAATACCATTCCATCGCACGAGTTTTGCGGGGAAAAATCAATAGTGCCCTCCTTTACCTCCCCTCTCGCTGTAAAAGCGGTATAAATGATGTTATCCAATTAGCCGCAGAAATGGGAAGAGGACACGCGACTCTGTATTATCCACCTAAAAATGCTTGATAGACGACGACTTGCAAAATAATAATAATAAAAATAATCGGACAATGTGGGGTTGCAAAGCCATTGCGGCCCGAGTAATTTAAAAGTCAGCGAGAGTTAATTTTGGTTCCAGTGTGCGCATTGACAATCAAAGATCAGTCACTATTTAATAATCTTGATGATAACACACATTTGAATCTCTTCCCTGCGGCAATATGGCGGTCGTTTAAAACTATTAGTCTGTCTTAATAAGACAAGTCAATTCCGACAAAGTGGATCCCATTTTGCAAAAGGAGGAATGTTAATTGGTTTGTTCTGAAAAGATAAACTCCCCTGAACATGAACACCTTTCTGTTAGTTTTTGTTAATTATTTCATTTAGAGCCGTTGCTGTTGTCACCGTAGAAGGTATACGGTGATAATGTCGGCAGCTGGTTGCACACCATTTTACCGTATTGTTTTAGCAGTATCCTCTACAGTGAATGAAGAGAACACTTCCTTGCTTGGTCAACCCCGTAATCAGAATTCTATAATAGGGAATGTCCTATCCAGTTTCGATGGGGGTTGGGCGCAGATATTTTAAAAGCCGTTGTGAGTGGTTTCTAGAGCCACCCTTGGTCCTAACAACGGGAAATAGGTGGAGTGTTAACAACCGGAGTGTCCCAGTTAGGACTAGCCCCCTTCCTCGAGAAAGGTTTTGAAAATTCAGTGCTCTAGGAGTGAATTTAAGGCATTTGTAGTGTGTGTAGCCCTAAATAGGGGGTCAGTTAAGTGTACGGTGTGGTATGGAAGATACATTGGTCCAACGTATTGTTATGTTTTGGTTTAATTTTTTTTTTTTAAATTTCTACACCACTATTTATTTATTTATAATTTACTGGTGTTTAAGGTCACATATTTTTGCACATTGGCCAATCGTGACCGCAACATGAATATAAAATCAAATCCAGTCAATCATTTATACCCATGCTTCACTCCATTCCTGGAAGTGGTCTTCCACCCCTGGGGAGGCGATCGTTGGTCCTGCTTCCCAAACATGCCCCTTTTTGAAAATGTTCTCACAGCATATCAAGGTCCCGGCCAAATAGGATAAATAGCAGGCCTGTCCCCGAACCAGGGTATTTCGGGTTGTTGGAACCCCGCAAGGGCCGTTTCTTTCTTCACTGGGTTAGCAATGGGTGCGCCTATTTGCTGACTTTCGACTTATCAGTCATCACCGCCATGACCACCTTCACCATCGTGATCACCACTATTAACATCTGGACTCAGCTGCCTTCTCTCCTCAATACTAGCTCCATATGCTGCAGTTGACAATCAAAGAACACCGCTAGCATGGTCGAAAGGGGTTGAACCAGCCCATAACGTCCCCGCGCGCCTTCGGCGCTCCGAAAACATTCCTCTTCCTTTATACCCATGTTGCCCATTTTCGGACTTCCGCCCCAGGCATCGATTACGAGGTCCTATTTTCCAGTAAAACAGAGCGCTTTAGGTCTGATTTTCTGATAAATACTTTGTGGCATACGTAATGTTGATATTTTTTACTTCAGACTCCATATTATAGATTTGATGAAGCGTTCAGAAGAGCGGACGCTGAGAAAAAATTAGTTCACAACATTGTACTTTGGGGAGCCTTAGACGACCAATCCTGCTGAGGTAAGGACTTATCTTCTCATGCTCTTTATGCATAACGTCTCAACGTTTCTCTGCATTTCATGTGCGTTTCATGCATGTTTGTATAGCAATTTGTTTTAACTCTATACTTAACAACCTAACATTGACCTTTTACTCGAAATGACATAACGATTTTCTTTAGTACTGCAGTTACAGATATTCAAATCAATATGTATTTCATTCACCTCAAAAACATCAATATATTAACCCTTTACCTAAAAGGAAAAGAAGACTACACTTGCAAACTAAATTATTGAATGACTTTTATTATTTTTTTTTTGCGTCAAAAACATAGCTTAAGAATCCTCGTTGGAACGAGCTCTTTCCAATGAGGGATCATAAGCTATGTTTTTGAGGCAATAAATGAAAAAGATAGTGAAAATTGAATAGCAATTTTTATGAATAGCGCTGGCCAGTTGTTTTCATTTATGTCGGGTAAAGGGTTAACACAATTAGTGGAATTACGCGGTTTAATCATAAAACTACGACTTCGATGATTTCTCCATTCATAACTATTTAGTAAACAAATATGTATAATGGTATTGATAATGTCATCGAATGGACAGTCAAATCAAGTCTCAATTACGAAACATTTCTTGTGATAATTCAAAAGAAAATGAATGTTAATAGTTGTTTTAAATTTAATTGGATGTTTGGTTGGGAAAGGGAATCGTATAGGTGCTCTTTTTTGACCAACGGAAATATTCCAGCCGACTGAATATAAAAATGGGTGATAGACTCTTTAAGGTCTAAACTGCCTGCAGTCCATAACAGCATCAGGTTCTTTTAAGAATTCGACTGGTGGCTTAAGAGCTGGTCGTTTTCCCTGTTTGTTTATATCATCAGCCCTGGTAATTCACCCCCGACAATCAGCAGTGCCGAGGACAATGCCGAGGAAACGAAAAATATCCACAGCAAAAATACTGCCGAGGATGGCTTCTTCAGAAAGCCTTGTGGTGGCAGAAATTGCACAACTTCCAGGTTACACAAGGAATCAAACCATATGGGTTGCACTACGCTGTATTGCTCATCTTACAATCCACAGTACAAGTTGCAGCATAACCACTAGAAACTATGTGTTCTGCTTCTTCTATGTTGATAACATAACACCAGAATCTGACATCAGTTTCTGGAAAGCTCTACAGAGCTTTCCAGAAACTGATGTCAGATTCTGGTGTTATCAACATAGAAGAAGAGATATTTAGTTTGTGATTATGCTGCATCTTATTTTCACTCATACTATATATATATTGAGCCAGTCGCCTGCTTACTTCCAAGATTTTTTCTCCGCATTCACATGGTTCGTGATATTAGCACGATCTAATTGAGTGAAAGCTTCTGCACATTGATTGTGATTATATAACATGTATCTTGAACTACTTTCACGTGTTAAAGTTACTTGAAAGTTTTCACTTCGCCACATACTCCATATACATGGTAATTGAGACCATACCCTGCCCCTTGATGATTTTTACACAATCGAACAGGCGCCACAGCAATTGCCATGGAAGCACCAGTTTTCCACAGCAGTTTTTTGCCGAGGAATGAATTGCGGATGAATTACCAGGACTGTACCATTAACGTTTAGATTAATTTAGGTTGTTAAAACTTGGTCTATACAGGCATAGCTGACATTTTTCGTCCTTGGAAGAGATTTACAGGAAAGTCACCTTGCCTTAAGCCCTGAACAGTTGTCAGTAAATTTAACAGTAAGGGTGTGGGAATTTCATATGAAAATTGAAATTTCGAAATGTTAGCGAAGTTTTATACCATGATTACCTATTCTACTATATATGAAAAGCATATGACGTATTTTTTTTGCTTTATACACCAAACGTGATGAACACGCCAGCCATAGAATTTCAATAGTAAAAAATTACACCTGCAGTGGAACTACATCCAAGTTGACCTTTGGTGACGTCGATCTGAATGCAAACTTGTCTAAATTTATCGCACGTCGCCTCGCGAAGAGTGAAATGGAAGTGGCAATTATTTATTACGTTTTTAAATGGGTTTACCTCATAAGATGCCAAAAATTAACAAACATGCATTGTCTCATGTTAATAAAGTGGGCGTAACTCGAAATAGTATGTTATTATGTTATTAAAACGAAAAAGGATCGGTTTCTTTTTTTTTCATGCTCGTGTAAACAAAAACAGATTCGCTCGTATGTACGACTGGTAAAACTGAGAGAAAATAATAGCGACTCTTAATAATCTGACGATCGTGGTATAAATACAATATACCCAAAGTAGCTTGGTGTACCAAATGTTCACCACTCGTGAAGGCTCGCGGTTAACGCCACTTCACCACGAGTGGTTAACATTTGGTACACCAAGCTACTATGGGTATATTCTATATGTATCAACGATGTGTGCATCGTTTCACAAACTTTGGACATTTTCTTGTAAAGTAGAATAAAAATACAAAAGCTGACTTTTTACAATTTTTCCCCAATCAGTTTGAAGCGTTTGACTATTATTCTCTGATTTAACCCTTTACCTAACGAATCGCCCGCATCCGCCCGCGTAATATGCAAATTCAGCAGTTGAAAAAATATTATGTTTCAAAATAATTCAACAAAACCATATAATGTGACCCCTCGTTGGAACGAGCTCATCGAGCTCGTTCCAACGAGTTCTTACATGATATGGTTTTGCTGAACAATTTTGAAAAATTTAAAAAAAATGATATTTAAAATAATAAATTTTGTTATTGTCTGCGTGGGTAAAGGGTTAACCCATTTAAAAATAAGAAAACGACTCCTTCCCTATCTTTAGATACTCCAGAACCCCTTTTCTGTTCATTGTATCGACGGTGTGACCATCATGACATATAATGCAGACACTATCTTTTCTATCAATATAAAAGTCTGGGAGGTAAGATTTTTTTAAAAAAAAATTCCTGAAAAGAATGCAATTTGTAAATTACACTAAAAACTTATTCGCTAAACAAAGAGCCCAAGTGGACAGTTACTTACTTGCTTTTAATTAGCTTGCTACAAAAACCAAGTTTCCCGTTTTTACTTTTAACCCTTTACGCAACGAATCGGCCGCATCCGCCCGCGTAATATGCAAATTCAGCAGTTGAAAAAATATTATTTTTCAAAACATTTCAACAAACCATATCATGTGACCCCTCGTTGGAACGAGCTCGTCGAGCTCGTTCCAACGAGGGGTCACATGATATAGTTTTGTTGAAACTTTCTGAAAAATTAAAAAAATTATATTTAAAATAATTAATTTTGATATCGTCTGCGTTGGGTAAAGGGTTAATAAACGGAAACAACAGACAGCTCCGTGAGGGGAAATGTGAGGTCAGTACATAAACTAACGATGATACAACGTGTGGGGAAATGTGAGGTCAGTACATAAGCTAACGATGTTACAGAAGCGATCCTTGCGCATTATAAGCTATAAGAGATATAATGCACATACAGACCCCCACCCACCCCCCCACCCCCTCTCTTTCGCAATAATAGAGTATTAAAAGTTGAAGACCTCAAAAACTCAAGACGTGCTTATTTCTATTCGACTGGTATCGTGGAAACCTGTCCGATTCTTTTGAAAACTATTTTAGCGTAATAGATAATCCAACAGGTGGGAGAGCAGCAGAACTGGACTTCTTCAATTCAATAAAACGCGAACTAAATCCATCGATTTCCTTCCGTCAAACGTGTGCACCAAAATCTGGGACGAGCTAGATATCAATATCAGAAGTATAACGGAGAGACATAGATTTAAAAAAGAACTAACGGCCTTTTTTCTATCATCATACCCAACACTGTTGATTGCAACAATCCATATTGCCCCGACTGTAGTCCGTGATAGAGACACAATGCTTTTTTCGCCGTCTAATAGACTAAGGATATTTGTTATTAGGTGTCTTTGGGTCCCCAGTTCTTTTCTCATTGCGTACTAAATTATGAACCCTCCATATAGTGGACTCCTGGTATGGTAAGCCTTACTCTTATAGTTACAATACGCTACGCTATGAGAAACCTGAAGTAAGAATATGTTACTTCTAATGCAATTGTTTGATCTTCTAAATTAGTATCCAACATATTCCTAGTACTGGTCTGGATCATCCCAAGTGCACCTCTTGGTCTCTGTAGTAGTTTCTTCCTAGTGTGTATTTTAATAAAAAAAAGTATTTGTACCAGGAGGTGCCCTTGTTTCAGCTGACTGCTGGGTCATCTTATCTCAATTTATCCAATTGTTTCCCTGTTCTTTATGCACGAGAGTAAGTCACGTTAGGTAAAAACACATACTTGCAAAACAGTCTGGTTTAGGGTTGCGTAATGCACAGCTTGGGAGACAACAGGTAGACGGCCAGTCTGGCTATATTGTCACCCTGCAGTATACACTGATATTGTCATGCTTGAGTAGTGTTAATTTACATATCTTTTTGTATCCTTAAAGCACTCTTCACTACTGTATGTATCATTTCTATTTGTGTCATGTTTTCTGCAAAATAAAGAAAGAAAGAAATCAACCAATCTGTTGGTTTCATTTATAAAAAGTAATAAAGGGAACTTCGCTTATTTCCTACTGATGTCATTGGTGTTTTCTCAACAATTACATGCTTCTTAATTGTACCTTCCTCGCCCGTTCAATAATTTTTAGGGGAGATAACTTTATCGAAAGCGGATTTTCATGACAAGAATGTTAGCGTTGTAACTATTTATGGGAAAGTGCCCATAACCACTCTCTAATGAATTGGAAAAAGCTATCCACTTCTAAGATAATATGAAGCAGATCTAAGGATAGGAAGCCTTTTAACTTAACCCTTCACCCAACGCAGACGATATCAAAATTTATTATTTTAAATATCATTTTTTCAATTTTTTCAAAAAATTTCAACAAAATAATATCACGTGACCCCTCGTTGGAACGAGCTCGGCGAGCTCGTCCAACGAGGGGTCACATGATATGATTTTGTTGAAATGTTTTGAAAAATAATATTTTTTCAACTGCTGAATTTGGCATATTACGCGGGCGGATGCGGCCGATTCGTTGGGTAAAGGGTTAAGTACCAGCGCTTTTCAGTGGGACCCAAAAAATTTGGGATTCTGTCATTCATGCAGTTAAGTTCTATTAATATTATCACTCCAGTCCTTCTTGAATGCATGTGCTTGCGTTCTCGCTCATTTTCTTCGGCTTTTAACCCTTTACCTAACGTGAAAAGCAGGCGACACTTGCAAAAAAAATTCTTGAATAACTAATTTTTTTCATTTTTTGTCTCAAAAACATAGGTTATGACCCCTCGTTGGAACGAGCTCGACGAGCTCGTTCCAACGAGGGGTCATAACCTATGTTTTTGAGACAAAAAATGAAAAAAATAGTGAAAATTAATTGGCGATTTTTGAGAATAGCGCTGGCCGGTTTTGGCCGTTACGTTGGGTAAAGGGTTAATCTAAACAAAGTATTGGACAAACATACTGTTAGTTTGTTGCAAATAGCCATAATTTTATGACACTAGCATTCAAAATGTCGGACAAACATCAACAAGTTTTCTAATCCATTTTTTGCATTTCAGGTTCGGGGCGTACTTTGCGAGATGGCCCACTCGCAAATGCGCCCATATTATCTTTTTTGAATGAGAATTTTATTAGTACCTGGTCGCTTTTAGCAGATGTGGAAGAGCTAAGAAATTCTTCTGATGTGACCCTGTCGAAGATAGCGAATGCGACTGCTACAACGTATTCGTGAGTACATTTTGAGCACTTGTAGATTTATCAGCATCTACGATTTCAAAATGATTTGCTGAATAATAAGACCAAAAAGAGACCATTTTTATGCCAGCCAGCTTTTCCCTTGCACTTTCATTTTACAATTATGGCTGAAATATTTTTCGTCATTGGAAGAGATTTACAGGAAAGTGAGCTCCCGTTAATTTAAAAAAAACTCAATAAATATAACACTAAGGGTACGAGAATTTTATATAAACATAGAAATTTCGAAATGTTGGCGAAAGTGTATCATCGATGTGCGCATCATTTCACACACGTCATGCATTTTCCTGTTGAGTAGTATAAAAATACAGAAGCTGGCTTTTTACAGTTTTTCCCCAATCAGTTTGAACGTTTTTATTATTCCCTGTTGCAAAGTATTTAAACATAAGGAAAAGGCGTTTTCACCATCTTTTGATGGTCTGTAACTGTTTGTCTTCATTATGTCAACATGATGCACACCGTGACATATAATAAAGACACTGTAATTTCCATTAATATAAAAGTCTAAAATGTGAAATTTTCTATTTCCTCCTGGTAAGAATAAAATACTTGTAAATTAATGTAAAAACCCAATCGTTAAACAAAGAGCCAAAATGGCCACATACACAGTGTTGGTAGGTGTGATACAACGCGTGTGATAAAAAAACAAGTTTCCTTTTCTAACTTTTAATAAACGAAAACAACAGACAGCTCTCGTAGTTGTCTGTTATAATTGAAACTGTGCTTCAAACCACTCCACTTTGTATAGTTACGCAAATTTTCTTGATTACGTTGAATTTCGATGTAAACAAGTTGGCTATGCCTAGTAACCCATCAAGGGGGCAACTCTGTGTTACAGTACAGTCGCCGTGGTCTGGTCTTAATTCACACATGGGCTGTCATGTCCACGCATGTGTTTACCAGGTAATGAAAACCATCAACAGCAAAATTTTAATTAATGGAGCACCGGGTTATACCCGGTGCTTCATTAATTAAATTTTTGATGATTATTCCTATAATTTGTGTTTGAAATCTGATATTATTGCGGCCGAGGAAACATTGCCCGCCCGTGGAAAGTGCCCAGTCCACAGCGTCCGTACTGTACTTCATATCGGCCGAAATTGGCATCATATCAGCTTAGTTTGATTAGTGGACAATTCTGGGAAAGAAAATCACATCAAATAAATGACTTTTTATATCTATTGTAGCGAAAGATCGAAACATATTTGTTAGACATTCCTCGCTCTCTTTTTAGGTGGATTATACTATAGCGATGGTTTTAAAGATTTATTTATTTATTTGTTTATTGGGGTTTAACGACACTTTCGACAGCTAGGGTCACCTCGTGACGGACAGTTTTACGGATGGAGGAAGCCGGAGTACCTGGAGAGAACTACCCAGCAACGGTGAGCAACTGTCAGACTTCCCAACGTATTAACTCCACACAAGCAGGGTTAGTATTGGTGCACCATCGACGTTTTTTACGCCCCCCCCCCCCCCCCAATTGGGATTAAGTGTCTTGCCCATGAACACAACGCGGTTGCCGCAGGCGGGATTCGAACCGAGGACCTCTCGGCTTGCAGCCTGCATCTCTACCAACTGAGACACCGCACTCCCATTTTAAAGATCATTTCCATAGTATGCCTATAACGTTCCGATGAGAGAGAACCCTTTTTCCTGCAGGATATTTGAGATGAATTGCGATGGAGTGTAAGGCGCCGTGTGTAACATTACAGTTTTATTTTAATGTTAATTATTCAGTTGTTATGTTAACCGTTTTCTTCAGGTGTTCAGTTACATAAAAAAAGGGAAATCACATTTTGAAAACGTGCCCACTGATGAAGTTTCACGAACAATCGTCACATATCTAGTTTACAAGACCTGTTTTGATAAAACGGCTGTCACATGTAAAATCAAAGGGAAAACGTTTGAGATCCTTAAATCACTGTGTCTTCTTCGAGGTGACTAATAGTTCAGTATCTGTAAAGTTATATTTGTAAGACGCAGACAGTTTCCCGTCGACTGTGAATATGACATTGAAAAAAAAAATGCATTGCTACGTGTCTCACCTGGGGCCGATCTATAAAAAGTTTACAATCGTATTTTGCAGAATTTCATTCTCCTCCTGTCAAGATACATAGACAAAAGGAACCATTGAAAGTTTTAACCATTTGAAACCCTGGTGGTGTCTTCCAGGTCAGTTCAGTGTCAGTTAGAAGAGTCCATATTCATTATTTGTAGGTAGAGCAATTGTCATTTTCAACGTGCAGCCACACATTAACTAAGCTGCCATCCTACTTAATGAAATTATGAAGTATTATGATCTTGGTCCAGAAAGCGGCCTCGCGGGTTTAAAGATTTAAAGCTGTCCCAATTTACCTATGTTCCTGACTGCTGGCTGTCTGGTCGTCCGATAGCCCACCTAAAAATCTTCCAGCCATCGTTTTTGTACGTTGTGCAATGGTCTAGTGGTTTAGGTGCTGGACTCCTGATTGCCAGTCGGAGTTGCCGTTGAGTTTTTTTCCCGGCGGGGTATCAGAAACCTACATTCTAAATTCCTCCAAAACATAATTGTGTCCTTCGGTAAACCTACCTACCAACCTACCGGTAAATTGCTATATATTTTAAAACGCTGATGATTCATTCCAACCGGTTATAATCAAACAAAGGAAATACGATTCTGGACAATAAGATTGTAGATGCTCTATAGGATTGGTATCTTTTCATGCCCTCCCTTTGCTTTGCTTGAAATGACCTTTGATCATCCAACTCATGGCCATGTAACATACAATGTTAATGTTTCCTGGCTGACTAGCGTATTATTTCATTTTTTTCAGATTCCCGGTGGAGGTCATTTTCCATTCATCAAACGGGGATATCGTTTATCACAGAAATTTAAATGACATTTTAAATGCTGATTTAGAAGATGACGAAGAGTACGTGAAACATGGGTACGTTTGATATATTTGTCAGTTAACACGATATATTGTTGATTTGCGTCTTTCCCTCTCTATGTGTCTCTCTGGCTCTCCTTGTCTTCCTGCCGCTTCCTCTCTTCCTCCACCTCTTTCTTGTTTGATATTTCTAATAAGTTTAACCCTTTACCCAACGTAACAGCCAAAACCAACCAGCTCTATTCACAAAATTCACCATTCAATTTTTATTACTTTTTTCAGTTTTAGTCACAAAAACATAGCTTATGACCCCTCATTGGAACGAGCTCTACGAGCTCGTTCCAATGAGGGGTCATAAGCTTTGTTTTTGACGCAAAAAATTAGTGCTTCAAGAATTTTATTTGCAAGTGTCGTCTGCTTTTCGTGTAGGCAAAGGGTTAAAACTCGCCAAATCATCGGATGATTTAGCAGGTTTTCACCTACTTTTTATTGGGGTTTTACGACACTTTCGACAGCCAGGGTCACCTTGTGTCGGACAGTTTTACGGGTGAAGGAAGCCGGAGTACCCGGAGAGAACCACCGAGCAACTGTCAGATGCCCCAACGTACCAACTCCGCACAAGCAGGGTTAGTATTGGTTAACGGCAAATGCACCATCGACGCGCAGTACGCTTTGGAACACCACGCCACCGCGCCCTCACGTCGGCAATGGGGATCAAGTGCCTTGCCCAAGGACACAACGCAGTTGTCCCTGGTGGGGATCGAACCGTACACATTTCGGTTTGAAATCCTGGGCCGTAACCACTGAGTCATCGCGATCCCTGCTACCTCATTAATTTGTGATGGAAAATAATTTGTATTTCAAATTGCGATTGCTGTTGATGCAGAGAGATACAGGTGTTATTAAAAAGTGCAATGAGCTTTGATTTGAAAGAAATAAAATTGAAAATAGACAATTTTGAATTATGTGTAACAAATCATGCCATGTGAGCCTCATTGGAACAAGCTTGGCGAGCTAGTTCCAATGAGGTGTCACATGATAAGGTTTTGTTGAAATTTTGTTTAACCCTTTTCCCAACGTTACGGTAAAAAGCCGCCAGCGCTATTCTCAAAAATCGCCAATTAATTTTCATTATTTTTTTTATGTTTGTCTCAAAAACATAGGTTAAGACACCTCATTGGAACGAAAATAATAGTTATTCAAAAATGTTTTTGCAAGTGTCGTCTGCTTTTGAAATCTCAGTAAGTCACACTTTGGAAAGTAATAATCAGATTTAAACCACGAGTAATAAATAATCGACTTTGTCACTAAACTGTGGGCATCACAGTACTGTCGCCGTGTGGACTGGTCCGTAATCCGGGTGTGGGCAGTGATTTACACGTAGGCGTTTTCTAGGTAACAATAACAACGCTATAATATCTTACCAAATTATTATTTGCACCCCGCTATGTCGTCCAGCGGGGTGGATTCAATTCAGCTATTTTCTAAATTAAATTTGTATTGGATACTTACGAACGCAGTCTGCTTCGGCGAACAAAAGGAAACCAGCACAACACTTAACCTCATCATGCGAGCATTGTTTCACGTCTGGCACATCGTGGAGTTCCATGCTATATTTTATCACATCCCTGAAAAAAACCCACTGATATGTTACATAGAAAGTTCACAATTGATCATTACTTACACATACATTTACTTCTGTCTCTTACAAATATTTCCACCGGATCGGAAAATCGTCTCGACTTGGTGTTGAAATTTGTCACATGATATGGTTTTGCTGAAATTTTGTTTAACCCTTTACCCAACGTTACGGTAAAAAGCCGCCAGCGCTATTCTCAAAAATCGCCAATTAATTTTCATTATTTTTTTTTATTTTTGTCTCAAAAACATAGGTTAAGACACCTCATTGGAGCGAGCTCGTCGAGCTCGTTCCAATGAGGGGCCATAACCTATGTTTTGAGACAAAAAAATGAAAGAAATTAGTTATTCAAGAATATTTTTTACAAGTGCCGTCTGCTTTTCATGTTAGGTAAAGAGTTAAAAATAAATTTTGATATCGTATGCGTTGGGTAAAGGGTTAAAATATGAGAATGTCCAGATGATACATACAAAATACAAACATTACTGTTATTAATAAATAATATACAAAGTAAACAAATGTGGCACCCCTGAACCGGCGAATTCTCCCTCTAGCCGGCATGGTCTATTTCTTCTACTTCAAGCATCTTCCAACCAGACAGCTAGCCTTTGGACTGAAAGACGATGAAGTAGAAGCAATAGACCGAAAATTCAAGGGCGCTGGATGCATTCTAGGGCAGGAGAGGAAGGGATATCAAAAAAGTCACCCGCCTCTGGGAATAATGTAAGACTGGAACTTTACAGCGTATCCTGAACAGTGATAGTATTGGAATAAAACATGCATATCGTCCCCCAAGAAGAACAAGGTGCAATATGCAATGCTAAAGCACTTATGGGACAATCTATAGCTTTATAAATCACTTACCCATTGTACAGCTTCTTCATTTATTGTTTGGTGATTACCGAACAAACTCCGCCATTATACCTGCCCCCCCCCCCCCCCCCAATTAACATTTTCACGCGTAAAACACGTTAGAAACGAATACTCGGTTACAGTTCTCGGAAAATAAAGACTGTTTCTAAAAGAGCACTTCTGACGAAAAAGGACACGCCCATCCTCCAACCTCTCCCCCTATGCTTCTGGCGACCTTGGACAATAACCAGACAATGGCGTGCACGCCAGAAAAAAATACTATCTGAGGCCTGTACATTTGGTAATATGAGACTATTATCTGTGGTGTCACTGACAGGACGTCACAAGGCGTAATGAAAGTACGGTATATTTTCCGCCACCTCTCACTCCCAACTTACAGTTCCAGCAGCCTACTTTATCCTCGTCAGACCTGAGATCTGATACGCATTTTTGTCCATCTATTTTTCAAAAGTTTTCGCCACAGGGGCCGAACCATGGTAGGTACGATGCGTCTTCATCTGTACCCCCCCCCCCCCCTCCCCCACCCCCACACACATACTTCCATTGATCCCCCGCCGCCTCTGAATAAAGAACTTCTCTTATATTCAGTAAAAACATTATTCAGACCATTAGTTCATTCATCAAATAAAAAATGCTTCCTTGCTTTCAGATTTGATGACAGTCTGTCATACAAGTACATGAGTGTTCTTCAAGAAGCGGTTACAGAGAGCAAGACCCACGTTGCCTAGATATAGCGTGACACTGGATGAAGTATGCACCAATATGAGAATACAAAACTTTTTCAAAGTAACTACTAGGCATCCGTGTTTTCAGCAGTGATTGTCGTTTTAGCATTTGCTCTCAAGCATTTTTTAAATTAACAATTCAAGGATGTTTCCTGAAACCATAGTATTTAATTTTCTTTCGAACAATCCTGCATCCGGAATGTTTGTTACGGTGGCTGATTTAGGACACTCAAATATTTATTTTTATCTCGTTATAACGAGATACGATCTCGTTATAACGAGATACGATCTCGTTATAACGAGAAAACATCTCGTTATAACGAGATACTATCTCGTTATAACGAGAAAACATCTCGTTATAACGAGAAAGTATCTCGTTATAACGAGAAAATATCTCGTTATAACGAGAAAGTATCTTGTTATAACGAGAAAAGATCTCGTTATAACGAGAAAGCATCTCGTTATAACGAGAAAAGATCTCGTTATAACGAGAAAAGATCTCGTTATAACGAGATAGTATCTCGTTATAACGAGAAAACATCTCGTTATCTCGAGATAAAATCACGTGACTCTGATGACATGAAACACATAGCCCCCACCACCAAAACAGTTTATATATCTCGCGGGTGTTTTCAATATTCTGGATGTAATACATGGGAAAAACACCTACCCACCCCAAGCATCCCAACCATGCCCGTGAATACCTCTCCTCTCCCTCGCACACGTTGTCAACCACTCAACGATAATTACGATAAGCGCATATAACTCTCATTCCAATAAACACAGAAAATGAGATGGAATTCACACAAACAAATGAAACAACTATAGCGCAATAAACTCGCTGCCCCCCCCCCCCCCCCGCCCCTCCCCCACACCGTATGTGGAACACTTTTTCGACACACGGCACTCAAAACACGACTATAGCCTCAGCCCCAAACCAGTGTGCATATCTTACGTGTGTGTTTAATACTGTGGATGTAAAACACGGCAAACACTCCTACCCCTCTCCTTCCCAAAGCATCCCACCAATGCCCGCGAAATACTTCCCCTCCCCCTCGCATATGTTGTAAAAGATAATTACGACAAGTGTATTTAACGCTCATACTAATAGAACAAGGACAGGGATGTGAGAAAGTAAAAAGATGGGGAGAGGGGTATCAAGGCGGAAATCCATGCAAAAGGGGCGCCCACTGTGCTGACAGTAGCATGATTCGAGTCGCACAGTGGCGAGGTGGGGGAGAGCACCAGATGCGGTATCCCCTTCTCGTCGGCGGGGTCCGGGGGCCCTTCCCTGGGAAAATTTTGAAAAATATGAGGGCCAAAACTCGCGTTCTCAGTGATTCTGAGGCCACTGTGACACTACCAATTCGAATTCTCTGCTCGTTTCGTAAATAGGCTAGCTTCTGAATTTATCCGTTTGGTCAACCTCTTCGTTTGTGTTTTGTTTTGGACTGACTTCAAATATCTACACGAGTTTAATCGGGACCATGGGTTAATAATTTTTTGATTTTTTTTTTTTTTTTTGGGGGGGGGGGTGGTGGTAAATATCCCCCTTACATCCCCCCCCCCCCCACCCGGTTTAACGCCACTGAGAAAGGATGGAAAACAGAAAAATGAGATGGAATTCACACAGACAAATTAAACAACAAAAGCGTAATAAGCTTACTGCCACCCCTCCCCACACCCTTCCCTCCACACACAAGGAGAGATTTATTTATTTATTTATTTATCTATCTATTTATTTATTTATTGGAATTTGACGACTCTTTCAGCAGCCAGGGTCATGTCGTGTAATGTAGTTCTACGGGTGGAGGAAGAACCGAAGAATCGGAGAGAACCACTGAGCAGCGGCGAGCAACCGTCGAACTCTCCAACGTATTAACCCGGCAGAATTTGAGTTACATATAGAGTTCTAACGCAAGTTGAAGACGACAGTATATAGCTTCACAAAAGTGACTTTAAACACCAGTAAATAATTAAATAAATTCCCTTTACCACTGATGACTATAGTCGTCATGCTTCATATTCCATGTTCAGCTCAATCTGTCAGTGAACAAAATGAGAAGTTTATTAAAAAACTTAGTGCTGAAGCGGCATGGGGGTGGGGATGGGTGGGATGGGTGGGGTGGGGTGGGAGGGGGGACACCCCATCCAATAACATTGACCTCCACCACACCCCCACAAAAATCAAACTGCCACTTATAATTCCCAAACCTCCCTTCTCTCAAGATGCCCAGAATGGGCCCCACAGCTTTATAATTTGAAAAAAAAATCACCCCCGGACCCCACCAATGGGAGGGCGTACCTCCCAAACTCTCCTTCCCCTGCCTCAAACCTCGAGACATGCCCGTGGTATGTCGTTCTCGACCCTCGCGATATTACTGCCCCCCCCCCCCCCACCCCCCAAGACACACACAATTTGGGATCCTAGCTCTACACAGTAAAATCCAATTTTCTTGAGCTTCAGTATTCATGCATTGCATTATTGTTATATTATTGAGACCATTTAATTCTATTTCTAAGAAGTGCACAAGTTATCGGTATACCGTATATATTGGCCTAATCATGATAACCCTTTTACCCACCGCAGCGACACAAACCGTCCGTGTAATATACAAAATTCGCCACTCAAAATTTATGTTCATTTTTTCTCCCAAACCATAGTTTATGATATCGCATCGAAAAGAGCTCGACGAGCTCGTTCAAATGAGTGTCATAAGCCGTTTAGTTTGGAAAAAAAAATGAATTTCATTTATTTTTTTTGTGTAAAAATAATTGTGGGCCTACTGTTGTCTTCAACTTGCGTTTGGTAAAAGGTTAATGACGCCATAATGTGTTCCCACGACAAACATGTACAGCTACCTACTATATAATTATGAGAGCGCGGTAGCTCATTTGTTAGAGTATCGAGCTTGAAACATAGAGATCGACGGTTCGATTCTGACCCGCGCTGTGTCTTTAGGCAAGACACATAAACCCAATTGTCCACGTGGCCTGACGTGGGGTCACGGTGGCATTATGTGCTAGGGCGTACTGCACGTCGATGGTGCACGTGCCTTCAACCGCTCTAACTCTAATTCTGTCGGGTTAGTATGTTGGAGAACTTGGCGGTTGCTCGCCGCTGCTCAGTGGTTGTCTCCGGTTCTTCCTCCACCAACGGAACTACCCTACATGACATGCCCCTGGCTGTTGAAAGCGTCGATAATAAATAAATCTATCCTTGTGTATGTTGGGGGGGGGGGGGTAGTAAGTTTATAAGGCTATAGTTGTTTAATTTGTCTGTGAAAATTCCATCTTATTTTCTGTTTTTCATCCTTTCTCAGTGGCGTTAAGACCGGGTAAGGGGGGGGAGGGGGCGGTAGGGGGTATTTACCACCCCCACCCCGCCTCTTCAATAAAAGAAATTATTAACCGATGGTCCCGATTAAACTCGTGGAGATGTTTGAAGTCAGTCCAAAACAAAACACAAACGAAGAAAGTTAACCAAGCGGATAAATTCAGAAGCGCGTCTAATTACGAAACGAGCAGAGAATTCGAATTGATAGTGTCACAGCGGCCTCAGAATCACTGAGAATGCGAGTTTTGGCCCTCATAGTTTTCAAAATTTTCCCAGGGAAGGGCCCCCGGACCCCGCCAACGAGAAGGGGATACCACATCTGGTGCTCTCCCCCGCCTCGCCACTGCGCGACTCGAATCATGCTACTACCAGCACAATGGACGCCCCTTTTGCATGGGTCTCCGCCTTGATAACCCTCTCCCAATATTTTTACCTTCTCAAGTCCCTGTCCTTGTTCTATTAGTATGAACGTTAAATACACTTGTCGTAATTATCTTTTATAACATGTTCGAGGGGGAGGGGAGGTATTTCGCGGGCATTGGTGGGATGCTTTGGGAAGGAGAGGGGTAGGAGTGTTTCCCGTGTATTACATCCACAGTATTAAACACACGCGTAAGATATGTACACTGTTTTGGGGCTGAGGCTATAGTCGTGTTTTGAGTGCCGTGTGTCGAAAAAGTGTTCCACATACGGTGTGGGGGAGGGGCGGGGGGGGGGGGGGCAGCGAGTTTATTACGCTATAGTTGTTTCATTTGTTTGTGTGGATTTCATCTCATTTTCTGTGTTTATTGGAATGAGAGTTATACGCGCTAATCGTAATTATCGTTGACAACATGTGCGAGGGAGAGGAGCGGTATTTCACGGGCATGGTTGAGATGCTTGGGGGTGGGGTGGGTAGGTGTTTTTCCCATGTATTACATCCAGAATATTGAAAACACCCGCGAGAGATATAAACTGTTTTGGTGGTGGGGGCTATATGTTTCATGTCATCAGAGTCACGTGATTTTATCTCGAGATAACGAGATGTTTTCTCGTTATAACGAGATCTTTTCTCGTTATAACGAGATCTTTTCTCGTTATAACGAGATACTATCTCGTTATAACGAGATCTTTTTTCGTTATAACGAGATACTATCTCGTTATAACGAGATCTTTTCTCGTTATAACGAGATGTTTTCTCGTTATAACGAGATAGTATCTCGTTATAACGAGATGTTTTCTCGTTATAACGAGATCGTATCTCGTTATAACGAGATCGTATCTCGTTATAACGAGATAAAAATAAATATTTGAGTGTCCTAAATCAGCCACCGTAGTTTGTGGACGAAATCAGCAGAAACATCTAACAACTCCAAATCAATCTTTGTCCGTTATTTCAACATTTGTTCATTTCGTGCGTTGTTCATTAATCATGTCGTGTTTTATAAATTGAAAATGAAATGTTCTGGTATTCGATTCAGTATGGCGGTGGTAGTCTCACACTCAGCAACAGTCATAAAATATTGATATAAATGTTTTCAATCAAAGTGTTTGAAAACAAAAACTCGACCATTCATTTTCATCATGTGTGTAAAACGTATCCAGCTTCACTGTTCACTGGAAAAGGCGAATGGTGTAATGAATGCGTGTAAATTACAGACTTATTTCAAATTTGCTCGTGTTGAAGTATTCTTTTTTTCAATATTCGAAGATTTGAAAGACAACCTAGTAGACGGGAAGGGGATACCACCTGATCGCTAAAAACGTTCAGACATCATGTTTGAAAATGCAGCGTTTTTGCTAGGTGCAGCATACCTCGAACTGAAATGTGCGAAATGCTTGCAAATGAACATTAATCACGTTGGTTCATTTTTGGAGCACAAATGCTCCTGTTCCCGTATTCAAATGCAAGTGATCTATAAACCAGGATCTTGTCTTAGAGGGTCGAAATTTTAAGTAATGAAAAGCAAAACATTGAAATTTGGTATTTTTCTGAAAGAATCAAACATTTCTTTGTACGAAAGTTTTTCACTATCCAACATGAATAGCAGACGACTGTTGCGAAAATAAAAATTGAAGAAATAAAATATTTCATCCCCAACGCGACCCCCACCACCGCCCAGACATGACTACTCATTGCAACGAGATCGACGAGCATTGGGAAATGATCTGGGTACATCACGCGTTGAATCCGGATTGCGTGGAAGAACGTCATGTCAGAACATATCTGATTGGACGTTACGCGTCCGGGTGACGTCATGGCGGGATGAAACGCTTCGACGCAAAACAGTAGCAAGCAGGAAAGTTATCAGACCGCCGAAGGTGAAATTGTTCTTTTAAAATATCAGCTTAATTCACTTAACCCTTTACCCAATGTAACGGACAAAACCGACCAGCGCTATTCTCAAACAATGCCAATTAATTTTCGTGATTTTTTCATTTTTTGTCTCAAAAACATAGATTATAACTCCTCATTGGAACGAGCTCGTTCCAATGAGGTGTCATAACCTATGTTTTTGAGACAAAAAATGAAAACAATTAGTTATTCAAGAATTATTTTTGCAAGTGTCGTCTGCTTTTCATGTTAGGTAAAGGGTTAACTCAAGTTTAGTCGTGGTATAAATACAGAACACAACACTGGTAGAGTACGGAGAGGTGGGCAGGAATCAACGACCCTTAATGGAGTTTTTGCTATATTCCACCGCTCCATTGGCGCTTGTGAAATACAGGAAAAACCCCACCTTGGCTCGTTGATTCCATTCCCCTGTATTCCACCTTCGTTGTGTTCTGTCTTAATAAGCTATGTTTTAGAGACGAAAAAATGAAAGTGGAATGGAGGTTTTGTGAAAAATACTTTTCATATATGGCCGTACGTGGGTAAAGAGGTCAAATACTTCCATAATAGTAGCATTTCAAACACCAAGTTAACACGAACATTCCTTTTTAACGCCCCGAAAATAGACGATTATATCTGAGGGAAATCTGATTAGAAATCTATGAGATATGCCAATATCTGTTTTCATAAAATATATAAAATATATACGACAGTATTCAGGGACAGGGTAAAGAATTGCTACCTTATTGTTGCGAGTTTAGTGAACTGAACATTTTATAATGATTTCGATACACATGCACGGCTTCAAACGGACGACGCAAATGTTATGCGTGATGTTGTATATATTGTTCCAAAGTATGGGATAGTTGATATATTGATATTGAGAACTTAGTGATGTAATATATTATTATATGACTTCCGTAAATGATTGCTTAATGCTTTCGTGTTTTTCATGAATTTTTGCTCACCAGAAGACGCGAGTTTCAACTTTCTATAATTCGCATCACACCTTTCGCAAACGAGGCTCAAGAGCACTGAATTAGAAGGCGACAATTTTACAAACGAAATGAAATGAAAATCGATTGTCCTTACGCTGAACATCATGGACAAGCATTCCATTCGAGGTCTGTCTAGAAATGCCTTACTCCACTATTTTCATGAGGCTAATCTTCCAAAATATACGGGAATCTGTGTTCTTGAAGGCGATAAGCAATAAGGGTGAATTTAGATCTTCCTGCCAAGGGCGCAAAGAGCATCCGAGGTCAAGAGTGAACAGGGGTATCAAAAAGGGCACGCTTCTCAGTTAAGACCTTGAGATTACAGCGTATTGTAAATTGTAATGTGACTCGTAATAGTATTGACATCATATATATATAGTATTAACGTCATATGTATCATCCCTTGAGGGGAACTATGTGCCATCTGCAATGCTTTAGCATTGCAGATGGCCCCTTGTTCCACTCAAGGGACAATATAAAGCTTTAGAAATCACCCCGCTGACAATATAGCACCCTTGTTTGGTTATTATCGACCAAACTCTCTCATTATACCGGATACCCCCCCCCCCCCCCCCCCACACACTCCACCCAACCACCCCGAAAAAAAGCATTGGTGCACATAAAATACGCTAGAAAGGAATACTCAAGTGTTTCCTAGTTCCAGTTGTCGGAAAATAAAGTCTTTTCTACTGGTGCCATTCTGGCGGGCGAAAAACGCACGCGCTGCCCTTCTTGTCCCTAGCGTCGGGGCAACGGGTAGCCCCCACCCCCTCCCCACCCGACGCCCTTGCTCTCTGCATTGTGGAATATTACTGCTTCTGTTGTGCGATATATATTTACAATTTCCGTAGTTGCAATGTAAATGTATAAATGTGGTTTTGTGCAGTATTTTTTTTGTTAACATTTCTGGTGTCGTATTCAAATTTTAATATCTATTGTTAAATAATTACCACAACATTCAACCAATCGCGGTTGTCATATTTTGCTACGTTTCATTCACTTTGCAGTCGGGTTTTCCATCCGAATTTATCAAAATGTAAATTTCTTTCCATCAAGACTTTCCGATGCATTGTGATCTGGAAGTGTGTCTTAAAGACGAGGATTTCACGTAAGATAGAGAACTTAATGATTTTATACTCTACCGAATTTGATAACAATTTACTGAACTCCAGAATACATGGGAACCAAAGCGTTGACGAGAGTCGATAACCAAATTCTGTCGGATGTTTTCTAACAATCGACTATCTAGATTCGTTTTACAGCAGTTTACAAACTTTATATACGTACAGTGTCTTAAAAACAATAAGACTGAATAAAATAATAATTGGCCGTAGCTATCACAATAGCTTGTGAAAATCTGTTTTATCAAATGTGTGGATTGTTCGAAATAGAAATTATTTTAATCAGTATTAACCCTCCGTACTCTTATGTCAAAATGTTTAAGTTTTCAACCGCAAATATTTCCCATAATGCAGTTTGGTAATTAACCAAATACCCCTTGTTTGACAGACCTCAGTTAATCTATTAAGCAAGATATAATTGGTTAAATTCATAGTGAAACAAAAGAAAAACAGTGATTGGAGAAAATTCTGTTGCACAACTAGAGTGTCAGGGGTTAACAGTTTATCAGCCAACTAATTGGAACCGATGACGATTTTTCACTCGACAATACATGTATCAAATAAACTGTATGAGTTAATTGTAGAGCAGATTGGAGTTAGTGAATAATCGACGGAGCAGGCAACCTTTTCTAGTGTCATCGAAACACTTCATTTCCCGGCAGAAATTTTCCGACAGAAACTAGTGCAGTGGTGCCAACTTAACAGGATATCTCTTAATTAAAAAAAATGCTAATTGAAAATAACTTCCAAACAAAAAGAAAATATTCACCACACCTTCAGTGCAAATATGACTTGTTACAGGACAGCAGTCGTGGAATGGTCAAAACCCACGAGTAGACAGTTTCGCTCAAGGGCACTTTTGTCAATCAATAATCAGTAGTTTTAACCCTTTACCCATCGCAGATGATATCAAAATTTATTATTTTAAATATCATTTTTTTTTATTTTTTCAAAAATGTCAACAAAACCATATCATGAGACCCCTAGTTGGAACGAGCTCGACGAGCTCGTTCCAACGAGGGGCCACATGGTATGGTTTTATTGAAATTGTTTGAAAAATAATATTTTTTCAACTGCTGAATTTGCATATTACGCGGGCGGATGCGGCCGATTCGTTGGGTAAAGGGTTAAGCAAATATCCAATGAAAGACGCACAGGGTACTTCTTCTATTGAAAACTTGAGGGCGATTCCATTGTTGTTAACGCATGCGTGGAAAAATTGCCCACGCGTGGATTTTGACCTTTCCACCGCGACCTTATATCAACTGCATTGAGGCTATAGAGTAAATTGCTGTTGGTTGAAACAAAATCCTTTTAATATGTCGAGAAATTACTCTTACAGTCACCGAATTCCTCTTGTTTGATGTCTATTTGGCCTCATTACATCCAACGCAGGCATATAATGTATTATATTTTGTGTGACAGAGCTTTTTGAGCTCTGTCAAACAAAATATAATGGAATGTATCGTCAGTGTATCTTTAAAATATGAGAAAATCACCAAATCCCCGTTTTTGAATATTCCTATTTATTGAACACGTTTTACTGGTAAAATGGTTACTCAATTAACAAAGTTTCACTGTATTGCAAACGATAGCTGCATGCTGCTTTCTGTCGGACCTTTTATGGTCTCGATCCCTCATATTATGAGGGGATGTCGCCCTTGGAAATTTTGAAAATGTTGACATTATCAGTCAACTTCTAATTGACTTTTTTGTCTGATATTTTAAGGGTGCATGGACTATCGTCGTGTGACAAAATACTACAGAAGTCAACATATTCAACAAAATACTTAAGGTGGCGCCACCTCTTTTTTCCTCCGCATACCAACGTCTACGTGCATAATTATTGTTCATCAGTATTTATTATTGTGAAATATTTATTTTTATTTTATTATCCATACTTGTGTTTTGATGTTGGGAATACACGAGTTGTTTAGTGTCATGGGCCGACACTGACGATTTGGAAAAATTCCACTTACATACGTACCGTAATATCCGATTATATTTCTAGAATAACACTATGTGTATTGTGGTACATGATTTATTACGTTGATAAGTCAGTATGTAAACATGGGCTGATAATGACGCGGTTCAATTAAAACCAACATAAATTTGGTGATGTTCTGCCGACGATATGTTAAGCTCAATGCTTCATACTTTGTCTGTTTTCTGGTTATTGTTTTTTTATTATTATTATTAATTATTATTATTGTTGTTGATTATGTTGTCCTCTGTTCTTTTCTTTTGCTTCTCCCACTCGCTTGACCCTTTGAACCCGACAGGCCGCTTTACCGATGCATGAGTATGATACGTCATAATTTCATTAAGAGTTGTGGCTATTAAGTGAATGTGTGAGTTCACCAATCAATATTTTCAACGTGAAGCCTTAGGGCTGCACGTTGAAAATATTAATTGGTCTACCCCCAGATAATGAGTATGGACTCTTCCAATTGCTGTCATTGAACTGACATGGGCGATACCACTTGTGTTCAAAGGGATAATGTTTCAGCAACGTTGTGTTTGGTTTGTAACATGAATATATCACACAATCAGAATTTTACAAAACGTAAAGTAATAAAATATGAAAGCATGGATAGGTATCTAATTTTTTCACATAATTACCATCCAATAGCCTATTATACAAATACCATATCCGCATAAATACCTGACGTTGTAACATTGTGAGAGAGTTGGTTTTGAACAGTAGATATGTATGAATAGTTTCCTATATTTCGTTAAAGGTTTACCAAATACGACTATCAAATGAAATTTTCGAAAATGTTTTCAGAATAAATTACAAATTTTCATTTTGCCTCGAAAACATAGCCTATGACTCCTCAGTAGAACGAGGTTGACGAGAGCTCGTTCCAATGAGTGGCCATTAGCGATATTTTCAAGCCAAAAATTGATAAACTAATTTTTTGGTGAATGACGCTGGTCGGTTTTGTCAGTTACTTTAGGTAACGGGTGATAAGCTACGCATGTGAAATCTTAGAATCACAAATTCGTCAAGATTCCATACGAATTTTTTAACCTCGTTCACTAAATTCAGCCTGGGATTCAGTGAACCTCGACTCAGATCGACCTTGGTGAACTCGGTTCAGAAATTTCGTATCAAATCATGACACAATGGAGATCTTCTATGAAATCATAAAAGAGTCCTCAACTTTATCGATGGCTTTAGATTTCAATAGGCGTGTGTTCCAAGGAAGTATTAAGTGCGTTTCCGTATCTCATTTTCGGGCCTGTGGTCCAGTATGATCTCAAAACGGGTACTAGAAAAACGCACGAACCGTTGTTGCGAAACAAGTCAATACGACTCCAAGCCCGCAAGGAATTGTAGAAGGCTTTTCATATGTACTTAGTGAAGTGACCATCCGCCTTGGGCCTTAAATTCGATTCGATTCGATTCGAAATCGCTCGGATGATTCAATTCGATTCGATTTGATTCGATACCAGCAGATTCGGACATTTTCTTATCGTAGAGATGTTCTCAAAATCATACAAAAGTTTCCAGTTGAACTCTTCTTCTAACATCAGGTCTCCTGTACAGGAGACCTGATGATAGGAGAAGAGTTCAGCTGGTTCCGCTTATAAAACTTCTTTGATTCCGTTTTAGAATGTTCCGCTGTTTGCTCGAACAAACGAGTTTCCGTTGCATGCTTGAGTAGGGACTGGCAATATTTTTGCAATTGTAATATTGTGCAGTCTCTACAACTTGGAGAGCGATGAGATTCGATTCGTTTTGAAATTCTGTACTTGACTCAATTCAGGATTCCTTTCCCATTCTACCTGAAAGCCCTGCTACAGTCTCCTTTTAATTATCACTTTGTATCTTGTGTGTACACTTTTCGCGTAAAATAACATTGGCTGTCGACCAAAAGACGATGCAATGGGCAACAAATGGGAACGAACGATATATAATACTTTTACCCTTTATCCCTATAGGGCTGTGGAATTATATATGGCATTACAGAACCTTCTCAAAATTTAAAGACTTGTCCATTTTATTGAAATACAGTATCGTGTCGTACAAGACCATTCCACTTAAGAGTATAGGGTTCAAATGGTACAGTTACGCACAAGAATATTCCAAATGGTACCAAAATCATATTTTAGATTACTGTTTTTAGTTTTTGTTTCCTGACAAAAGCATGTTTCAAAACAGTTCTTTCGCCATTACCGATTTTGCTCTCAACCCGTTTTCAGTTTTGTTCCGAGGCACCGAAGCCATCTAAGTATACTTGGCTCAGATGATGCTTTCTTCAAAGACATACACAATCAAGTTAAGCAGATGACGGTTCTTTTCATACACGCTGAACAGATACTTGACAGGGTTGAGTTAATGGTGAGAATTTAAGAAATGGTGCTAAAATTCTCTCTGCCTTTTACAATACTGTTTTCAGTTGCGTTCCCTCATAATTGCATATTGCGAGAATAGTTACTGCGTTCTGGTCGGTCTCGGCTTCAGTCTGATTTTTGGCTTGTTCTGAAGCATCAAAGCGATTGGGTGGAGGTGGGGGGTGTAAACCTGATCAGTCCCAACTGTGATGCCTCAAGCCCCGACTCATCAAATATTCCATCATTAGGGCATGCCTTTAAGGAAGGGGTATGAAGGATAAAAGAATTATATATCGTTCGTTCCCATTTTCTGCCCATGACGTCGTATTTTCGTCGACAGTCAGTGTTATTTTACGGAAAATGCATACACACAGCACACAAAGTGCTAAATAAAATGAGACTGAAGCAGGACCCGGCGATTCTATAATTTCGGGTACAATGGAATCCTGAATCGAGTCAAGCAGAGAATTTCAAATCAAATCGGATCTCACCGCTCAAGTTGTAGAGACTTGAGATTATTACAACCGCAAAAATATTGTCAGTCCCTACTCAAGCATGTAAACGGAATCAAAGAAGTTTGGGAAACGGAACCCCCTTGAATGCTTCCCCTATCATAAGAAGAAGAGTTCAACTGAAGACACTGATTTTGAAGATGTAGTTGGAATATTAGTCAGTCGGCTTTATACTTAAAAACTCAAGACTTTAAAATTGATTTTGGATGTGTAAACTATACAAGCAGTAGTAGTGACGCAACATCCTATTTAATTAACATGTACCGTATTGGTAGGGAGCACGGTGGCTCAATGGCAGACTGTTGGACTTCTATGCTAGAGGAACCGAGTTCGATCCCCAACCAAGACCACTCGCGCTGTGTCCTTGGGCAAGGCACTTAATCCCGGTTGCCTACATGGGAGCACGATGACACCGTGTACTAAGGCGTACTGCACGTCGATGGTGCGCATGTCTTCAACCGCTGTAACCCTGCTTGACCAAAGCTTGAACAGAGTTAGAATCTTGAGGAGCTGACATTTGCTCGTCGATGCTCGGTGGTTCTCTCCGGGTACTCCGGCTTCCTCCACCCGTAGAGCTATCTCGTCCACGATTAGCCGGTGTGCATAAGTATGTGACCATAAAACACCAATAAATAAATATACCGTATCGGTACTCCAAATGGGTCCCCTGGGCCCAGAACAGACCGAATCGGGAACTGTAAACCTCCATTTGTATTGCCGTCTATGTGTGTGACATCCAGTACGGCTGACGTAGACTGGTCACTTTCCACGAGTGGACAATATTTCCACGAACATAATAATATTAGATTCCAAACACTAATTACAGAAATAGTCATCCAACATTTAAGTAATGAAGCACCGGGTACAACCCGGTGCTTCATTAATTATTTTTTTGCAGATGATGGCTTTTATTACCCAGTAAACGCATGCGTGTACATCACTGCCCACACGTGAATTACTACTAGTCCAAGACGACTGTACTGTATGTAAAAGTATCAAATCTCGTCTCGTAAGAAAGTTCAAGCAAAAGCGAATCGATATCTAAGACCCCAATCTAAATGAAAGTGCCCCGACTGCCAGCATTATTATGAGGTCATACCCCCTCCCTTAGCAAACCCCATGATCGAAGTAGATTTTCGTGAAAAGGATACAGATGCAGAATTTTGTACAACCAAATCGAGTTTACAGGCAGTGGAGATAAGAGTTCATTCGGCTTTGTGTTCGACCGACACAAAAACATACATGTTTGAACACCTTATGTTACGTTTATGGTGTTATGGACGAAAATACCATGACAATTTTATTACTTTCGTTTATTTTTCATACAATCTATCGATCTTCTTGTTTTCTCGAAACCATTGTAAATTACACTAATGAAAATCATATTCTTAATTTAAAAAAGAATAAATATAAACAGTTCAGACTAAAGATTTCGTGTTATGACTTTTATCTTCCATACGCAAAAAAACATTTTAACGCCCAAAGGGCATGATTGCTCGTAAAAATGTCACCATATGTGTTTTGTGGCATCCGTAGGTGGTGGTAAACGGTAGCGCCAGAATAATCCTATAAGCAGTGGAAATGTTTCCTGTATCAGAAATTGAATCACAAACGAGGGTTGAGAATTGACCCCGTCAGGCCGAAGAAAATTAGGAAACTTGCGTAGAGATTATCATAGACCTCTCAATCTTGGTACTCAGAATGCAATCGTCTTGTACAGAACTGCATACAAAAATGGGCGAATCTATACTGTAGTTGTGGGGAGGGGGAGGGAGTAATTAAAACATTAAATCTAGATTCCCATCATTCTTATGATTAAATTCTTACTGATCCTTCAGTTAGGAGGTTATTGTGTTGTCTACACACGGACACGACATTTTACTCTTCTCCAAAACTATTTGCATACAGGGTTGAAACTGTAGCATTTCAAGGCAAACCTTTTTTCAGATTACTCCGGTTTAGAATTTTATGAAAGAGGGAAGGAAGTAACACTGATATACTTATCCGTGTTAGTGCAAAGCTCGAGATGACACACAGAAGAGGATAACTTATTCCTTCACTCCAGTCCACCATAAATTTATCTAAAAAAAAAACGATTTGAGTGTGGGGTTGTAAGTAAAACCGATTTGTCCCGACTGCCATGGCCCAAGTCCCGACTATTCAAATATTCCAACAACATCATCACGGCATGCCTTCATAGAAGTCATTCCTTGATCATGCAGTTGGAGTAGTTTTATGAGCCTATCTTGATTATCCCTTTACCTAACACAAAAAGCAGTCGACACTTGCAAACAAAATTCTTGAATAACTATTTTTTTTTCATTTTTTGTCTCAAAAACATAGGTTATGACCCCTCATTGGAACGAGCTCGATGAGCTCGTTCCAAATAGGGGTCATAAACTATGTTTTTGAGACAAACAATTAAAAAAGTAATGAAAATTAATTGACGACTTTTGTGAAAAGCGCTGGACCGTTTTGGCCGTTACGTTCTGTAAAGGGTTATAGGAAATTTGTTTGCGGATTAATACATGCAGTTGTCTCACGTGGTGTATCGACAACGGAACTTCGTATTTAATTAGCACGTGTCGTACTCTCATGCAAATAGTCGTGCTGGGTCCCCGACATCCCGAGTCGGTGTGTGTGACATAGGAGCAAGTAACAAATTTAGTCTTGTAAGAAAGTACATGATTAATAGCAAGAACTAATTGATTTCTAAGACTCCAGTGGAATGTCTCGTATGTTTCACCTCCTAGTTGGGGGACCCCGGAAGTGACGTCATGTCACGTGACCCAGTGGCGTCATGTCGTGTTACCATGGTAACCCGCGTGGACGGCCATTTTGTAACGTCATCCCATAGTGACACGTGGTGTGAGTGCGCATGCGCAACGGCGTGTTGTTAGAGTGATACGTGTTTCCGTCGTCCATTTTGTATTCTGGAGGCCGCCATCTTGGTTACTATGGTAGCACGTTACAACGAGACAGGGGTATGTTCGTGGGGTATGTTCGATTGAATAGGAGTAGTTTCCCTATTCATTTAATTACCACAAACAACCCGACAAGTTGTACTATTTCGAATTCTTTCAGAATTCTCTGCTTCTGTCTATATATGCAATAGTTTTCGTCTAAACGACTATGTTACATTGTCCTGGGGTATACTCCAGTAGAGTAGAATAGCCTGGTAACTGGAACAGCTTTGCTTATTATTACTATATTTAGCCTTTCTGGTCTATTCTTGTTTGTTCTGACCCTTTGCCGAGCACTCTTATCGTTTCATTTATCCAGATCATTTATATAGATTATAACTAACCTATCAGATTGCTTGATTCCCCATAATCTGTATGCAGAGTTATCTCCCCTTATTACAACAAAGTCGTATCCGATTCTCGTCACCTCTATATCCAATGGCCATATCCCATGGAATCCCATTTTTGGAAAACACCTGTGGCTATGGAATCCCTTTTTTGTCATATGTGCTTATGTGAAGAGGCACAATGTGACACAATGTGCCCTAGCACATAGGCACATGCTGGATGTGCCGATATGTGCTTATATGTGCTTATGTGAAAAGGCACAATGTGACACAATGTGCCCTAGCACATAAGCACATACGGGTATTTGAGGATACCTATGGCCTGGTATTGGATTATTTGAGGATACCTATCGAGGATACCTTTTGGAGAATCCCTTTTTTGTCGTATTAGGCCATGAGAAATCCTCAATGAGGTCTAATGTAGTCTTACCAACGGCTTCCATCTTATCTCCAAAGCTCCAATGCCACTACTGATCTATGGTCTATCTGTCCTATCATTAGCTTCTACAGCAGTCTTGTTCCATTGCGGCCTTGTACCAGTACTATTGACTAAACTATCATCCATTAATATTGACTTGTATCACTACCTCCTAGCTATACCTTCGCCCAGGCCTTCAAAATATCCAATCAGATTTCCCCTGTTTACATATAAACGGGATATATAAGGCATTCCGTAATTGAGATTCCTAGTCGATTCCGTAAAGCTGGATTCCGTGATTTAACATCAAGACTCGAGGATATGGAAAGGGATTGATAACACCCAATTCAACAATGACTACAAGACTCTGAACAGATACAACTGACAACCAACCACTACAAAAAGCCTTGGAGCTTTGGAGATAAGATGGAAGCCGTTGGTAAGACTACATTAGACCTCATTGGGGATTTTTCATGGCCTAATACGACAAAAAGGGATTCTCCAAAAGGTATCCTCGATAGGAATCCTCAAATAATACAATACCAGGCCATAGGTATCCTCAAAAACCCGTATGTGCCTATGTTCTAGGGCACAATGTGACACTTTGTGCCTTTTCACATAAGCACATATGACAAAAAGGTTTTCTCCAGTAGGTATCCTCGATAGGTATCCTCAAATAATACAATACCAGGACATAGGTATCCTCAAATACCCGTATGTGCCTATGTGCCAGGGCACATTGTGTCACATTGTGCCTTTTCACATAAGCACATATCGGCACATCCAGCATGTGCCTATGTGCTAGGGCACATTGTGTCACATTGTGCCATTTCACATAAGCACATATGACAAAAAGGGATTCCATAGCCACAGGTGTTTTCCAAAAAATGGGATTCCATGGTATATGGCCACTGGATATAAAGGTGATGAGATTCGGATACAACTTCGTTGTAATAAGGGGAGATAACTCTGCATACAGATTATGGGAAATAAAGCAATCTGATAGGTTAGTTATAATCTATATAAATGATCTGGATAAATGAAACAACAAGAGTACTCGGCAAAGGGTCAGAACGAACAAGAATCGACCAGAAAAGCTAAATATAGTAATAATAAGCAAAGCTGTTCCAGTTAATAGGCTCTTCTGCTCTACTGGAGTATACTCCAGCACAAAGGAACGTAGTCTGGTAGACGAAAACTATTGCATATATAGATAGAAGCAGAGAATTCTGAAAGAATTCGAAATAGTACAACTTGTCGGGTTGTTTGTGGTAATTAAATGAATCGGGAAAATTCTCCTATTCAATCGAACATACTCTCCGAACATACCCCTGTCCTGTTGTAGGCCTTTGGGTAACATAGCAACCACGTGCTACCATAGAAACCAAGATGGTGGCCTCCAGTATACAAAATGGGCGACGGAAATACGTATCACCCTAACAACACGCGCTGCGCATGCGCACTCACATCACGTATCACTATGGGGATGACGTCACAACATGGCCGCCAACACGGGTTACCATGACAACACAACATGGCGCAACGGGGTCACGTGACATGACGTCACTTCCGGGGTCCCCACCGGGGTCCCCACCGGGGTCCTCCAACTAGGAGGTGAAACATACGAGACATACTACTGACTCCAATCCAGAAGAAAATGTCCAGAAGGAAAATTATTGGTCGTGTCACACCCGATACACCCTGTCCTAAGTTTTGTATAAAACGACTAGCAATCGAGCTTTGCATAATAAAACTTAAATAATTAAAAACTTTTCGTATTTATTTCAAAAACATAACTTATAATTCTCTCATTGAGTCAAGATGGATGAGCTTGTAAGGGGTTATAAGCTGTGTATTGTTGGCAAAATTGGGAAAAATACTAAAATGTGAAGGGCAATTTTATGAATGACACTGCCCGGATATGGCCGATATTGAAGGTAGAGAGTTAAGCAGGTCATATGTTGTGGTGTAGTACACTGCTGGAAAGGGCCTAAAGAGGCCTTTCTCTACAGTGTGTTCAATTTCAGCATATCGTCGCTAAAGTAAAAAAGTACCCAAGTTTTGTCGTCCTGGCTACGGAAAAGTTAATGAACGTGTTTCAAGGACATTTCGAGTAAATCCTTGTTATTTGTCAAACGTCTAGCAATATAGGCAAACAGAAAATCGTTCACCATATTTCTTTTGAGTCAAACGAAACGTTCATTCGCCCAATTCGTGCAGTTCTTTATCACATCCGTCAGTTTATTTCCCACGGTCACATGTGTGTTGGGACCATGCGGCAAAATTCAACAAAAAGCCCTAGAGCGATCATGGGGAGGTCAGGAAAAAATTGCAAACACGAAGTGGTATTTTTTTCAAACATTGCATACCCACCGCCTGTACCAGCTTTTTCCCCCATAAACTCTTTGACGACCTCCCCTCCTGCCCTCCTGTATACTAAAATGTTCTCTCCCAAGTACAAATATTGATAACTGATGATTTATATCAGGCGCATAGTCATGTGGGAGGGGGCACAATCATTGGACCAACGCAAGTTTCTCATAACATAGCCCCACAAAATGGTTTCCAATCAGGGCCGCCGAGAGTGAGGATGGACCCTGGAGCAATGTGTAGTACGGACGTTACTGTAAGTGGAGGATCTAGGGGAGTAGTTCTGGGGAGGAGTCCTCCCCCAGAAATTCTTTTTTATTTAAATTAGTGTTAGGAGAAGCATTCTCTTTCAGTGTCTTGACAATATCTACTCAATTATTTTCTTACAATTTGGGTAATATATTATTACCTGTATATCTGTGTGTATTAGTTTTTAGTGATAAAAACATAAATGGGATTGCCAACCAGCCATGTTCAAATATTTCATCAAGATTTATTGCCCTTGTTGTTCAAGGTTTGTTTATCCAAATTTAACACGTAACTTTTTAGTGATAATATCATGAAGGGGATTACGAACAGGCAGTGTCCAGGTATTTTATCTAAAGATATTGCCCTTGTCGCATTACCATTTATTGTCATCAATATTGAAAGAAATCCGTTCAAGGTTTTTTGGTTATTTTTTTTAATTTCAATTCAATTCTTTATTCACAGTATACATAATATACAGAATTTTGAGTGTTCAAGATTTATACAGGTTATTGTATACTGCAGGTGGTGTCATAGCCTGATTGGCTGTCTTCCAGGCATCCCCTAAGGACAACATTAACTTGGGTTTGGCAGCATGTAATACGAACTTTATGCTTGGCAGAAATGTGGGAATTTATGTGGCTAGAGTACTTGTTTCAGTTGATCGAAAAAGAATACACGTACAGTGTTTTCAAGTAAAAAATTAATTCTACGAGTAGGATTAAGAATGAAACCGACGAGCCTCTGGCGAGTCGGTTTCATTCTTAATTCTACGAGTAGAATACATTTTTTACTTGAAAACACTATACGTTTATTTTGTTTATCCCATGAATCTTCTACAGGGCAGTCGCGGCAAAATCGTGCTAAAATTCGCTACAAAACAGAGCGAGAAGTGAAGAGCACATTGGTCCAATTCGATCGACCAGCAAAATTGGCAAAAATAAACAAGGCGCAGTAATACATTTCTGTCTAAAAATAATTCCCCTACAAACTTGGGCTAAACTTGCGAAAATACTTTATTATATGAGCAGTGTGTGGTGTTTCTACTGGCATTGTGTAATACTTTCAAAAAGATTTAAAGAAATCAACAATCGAACTATTAATTATGCTAGACAAATGTGGTAGAGGCCAGAGGTCAACAAGTCAGTCGCTACTCGGGGAATAAATTCTTTCAGTGTTAAACCTACGGAGAAAATGTATCACCCTACTAGGTGAATAAAGAAAAAATGTATCCCAGACCTTTATTGTTCAAATAAACGGCCATTTATGGGATAAAAATAGATATGAGAGGTGCGTCTACACTTTTTACGCGATCATAATTTAATAGTACAGTAGAATACAGTAGAAGCTCGACAACCCGAAATGCGCGGGACCGACCGATTACTTCGACTTATCCTGATGTTCGAGTTATGCTCTTCGGAAGTATTTGGGGAATGTGGAAATCTTGAACACAATGACAATGAAGCCTGGGATCAGGACCCACGAAACCATATCCACACCATCTTAATTTAAAGTGTAGCTTTTTGGTGATAACATCTTGGAGGGGATTGCAAACCATCTGTGTTGAATCAATTAAATTGATTGTTAGATAAAATTTCGTAATCTGAAAAAAATGTCAGGAGACAAGACAAAAATCGATTTTAGTCCGCTGTGTAATGGACAACGACATAAAATCGCACAAGCGCAATCCCATGGGAGAATCAATCCCCCATCTGAGTCCAACAATGGCAAAAACCCGCAATGACGTTACTGTAAGTGGAGGATCTAGGGGAGTAGTTCTGGGGAGGAGTCCTCTGTGTAATGGACAACGACATAAAATCGCCCAAGCGCAATCCCATGGGAGAATCAATCCCCCATCTGAGTCCAACAATGGCAAAAACCCGCAATGACGTTCTGGGGAGGAGTCCGCTATGTAATGGACAACGACATAAAATCGCCCAAGCGCAATCCCATGGGAGAATCAATCCCACATCTGAGTCCAACAATGGCAAAAACCCGCAATGACGTTACTGTAAGTGGAGGATCTAGGGGAGTAGTTCTTCATTGCGGGTTTTTGCCATTGTTGGACTCAGATGGGGGATTGATTCTCCCATGGGATTGCGCTTGGGCGATTTTATGTCGTTGTCCATTACACAGCGGACTAAAATCGATTTTTGTCTTGTCTCCTGACATTTTTTTCAGATTACGAAATTTTATCTAACAATCAATTTAATTGCCACCCCAAAACTCGGAAAAAACGTTTGTATCAGACCCCCTCCCCACCCCCAGCCCGTTCCGATTCCTATCAGACACATTCAATTTCCGGTATATTTGGATAATTCACTTACATGCATTGTTATTACGCACTAAAATATAGTTCCTGAAATGTTTACCAATTTCAACCCAATTTAAACTGAAAAATATGGGAAACGGGCTTTATTTAACGGGATAGTTAGATAAATGTATTATCATGACCATGTGCATGTGCTGTAATTTGTATCAGATTCGAGGTCGTGTTTGCAATCGGATCGCAACTCGCCCCGATGGGCTCGTTGCGATCCGATTGTAAACACGACCTCGAATCTGATACAAATTACAGCACAAGCACATGGTCACGATAATGTATATGTATCATAAGTACCGCAGCACTTACAGGAAAACGCTTATTAATCCGATCGCAGACACAGATGTTCGACGTGTCCCAAAGGTCATTAAAATTGGTGCATTTGAAGCTCTTTATCAAATTATGTTTGTCAAAAAAGCTTCTTCAAATACACCATTTTTAATGCTATTTGGCACATGTCGAACACCTGTGATCGCAGACATGATTGCCATGTGTCTTATTTTGTCTAATTCTATCGAAGCTTAGAGATTTTTATTTCCCTATTGAAAGTTCTCACTTGTATTTAGTGTTTCTGGCTAACCTGAAAAGCCATTGTTAATGGGAGTCAAACGACATTTTCGAAAGCCAGGGTCACACGTGTCGGCCAGTTTTACGGGAGGACGAAGCCGGAGTGCTCGGGGAGAACCACCAAACAGCGTGGAGCAGCTGTCAGACTCCCCAACGTACTTTTTCCACACAAGCAACGTTAGGACTGATTGAAGACAAGTGCGCATTCAAAGTGCAGTACGCCTTAGTACTCAACGCCACTGGACCCCCGTGTGGGCAATCAGGTTTAAGTTCCCTGCCCAAGTGCACAACGCAGTTACTCCTAGCAGGGACCGAACCGGGGACCTTTCAGTTTGAAGCTCAGTGCCGTAACCACTGAGACACCGAGCTCTCAAAGCCAACATTATAATGTGCTTAGCGACCTCCAGAAGATAAATTGATACGAAGAATGTTACACACTTAATAACTGCTTATCGGTTGAAAGCTTTTTTATACAACCCCCGGCTACATGGCGGGGGTATATAGTATTCCTTGTCTCAGTCAGTCCGTTTGTCCGTTCATCCAGAAGTTGTATCATACCCTACATTAACACCTTTCAAGACAGCTATCTGAAATTTTGCACAATGCAAAATTACATTTGGCACATTTACCCTTTACCCAACGAATCGGCCGCATCCGCCCGCGTAATATGCAAATTCAGCATATTATTTTTCAAAAAATTTCAACAAAACCATATCATGTGACCCCTCGTTGGAACGAGCTCGTCGAGCTCGTTCCAACGAGGGGTCACATGATATGGTTTTGTTGAATTTTTTTTTTTAAATTTTAAAAAATGATATTTAAAATAATAAATTTTGATATCGTCTGCGTTGGGTAAAGGGTTAACATATTAGAAGGTCAGACGATCTATATGTTTTTGTCACAACTATCGCCCTTTATCAACTCAGGAAATTCCAAGTGTTTTTTAACTGGCTGAACCTTCATGGTGTAATCAACTTCTTCTACAACTGCTAATGTAGAGAGTTGAAACTTCGTATATGGTTACGCATGCCCTGAAGAAATGCAACATCTATAAAGTTCGGAAAAAATTGTTTCACCAAAGTTATTACCCTTTATCAACTTACAAAATTTCCTCCGTTTTTTTTAATTGAGGGTACATTATTGAGGATACCTTCATGGTGTAATCAATTCTTTTCACAGTTTGTAAAGTAGAGATTTTAAAGTATAGGATATGGTTAGACACACAATGAAGATGTGCAGCATCAATAAAGTTTGCAAAAAAATTATTTGTGCACAAAATTATTGCCCTTTATCGACTTGGAAAATTTCCGGTGTGTTTTATTGTAATTGAGGGTACCTTCACGGTGTAACCAACTCCTCCCACAGATTCTAACATAAAGATTTGAAACTTTAGGATCTGATTACGCATGCCCTGGAGATGTGCAACATACATAAAGTTAGCGGAAAAATATTTTTTCACAAAATTATCATATCAAATCAAGTCACTCGTACATTTGGTAAAGAGGCGTGGGTACCTTTTTGCATCACCCTATAGTGACACTTAATAGTTTTTATGACAATGTCCCAATGGTCTGTAATCTGTCAATGGTCCGTGGTCTGTCATCCTCCATCTGTCACCCAGAAACAAAAGTTTCATTTCTGTAATGCTTGCTAGCCATGGTATTGCAGGCGTGGTATTGCAGGCGGGGGCATATGCCACCCTCGGTGTTGCTTTATTTATTTATTTATTTATTTATTTATTTATTTATTTATTTATTTATTTATTTATTTATCTATTTATTTATTTATTTATTTATTTATTTATTTGTTCGTTCGTTTTTAAACATTTCTGACTTTTATGGTGACTGGGTAATGCAGAGATACAAAAAAATGAAAACTTCTTGTCAACACGCTATAACGACTTCACAACTTTTTATAACGATTTTTTTTTAAGTTTGTTTTTCACGACTGACCGTTATGCTCGTCCGTAGAGATGAGAAATTACCCGAAAACCTTTACAATGTAAAATCGTACAAAAATACAATTTGTACAGACAACAAACAGGAAATAAGAGTATTGCTAATTTCCCTGCGTAAGTATTTTTTGTTACATCATTGGTTTATTTTAAAAAATTCTTAAATATGATATTTGAATCGCATATTGAAATGTTGTCATTTATTATCAAAGAAATGCCCGTCGGTTGACAAACGCATTTTGTTTATAGCCCTTTACCTAACATAGCGGCCAGAAACGGCCAGAAAATTAACCAGAATAAACCTACCACGACAGCTGCCCAACACCTAAAATATCTCGGAAGTTTCTCAATAAAACACACAAATATGGATATCATTAGAACCAGCTCGACGACCTGGTTCTAATGATATTCATATTTGTATGGTTTTATTGAAAAATTGTGAAATATGTTTTCGAAAAATGTTAAATTTAATTTATTTTTTAAAAATACTGTGTTGGGTAAAGGGTTAGCTATCTACACGTTCACTCTGAGAAGGCTTGAAAATGCTATTGGATTCATTGAACACAAAAAAATCATCAAATCTTGTCTGGCAGCCGTGTCAAGCCAAAGGTCGTCTGCTTATACTGACGACACGTGTTTGGAAACAACTGCCCAGATTATAAAACTCTCTGATAAAACTGTCAATCTCCAGACCACGGACGGTGCGAATATTCCATTTTAGACTTACATGTGTTGACAATTTGGAACCTGATTAACCCTTTACCCAACGCAGACGATATCAAAATTTATTATTTTAAATATCATTTTTTTAAATTTTTCAAAAAAATTCAACAAAACCATATCATGTGACCCCTCGTTGGAACGAGCTCGACGAATAATATTTGTTCAACTGCTGAATTTGCATATTACGCGGGCGGATGCGGCCGATTCGTTGGGTAAAGGGTTAAAAAACACTTTGTTTTATTCATCCTGGTTCGTCTTTTATAATGTTTGAAAATATTTTACGCGAATCGTTTTTCATGGAATTCAAATTTCAATTCGCCGATAAATTGTTTATTAGCACAACCTCCTATAACAGCTTGCTAGCCTTGCGCTCGAGAATTTCTTCCATATTAGTGTTTTTTTATATTTTCTTCCTGATTCTTATTCATTTCTCAGTATATAGATGCGATGCCTGCATGTTTGTACCATTCACACGAACCCATTCATTCACTGTGACGTGATACAGACAAAGACAGACTGAGCCTTCTCTGCATAATGTATCACTGTTATTCGATCATTATTATGTATTATCATGTCAGTTTACATTCCAGAATAATATCCAACCTTGTCCACTAGACTAGAGTACAGTTGTTTGTCACGAAGGTATGAAGGTAAGTCTCTCTCTCTCTCTCTGTCTTTGTCTCTGTCTCTCTCTGTCTCTTCTCTCGACCTCCCCCCACCCCCCCCCCCCCCACTCCTCTCTCTCTCTCTCTCTCTCTCTCTCTCTCTCTCTCTCTCTCCTCTCTCTCTCTCTCTCTACCTCTCCAACTGCACTTAGCGACGGATTCAAGTGAGACGGTCAGGCGCACACCCACTATTATATTTCCTAATTTTCCAACACAATCAAATATTTTGCTTATACCATGGTACCTTAAGTATTTCTTCCAAATACCCCGGTTTGCCACGGTATTTAACATGTGGAAAAGCCGCATTTCCGGTCACATGGTCGTGATACAACCTGAACTCATAAAGTAGATAGTTGCTCGGTGAATTTGTGTGGTAGACCAATCACGATATTCAACGAGCAGCCCCAAGGCTGCGCATTGAAAATATTAATTGGTTTTCCCCCCAAGTAACGAATATAGACTCAACCAATTGATGGCTATGGACTGGCTAAGGGATATACCATCAGGGTACAAAGAGTTAAGGACAATACCAATGTGCAGCAAGCTACTTTTCGTGTAGTAGCACACTGATCCCACGTTATCCCCGCCCTCTGGAGGACTTCAGCTATCCGATTTCCTCGACGATTTGGATTTAACTCTCTCGCCCAAACTTATCACAATTCCTTGATCCTTCCTTATAAAAAAAGTACCATGGTAAACCATGGTAAATCCCAAAATACCCTGGTAATACCATGGTATACCATGGTATTACCAGGGTATTTTGGGATTTACCATGGTTTACCATGGTACTTTTTTATAAGGGTTCCCCCATCCCCAAGACGATAAATACTTTTAAGGTTGGGCCCAACAATACGACAGCTTTATATGAATAAAACATCAACATTCAGCTTTCGCGTAATACCAACTTTTACGCTATAATTCTCCCTTTCTCAGCCGACACCCGCCTTAGAGTACACAATCAAACTTCATTTTCTGAACTTAGTTCGATAAACTTCAACGACCAGTAATGCTGTTCGGGGGCGCGGTGGCACAGTAGGTAGAGGTGCAGGCTGCAAGCCGAGAGAACCTCGCTTCGAATCGTATCTGCGGCAAACAAGTTGTGTCCTTGGGAAAGACAGTTCAGCCCCTTTGCCCACGTGGGGGCACAGTGGCGTTGTGTACTAAGGCGTGCTGCACGTCGATGGTGCACCTGCCTTCTACCAATGCTAATCCTGCTTGTGTGGAGGTAGTATGTTGAGGAGCTGACAATTGCTCGCCGTTGCTTGGTGGATCTCTCCTGGTACTCCGGCTTCCTCCACCCGTAAAACCGTCATGGTCATGATTAGCCATTGTGCAGAAATGTGTGACCTTTAACACCAATAAATAAATAAATAAATAAATAAATAAATAAATAAATAAATAAATAAATAAATAAATAGTAATGCTGTTCACTGTCTTTTCGCTTATGCATTCTTGGAGAATAACCCGAATGATTTAAGATTGCTCCATTGAAGTTGCATTTCATTCATTTTTCCAAATTCAAATAAACTGGATTATTGCTGTTAAAAGCTTATTGGAAAAAAATCGAATGATATTTTGAGAATCCCTACTTACTGTGCACCAGTAGACTGAACGGTGTGCAGATGTTCGTTGATGTTTTTCTTGAAAACATTTTCCCGATGTCGGGACTCAACAACAGCATGTTTCACTTTAAATGGAGGCGCACACAAAACAGCGCGCCACCCTTTTTCCAAATCGAAAGACTGGGCATCGACCTTTATCACACTGTCGCCGTAAACGAGCAGATTTACTTTTGTGAGTAGGGAGTGTTAGTGACAATTCAATCACACAATGCATCGAATCTGCAAAATTATATTACCCCCCCCCCCCCACCACCCCCACCCCCTCCCTCCCCACCCCTTGCCGTTTTTTTTCTGTTTATGGTATCCGTTGCATCAAAATACTTCCTGTTTGAGTTGAAACACTGCCGTATTAACCTTCGGGATACAGATGGCCAACATATCTTTTTCATTAATACTTTTAATAAACACGTTGAGGGTTTAAATTAATTTTGGTGCTCTGAATTTGTTATTCAAAATTTGTTTTATTACAATCTCCAATCATTTGTAATAATACAACTTTATATAAACAAACATACTATTTGAATTTGACTAAATTTGAAACAAGAGCATGGAAAATGTTGGCTTTTGGCCTGGTACCCTCAGTATTTGAAAGCCCTGATAATGGCTTCTAGCACTCAGACAGTTAAGGAAACTGATTTTTGCCTGAGAGCTATACACAAAATGAAAGGGTAGGGTGGGGTTCAATTTTCTAGTTTCACACTGTCAAGAAGTTAATAGATGTGAAGAAAAGATATCTTTGTTTGTGTAAATATCTTGGGCTAATGTTATATTGACAATTCTGTTGCGTTTTATGTCCACATGTGTTATATGAAGATATTAGCTCTTGTAAATGAAAAGACTAAAATAGGGGCCACTATTGTCACATTGTATTTGTGTCGATTTCATTTTTCGACGTACATGTTTGCGCTGAGAGAATCAGCGGACGTGACAACCGTTACTTATTCCCAGTTCCTATTTCGACATTCATTATCAACTGATAATATCAGTTGATAACGAATGTCGAATAGGGAACTGGGGGTACGTAACGGATGTCACGTCCGTTTTCTCTCGATGTATGTATTTGTTACTGTGTGCCCTACCAATTGTTCCATAGGGTAGTGCAATAAACTTATCTTTATTCAACAAAGGTGGATGGGTCATTAGTAATACCCGATTTCATTTTATAACACGGAAATGTCGTCTGTAAAACCATATGCGCTTTGTAACAATCAGAAGAAAATCGTATTCTACTTGAGTGGGACAATTATTTTTCTTTTAGGGGGAAATGCAAGGATCGATAGGCACCCATAAATGTCGTCCGTTATGGTCAGGAATATCTGAGACTGAGAACTTTAAACGAAGTCCAAATAAAAGTACCTCCGATTTCAAAGAAGGCAGTTATCACTGGAATGAATTCCTTCCCAAACTATATGTTTGAGGGACAGTCCCAGGGTAATCAGCCTCTCATTCACTCAACAATTGGGTAAGCAGCATGTGGCTACCCTGAGACCTGTGAACTAACCCTTATTCTGTGGCACATACTATAGCTTATGGTCCGTGTTTAAGCGAGTTTGATGACTGATCCAGTGAGGAATGTGAAGAAGGTATAATCGGGAAAAAAGAGCACATTCGGTTATTTGGGAAAAAAACATCGGAATTATTGATGTGGGTTGCGTGAAAGATTAAATCATGGCTGCGAGGTTTTCGTTGGCTAGGGAAATATCTGGGGCAATTTCTCGGTCCTCGTCCGAGCAATGCCTGTAGTTTGTGTACTTTTAGGCGCTAATCTAAAAAAATGAGAAAAAGGGCGTTACCTTATTTCAAGTTTTTCTTCTTATTGTTTCATCAATAAGCAGTCTTCGAGAACCAGGCCGCTTTGGTGCTCATTCATTTTGTTTTTATCCGTCATAGATATTTTATTAATTCGATCATACACAATTGTCCGAATTTATTACATTCAACTCTGTAATGTACTCTTGGTAGAATATGCAGATAAGAGGAGATCCACTATGTTTTTTAGTGGAAATAGAAATTATTCCACTGGTAGAGATGACAGAAGAACACATATCAAAGCCACACGTGAAAATATGTCACATTACAGTCTTCGTGGACTGGTCTTAATCCAGTGATGTCCACGCATGCGTTTACCAGGAAATAAAAATCACCATCAGCAACATTTTAATTAATTAAGCACCGGGTTGTACCCGGTGCTTCTTAAATTAAATTTTTGATGATTATTCCTCTAATTTGTGTTAGGAATCTAATATTATTGCGTCCGTGGAAATATTGCCCACCCGTGGAAAGTGACCAGTCTACGGCGGCTGCACTGAATTTTTCGTCAACACGATAGAAATAATTTGGATATCTATTCTATACTAGAATTTCAGTTGCTGTCTTTGTCGTGAGTGACGTAACCTGTCCCCCTATCCTCTACGGGTCTGATCGACTTCAAACTCGGCCTGTGTGTATTCCTATCCGATATAACCAAATCGACATGTCTGGGGGCAGTACTGTGTGTTATTTACTGTAAACTGGCAATTGTGTGGCAAGATAGGGATTTGTATTGTAGATAAAACAATTTTTGAAGTTGGAGCGTTCTATGGTATCACTGATTTAACTCCAAATTTAATTCTTCCATTATTTGCGCGATTAGATTTAAAAAATATTCATCCCTGAAATGCCACCTATCGAGAAACTATGTGTAGCTGATGGCCATCCTCTAGTATACTCTCATAAAACGTTTGCTTTTTATTTTATTAACCCTTTACCCAACATAACGGCCAAAACCGACCAGCACTATTCTCAAAAATCCCCAATTAATTTTCATTATTTTTTCATTTTTTGTCTCAAAAACATAGGTTATGACCCCTCGTTGGAACGAGCTCGCCGAGCTCGTTCCAACGAGGGGTCATAACCTATGTTTTTGAGACAAAAAAATGAAAACAAAAATAGTTATTTAATAATTTTTTTTCAAGTGTCGTCTGCTTTTCATGTTAGGTAAAGGGTTAAATGGGTTTGACATTCGTTTTTCAGAAAACAGTTGCTACGAAAATACTAAGGAACGGGAACGTGACTGTACACTAAAAAGCTACAGATCGCCGTTTGGTGTTACCGGCGAGTACTTCGTGTTGGACTGCGCGTATGAATATGTCGGTGGTCATTTGAGTGGTATCAACAACAAATTCTTCTGTCTGAAATAGCAACGGTTTTTCACTTTCTATCTTGAAACGGTCAGATTTCGCCATTTCATCAATATTCATTTATAAACAACGTTAAATGATGCCAACACACTGACTGCCATAGCGTGGACGAATGGAGTTACATTTTATCTTCAGTCGTTAACGTAAACCCTTATATTTTAGCAAGTGAAGAAACGATTTTTTTCACTGGCGTTCCGCCTAACTTTAGTGTGTTTTTTTTAGAAAAGATGAAATAAATAATCATGTAAATTAATAATATATATATAATATCGGTAATTCTATGCAACACGATAATATCATATTTACGAAGGATATGACGGGAGACAACTCTAATGGGATTGGACCTTATGTTTATATCCTAACTCCATCGTCGGATTGGAAATCAAGATCGGTCCAGGAATATTCGCGCTTGCCTGTCTATTTTAGTATACAGGATTAAACCCGTACGCCTTTTGAGTCGGCGAGTATGGTACTCTTTGGTGAAGTTAGTGCATATCTCCTGACTTCCACTGGAAACATTCATAAGCTGTGAATGAAACCTCCTGGTATATTATGAACCTATTAAACCATGCGTTATTTATTTATTGATTGGTGTTTAAGGTCATATACTTCTGCCGAATAGCTAATCATGACCAAAACCATGCGTTCAAGAAATGCATCGACCTGTGCAATAGGCCTACTATCTTCTACCAGGGACATCGCGAAGATGACCCATTGGGGGGGGGGGGGGGGGAGGGGGGGGTGAACCCAATTTGTCCCGACTATCATGACTCAAGTTCCGACTAATTTAACCCTTTACCTAATACGAAAAGCAGCCGACACTTGCAAATAAAATTTTTGAAGCAATAATTTTTTTTGGATTTTTTGCGTCAAAACCATAGCTTATGACTCCTCATTGGAAAGAGCTCGTTGACACCTCTGCACCTCACCCATAGTTACACCCGTGTCTACTGCAAGTGATCAAATTTGTTTTTCAGTTATAATTTCTTGTAGGATTCGAAGACGGCGACACCGGGGTGCACAGGGGCACGTACGTCCTCTCACACATCTTTTACCACAGATTTACTTCGACATTGGACAACGACTTGAAAATATTGAGATATTATCGGCAAATGTAAACAAATTTAGTTGCATTTGCCCAATGTTTTCCCCTTTGGTACTGTGGCCAATTTCTCCCACTTTAACCATTTTTCAACCCAAAGGCTTACCTTTGGGTTGAAAGATAGTTTAAGTAGAACTAGACTAACACTGACTAGAATATAACATAGGCACCAAAAAGCCTAGCGGGTATTTGTACATTTGGCAATATAAGATTATAATATTTGTGTCACTCGAGTGGATGTTGCCAGTGGTCTCAAAGGTATCGTATATAACGTTAGTGCAAACTCATACCCTACCCCCTCCACACACACAATGACCTGGTGGTTTAAGTGTTGGACGCATGATTGCCAGGATGGGGTGCCGAGGGTTCGACTCCCGACGGGGATCAGAAACCAACGTTCTATACATCTGGAACTTAATTAGACACCCCTGAAATGTTTCATGACAGTGTAGTTGCTGTTACTGATTATGTTTTAATGATATCTATGCACACAGTACATTTCATCTCGTGAAAAACATGATGTTTCTGGTTGATAGCGTACCCCAAACACACCCCCACCGTCCACGTGAAGCATGCTTCCCACGAATGTCACAAAAAATACTATTATCCACATGCAATATCTGGGTATAAAACAAGAAAACTTGTCTCTTCTTTTATCAGTAAATGTTGACATGGCAATGAGGAGACTGTCAAAGGCACTAAGATGGCAAATCGTTGACATGCATGCAACAGTCATGTCATTCAAATCTAGTGGAAGGCAGCCTGCCTATAGTCATTCTGTCATCAGCAAACTTGTCAGAAAACATCAACAAACCAACTACGTTAAGGACTGACCAAGGCCTGGACAACCCGAAAGACCTTTCCTCAGGAAGATCGGAGTCTGGCACACCTCGTTGGGCGTGAACCCTTTGCTTCAGGTGGGGTTTTGAAACGCCTTTGGCTCCCCAACAGACGGTCGTGCAACAGAACTGTCCGAAACCACCTCAAAGCACAGGGCATGAGGTCCAGAAGGATCATCGAGCGTCCAGCTCTGTCCGATCTGCATGAAAGACGACATTTGGTGTGGTGGGGGATCAGTAATGATCTAGGGATGCCTCTCTCTTGATTGTAAACTTGATATGGTGACTGTACGTGGACAACTCAAAGGTCATCAGTACATCTGGGACATTTCCAGTCCGGTTGTCGTGCCTCCTTTTGACAACCACCCGTTGGCTACTCGCCCTGTATTCATGGACGACAATGCAAGGAAACATTGTTCCAATGCTACGAGAGCATTCATTCAGAACAACGCTATCACAACACTACCCTGGCCTGCAATGAGCCCGATTTGAATCCCTAAGAACACATCTGGGACTTTCTCGGACGTCGTGTGCAAGCAAGGGATTCGCCTGTAGAGAATTTGGCCGATTTGGAAGCTGCATTGCATGAGGAGTGGCTGTGGTTGCCTCCGGACCGTATCAGAATGCTCTCTGGTAGCATTAGGAGGAGGGTTCTGGCTGTCATATCCGGGCACGTGGTGGATACACTCGCTTCTGACTTCAGACACTGCTATTGTGTTCAAGAGATCACAAGTTACATTGTTTGTCAGTAATGACAGGCATTGTTTCATTATGGGCCGTTCCAGCACCATACTTGTCGAGAGAACATTTTTCCATCAAAACCATTAGTGACAGATATGTGTAATTAGTGCCATTAAAATTCTCCTCATTTTCATGATTGTGTTGTCTTTCATTTGTCAATAAACCATTCGTTCCGCAAACAGTAACTTTTAGCCATCTGAAAGACGGCATGATAGTAATGACAGTTTCTATTAACACCACTGCAAAAAAAAACAGGGGGAACTTAGTTATGTTCCAGGTGTATAAATTCCTCTAAAACATTAGTGTGTCACTTCGAAAAACACACACAGGACCGTGCCAGTCTTCGCCTGGGGCCAACCATAGCACTTTCTTTGTAATGTAGTCAACGCGTTCCATACTTGAACCAAGTAATCATGAGGACTTCATCTAAAAAGCTGGATTCCAGCCATCGTTTTTGACGGTGTGCAATGGTCTAGTGGTTTAGGCGCTGGACTTCTGATTGCCAGGCGGTGTTGTCGAGGGTTCGAATCGCCGGTGGGGGATCAGAAACCAACATTCAAAATTCCTCTAAAACATGATTGTGTCATTTGAAAAACACACACAAGCCCGTCCCAGTCTTCATCTGAGGCCATCCACAGCACTTCCGTCGTACTGTAGCCAGCGCGTTTCACACTTTCATGCTGCTGCCGAAAGAAAGATGAACCAAGTAATCATGAGGACTTCATCTAAAAAGCTAGATTCCAGCCATCGTGTTTGACGGTGTGCACTGGTCTAGTGGTTAGTCGCTGGACTCCTGATCGCCAGGCGGTGTTGCCGAGGGTTCGAATCCTGGGGGTGGGGTGGGGGGGGGGGGGGGGTCAGAAACCAACATTCAAAATTCCTCTAAAATATGACTGTGTCATTTCAAAAACACACACGAGCCAGTCCCAGTCTTCGTCTGAGGCCATCCACAACACTTTCGTCGTACTGTAGCCAGTGCGTTCCACACTTTCATGCTGCTTCCGAAAGGAAGATGAACCAAGTAATCATGAGGACTTCATCTAAAAAGCTAGATTCCAGCCATCGTTTTTTTACAGTATGCAATGGTCTAGTAGTTTAGTCGCTGGACTCCCGATTGCCAAGAGGTGTTGCCGAGGGTTCGAATCCCGGGGGGGGGGGGCGGATCAGAAACCAACATTCAGAATTCCTCTAAAACATGGGTGCGAATTTTTAACCTCAAAAACACACACACACACACACGCACACACACACACACACACACGCACACACAGTCTTGTCTACCCTACATACCGAGGTACCCCATTGTTTGTCCTTTGTGTGGACTAACGGTTTCTACCTCGTTTTGCCGGTACAGTTCTGGGAAAACAACCGAGGTAAAGGGTTTCTTTTGTCTTTTGTACCTCAGTAAGGCGAAACACGCAAACTCTTTTGTCTAGTTACCTCGTCAAGTTGGTAAAACAAACCCACCCTCACACATACACACACACACACACACACACACACACACAGAGTCTTGTTTTCCCTACATACCGAGGTACCCCATTGTCTGTCCTTTGTGTAGACTAACGGTTTCAACCTCGTTTTGCCGGTACAGTTCTGGAAAAACAACCGAGGTAAAGGGTTTCTTTTGTCTTTTGTACCTCGGTAAGGCGAAACACGCAAACTCTTTTGTCTAGTTACCTCGTCAAGTTGGTAAGACAAACGCACACACACACACACACCCCATTGTTTGTCCTTTGTGTGGACTAACGGTTTCTACCTCGTTTTGCCGGTACAGTTCTGGAAAAACAGACGAGGTAAATGGTTTCTTTTGTCTTTTGTACCTCGGTAAGGCAAAACACGCAAACTCTTTTGTCTAGTTACCTCGTCAAGTTGGTAAGACAAACCCACACACACACACACACACACACACACACACACACACACACACACACACACACACACACACACACACACATTCCTGTAAGTGTTTCAAGTGAGGACTCTTCTTCCAAACCTGAGGAGTGGGGACTTCGTTGTTTCTTGTTCCAGAGAGGCGATCATTGATATGTACCTTCAATTGGACAAAGCCGGTCATATTTCGACTTAATGCATCGAGTAGCCTCCCCTATATCGCTTTTTGTATTTTGGGTTTTCTCCATTCCATGTGGGGATTTGCAGTTAACACCCGTTGTGTTTGAATATTTTATGTTTCTGAATTCAGGGGATAATTTTCGGCATTGTGTCAGGGAACTAACGGGGACCATTTTTCACACACTTGGTCTATGTCTCACGTCAGAGGCAATTTTTATGAAGTGAAATCCATATCAAGCGGGTACAGTTTGCATACTTTGGCCTGAAATCAAACAAATGAGGAAATATACGCCTGCCTGCTTGCACTGGGGACTGAAGACTCTTTGCCGACTCGACGACGAATGTCAATTTATTTATATATTTATTTATTTATTGGTGTTTAAGGTCACTTTTCTGCAGCTATGGCTAATTGTGACCCAACAAGGGTATAAAGTCAAGTTTAGCCAATCGTTCACAACCACACTGCCCACTTGTGAGGTTGATTTATTGGTGTTTAACGTCATTGTCAACACCTAGGCTATATATCATGGCGCAACATAAGTATAAAGTCAGCTTTTGCCAATCGTTTATGCCTATGTTGCCTACTTACTGAGGGATTTCACCCCAGCGGCGTTAGTTGCCAGGTTCTATTTTACCAGTGAGGGAAAACAAATTTATCTCAGTGGACATGCAGACCTTCACTTCCCGGCCATCCCACAGTGGCCCATTTTAGAGGACTTCCACTCCATGCATTAGTGACCGGGTCCTATTTTACCAGTAAAACTGAACATGTTTACCTCGGTAAATAAGCACTTCTTCACTTCCCGGACAACGAATGTCAAATTCGCCGGAAGAGACAGGTGGTGGTACTTAGCGGACGGGGTGAATTTTAATATGTACAAGTTGGCTGCTGAAGAATCACTCTGGCGAAGATTGGGGTTTTGTTGTGGTGGAGGTGTTTGTAACTATAGAAATGTGCATGGATAACATTTCCCCTGTGGCGGTGGTACTGATGATGGCGGGATACATGTAGTTTTTAGGATAGTGGGCCTTCAGTGTATTGGGTCTTCGGAATAACAGACGACTGTCAGACGTTCGGGGTAGTGGGACTTTGGAGAACTGAGCATTCGGGGTAAAAAGATATTCGGAACAACGGACGTTTTGGATATTCGGCCTTCGGATTAAATTACCTACAGAGTAGTGTGCTTTCGGGATGTCTGACTGGGGGGGGGGGGGGGGGTGAACTCTGAGCTCATTCCAATGAGGAGTCATAACCTATGTTTTTGAGACAAAAAATGAAAAATAATAAAATTTGAATGGAGATTTTTGTGAATAACCCTGGCCGGTTTTGGCCATTACGTTGGGTAAAGGGTTCAAAGAAAATTTCTCATATTGCATTAAGTTGAAAGTTTAGGTTCCGACAGAGAGTTCAAATACTAACCCAGACACTCGATTTGAACGAACTTGAATCTGACCCTCCTAGAGATGTTGTATACCAAATAGGGAAGGATCCAATTGATGGTTCTGGAGAAGATTTTTTTAATTTTGGAAAAAAGGTTATGGTGCTATCAGTTATGCCCCTTGTGGTGCACCCTGTGGGCGTTGCAACTTTATTAATCTGAACAAACTTGAATTGAAACTAGCTCATCTCCGCCGCCCCTCCCCCCTCCCCCCCCCCCCAAAACAAAATGAATAAAGACTCATGAATAAAACCACCACAACCTTTTGATAGCCATCATATCTTGATGGCTTGCCCGAGTCACGAATAAAAACAATGTCAAAAAAAGCTGAAAATTGAACAAGGATGGAACAGTCATCCCCATTATTATTTATTTATTGGTGTTTAAGGTCACATATTTATGCTCAATGGCTAATCATGACCGCAACATGGAAATCAAATCAAGACAAAGCGAGAGTTAATGTCCATGTTGCCAATTTTTTTTTTTGGGGGGGGGGGGGGTGGGGGTTGCACCTCCACAAGCATTGGTTACTGGGTCCTATTTTGCCAGCAAAACAGAGCCTCTTTACCGCAGAAAATAGGCTCTACTTCACTTCCTAGGGTTCCCACGGGGAAGTCATCCGCCATTAAGACATGATAAATCTGATAATTGATAATCTCGAAACTAACACAATAACCCAGAGTGTGTTTGAGTGGGGACTATTAGTTCAAACATAACTACTGGGACCATCCAGGTGCTGTAGAAAAAGAACATTATATATAATCTCATACTTAGGGGGAAATGGAGAGTTCTCTGGGTATCTCTAGTAGTAAATTCACTAGATTCCCACTTGAATTCTCAAATTTTATTTTAGGTTATCAAAGTTAGATAAATTCCTCATCACTACCCATTCATTTTTGGTAAACTGCATTTGACTTTAAGTCACAGCTTTCTATCAGAACTCATCATTTAGTCCCATTCGGTTTAGATTGTCAACAATATCCTCAAATCTAATATAGAAAACAGGACATGTACATTGTCATGATGACTTGCCTGTATTTGACACATTAGATAAAAATGAATACGACTGAGTGGTTGGCCAATACCGTGTAGTTTGGACCAACACAATCCTTGGAGTGTGTTTGACAAGGGGTTTGAATTTGAACATCATGAATGAGGACTCTCATAGTCTCCTGAAGACGAGCATCAAATCTATTAATTTCACTGATAAAATTATATATTTATCGAAGCGATGTGTTGCCCCATAAAGAGAGGCCTTATGCGGACGGGCAACATGTCTTCATTTGTGCCACCCTACAGCACCTTTTATTTGATCAGATTTGCCCATCTATAAGGTTTTCTGGGAGGTTGTCACTTTTAGGGCCTTGGTTGCCCCCATAAAGAGGGGCCTTACGCGGACGGGCAACATGTCAATCAACTCGTCTTCATTTGTGCCACCCTACAGCACCTTTTATTTGATCAGATTTGCCCATCTTGAAGGTTTTCTGGGAGGTTGTCACTTTTAGGGCCTTGGTTGCCCCATAAAGAGAGGCCTTATGCGGACGGGCAACATGTCAATCAACTCATCTTCATTTGTGCCACCCTACAGCAGGTGCCATTTTTCCTGTTTTGATGGAATAAAAAATGTCAAAATGTCAAATAGGGAATAAGTTACAAACTTCACATCGCTATTCAGATTTGAAGTGTAATTTAGCTTTTGGTTTCTCACGACGAACAAGGGATCAGACTGAGTATTTCCCTCCATCAAGTTTGGGAACAACTCGTCGTGATATGACCTTGCAGACAGGAACGACGTTAAACCCAGGTCCCCGATCATTCAGTCATTAGTACTCAAAGGGTGTTTTCTGACGAAAATGCTCGGCGTGACTAAAAATCCCCCAAATTCAGGCCTCTGGCGGCGTCAAACATTTGTGTTCCAGAAAGTTTCTACAGGCATTAATTATTAAATTTGACTGAGAAAAATACACATGTTCGTAATAAATGTCTTCTGCATTTCGCGGTCAGATTAGCTTCAAGGGCCACCTCCGAACATTTAAATGAAATGTTATTTTATAGTCTAGTTTCGGCAACCGCGTTGTGTCCTTGGGCAAGACACTTCACCCCCATTGTCCACGTGGTGGCACGGTGACGCTGTGTACTAAGGCGTACTGCACGTCGATGGTGCACCTGTCTTCAACCAATGCTAACCCTGCTTGTGTGGAGTTGGTATGTTGGGGAGCTGACAGTTGCTCGCCGTTGCTCGGTGGTTCTCTCCGGGTACTCCGGCTTCTTCCACCCGTAAAACTGTCACGGTCAAGGTTAGCCATTGTGCAGAAATATGTGACCTTAAACACCAATAAATAAATAAATAAATAGTCTAGTTTCACTTCGCAGTGCTCACTGACTTCACATCATATCCCCGATCCATAGGTAGGCTATACAAATCACTCAGAATCCATCTCAACTCCCTGAGGGAGCATACAACCCCAGCAGCAACATACATACTGCGTTCAGGGTTAACCACCTTCACAGGTACTCATTTGTACACTTGGGTGAAGAGAATTATGGATGAGGAAACTTGCTTGAGGTCTCGCCACAGCAAATCAGCGAAATCGGGAGTCGAACTCACGACCCTTCGATCACAAGCCTAGCACGCTATCCACTGAACCACTGTGTCCCATTAAAAATTACTTAACAATAAATTGACAGTCCTTTTGGAACTGAATTTTAAAATTATTTCACACCGGTCCGACCCATTATCAGAACGGAACCTCGGGTGGTAGAGATGTGGACTGCAAACCGAGAGGACCAAAAATTCGAATCCCAGTTATTCCGTTTGGCAAGACACATCAATCCCACTTGTCCTTATGCGTGGGAGTGGGGGAGAGGGCGCAAGATGCCATTACATGGCCGCTCACGCGTAGCAATGAAAAACACGACAGTCCCAGTCACGTGACATGACGTAAAGTCCGGGGTTATTTGGAAAGTTTCGCACGAGCTATACTACTTATCATTCTTCCTTCCAAGTTCAGTGAATTCGACTGGCGGCTGCAACCAAACCATCCTATAGTCGAACCTTCCGCTGACGTTTTGATCCAAACCATCCCCCGTTTATTAGCTTGAAGCTTCCCCTAGTTGTATTCTGAGCGAATTGGCAGTTAAACACAACCCGCTTCTGTCAACCGTCTCCTGAAAGTTCATGCAAACCTCATCCCATTTGTGTTGTGATTTTGTTTTGTTTTTTATTTCATTTCCTTGTGTGACAGAACAAAATAAACATACAAAATTTTCAACATAGCCCGCCCCGTCCATTAAATATAGGACACCATACTCGCACGTTTCTTGAAAATTCGGGTACTCCATACTGGTAAGTTTCAGTCCTAGCAGAGGCTAAACCTCTCAGGGTCTGGATCTCATATAATGTTTTAAAATCGGCATATGGGGGGGTGGGGGGGGGGGGGTCAAAGGAATAGGTACAGGCAAAGAAAGAGAAACAGAGAGGGGTGGAGGTTATAGTGTTCCCCCATCCTTCTATCTATTCTACTGCCCTGTGTGGATTAGCCAAACATAGATCATCTGGTGTTAACGACACTTTAAACAGCTACGGTCATGGGTCAGCTATCATCCATGCCAATTTCAAGGTGGGGGAAACCGGAGTTCCCGGAGAGAACCATCGAACAGGGATGAACAACTGTCAGCTCTCCAATATCGTAACTTTTGAGAGAGGTAGAGTGGTTGAAGAGACGGACCCGGCATTGCCGACATGCAGTCATGACGCCGCGTGCGAAGGCGTTAGTACGTAAGTAAGTACTAATTGAAGATCACATTAATAAGGATTTAGCTCTCGGATGTAAGTAATTTACAACTTCTAGGGGTTGACTTTCAAACTCTTCTCAAACCGAACAGTAGTATGTCATGTTCCCCTACACCTCCAAGTTGCCGGATCTCATTGCCGGATCTCATGTGACGTCATAGTCACGTGACGTAGTGGCGCCATGTTGTGTTGTCATGGTTACCCGCGTGAGCGGCCATGTTGTGACGTCATCTTCATAGTGATACGTGGTGTTAGTACGCATGCGCAGCGCGTGTTGTTAAGGTGATACGTGTTTCCGTCGTCCATTTTGTATACTGGAGGCCGCCATCTTGGTTTCTATGGTAGCACGTGATTGCTATGTTACCCAATTTTTCTGCAATAAGACGGGGTATGTTCGGAAAGTGTGTTCGATTGAATCGGAGTAAATATAATTACCACAAACAACCCGACAATCCTTCCAAATCATCAAAATCCACCCCAACTTTTACTATTTCGAATTCTTCCAGAATTCTCTGCTTCTATCTATATATGCAATAGTTTTCCTCTACCTAGCCATGTTCCTATATTCTGGAGTATACTCCAGTAGCGTAGAAGAGCCTATCAACTGGAACAGTTTACCTTATTATTGCTATATTTAGCAATTTCTGGTCTATTCTTGTTAGTTCTGACCCTATTCTAAGTACTCTTGATGTTTAATTTATCTAGATCATAACTAACAAATCAGATTGCTTGATTTCCCATAATCTGTATGCAGGGTTATCTCCCTTGTGTATAACAAAAGACTATATTCAATCGCCATATCCCATAATTTTGCAAAACACCTGTGGCTATGGAATCCTTTTTTGTCGTATGAGGCCATGAGGGCTATGCAAAAACCCACAATGAGTCCTCGTTTATTATCCCTCATAGCCGCATTGAATTTTGAGGTTATGAGGACCTTGAAAAATCCCTCAATGAGGTATAATTTTCTACGACTCTTAGCCTCATTTCAGTATTTAACAGGTATATCCTATGGAATCCCATTTTAGAAAACGCCTGTGACTGTGGAATCCCTTTTTTGTCGTATGAGGCCATGAGGGCTGTGTAAAAGCCCTCAGTGAGTCCTCATTTATTATCCCTCATAGCCTCATTGAATTTTGAGGTTATGAGGACCATTAAAAATCCTTCAATGAGGCATAATTTACTACGACTCTTAGTCTCATCTCGGTATTTGATGATACCCATGGCCTGGTTTTGTATTATTCGAGGATACCTATCGAGGATACCTTTTATAGGATACTTATCTGAGGATACTATATAGGCTGGACATATCCCTATAGGTCTCTTGCTGATCCTTAGTACTATTAATCCACCTGATGCTTTATGTTATCCTATGACTGGTATAGGCAGTATGCAATGCTAGGCATAGGGGTATTGTGGGTAGGGGTACAGCCTGGTAGTTTAGAACGGTACTATAGTATGGCGGTATATACACTTATAGGTCCCTGTCAGTGCTTGGTACTATTAACCAACCGATTGCTTTGTTTTATTATATGGCTGGTATATGTTGTACGTTACGGTAGACCTAGTGATTTTGTGGGGGTGGGGATAATGCTTGGTAGTTTAGAACGGTAGAATAGCATAGGCTGTACATATCCCTGTAGGTCTCTTGCTGGCCCTTGGTACTACTGATCCACCAGATGTTTCATATTATTGAGCGGTATTCTGGGGTGGGGTCAATGCCTGGTAATACAGAACGGCAGCAGAGTATGGTTGGTATATTCACCTATGGGGCCCATCCAAACCGTTCATAGTATTAACCTACCAAATGCTTTGTATCATCCTGTTACTGGTAAGGTGGTACGTAATACCAGTAGTTCCTACCTTATTCCGAGTACTCTTGTTGTTTTATTTATCTAGATCATTTATATAAATTATAATTAACCAATTAGATTGCTTGATTTCCCATAACCTGTACTTAATCGTACAGGGTTATCTCCCTTCTGTATAACAAAAGACCATATCCAATGGCCATATCCCATGGAATCCCATTTTTGCAAAACACCTGTGGCTATGGAATCCCTTTTTGTCGTATGAGGCCATGAGGGCTATGTAAAAGCCCTCAATGTGTCCTCATTTTTTATCCCTCACACCCTCATTGAATTTTGAGGTTATGAGGACCTTGAAAAATCCCTCAATGAGGTATAATTTACTACGACTCTTATCCTCATTTCAGTATTTAACAGATATATCCTATGGAATCCCATTTTGGAAAACGTCTGTGACTATGGAATCCCTTTTTATCGTATGAGGCCATGAGGGCTATGTAAAAGCCCTCAATGAGTCCTCATATATTATCCCTCATACCCTCATTGAATTTTGAGGTTATGAGGACCATGAAAAATCCCCAATGAGGTATAATTTACTACGACTCTTATGAAATGAGGATAAGAGTCGTAGTAAATTATAGCCACAGGTGTTTTGCAAAATTATGGAATTCCATGGGATATGGCGATTGGATATAGTTTTTTGTTATACACAAGGGAGATAACCCTGCATACAGATTATGGGAAATCAAGCAATCCGATTGGTTAGTTATGATCTAGATAAATGAAACAACAAGAGTACTTAGAATAGGGTCAGAACTAACAAGAATATATAGCAATAATAAGGTAAACTGTTCCAGTTGATAGGCTCTTCTACGCTACTGGAGTATACTCCAGAATAAAGGAACATGGCTAAGTAGAGGAAAATTATTGCATACATAGATAGAACCAGAGAATTCTGGAAGAATTCGAAATAGTAAAAGTTGCGGTGGATTTTGGTGATTTGGAAGGATTGTCGGGCTGTTTGTGGTAATTAGATTTACTCCGATTCAATCGAACACACCTTCCGAACATACCCCGTCTTATTGCAGAAAAATTGCGTAACATAGCAATCACGTGCTACCATAGAAACCAAGATGTCGGCCTCCAGTATACAAAATGGACGACGGAAACACGTATCACCTTAACAACACGCGCAGCGCATGCGCACTAACACCACGTATCACTATGGAGATGACGTCACAAAACGCGGGTTACCACAACACAATATGGCGCCACTACGTCACGTGACTATGACGTCACGTGAGATCTGGCAATGAGATCCGGGAACCTGGAGGTGTAGGGGAACATGACATACTACTCCGAACAGAGTCATTTTCAATCAGATCTCTTCGACCTTGTAAATTTGCGTATGGCCAGCTGGTATCGTCCGACAAAAAAGAAAAAAAAATATAAAAATACAAATAAAAAATAAAAATAAAAATATCTCAATTCTGAAACTGGATGATTATTATCCCCAGCTTTTTATTCTGGTAACGGGATGATGTTTTTTAAAGGTCTGATTAAATGGAACTACAACCAAACCGACCGCTGGAGAACCCGTCCTCTAGCAATTATATGGGATTGAGTAACTGAAATTCTCACACAAATACCCATGGTGTGTCCAAGCGGGAATGGTTGTCAAACAGCAAACGGGGGACTGTTTGAGTTAGATTTGCGCATGCGCCAAAAAAGATTTTTTAAATGATCACAGGGGGGCCGAGATAACACATGCACCAAACGTTTCTTCACACAAAAAACCCGGAAAAATAACAAATCGGGTACTTCCTTAATTTTCAAGTTCAATATGGTTTTCAGCATTATAAAATCATTTTTTGCAACAATTACAACCGAGGACGTCCCCAGTTGTCAACTGTCCCCGGAAGAAAGTTTTTTACGAAAAAAAATCCCCGGCCGTTGCTCATTACAAGTGCACACACACACACACTTTAACACCTTCAACCGTACTAATTAAGACCTGTGATTCGAGGTAATCCATTGTTCGATTGTTCGATATTTTCCATCGGGCCGAACCATGGTACGTCCAGTGCTCACTGAACATTTGTGGTCCCTTCTCCCACTTTATTTGAACTCCCGTAGCCTCTGGGTGGATTGATTCAGTGTTGACATTCACTAACTCGCAGTTCTTAATTACATCGTCCTTCTGGGTGTGAATTATCTAATGGTTCTACTGGGATTCTCCAGATCTCCCGACTCACCAATCCGCCCTGGGTTGACATCCTCCTCTCCTCTTGGCACACATGACTGCAAACCATAAGAACTGCACATGGACTACATCGCGAGGCAGTAGCTGAACCAGATGATGGGTTTCGTAGAAATACCAAATCCAGTTCATACCGGTTGTCTGAGTTGAATGGGGGCCGTCCGCATACAGCATATACACCACTCTAAGTGTACATTTTACCCGAAACTCTTCTAAACATATTAACCGTCTTCTAGAAGTGGGCCACAGACCCCTACTCCTGGATATTCTACGTACAGCACTGTCAGCAATATCCAAGTGCTGTTATACCCTCACCAATGGGCGTCGCTAAGGAGGGTTTAGGGAGGACATCCTCGCCCCAATAATTTTTCCAGTCGGGACATTTTCATCTGATTTGGAGTGTGAGATATCGATTCGCTTTTTCTTGTAACCATGCACTTTCAAACTAGACCATATTTGAAATTTGTACTTCAGACACACACACAGTTGACTATTCAAATGAAGCTCTGTAGTACCCGGTTCGGATGTTGGGCGGTTGGGGGGCAGCATTACCACCAATTTGGAGTAATGGTACGGTGTGCGGTGATTAAATAAGATGTTGAGTCACGTATGTTTTATTTATCAACAAATAAATGTCAAAGAAGTTTTGGCTTTTAAAATAGGATCCAGCGAAGCTCCGAAATTCGATTCGAATCGAAATAATCCACATGATTCGATTCGATTTCAATCGTGCCGATTCGAAAATGTTTGAATCGTCGAGATGTTCTCAAGATCCTTCAAAGTGACTTCTCTTGAACTCTTCTGCAATCATCAGGTCTCCATGATGAAAGAACATGAGTTCAAGTAGGTTCCGCTCCCGAAATTACATTGATTCCGATCTGGAATATTCCGATTTTTTGCTTGATTTACACGAGTCGTCGTTGCACACTACACTTGAGTGGAGACTGACAGTATTACAGTTGTGAGAAGGTGCAATATCCATAACTTGAAAAGCGGTGACATTCGATTCGAGATTCGATTCCATTCGACATCTGATGCCTGATTCCATTCGACCCGACATTTGAGGTTCGCAGGGCCATATTGTTTAACTACAATCTCGACTGATTAATATTCCAACTATATTATTAACACCTTGAACTCTAGTAGTATCTTCCCTGTTAGTTCAATGGTAGCAATTAGAAGAGTCCATATTCATTATTTGGGGTAGACCAATCAATATTTTCAACGTGCAGCCCCGAGGCTGCACGTTGAAAATATTGATTACTCTACCCCACACATTCACTAAACAGCCATCCTATATAATGACGTTATGACGCCTCATGGTCTTGGTCGGTAATTGGGCCGCTAGGGTTCAAAGGGTTAAGGCATACCTTCGATGAAGGCATGCCTTGATGATGTAGTTGGGGGTATTTTATCAGTACTTGACCCATCACAGTCTGGACAAATCGGCTTTAGGCATATAGCATACAGTAATACAGTAGCAAGATTGCACCCCTCCCCAATCGGTCATCGTTGCGAAGCCCCTACTTCGTAACAACGTGAAGATTGCTAACTCTTCTGGGGACCTGAATGGTATCATACTTTACTCCATATGGCGAAAAATAGGCAAGTAAGCTAATAATTTAATCCTACACCCCATTAGGGTTCTCGGGTTAAATTATCACTAACCCTCATTCACAATTACGCGTTTATTATGCTGTCTGCTCGCGGATACCGAAAAACCGAACCGATACCATCATGGAGATACCGAAAAAGCGAACCGAATCAATATTGAATACCAAAACCGTCTGAATTTTTTTTAATTTTCCCGCATTCACTATTTATAAGGCCTTGTTGAGACACGATAGCAGTTGAAGGGTCCATTTTATGAAAGAATTGGCTGATTTTATTCACACTTTTGTTAACCCTCAGGGGTCTGAGCAATTGTCCTGAATTTACACTAGACTACAACCTGTACATATCCAGCTGCTTAACAGTGATGTCTAGCCTAGTCTTGACTGCCTGTTACTAGACGTCACTGCCCAGGTGATTTGTCTATTGTCACCAGGACCTTCTGAAGATGGCATGGTCACGGCACATGCTCTGAGATCGCAAACGTCTGAAAGAGGCCTTTAATGGTTAACCCTTTACCCAACGCAACGATCAAAACCGGCCAGCGCTATTCACAAAAATCGCCAAATAATTTTCATTATTTTTTTCATTTTTTGTCTCAAAAACATAGGTTATGCCCCCTCTTTGGAACGAGCTCGTCCCAAAGAGGGGTCATAACCTATGTTTTTGAGACAAAAAATGAAAAAAATTAGTTATTCAAGAATTTTGTTTACAAGTGTCGTCTGCTTTTCATGGGGTTAAGGTGTGTTTAGAAGAAGTGACAGAATGACTGTATATATGATATGATGGTGTGTGTTCGTAAAAGAATGCCACTGTTGAGCTCATTTTTTTATAAGGGTTTAACGACAAATTAACAGCCAGGGTCATATCATGTCGGTAACAGTTTTACGGGTGGAGGAAGCCGGAGTACCCGGAGAGAACCACCGAGCAACGATGAGCAGCTGTCAGCTCTCCAACATCGTAACTCTGAACTCTGCACCGCGGCACAGGCAGGGTTATATTGGTTAAAGACATGCGCACCATCGACGTGCAGTACGCCTTAGTACACAGCGTCATCGTGCCCTCATGTAGGCAATCGGGGTGAAGTGTCATGCCCAAGGACACAACGCGGGAGAGCGAATCAGTCGCTGAAATGGTCACCCATCCAACTACTAACCGCGCTCGACGTTGTTTAGCTTCGGTGATCTGACGAGAACCGGTTACCGCGACGCAGCCGCGACGCCACCGTGTCCCCGTTGAGCTCATTGGCAATGGCATTTATGAGGCTGTGGTATAATGATACAAGAATAACTTATTCTGTATTTTCCTAATGTGAATTTGGTACTATCAGCAAATCTCAGTCAAGTTAGATACGGAATACCGAACCGATACCCAGGTGTACCCCCTTAAAAAAAAACGAAACCCATACCGAACTCAAAATTTCATTACGACCAACCTCTACTTTTAAAAGGGGTAATACATCAGTAAATCCCAGGACGTGAGCACTGGGAAGAGTATATATAACATCGTCGATATTAATTGAAATCAAACGAGTCGTGCAATGATATTCACAACAACCATGCACGGCGTGTTACGGTTGAGAAAAATGCTTGCTAAATTTATCTGTGGGGGTCACTCAGCTGTTGTCGAAATCAGATAGAACAAGGTACGCCAAGTAATAACCTGTCATGTAAAATGTATGTGACGAAACATTATTTTACACACAAATGATTTCTTTCGTTGATTGTGTAACTCCATTAAAATATTCAAAGCCGGAAGTTTTGGTAATATTTACCCAAATATATAATTGAATAAACTCCAGTGAAGTCTTGTGATCACTGCACGAAATTTTTCTTTTTGTTATTAAGTGGGTAATGTTAACGCAAGCTGTTGATATTGAAGTGGGAGTATCGAGATGTAATGTGATAATGCGTCATTATTCTGTTAACTTATCCTTTTTGATGGTAAGCTGGATGAAAAGATTTTCTGGAACGTGTTTTCTGCTTATCGAATCGAAATGCACAAGAGATCTTAGATCGAACGACTGAAACGGTGACTTGTATTAGGCCTATATGGCTGAAAAAGGTTCGGTGAACAGCGATTCGGGAAAAGAGGTAAACGTTATTATATTAATTTTCTAAGTACCCACACACATCAACAGTGGTGCAGAAACACGGAGAGGCAGGCAATCGGGCGGGGTGTTCGAAACAAGAATGTTCATTGGAAAATCAGCGTTTTTGTTGGTTTTTAACCCTTTGTATCCGAGAGACCGTGTTTTGATGATACGTTATAATTTCGTTAAGTAATATGGGTGCCATCTTCATGTGTGGGGTAGACCAATCAATAATTTCAACGTGCAGCCCCAAGGCTGCACGTTGAAAATATTGTTTGGTCTTCCCCCAAATGATGAATATGGATTCTTCCAATTGCTGTCGTTGAACTGACATGGAAGATACCACCAATGTTGAAAGGGTTAATACCAACACGACGAGCCGTGCGCGTTAACTCGTATGTAACTGACGCGACGATGAGTGACATTTGTAAAACAATTTCCTGAATAACCAACACTATTTTGCCTCCCGAACATAACTATGACTCCCCCCCCCCCCCACCCCACCCCAAATGGAAGGAACTAGGAGGGCACGTTCCACTGGGAGGTTATAAGCAAGCTCTCAGGTCACTAGTCCAATTCTGCTAGGAATACGACACTGTTGTGGGCTTTTTGCTTAGCCACTTTTTCTGGAGCTTGAACACAGAACACAGTTGATTCAATGTGATATCCCTTCATTCACAAATATACAGAGATAGTCTTTTGTGCTCCAGTTATAAATATTCCGATCAAGGAGGATTTAATTCACCTTGAAAAAAATCAATTTTTGACACTATACGCGGCGTAATCGTAAAACTACAGATGTGGTAAGTCCTCATTTACAAGTATTTAGATTACAAACACGTCTAAAAGTGTTGTAATGTCATTAAATACTCAGTCAAATCAATTCTCGATTGAGAGATATTTATTGCATTGCCTCAGAGAAAATTGATGTTTATGCTTCTTTTAGATTCACTCCTCTATAATATTTCTGTAGGTTCGCTTTTCCGACCAACTGAAATGCCGTGTGTTCCGTGAATATGCGAATTCGACCACTCCCAGCCATCCTTCCACCAGTACGAAGTAACTCACTGCATGGCTTCTCCCAGAAAGACCCAGATTAATCCGAAATGATGATTTCGCGCGCCGAAGGCGCGCAGGGACGGTATGGGGGACAAGCCCCGTTCGACCCTCTGTGACTGTATAGGGTGTCTCTCACATGTCAAGGCGTGTTGAAGGAGGAAAAGGATCCGGTACTCGGCAGGTGTCTCCAGTAGTGTCCAGTTGTGGATGGGTAGTATCATTGGCAGATGTCAGTTGAACCCTCGAGTGAGGACCAGTGTGGGAGGTTGGGTCCTCTCACAAAGGTACTACCTCTCCCCGAGGGTGCAGTCGTTCTGGATTTTCGGGCAAGTATAGTCTGCCGCTTCGAGGATGATAATGAGTGATGGCCATCACTGGCAAGTATAATCTGCCTCAGGCTGTCTCTGTTATAGTTGGACTCTTTGGAGGAAAACAACAACGACCCCTTTCGGGGACCACCAAGACGAAGACCCGAACTTCCCTGGTTCGGGGGCAGGCCTGCATTGTAATCCTATTGGGTTGGGACAAAAGATGCGCATTGCGCTTACAAAAAGGGGTAGAGGTGGGACGCAGGACCAACGCTCGCCTCCCTTAAAGTGGTTGACCACTTTTAGGGATGGAGCGGAGGATGTTCACGAACCGTCTGGGTGACTATTTCCATAACGGTTAGACTGTCTGTAGCGGTTATTGGGGTGCTGGTCAAAAAACATCTTCTGTGTACCTGCTTAAAAGAAGAAGGTAGAATTAGTTTTCATTAGAATATGTAAACTGTAAAGATAAAAGTAGCACCTCTTTAGTTGCGTGTCCTTGTGGTATCTGCTGTATGTGTGTGGAGAGTATGGAATGCACGAATCTTTACATTCGTAAGAGCAGTAACATACTCTCGTGTGGTATTGTGCTGTGTGTGTGCTTGTCGCTATGGGGGAGAGTATGAAATGCACGAATCTTTACATTCGTAAGAGCAGTAACATACTCTCGTGCTTGGGACCCCAATCGTTCCCTATTTATTATTTAGTTTTAAGGTGCAAGGGATTGCGAGCGTTCAAAGTGGGCTGAACTACCTAGTTAGCAGCGGGATGGTAACAGGTCTAGCACACTAGACCACACCCGAGGGTGTTTCTTTCCTGTTGTGTCCTTCGCTGAAAGTGGCCTTATTTAGGTTAGTTTAAGTTTATTTGAAGTTGAGGGTGCCGGGGATCACGATCGTTTAATGCGGGTTGAGCTTCCGAGGCTGTCAGCGGGAGGGCAACAGGTCTAGCACACTAGACCACACCCGAGGGTGTTACTTTCCTGTTGTACCCTTCGCTGGTTGCGGACTTATTTATTTTAATTTAGTTTAGGGGTATTCGGGGGCGTCGGGGATCGCAGTTCACCTTGTCATTCCTAGTTTTTATTCGAGCGGTCTTAGTTTTGGTTACAATTTTTTGGCTTTTGTCGGCTTTCGCAAATTACTCCAAGTTCGGAGATTAGTTCGCTGTCGGCTAACCGGTCATGATTTTTCGCGGCCAGGGTGGCTAGGCGGTCTTTAATGGTGGGGATATCGGCCCTGTTGTGGAGTGTTTTTATGGGTGTGTCCCATGGGGCGCGGAGGGCAACTCTAAGCGCGTGATTTTGGACCCTCTGGAGTTTTCCCATATTAGTTTGGTTGAGGTCAGTTAGTATTATTGCACCGTATTCGAGTACTGGGCGCACAAAGGATTTGTCTAGTTTGAGTAGGGTGGACTGGTTGGCCCCCCATGAAGTTCCCTTGAGCATTTTCAGTAAGTTAATTCGTTTAGTAGCTTTTTTCGCCATGTCGTCGGTATGTTTGTTGAAGGACAGTTTCTGATCAATGGTGATGCCCAGGAATTTCGCTTCTTTGCATTCTGGGAGGGTGTTATCCATAAGTTTTAGGTCAAAATCTCGTTTATTTTTCTTGCGAGTAAAGGTGATTCGTTGGGTTTTATTGGCGTTTAGCTTAATTCTCCATTTGGCACACCATTGTTCTAGGTCATCGAGAGCGCGTTGCAGGGGTTTTTGGAGCAGATTGGCCGTATTGTTAGAGTCCCAGAGGCCCTTGTCATCCGCGAATTGGGAGACTTGTACACGATCTTCGGAGAGTTAAGGTCATTTACATAGAGGATGTAAAGGAGGGGGCTCAGGACGGATCCTTGGGGGGTGCCTGCTTCAAGGGGGACACTGTCAGACATTTCATTGTTCACTCTGACTTTAATTTCGCGATCATTTAAGATAGAGGATAGTAATCTGAGGAGTTTCTTGGGGAGTTTCATTTCTGATAATTTGTAGCGCATTCCATTGTGCCAGACGGAGTCAAATGTTTTTTCGACGTCTAACAGGACTGCCGCGCCTATTTGCTGATTGTTGATAGCGGCCTTCATTTGGGTAACTAGTCGGTAGACATGTTCGATGCCTTCTTTGCGGTTTCTATAGGCTCTTTGCCATTTATTAAAAAAATCGTTGTCTTCAAGGTGCCCCTGAGCCGATTGGTAAGGATTCGTTCGAATGCCTTACCAATGCAGCTGAGTAGGCTGATTGGGCGGTAGCTGGCTGGATCGGAGGGGTCCTTGTCCGGTTTTGGTATCATGACACCGATGGCTTTTTTCCAACATTTTGGAAAATAGCCATGGGTGAGGCATGCGTTGAACAGTTTTTTTTAGTTTTTCGATTAGAAAGTATGGGCTTTGTTTTAGAATTTTGTAGCTTACTTCGTCTTCGCCGGGTGAGGAGGAATTTTTGCATTTTTTAATGACGTTGATGATTTCGTCATTAGTGATGGGGATGACGAGGTCATCGTCATCCTCGTCTTCTGGCTCGTTATCGAATTTGGGGTCACGGAAGATATCAGGGTGTTCATTGATGTAGTCATCAATGGCGTTTATGGCGGCGTCATCGTTGCCCGCGCCTTGATGCGGGCGATGCGTTTTTCTTAGGAGGTCAGCAAAGGTGTCGGTCTTGTCTTTGTCGGTGCGCGTGAAGGAACCGTCTTCCTTCTTAAGAGGTTTGCCTGCGGCTTTGCGGCTTTTGTTTTTTTGCCCAGTTAGGGTTTTGAAGGAGTCCCAGAATTTTTTGGCATCCTGGACTCCGTTTAGATCGGCTGTTGCCTTTTCCCAGTTTGCTTGTTTTTCAGCTTGGAGGGCTTTCTTGACCTCCCCATGAAGGCGGTTGTATGTTTTTTTGAGGTCAGCTTTCTTACCGGGGTCAGTTTCGGTTTTAAGAGCGCGAAGAGCTTTCCGTTTAGTTTTGATTAGTGAGAGTGTGTCGCCCGAGATAGTATTTTTCCAGGGGCGTACCTCTTTTGGGCATATTTCGTTTAGGGTTGAGTTAATGATTTTCTCTATGCCCTCGCATTGGGTTTCGAGTTCCGTTGTATTGGATGGGGGGGGGGGGGGGGGGGGGGGTGTTTGTGAGTTTGACATCGATGATGTCACGATAGAGGTTCCAATTAATTTTTCTAAAATTTCTGCGGAGAGTGGGGGGGGGGCATTTCCTAGCAGCAGTGAGGCATGGACCGGGAGGTGATCGCTGCCTAAGTCGTCATCGCCGACCCAGTGGTCATCTATGTGATTTATCAGAGAGTCACTGGCGATAATTAGATCGAGGATCTCGGATGAAAATAATGGTTTATTACTGATATAAGTTGCAGAGCTGTCATTCATAACCACATGAAGGTTATGCTTTTTAGTGATTTCAAGGAGGGCTTCACCGTTAGGGGAGGTTTTGTTACAGCCAAAGTACAAGTGTTTGGCATTGAAGTCGCCGAGGAAAATGCAGTGTTTGTATTTCCTCGTAAAGAATTCAAAGACAGTGTCAGAAACAATTTTGCTTGGGTCGTTATACTAACAAACAATCGCGATATTTTTGTTGTCGACAGTGATTTCAGTTGCAATCACCTCTGCATCGAGGTGATTGGTTTTTATTGTTTTAGTTTTCATGTTCTGTTTTATTAGAAGAGCGACGCCGCCACCTTTGGTAGTTTGTCGGTCTCTTCTTAAAGTGCTGAACCCGCTGACTGAAAAATTCTTGCTGGGTTGAAGCCAACTTTCGCAGATACAGACAATGTCTGTACCTTCGAAGTATCGGCTCATTTGAAGTTTTTTATTATTAACGCTTCGAGCGTTCCACACGGCTATTTGTAACTTATTCATGGTGGGGTTGATATTAGTTACGGTGTTCCGATACGGATAGTCGGTGGTTTTAATTAGTGTTGATAGCACTTTTTACTAAGGATTCGGAGATTTGGGTCTTGAAGAGTCTGGACGCGGATCGGCTGACATCTTGGCAGATGTCACCCAAATTGGTGTTGACATGTTTTTGTAAAACTGAGTAGAGTGCGCCCACGATAAGGGAGCAGACGGCATGAGGGGGATGAGGCGTTTTCAGGCTTGGTTAGGTGTAGGTTTTTTAGTTCTATGCTTGTTTTAACCTTCTTATAATGGGGACATCCTCGGTAGCTGCTTGGGTGGTTTCCTTTACAATTGGGGCAGGAGGGGGATTCTAATCTGCACGATTTGCTGAGGTGATTACCTCCACATTTCATGCAGGTTAGGATCCCTCTGCATTTGTTGGCCATGTGTCCGAACTTCTGACATTTGTGGCACTGAATCGGGGGAGGAGTATATCTGTATTCTTCCACAACGTGCCGTCTATTATTAATGATTATTCCGTTGGCTAGCATTCCTGATCTGGTTTCCTGATTGGGGCATACGGCTTTTATTTTCCACGTCGTCTTGCCTGTGGCCTTTGAAGTAAATCTTTCCCATTTGCAATTCTGCAGCCCCGGATTAATGAGTTCCCTGGGCGTGTCGGGGTGAACCCTGGTGACTACGACCCAGATTAACTCCTGGCGGTGGGTTTTATAGAATTTCACCCACCTTGCATGCCCCGAAGTTAACTGATTATGACCTTTCAGTCGAGGAAGTTATGTCAAGCTCCTTTTTTCTGTTGACAATTAATTATCGCGTTATCTCTATTTTCCCAGTTGTTTATGATATGAATGAATGGAATCCTTTGTGTACAATGGAGGCAACGGACTTCCATTCGACTCTTATGTAAATAAAGGATGAATCTGAGTTTTGTCTTACATTTTAGATTAGATAATTAAATTATTTTTCACTGTTATTTGGGAATGGTAATAAACTTCATCTGCCCCCAGAGCTGATTGCGCTACTGATACTTTATTTATTAATTTATAGCAGATTTTAAATTACGTCACTATTAATTTCTTTGTTTATAACGAGATCTTAAATTACGCCCTGTGATATTTGCCCTCTCCTCACAGAGGAATACTTCGTATTCCTTTAAAGACAACTCTCATATTGGAACGATGTTTGCATCACACTCCTACATATTTAATAATCAATGATAATCCCCTTTATTGCAATAAATGTTATATAACGCATACATTTGAAATGTTCTAAAACCACCCCCCCCCCCCCCCCCCCCCCCCCCCCCCCCCCCCCCAAAAAAAAAAAAAAATTTATAATACATAGAGGATATGGAATGAGTGTTTTTCTCATATAATATTTATGAAACGAGTCTTAGAATTTTCCGTTTTGGCGAGCCCAAACGGAAAATTCGGACGAGTTTCATAAATATTATGAGAAAAGCACTCATTTCATATTCGATTTATCATATGACACACACACGCGCAAATTAACCGCTTAGTATGACTTTTTAATACATCACCTAACTTGAGTTGCAGACGGCACTTGGAAAAAACATCCTCGTATAACTAAAAATTTTCATTTTTTGCTTCCAAAACATAGGTTATGACCCCTCATTGGAAGTCGAGCTCGTTCCAATGAGGGGTCATAACCTATGTTTTGGAAGCAAAAAGTGAAAATATAAAAAAATGAATGGCGTTTTTCTTGAAGGTAAAAGATTAATACAATATAACCCACCCTAAAAAGGACAGATAACGTAAATTCTCCCTACTGAAATTATGCAAATGTGACCCGGTTGTATTTTGTTTAGCCAATCAAATTGTCCAGTTTTGAAATTGACCAATGAAAGCTCCCAACTCTAATTATGTAAATTATGAAAATGTGGCCCTGTTGTATTTTGTTCAGCCAATCAAATTGTCTAGTTTTGAAATTGACCAATGAAATTGACGGAATGCTTTATTTATCACTGATTAATATGAAAACAAAATATCAAATGTTTTAAAGTGAACAAAACGGACGAGTCATATGATAAACATGTATATTCATAGTCAGTTTGAAAAAGAGGTATACACCAAGTTTATTTTTTACTACTCATTTTCATTTTGTCCCACACCCATTGTTCATTTTGTCCCACAGATGCAGTTTATTTTATTACTTAATCCCTTCGGTTTTAAAATTGTTATTGCCTTTCATTATTACTGCACAGTTGGATTTACACGTTGTCGTAGTTTGTTGAGATTATCTCATACAGTACATTGTCAACAAAACCCCTATTTTCTCTCCAAATATTTTTCCAAGACACCGAGAGCAAGCTGTTGGAAGACGTCACTATTTATATTCACTAGAAGTCTCTCTTCACCGTCCAAAGGGCACAAGCCACTGGAATGTTTGCACAGTTTTCTTACACCACTATCCATTTTCCCCGTCATCAGGGCACAAGCCACCGGAATTTTTGCATTTAGTTTTACAACGTCACACAGTTCTTTGTATTTATTACCGTAAATTTGCATTTTCATTGGTTTTCCGAGTGGAGGTTTATAACTAAGAGTAAGGAGAAGACACTAACAAATTATTAAACACACTTAGCTTGATTTCTATCCTGTGTGTTCCGGGAATATCCGAATTCGTCCACGGCCAGTCATCCATCCACTAGCACGAAGTAACTCACTGTATGGCTTCTCCCAGAAAGACCCAGGTAGATAGATGAAATGGTTTTTCTTCGGCGCGCAGGGTCGGTGTGGGGCAAGACCCTTTCGACTCGCTCTGGATGTTTAGCGGCGTTTATGACGATTGTTTTTCTTTTTGGGTGGAGGTGGCTGTGATGGTTAGATGTGATGGTTAATCAGTGTAGTCGGGCTGCTGATGTTCTTTTTTGAGGACTGACTAGGGCGGAATGGTCGAGGCCTAGCTGTTGCAGGAGTGCTGTCTTTGCTGCGTTCTGCCAGAAGTGCCGTCACATAGTTGTTGCTTTCTGGTGTCTCCTTGATGGTATCTCTAACATCTTGCCTGGAGTTTTCCAGTGCTGCCATGAGATCTGGTAGTCCTTGATCTGGTCCTGATCCGAAGAGAGGGGAGAGATTGGAGTAGGAGACTTCGGAGAGCAAGTTTTTATTTCCGCCTCCGCCGCACTGATACCGTGACCATCCTCCAGGTTGCCCCCCCCCCCCCCCCCAGAGGAGAGGCAACTGGGGTGTGGGTGGGAGTTGGAGGAGTTGGAGGTGGGTAAATGTTAGTGGCTTCCTCTGTCTTCTCTTTCGCCTTCTCTTCCTTCTTCCTTTTCAGGAAATCAACCAGCCGCCGGGCATCACGGCGCCTGGTTGATGGGCTCTTCTTCTTCTTGATTTTCATCCTCTTTTCAGCGCCAGATCCAGGTTCCTTCGGATGAGGACCAGTGTGAGAGGGGTTCCTCTCACAAAAGGTACTACCTCTCCGAAATGCTCTCTTCATCTTCAAACTCCAAAGTCAGATGGGCGCTCTTGCCATTCTCCTGGATGGTCCAGTACTGAGATAGCTTTCCTTAGTCTCGCTGGTAATTGCAGTGTTTCCATAGTCGCTGATGAGGTGTTCACACTCTATGGACATGACATGACATGATGATTGTGGAAAGACCCCGATTATCAAATCAAAGGGATTCTCGCGCCACAGGCGTGCAGGGACGATGGGGGCAAGCCCCTTTCGACCCTCGGTAACAGTATATTATTTTTTCTCTATGCCTGAATGTCTGCGCGTGGTAAAGGAGGGGAGGGTTGAGGTATTTAGCGGCGCTTGTGTTTCTTTGTGTGCTTTTTGGATGGAGGAGGCTGAGGTGAGCTGGCTGCGTTTTCTTTCTCAACTTTCGCTTTGAACCATTTGTGGAAGTTTGAGTTGCAGATCTTCAGGGCCTCTAGCTTATCGCGACTGTAGGAGTTGAAATCTTTGATGGTTGATGCATCGTAAAGACTTGCTTGGCTGTGGATGAATTCGATGAAGTCTTCGATTGTGCCCTCAAAGTCCAAATTTAGCTCTCCGTGATGCTATATGCATATCCTGACTACCCGATCAATGAAGTCCCCTAGCGATTCTTCCTGAGTTGGTGGTGGTTGTTTGGTTTCTGGTCCTGGCTTTCGGGTACCGAAGGGAGAAGCGAGTGGGGATCGGGAAGTGGCGAGAAGGAAGCTTCCATTTCGACCTCAGACTCCATAGGACGTTCCACGCCCAATATTACCGACTGGGGAGCCGGCCGTTGGTTGGGTTTGCCTGTGGGAGTGGGAGGGGAAGTGGTGGTTGCTTTTGGCTCTTTCCTTTCCTCACCTTTCTCTCTCTTCTTCTCCAAAAAGGCCTCCGGTCGTCGGGCATGCCTTCGCTTGGTGGAGGGACTTCTTCCTCCTCTTCTGTATGTTTCCAGGGCCTCCGGACTCCCTCGGTTGAGGACCAGTGTGAGAGGGGATCCTCTCACCAAAGGTACTACCTCTCCCCGAGGAGGGTGGTGTGGTGTTCTCTGTCTCAAACTCCAGTTTCAGCTGGACATTCTCGCCTTTCATCTGGATAATCCAGTTGATAGGACGAGAGATGTCCAGAGCTGAATGGGCTTTCTTGAGTGGACATGGGATTGCCAAGTCCTCCATAGTTAGCAGAGTGATTAGTCAACACGTCTTCACACTCTGAAGTCAGAAGTTCGAATGAACCAGACATGACATGACAGATTCTCCGGCGCGCAGGGACGGTGTGGGACAAGCCCCTTTCGGCCCTTAGCCACGTCTGTGTTTGCGTCTGTTGTTTTTGAGAGGTGGTGGCTGTGATGGTGATATCTCCTTAGGTGGTGTCGCTGGTGGGCTGTTAGAGGACTGGCGAGGTCGCTAAGGCCCAGTCCAACTCTGTCCAAGCTGCTGTTGGTTGTCCCGACGATTTAGTTGATTCTGCTATTTTTCGAAGTAGGAGTGACTTGACTGTATCCTCATTCAAGTTGGACAGGCGATAGATCTTAAACATTCCCTGCAGATGTGATGCCAGGGATTCTTCGAGTTCAACACCTAGGAACATCTCCACGGACTCCGTGGTGTCTACCTCCTGAACGAGGCTCTGATCCAAAGAAGCCAGCGGAGAAACAGAAAGGTTCGGCGGGATCGCCGTCAGAGTCAACCTCCTGTTCCATAGACTGATCGCCCTCCTCCACCTCCTACTCGGGTGAGGGCGGAAATGGGCAGGAGATGGATCGGTCTCTTGTCGATCCGGTATCCTCCGGTCCCGCCCCTGGGGAGGGATACCGAGCTTGACGTGGACCGGACAGGGGTAACAGGTATTGATCTTTCAACGTCCTTCCTCCCCTCTTCCTTCTCCGTCTTCTTCTTCTCCAAGAACTCCGCCATTCGGCGGGCATCACGTCGTCTGGCGGAGGGTGTCTTCTTCCTCTTTCTCTCCTTCTCGGTGGTGGCTGCACTGCTCCGATGTTTTCCATCCAGTTTGTCCTAGTCACTTGGAGGGTGACCAGTGTGGGGGAAAATCCCCCACGAAAGGTGCTACACTTCTCCAAGGACGTCGGTTCTGTTTTAGTCTCAGAATCCACTGTCAAGTGAATTGTTCTCTTGCGCACCTGGATACTCCAGGTGGTAGCAAGGGAAGCCTTCACTTTGATCAGTGTCTCTTGTATTACTAATGGAAGCTCCATAGTTCAGATGTTGACACCTCGGAGTCCAAGATGTGAATCACATGTGACGGATCATATATGAGATGTGACAGAGATATGACAGATTAACTCCTGACATTGGGTTTTATAGAAGTTCACCCACTTTGTTTGTCCCGAGACTAACTGATTATCACCTTTCAATCGAGGAAGTTACATCAAGCTCCCTTTTCTCTGTTAAGAATTAATGATCACGTTATCACTATTTTCCCAGTTGTTTATGGCTGATATGAATGTATGGACATCCTTTATGTACAACGGAGGCAACGAACTTCCATTCGCCTCTTATGTAACTAAAGGATGACTCTGAGCTTTGTCTAACATTTTAGAATTAGATAATTAAATTATTTCTCACTATTATTTGGACTAAAGGTAATAAACTTCATCTGTCCCTATAGCTGATTACGTAACTGATACATTAGTCCAATCAATCTGATACTTGACCCACAAGAAATTTCTATACAAAATCTGCTTTTAAACGAAGAATATATGTCTAAATAACAACATACTGAAAATCCCCAAAAATCAGACAACGGGAAATTATGTTTTTCATGACTTTTCTCTTCGCGAGAAAAACAAATAGTCAAATTATACCCCAACCACCAAGAAATTGCTATAGAAACGTTTGTATTGTTTTGGGGCAGGAATTAGTATGAAAAATAACATATGAAATATCCCCATTAATCCCATCAAGGGAAAATGGTTATTTTGGGGTGGAAATATTGAAAAATTCAATAACATCAGCGAAAATTGGAATTTGCTCAATGCTCATTAAAAGAGTTCAAACAACATCATTTCCGTGGTACTTGGATCACAATAACTGTACAATATTATACGTGAAGTCCCTGTTACTGAACACAAGAAAATGTGTAATATGGGGTGAAAATTGTGAAAAAGTAAATAAAATGTGCGAAAATTGGAATTTCATCACCTGTTCAAATAGTTCCAAGCACTTAAAAACTCTCATCGTATTATACAGTAAATCAGTATGATTAATACCTTTCTTGAATTCCAACTCAATGGTAGCAAGAAAAATGTGGTTTTGGGGGTAAAATGGTCTTTGGTACGGGTGGAAGGTCAGGGGTGAGTGGCACAAACTTTCCACCCCCACTGACAAGCATCTGCACTTCTCTGTGACCAAATTTGCACTTGATGGTGTGTTTGAAAACTATGATACTTCACAGCAGACTGTGCTCGGGGTAGGTTTTCTCGCTTTACAAAATATCAAGCCGATGACATTTTAGCAACCAGAAGTCTATGTCGACAAGTATGGAGATTTTCAGATTCTTTCCCTCCAAACGTCCAACACCATAGCTTCACAACCCAAACGTTCAACTTCTCCCAATGTCAATGACGGAGTGAGAAATTTTCATGGAGTTACAATGGATGTCAAGTTAATTGCGTTTCCGTGGATTGCGCACGCACTAAAAGTGATGGTCACGTAAAGTTTTGCAAACTCGGCGACTTCAAGATTTGAACATCGTCACTCTTCTCTCAAATAATAATACTAAAATTGTAAGTGAAATAAAGAAAAAAAGTTTTTGCCAATCACCACTGAACTTCCACCTGAACCAAAGACCTTGCTAAAGATGATAAGATGTAACTGTGCTGTAGGTTGCGAGACGTCAAGGTGTAGTTGCCAAAACAATAGACTCACCTGTTCAAATAATAATAATTCTTCAGCTTTCTGCTGATTTGTCGCGGTCCTCTAAAGAGGAGGCCTATATTAACCCAGTTTACCGCTAGGCTATTCCTCCCCCACCCTCCCTCCTAATCTCCCAGAATTCAGTCAAAAATTGTTTTATAATTCCACGCATTGGGGCTTTCTCAATCTCCCTAACTATAAAATTGATATTTTCCCTCATGTCACCCCCAATCGATTTATCTTTCAGGTTTTCATCCCATTTTTCCATTATTATTCCCTATGGAGTCTTGTTCTACTCGGAAAATACTTGGCACACTCTTTCCCCTCCTTTCCGATTCTCCCCCTCAACTCCAGTGACTTCGATCTCACTTTAAACAACAAAGACCATTTTTCCATTATTATTCTCTATTGAGTCTTGTTCTACTAGACCAACATTTGGGGCATTCTAGAATGAAATGGTCCAGGGTCTCTGTTACTCCTAAATTTGGCACACTCTGTCCCCTCCTTTCCCGATTCTCCCTCTCAACTCCAGTGACTTCGATCTCACTTTAAACAATAAAGACCCCCCCCATAAGATGCATCTAGGTACTCCTCAATGGCTGGGGCATCTTTTTGTACAAACCGTCTAAAGAGCTCTTGGTCCTAATTCCAGCTCGTCAGTTTCTATTGCAGTCCTTGAGTACCCTTCCCTTGATAAGTCTACTGCCCTGCTTCAGACCCCCTTCTAAAATCTTTAGTCTCTATGGAGTAATTCCCCATTAGCTCCCTCACCTGCCTTATCCATCCTGTCGGAATGTATGGTTCCATATACGGTTAAACGTCGTTTTACACCATCTGTTGTTTGGGGGGTTTTCCAGATATTTTAAGCAGCATAATTTTCCCATATCTATTCTATCTTTAACCGGTATCCACCCAAGTTCCCTTCTGACTGCTTCCAGCGCAGCTGCGTTGCTTGGTCCAGTTATCCAACGACCCGCATCATTTTGTAGAACTTCCAGGTTCCACACTTCTTTTTGATTTAGAGGGATCACATCCGTTCCATGTTACACTTGGTAATCCAACCAACGCCCAAATGGTGTTTCCAACGAACACCTTGTTAAAGCTATTACTTCCAAATAACTAAACTTTTTTTCGGATCATGCGTTTTCTAATAAAACGATTGGCTCACACGATTGTTTTTTTTTTCTTTTCATAACTCAATGAACCGAAAAAACACAATTAGGTCCGCCCCCAGCCACGCCCCTAAAATACCAGTCTTCGGAGTTGCAACATGGTGTCAAATCAATAGAAGTTAGAACACTGGCACGTTCTAAATCTGAAAAAGAAAAAGAAATTTATATTACTAATTTATCACCATGAAATTATTTATAAAATATTTAAATGACCGTGGTGGGTCAATTTTTCTTTTTCTTCACAACTGTATTTATTTGATATTTCAATTTTTACGCACACTGGGTGATCGTCTGCGTTCATCGTTTTACCCAAATCGATTGTAAACAATGGCTCATCACGAGGAGTACGGCAATTTTGACATTGAATTCAACTAATTTCATGTCATCTGGCTTTATATCTAACTCCACTTTTACAAACTGTGTTTTTCAGTTCTCGGGAAACGGTCAAAACCAAAATATAATGTAATACTGATGGCCTACTTCCACCTACCACGGAACGTAACTTTTACGTGAAGTGAACAGTTGAATGAAATCTGAGGGAGGCGTGGCTTATGATGTTTTCTTTGCTTTACGTAATTCATTGGTCAATAAAAAAAATTAATGACATAAGTGCATTTGACTTGGAAAGTGTGTCAATTGCTACCTGCATTTCAATAATATGCGCCCTCTTTTATGCCAGAAAAATAATATGTCTACCAGTTTTAGTTTTTAGGTCTTTATTCGCTGAAGTAGAGGACGACTAACACTATTTATTTATTTGGGTCGCGAACGTTTAATTATATAATATAAGGAATGGTCGTTCCTTTTCGTCTATTTCTTGAGTTATGAACCCCCAAAAAACAAAGTCCAAACTGTGTAAATGGGCTACGCAAAAAGGAACGACCATTCCTTAAGTAGTTTTAACTGATTGACTATCCTTTTCCCCTTTGTCTAAAGTTTATTTGTGTGGTTCCTGTTTATACCTCTACCTGTAACACAGACATTCACCCACAAGTATTCATATTCTCCCATTCCCCCCACTGTTATATCCTTGCTTTCCTCTTCACCAATAACAAATGCGTATGGAAAATGCCAGGAAAATAAGAACTACTGCAATGTCAATGCAGATAATCTGGAAATCTGATTTCGCACAGAACAATTTATCAGATCTCAAAATTATCTGCATTGACGAGAGCGCGGTGGGTCAGTAGGTAGAGGTGAAAGCTGCAAGCCGAGAGGTCCTCGGTTCGAATGCCCACCAGCGGCAACCACGTTGTGTCCATGGGCAAGACACTTCACCCCCATTGACCACATGGGGGCACGGTGGCGTTGTGTACTGAGGCGTACTGCACGTCGAAGGTGCACCTCTCCAACCAATGCTAACCCTGCTCGTGTGAAGTTAGTACTGTATGTTGGGGAGTTGACAGTTGCTCGCCGTTGCTCGGTGGTTCTCTCCAGGTATTCCGACTTCCACCACCCGTAAAACTGACATGGTCTTGATTAGACACTGTGTCGAAATATGTGACCTTATACACCAATAAATAAATATAAATAATCTGCATTGATATTGCAGCAGTTATTATATTATATTATATTTATTTATTTATATGCCATTGATATATAAGTGTAATGTGTGAAACATTTACCCCCAAAATCACATTTTCTTGCTACCATTTATTTGGAGTTAAAGAGAGGTATTAATCATACCGATTTACTGTATAATACGATGATAGTGTTTGAGCTTGGAATTAATTGAACGAGTAGTGATGAAATTCCAATTTTCGTACATTTGATTAACTTTTTCACAATTTTCACCCCAAAAGTACACATTTTATTGTGATCAGTAATTGGGATTTCAAGTATAATATTGAACACGGTTATTTGGATCGAAGTACCATGGAAATGATTGTTGTTTGAACTTTTTTAACGAGTACTGAGCAAATTCCAATTTTCGCTGATTTTATTGAATTTTTCAATGTTTTCACCCCAAAATAACCATTTTCCCATGACGGGATTAATGGGGATTTTTCATATGTTATTTTGCATACTAATTCCTGCCCAAAATAATACGAACATTTGTATAGCAATTTCTTGGTGGTTGGGGTATGATTTGACTTGATTGAGTGGATTACTTTAATTGTTAATTTATAGCAGATCTTAAATTACGTTAATATTAATTTCTTTGTTAATAACGAGATCTTAAATTACGCCCTGTGATATACTCCACTCTAAGTGTGCATTTTACCTTAAACTATTCTGAACATATTAGCTGTCTTCCAGAAGTAGGACACAGTCCCTCTTACTCCTGTGTTTTCGTCGTACAATATTGCCAGCAGTATCCCAATGTTGCCATACCCTCACCAAGGGACGTCGCTAAGGAGGGTTTAGAGGTGACACCCCCGCCTCAATAATTTTACCAGTCGGGACATTTTAATCTGGGCTGGAGTCTGAGATATCGATTCGCTTTTCCTTGTAATCATGCACTTTCTTACGAGACTTTATTTGAATATTTCATACCCGTATTTCAGTCACACACGCAATCAACTATTCAAATGAAGGTATGTAGTACCCGGTTCAGATGTTGGGCGGTTGGGGGGGGGGGGGCAGAAATACCAATTTTGAGTACTAGTATGGTGCGAGGTAATTAAATAAGATGTTGAGTCGTGTATATTTTATTTATCCACAAATAAATGTCAAACAGGTCTGGGGTTTTTGAATAGGGTCATGTGAAGCTTCGAAAGTCCATTCGATTCGAAATAATCCACGATTCGATTCGATTCAATTTCAATCGCGCCGATTCGAAAATTTTCTCCTCTTGAACTCTTCTTCTGTCTTCAGGTCTTCTGTACAGGAGACCTGATGATAGAACAAGAGTTCAAGTCGGTTCCGCTTCCGAAATTACATTGATGCCGTTCTGAAGTATTCCGCTTTTTTCATGATTTACACGCGTCGCCGTTGCACACTAAACTTGAGTGGAGACTGACAATATTTACGGTTGGAAGAAGGTGCAATATCCACAACGATGTTGTCGGGGTATTTTATCAGTCAGTACTTGACCAATTCACAGTCGGACCAAATCGGCTTTTGTCATGCAGCAAGATTACACCCCTTCCCCGGTCGGTCATCATTGCGAAGTTCCCACATCAAAACAACGTGAAGATTGATAACCCTTCTGGAGCCCTGAATGGTATCACACATTATATAGCGAAATGGGCAGGTCTGTCTTGAAGTTGTTGGAGATTCCGTTGGCTAATAATTTAATCCTACACTCCATTAATACGGTGGTAGGTTGAAATTATCACTAACCCTCCTGCACAATTAGCTGTTGGCATGCGGATCGTTGGCGTTTAAACAGAGAAGGGCAATATACCGAAAACCGAACCGATATCATGGGGATACCTAAAAACTGAACCGCATCAATCATTGAACGCCGAAACTGTATGAATTTGTTAATTTTCCTACATTCACTGTTTATAAGGCCTTGTTGACTGTTGACGCTTGATAGCAGTTGATGGGTTCATTTTCAGGAAAGAAGTGGCTGATTTTATTTTCAGTTTTGTTGACCCTCAGGGGCCTGGGCAGTTGTCCTGTATTCTCTCTGGACTACAACCAGTACATGTCCAGCTGTGTAACAGTGATTTCTAGCCAAGTTTTGGCAGTCAAGACTTGACTAGAAATCAGTGCCCAGGTGATTGTCTATTGTCTGCAGGCCCCCTTGAAGATGGCATGGTCAGGGCACCTGCTTTGAGGACTGAGATTGCAAATGCCTGAAATAGGCATTTAAAGATTAAGGCCTGTTTAGGAGAAGTCACAAAATTACTGTAGATATGATTGGTGTTCGTAAAAGAATGTCACTGTTGAGCTCATTGGCAGTGGCATTTATGGAGCTGTGGTAGAATGATACAAGCAAAACTTTTTCTGTATTTTCCTGATGTAAATTCCCATTTGGTACTATCAGCAAAGCTCAGTAAAGTCAGATACCGAATACCGAACCGATACCGAGGTATACCCCCTTAAAATACCGAAAACGATACCGAACTCAAAATTCCAATACGGCCCATGTCTACTTTTAAAAGGGGTAATACATATACTTCAGTAAATCCAAGTACGTGAGCACTGGGAAGAATAGATCTCAAATAGTTTATCTTAATTCAAAACAAACCAGTCATGCAAATTCACAACCACCATACACGGCCTGTTACGGTTCAGAAGATTGCTAAATTTATCGCTAGGGGATAGTCATTCAGCTGTCGTCGAAATAAAATAACACAATGTCCGATAAGGAAAATAGCTTCCATGTTTTGTGGCGAAACATTATTTTACATACAAAGGACTTCGTTAATTGTATCACTCCATTAAAGTATTCAAATCCGGAAGTTTTAGCTATATTTACCCAAATATAATTGAATAAACTCCAGTGAAGTCGTGTGATCACTGCACGTGATTTTGCTTTTTGTTATCAAGCAGGTAATGTTAACGCTATTTGTTGATATTGAAGTGGGAGTATCGAGATGTAATGTAGTAATACGTCATTATTCTGTTAACTTATCCTTTTTGATGGTAAGCTGGATTAGAAGATTTTCTGGGACGTGTTTTTTGCTTATCTAATCGAAATTCACAAGAGACCTGAGGTCGAACGACTGAAACGGCGATTTGTATTAGGCCTATATGGCAGAAACATCTGAAAATGGTTCGGTGAACATCGATACAGAAGAAGAGGTAAATGTTATTATATTTCTAAGTACCCCCACACCTCAACAGTGGTGTAGATACATGTACAGGCAGGATAGCTCAACTTTTGAGCTTTGTTTGCAGTTATTTAAAATCGGATATTTATTGCTGCAAACAAAGCTCAACAAACGAAGCGATTTTTCCAATCAGTTGCACGAATTAGGAAACATGACCATATTATTGTTCTTCGCGAAATATATACGTCGTATTTGACAAATATACAACACTTCTTGTGTAGTTAACACAATATTAAAGAAACTGTATTGGTCACTGAAATGTAAAACATTCAAAATATAAGGAAATTTACTTTTTTATCGATCAAGTCGGCACCCGAGTTGTTTTGATCAATCCCGTCATCAAAGAATTCTGTGATTGACTCAAACATCGGCCGAGGACTGCAGAGCGAAACGAAACATCTCAGCAACGTGCAGTCTTGACAATTCAATGACGACAACACATACTGCAAACAAGCAAAAAGGCCTTGTGCTGCTCACAGACCGGCAGTTTATTGAAGCACTATACTCAAACCATATAAACCCTTCATTGACGGCTCAGCCGGCCAGGCAGAAAAACCAGAGATAAAAAATTATTTTGTTTTGAAAAAATTCACTCTGGAAAACCCTAAAAATGAAAACTCATTCAACGAGAGACGGGAGGTGTTAACAAAAAATTGCACTGCTGAAAATAGAACATATCATTCGACGCTCTGAATGGTTTTGTTGCAAATCCGAACCTGTGAGTTTCTAGCGCAATTGATAATCACGAGAATAAAAAGGAACTCAAAATAACGATTAGACAAAAATTCCTAGAGTGCTGGGGACGAAAATTACCACAATTTTCGATGGCATCAGCACCAGGCCTGTTAGCGATACTATTGAATTTTCCGGACTATAAATCACAGGGTGGAACTGGAAGGATGTGGCGAGGAATAATTTGAGAGAAAAAAAGATCGAACGGAAAGATACAATACACAAGGAAGCACGGGCGCCTGACTGTGATGGGGAGGGGAGGGGATAAGCCTTGGGCACCTTTCCCCCCAGGTACATACATCCTCTAGTGTAATAAGTTTATAACAAAAGTGCTTGGGACAGAGGCGGCGGAAGCTCCAAACAAGTGTGTGTGTGTGGGGGGGGGGGGGAGGGTCACACCTTTCTGGGTATCGCTGTCGGAGGATTACGGGTTTAAGTGGATGTTCAAAATGATGGAGGGAAATTTATGTTCTAATCAGTGTTCAGCCGACAGTCAGTGACTGTCGACTGAAACCCAGTTCGAACGTAAACCTTGCCACCGTATCAATGCCCTATCCGCTTGGGATTCTTACGATTCCTGAAGGTGCCTGTGGCTTACAACGTCAAAGGGTGATCAACGATAATTCACTGAAAAGATTATTTTACATGTACGAAGAAATATAATATGAAACAAATTACTCACAAAATTATCCATAAGAGTACACTAATTACTCGGATAAAAGTTCATTCTTTAGGGCCCTCGACGTCTCTCATAGCTAGCTGCGTCCGCTGGATCAACCTCGCAACATCGTCATTTTCTCACGGTTTGTGATACATACAAAGTGTCTATTCGCTTCTCGTTGTTTCCTCCTCGCGGGGTTACTTCACAGTCATTCGGGCTTAACTCATATAATGTTCTGCTTGTGTGACTCTATCAGCGTTCTCACAGTGCAACCACAATTCAATCGGCGTCTACCACAGTTCACGATCGCTTTGCGCCTTGCCTGGCTCTCAAGGCGGTTAAGTTATTCTTCGCCTTCAGATAAAAACTTAAAGCTTACATAAAAATATTCTGCAAAGTGTTCTCAACATCACCAATTCGCGCACCGCCTAAAACTATCTTATCTCGCGAGCTGTTCAAGCGCTTACTCAAGCTCTTGATACGGTTTCTAGACCTCAACGTTACAGCTTTTACTTATTTGGCTACTATGCCACTATGGTTCGCAACTGTTAACAAACTACTCTCGGTTCCTTACAACCGTCACAGGGTTACGACAATACGCGGACTTTCAATTTCGGTGCCTATGACCCTCGACGGCCAAGGCTAAACTCGGACCTTCTGTGAGTGCCCTCAGGCGAAATGACCCTCACAATTCTGCTTCACTCTTTATACAGTCGGAACTCAAAGTTTAAACATATTAATTCTGATTTAACGAGTGCTTTGAAATTCGATATGGATAGAGATATAAATGCGTATTTTGTTTGAGGTAAACTCTTTTGACATTTCGGAGACAGGATAGATGCGTAATATGGGTGTGTGTCCAGAACATGTGTGATGCACTGGTTTCCAACAATTAGATTTTAACTGGCTTTAATTACCCAGATAATGATAACCGGAGAGAATATTGTCTCTCTTAGTACTGATCTTTTATCAGATAGCCCATGTGGCGTTCAACAAGAGCTCCATAATGGACATTAAATTTCACACCTCATTTAGAAGCTCTTGAATTAACGTTAGTTTGACAAATCTGTTTTCGGGGTCCGTCACATACCTATCTCTACGCTTCACATTCAACCCAGGCAGAAATATTATCGAAACTATGTACACTTTTAAACAAGAAAATCGCCACTTTTAGCTATCACCTTGACAATCGCAAAGGTGTAGGATGGAAAGTAATTTTTAGCTTAACTTGACATAGTCAAGATAAGCTATTGCCATCACGCGTGCGGAAGTCTGTTAGTCTGTGAGTCTGTTAGTCTGTGAGTCTGTGAGTCTGTTCACATTTTCCTTTAGCACGGGCTACACCCCGCAGTTCTTGTCTGATCGTCACGAAATTTCATATGCAGGTTTGGGGTCATGTCTAGATGAGAACGTCCCCTTTTGGTCGCGATTGGTCAACCGGTATGGTTGCCCGAGCCCAAAACCCGAAAACCATTAGCACAGTCTACAGGTCGTATTTATGAAGGGATTTCATTGTAACTTGGTAGGATGCCTCTGTATAATGCTAAGATGAGAACGTCCCCTTTTGGGCATAATCTATCAACCATGATGGCTGCCCAAGCCCGAAACCCAAAAACTTTTAGCACAGTCTGCAGATCATGTTTAATATGGAGGGATTTCATTGTAACTTGGTAGGATGACTTCTTATGATGTCTAGATGAGAATTTCCCCATTTGCGCGTGATCTGCCAACCGTGACGACTGCCCGAGCCCAAAACCCGAAAACCTTTAGCACAGTCTACAGTTCATATTTATTGAAGAATTTCATTGTAACTTGGTGGGTTGACTTCATACAATGTCTAGATGAGAAAGTCCCCTTTTGGTCCTGATTGGGCAGCTGTGACGGCTACAGGGGCCCGAAGCCCGAAAACCTTTAGCACAGTCTACAGGTCATATTTATGAGGGGATTTCATTGTAACTTGGGAGGATGACTCCAAATAATGTCTAGATGAGAACGTCCCATTTTGATCGCGATCATTCAGCCTTGACGGGTGCCCGAGCCCCAAAACCTTTAGCATAGGCAAAAGGTCATATTTATGGAAGGATTTCATTGTAACCTGTTAGGTTGACTCCATATAATGCCTAGATGATGACATCCCCTTTTGGTCGTGATTGGTCAACTGTGATGGCGACAGGTGCCCGAAGTCCCAAAACCTTGAGCACAGTCTACAGGTCATATTTATAAAGGGATTTCAGTGTAACTTCGTAGGATCACTCCGGATGGTGCCCAGATGAGAATGCCCCCTTTTGGTTGCGATCATTCAACCATGATGGCTGCCCGAGCCCAAAGCCCGAAAACATTTAGCACAGTCTTCAGTTCATATTTATGAAGGAATTTCATTGTAACTTAGTTGGTTGACTTCATATAATGTCTAGATGAGAACAGTCCCTTTTGGACACCATGAGGCAACTGTGATGGCTACAGGGGCCTGAAGCCCGAAAAACTTTAGCACAGTCTACAGGTGATATTTATGAAGGGATTCCATTGTACCTTGGTAGAATGACTCCAAATAATGTCTAGATGAGAACGTCCCCTTTTGGTCGCGATCATTCAGCCTTGATGGCTGCCCGAGCCCAAAACCCCAAAACCTTTAGCATAGTCTATAGGTCATATTTATGGAAGCATTTCATTGTAACCTGTTAGTTTGACTCCATATAATGCCTAGATGATGACATCCCCTTTTGGTCGTTATTGGTCAACTGTGACGGCTTCAAGGGCCCGAAGCCCGAATACTTTGAGCACAGCCTGCAGGTCATATTTATGAAGGGATTTCATTGTAACTTCGTAGCATCACTCCAGATGATGCCCAGATGAGAATGTCCCCTTTTGGTTGCGATCATTCAACCATGAAGGCTGCCCGAGCCCAAAGCCGAAAAACCTTTAGCACAGTCTGAAGGGATTTCATTGTAACTTGGTAGGTTGACTTCATATAATGTCTAGATGAGAACGTCCCCTTTGGACGCAATTGGGAAACTGACGGCTGCAGAGGCGGCCCGAAGCCCGAAAACCTTTAGCACAGTCTACAGGCCATATTTATGAAGGCATTTCACTGTAACTTGATAGGATGACTCGTTTTGGAATAATTTCACTGTAAATTGGTAACTTTCGTTGATATACGTTAACTGTGAGGGCCACATACATTAACTGTGAGGTCATATTACCCCACCCTTCAGCTCTTTGGTACAGTGTACACCTCATATTATTTTTATCAAAAAATTAGCATGCAGGGAACATAAATGAACATATTCCCAATTATCACAATTCTTGTCTTATTTCATAATCCTTTCATAAACATTGAACATTATCCTTTTCATCAAACACAACACACAAGTTAAGCTACAGTGTCATTGACACTTTCATTTTTTTCGGGGGGGGGGGTGTCAATGGTGGTGGGTTGGTGTGTTCTTGCAAAAATATATAAATTTATATACGGTAACCCTTACCTTTGAACCCACTCTAAGACACTAACCTCAGCGTATTTATATTGTTTTGTTTTTACTTAGCCCTTAGAACCCTGGTGATATCATCCATATCAATTGAATGACAGCATTTGGAAGAGACCATATTCATTATTTGTGGGCAGACCAATTAATATTTCCAACGTGCAGCCCGAAGGCTGCACGTTGAAAATATTGATATGTCTTCCCAAAACATTCGCTTACCAGCTATCATACTTAATGAATGTATAAAATATTCTGTTCATGGGCCGGAAAAGCGGCCTCTCGGGTTCAAAGGGCTAATCATAACTCTGAAATCGTCCTTTGAAATATTACGCTCGATTTGGAGCTTTCTATTTTTATTCAATAAAATCTTGAAAATCAATGTGGTCATATATGTATAGGTGATGTGTAGTGACCATAGGGGTTGTGTATGTTATGTTGGAAAATGTCGTTCGGGTACCTATAATTGGTGAAAAAAGTTGGGGGCGGGGGGCACGTCCCCCCCCCCCCCCCCCCCCCCCCCCCCCCGGCTCCACCGCCCCTAGTTTGGGACACACGCTTCATTTAACCATTATTGTAATAAACTTATTACAATAGAGCTAGGTTGATACAAACCTTTTCATCAAGCGCTATTGTAGGCCTAATAAACTTGTTACCATAACGGTTGGTGCGAACTTTTTCATCAACCGCTATTATAATAAACTGAGTACAATGGCGGTCGATGCAAACATTTTCAACCAACGCAATTGTAATAAAAGTATTGCCATAACGGTTGACGTACACATTTCTACCTACCGCTATTGTAATCAACTTATGACAATAACGGTTGATTCTTGTGTCTGTTCTAACCTCTATTCTCATAAGTTGTCCATTAATTTGAGAATAAGCTAACTAGGAATTTCTTCAACAGACGAGCCAGTTTCATTCAAGTTTTGATCTTTTTACCCTTCACGGCAGCAAAAAAATAAGAAATTGTCTATATGGCAGATCTGAAGTATTTTGCTCCGGACAATAGTAGATTTATTTATTTATTTATTGGGGTTTAACGATACTTTCGACAGCCAGGTTCACCTCGTGTCGGTCCAATGGTCGATAAAACTATACAAATAGTGATATCAACAGTCATTGGTACCAGCCCCCTTTGTTCTTTCAAATACATCAACACTTGTACGGTTACAAATATGGTTAAAATATTTATAAAATATAATATGTATGGCCTTGAGATGGTGGACAGATGCGGAGTGAACGCACTGGAGATGAGTTGGGCGACAGATAGGAGACCGATTTCCTGCAATGGAATTTCTTGTATAAACCCTTTCAACGCTAAGCTTCTTAATGGTGTTATCCAACATTCGGTTCGTGGATGCGGTTTGAAGAGTTTGGAATGGAATGATATCTGAGGGACGATGATAAGTATTTTTCAACAAACAAATCTATCCTACACATATACAGTATGTGGAGGGGGGGGGGGGGGGCGGTGGATTACCTCTAAATCGCGGTATAGGGTAGATTTCCCACCGATGGTTATTAACGTTTTTATGAGAACAAAACACAAGGACCAGTAAATTTTTATCTCATGGACCACTGGGCTTCACTCGGTGGTCCATTGCTGATAGTCTGCAAGTGTCCAGTGTGATTTTTTAAAAACATGCAAATATTTATCTGGTGGAACATGTACCCAACTGCGATTTATTGTCGGGTGCTCATTTTTCTCATTTGTTGGCAGCAATAAATTTCCGATTTTTATGTATAAACTGCATGCCCACAAATCTGCAAAGTTGAATTGGTGTTGGCGGAGGTGTGGGGGGGGGGTCGCTTTGCGTGGAACGAGTGTGTTGGAAATCAGAAATGATTGATTTCGTTCTCAACCACGCTGTATGGTCTAGGGTTATCAATCATATCTTTATTTACTGATCTTTTGGGCGTACAATTTGGTACCCCACAAGCCATTCCCCTTTCACTTGAAATGCTATCAATGGAGCTCATCAGAGATGTTTTAGAGAAAGCGGAAAAGAGGAAAAAAAGTAAATTTGGCTCCCTCATCATCCCTCTTGGACTAATATTCATTGTCTTCATATGAGTTTAGTTTCGACTGTGCTCAGGTCCGATTTGAGAGTGTGTGTGGGATAAAATTCCGAGTCGTAGTACTAAAATGTTAGGAAGGGGCTCTATCTCAAATGATATCAAATGGTGTTCTGCACTTGACCAACGGCTGTAGCTTTGGACACGATTCTTGGGTGATAACCTTATTACGTCAACTTGACGTCATAAAGTTATCACAAGAAGCCTTGTGCAGCCAGAGGATATACGTTTGTGGTACGTTTGTATTCGGTTTTCAGAATCTCAGCCATTCACTAATTGATATGATACTTTCAGGTCATTCTTATATGGATACGATTTCAAATTATCGAGCAACATCAAAAATTACTTACACCGTTTGGAATGCCCATGGCTTTATAAACAAAATTACGAATGCTGATATTGTTCAGTTATTAACAAATAATGATTTCATCACGATAACAGAGACGTGGCATCGGACTAAGCTTGAAATCATACTGCCGGGTTATACTTGCCTTGATATGAGCCACAGCGTCTCCCGACGTAAAAAGGGAGGCGTTGCGTTCTACTATCTTGACAAATATGAACCGTTCTTTCAGCAATTATTCTGTGTCGATGATTTGTCGCTATGGGTACAATTCGATGGGAAAATGTTCAATATGCAGACCCCGGTTGTTTTTGTTTATGTGAATATACCTCCTAACAATTCTTCTTACTGGAATACGATCAAACTCGAAAATTCTATATTCGCAAATATTGAACAAAAACTTGGGGAGTATGGATGTGACGATCTAATTCTACTAGGGGTGATTTCAACGCCCGAACGGGAGAAATGCCTGATTGCATTACGGATGATACCAGACTGCACGTCCCACTTCCCGATTCCTACACCGTTGACTCTTGCTCTAACCGTTTTAGCTCAGACAAAATGACTAATAGTTATGGAAGAGAGCTGCTGACCCTATGTCAAGCAGCAAAACTGAGAATTGTTAATGGGAGGAGAAAGGGAGATGCAATGGGTACTTTTACCAGCTACCAATATAATGGAGCTAGTGTCTTAGATTATGTAATAGAATCGGATAAATATTTGTCCGATGTAGATTATTTTTGTGTTAACCCTTTACCTAACATGAAAAGCAGACGACACTTGCAAAAATAATTCTTGAATAACTAATTTTTTTCATTTTTTGTCTCAAAAACATAGGTTATGACCCCTCGTTGGAACGAGCTCGACGAGCTCGTTCCAAAGAGGGGTCATAACCTATGTTTTTGAGACAAAAAATGAAAAAAAATAATGTAAATTAATAGACGATTTTTGAGAATAGCTCTGGCCGGTTTTGGCCGTTACGTTGGGTAAAGGGTTAAAGAGCCAACTGAGCACTCTGACCACTGTCAATTGGCGCTACACTTAAAAAATCAGTGCCATAATCTTCCGACCAAAAACACTCCAAAATACATTTACACCCAATCTAAGTATTCCCTAAAATCGACCAAAGATAGCCCAATGAGAGCTTTAGAGGCATTTTTGCGACAAGACATTCAGTTTAAAAATCGGCAGTTTATAATGAAAAATTACACTAATGACGATTCCGGTACAGAAGAAGCAATAACTGACTTGACTGTTATACTGACCGACATAAACAACCTGGTATCCATGAAAATTTTGCGTGCCCCTCAAAAGAAAAACCTAAAAGGAAATGGTTTGATGATGAATGCAAACATCTAAAATACGCCATGCAAAATTCACTTAAGACTCTTCAGAAACCCCCCCAGGATAGATCTCTGTTGCAAAAGTTTTGTCATTGTTAGAAAATGTATAAAAGAGCAACGAAGGAAAAAGTCCAAAATGCACTTCAAGAACATATGGGAAAACCTCGAAAATTATCATCTTCAGATCCAAAAACCTATTGGCTGACAATTTAGTCCCTTCGAACAAACCATGTTGAGATCAATCAACTGGACCCCGACAGGTCTGTTGATTTCTTTAACCCTTTACCCAACGTAACGGCCAAAACCGGCCAGCGCTATTCTCAAAAATCGCCAATTAATTTTCAAAATATTTTCATTTTTTTGTCTCAAAAACATAGGTTATGACCCCTCGTTGGAACGAGCTCGTCGAGCTCGTTCCAACGAGGGGTCATAACCTATGCTTTTGAGACAAAAAATGAAAAAAATTAGTTATTCAGGAATTTTTTTTGCAAGTGTCGTCTGCTTTTCATGTTAGGTAAAGGGTTAAAACGCCTTTGTGTCGACCACAAACCACCGAAAATACATCCGATGTTATAAACACAGAAGTGGATATACAATACCTATTGAATAATGACCAAATCTCGGCTACCGAAATAATGCACTCTCTGAGAAATCTAAAAAACAATAAATCGACCGTGTGTGATAACATTTCAAGCGAACTCTTAAAAATAATAGTCCCGCATTTGATTGATCATGTAACTAAATTATTTAATCAGGTATTTGAATCACATCATTATCCCCTTCATGCAGCTTCATGGAGTAAATCTGTTCTCACCACATTATATAAGAAGGGTGATCGAAACGATCCCAATAATTATAGAGCTGTTGCCGTAAGCGGTGTTCTAGGTAAGCCATTCAACAGAGTTATCAACGAGAGGATTAATACCAATCTTGAAGATAATTCCTTGATTAGTGATAATCAATTCGGGTTCAGAAAACATCGTAGTACTATTGACAGCGCTTTTATTCTTAAAACAGCTATAAACAAATATAAAAAGCTTAAACAACCGTTATATGCTGTTTTTGTTGATTTTAGAAAAGCATTTGATATAGTTGATAGAAACATTCTTTTTGATAAACTACACCGCCCCTGGATACAGGATAATGTATTTAAAATGTTAAAATCTCTATATAGCTCAAGTTACTATCAAATAAAAACTTCGCAAGGATTAAGCCCGTCCTTAATGTCAACGGTTGGTGCCAGACAAGGTTGTGTGATCTCACCGACGCTCTTCAAAATCTTTATCGACGACATTGGTTTAATCTTTGATAAAAAATGTGATCCCGTCCGTTTACATACCACGAATCTAATTCACTTGCTATTTGCCGTCGATTTAGAAATCATCTCAAACTCGTCTCGGGGACTACAGAGAGCATTGGATAACTTGGATGCCTACCGCACTAAAAACCCACTTAGCGTAAATGTTGACAAAACTAAAGTTATGATTTTTCAAAACGCGAAAGAATAAGGAGCCCCATGGTTTTCATATTGGGAACAATGAGCTTATGAACGCCCATCGGTACACATATCTGGGACTTTCGTTTACATCCAACGGTAAACAACAGAATGTGCAACAAGATCTCAAACTGAACGGTTTAAAAGACCTCTTCAGCCTGAACAACAACATTAAAAGAAAGTGCCTTCCACCTCTTTCGGTTTACCTGAAACTATTTAAAATCCTAATAAAACCCATCCTCTTATACGGCAGTGAATTATGGGCAACGGAAATCAACGATGCTAATATTGATAAATCGCCACGTGAAACCGTTCATATCCAGTTCTGTAAGTTAGTCCTGGGTGTGAACAATAAATCATCGAACCATGCAGTGAGAGCTGAACTTGGACAGTACCCCCTACACTTAGATGCCAAAATTCAGTTGGCTAAGTTTGTATCAAAATCATATGACCTCCAAACCTCTTCCTTACTATCAGAGGCTAGAACCGAATCCGAGAATTGCAGAATGCCGGACTCAATATTGGTTAAATATCAGCAGCTTATAGCCAATTATAATCCTGAAAATAAATCTGAACAGAAAATGCTGTTTCAGCCTGTGAAATACATAAGGGAAAATCTGGAAGAGACCCATTTAAATAATTTTTATAATGCTGTATTTGACGACAACAGGAAAAATGGAAAAAATAAACTGAGAACTTATTGAGAGTTTAAGAACAAATATCACCTGGAGCCTTATTTGATTTATACAACATCCCCCGAGGCGAGATACATATTTACTCGTTTGCGTATAAGTAACCACAAACTTATGATAGAAACGGGGAGGCATGTGCAGCCACCCATCCCCGTAAGTGAACGCTTATGCGCGGTGTGCGGCTCAGGTGCAGTGGAAACAGAATGGCTCTTCGTTATGGATTGCGGTGAATATGCATCTCTCAGAGAACGTGCATTTAACAAATTTGAACGTGAATACCAAGAGTTTGTTGAGATGGACACATCCGAGAGATTCATATTCCTGATGACAAACAATGTGCCACAGCTGTGCGGTATCATCTGTAATATGACCCAGCAATTCTTAAAACAACGAGAACAAGTTTTGTCAATCTGACACCAAGAAGTGACATTAACAATATTATATTACAACCACTATAAGCCTTAATATTTACGTTTGTCATTCGGAATTAGTATTGTTTTATGTTTCTATTTATGTTGATTTTGTATATACAAAGCAATCTGCCTTTGTTCTGGTGTATTTGCTTAATAAATCTTATCTTATCTTATCTAGATAACCACCGATGTGTTTGCAATTTTGAAACATTCTGCTAAAACGTCATTTGACGGCCAAAAGATAACGTGCATTTTCATCCCAAAGGCCGCAAGAAGGCTCCATTTAATAGCAGATTTTAAACTTTTCCTGGAGCCCCCCCCCCCCCTCCCCAATTCCCCATCACTGTTCGTGCTTTCTGACCTCGTAGAAACACCCCCATCACCCCCACCCCCCACCCCCACCCCCCCCCCCCCACACACACACACTTTCGAAAGGGTCTCGTAAGTTGGAGTAACAGAATAAACCCAGGGTCCGAATTTTCTCTCCCTGGCCCTGACTGTGTCAAACTAAATAAAAGCTCGCTTAGCCAAAGTATTTCACGTTCGTCATTTTATTTTTATGACATATTTTAATGTTTATATAAATGAGAAAGAAGAATCTTTTTTTATGTATATAAGTTACTCCGGAATGTCTTCAAATATTTAGAAATACAAGGCTCGAAAATAGTCTCGTTTTGTTGTGTGTGATAATATTGGAAATGCCAGTCCGTTTGTCGGGTATTCCCCAGTTTGAAAGTTTTGTTTTGTGAGAAAAAAAGCAGGGAGTTCGTTGATAATAATTGTCTGTTAGGTATGAAATGCGCCGTGCTCAGCAGGCATTTTGTTCAGAATTGAAGAAGGGATGACCAGCTTCAAATTGGAATCGCAATTACATTGTTAAGGCGGGTATTTAGTGCTTTTAACACGCCCAAACTGTTCGTACCGAAAATCGAATGACTGCATCGAAAAGCTCGTTTAAACTCCCAGCGGAGAATAGCACATAAATATCAAAATCATAAAACTGGCTATTTTCCGCTGGAATTCCAGCTACAGGCAGGCAATCGCACGGGCTGTGCGCAACAAGAATGTTCATTGGAAATTCAACGTTTTCTGTCGGCTGTTTAAAACCCGAGAGATAATTTTCCAGTCCTGGAACATGATACTCCAAAATTTCATTAAGTAGTATGGGTCAGTGGCGTCATGCCAACGGTGCACGGGGGGGGGGGGGGGGGGGGGGGGGGGGGTGCTCCCCCCCCCCAATATTTTCGCTCCCCCCCCCCAATATTTTCGGTGAACGCCTGGGAAGTGCCATTTCCGGCAATCTGGGAGGCATTTTTTCCAAAATTTTGCAAATTCTCCGCCCACGAACCTTAATTCGCAGACCGAGAATGATTTCAACAAGTTTATAATTGAATAAGATTTCCACAAGTCTTCTCTCAACAACAGCCCGACCTCGGGGTCAACACGCAAAAATTTAGAAGCGGAGTACCCAACTTCTCCTGGGTCAACAGTACAGGAATTTCCTTCCTAAAGTGCATGGGTGACAGACACAACAAAGAAATATTTTGAGGGTAATTATAAAGTATTTATTCGGAATATGTTTCCGTAGTTTCGTTATTGAAATATTTATTTATTATCATTTAAAGTTTTCATAATAAGAGCATTTCCATTAATCTACACAAAACAATTCATTTCCATCAGATATGTTTTCGCATAACGAAAACACGAGTTAAGAATGCAGCAAATATTCTCTGTTCACTACAAACAAAAGCTGCACGTGGATGGATCGAACGCTGAACGCGTTTCAATTCCAATAACTATTTCGTTTATTGGTAACAAAAGCAGCTACATCAGTTACGAACAACTTTCACTGGCCAACCACTGGCTTAAATAATTCAGGGCAAAAGCCGCAATTTAACTGGGCCAACTATTTATCCGCAAAGCACAAACCAAAATCAAAAGTTGTCAGAAATGACCTGGTCAGCCGCGGACATATGATTCCAAGAAAATCATATATCCAGGGATGACCACATCAATTCTATAATATCTGTATCCAACTCGATCGAACGCCGCTCGCGTTCCAATCACAATTATCAAGTGTGTTTGCGTGTAACGAAAACACGAGTTAAGAATTCAGCCCCATATTCCCTGATTAACTACAACTGGACAATTTAGAACTAATATTTCAGGTCGTAAAATCTATCCTCTCCATGAACATTCAGCTCACGAATTAAAAATCCGCCAGCTGAATATTCATTCAAGAAAATCTCTTAAAGTCACTTACTTGAAATAGTCTCCTGTGTATCAGACAGACTCCAACGAGTTACGGATCTCCATGCCATGAAAACGGTGAAATCCTTGTTGCCTCCCCATTCTCATGCACGTCATCTCATAACTTTCCCAAGGAAATCCATCTTAATTCGCTCGGACAATTTATAATCCGACCAACAGGCTCAGGGGTCCATCGCATCAACAATAAATCTAAGTTGGTCCTACCTGTAAGAATCCAGAAACCCGACTGACTCAGACAAGCCACAAACCCTCTGCACAACACTTCTGCACACAAAGAACTCAGTCCGTGCAAATCGACTTATACAATTCAACGTGATTATTCATGCAACATTCAGGCATGACATCCAAGCAAGACACAAGATTTCTCGGCTACGCATTCTATCGACACACCTTCGGATCAGAATAAAATTATTTCCAGTTAACTCCCTAGGTTGATGTTTATTTATGTAATGGGGTTTAAAGTCACATAGTTATGCACAATGGCCAATCGTGACCACAACACGAATAGAAAGTCAAGTCTAACCAATGGTTTATACCCATGTTGCCCATTTTAGCGGACCTCCACCCCAGGCATTGGCCACCGGGCCTATCTTACCAGTAAACCAGAGCCTGTTTACCACAGCAAACAAGCACTGCCTCACTTTCCGGGGTCCCCACGGGGGCCTAGGTTAATGTTAAGCATTGACAATGACTATCTTGTCACACTGGTAAAAGGTCCTTCTTTGGCTATTGATGGAGAACACCCATATCTGTAATACGGCGAAGCGCCCTGAAAATATCTGTGAACACAACTTCAAGTCGATTGGCGCATGCTCAGTTTCGAATCAGTTTTATACAGAATTTCGACTTAACGTCTCATGCATGACGAGGTTTATATACAACGATTACAGGTGATGAAAAGGCTTCTTTACTTGGGGAACACAGCGCATAGCGATTGAAGCAAGTGGGGTCGAGCTCGTTCCAACGAGGGGTCATAACCTATGTTTTTGAGACAAAAAATGAAAAAAATTAGTTATTCAAGAATTATTTTTGCAAGTGTCGTCTGCTTTTCAGGTTAGGTAAAGGGATAACATGAGATCTGGATTCCGAAAAAAACGAGATAACTCTGTATAGATAGAGGGTGATGTCATCGTGGTTAGCGATGAAATCTGATTGATTGTTTGATTTGATAGATTTAATAGATATAGGTTGGTGTGAAATGTTTGGGTACAAATAAAACAGGGATTCAAAAAAATCCATTCAAGATTGGAGAAATACTTCAGAATACTTGGTAGAAATAACGTAGCATCCATGGAGCGGCAATTGATGCATGGTAGCTCATTGGTTATGGCTCTGGACTTCAAACCTAACGGTCCATGGTTCCATCTGAGCCAGGGGTAACTGCGTTTTGTCCTTGTGCAAGGCACTTAAACCCGATAGCCCACATGGGGACAGGTGGCGCTGTGTACCTAGGCGTACTGCACGTCGATGGTGCACGTGTCTTCAACCAAAGCTAACTTGCTTGTTTGGATATGGGGAGTCCGACAGGCTGCTCTCGGTGGTTCTCTCCGAGCACTCCGGCTTCCTCCATCCGTAAAACTGCCAGACATGAGGTGACCCAGGCTGTCGAAAATGTCATTAAACCCAAATAAATAAATAAATAAATAAATAAAAAGAGCGGTAATATACAGGGCTTTAGGTGAATGAATAGTGCTAACAAGTAAAAAATAGAGTTTTCCAGGCTAAAATAGACCAATATGTTGTATACACCATTACCTCTATATTATTATCACTTTTTCATAGAGGTAACCACGGGGGCGGGGGCGTTGCGGTAACCGGTTCTCGTCAGATCATCGAAATTATGCAACGTCGAGCCCGGTTAATCCTTGAATGGGTGACCGTCTGAGCGATCGATTCGGACTCCCGCATGGGGTCCATGGGCAAGGCACTTATCCCGATTGTCCACTTGGGGCACGATGACGCCGTGTACTAAGGCGTACTGCACGTCGATGGTGCGCATGTCTTCAGCCAATCTAACCCTACCTGTGCTGCAGTGCGGAGGTACGATGTTGGGGAGTGGGCAGCTGCTCATCGTTGCTCGGTGGTTCTCTCCGGGTACTCCGGCACCCTCCACCCGTAAAACTGTTACCGACACGATATGACCTTGGCTGTTAAAGTGTCGTTAAACCATAATAAATAAATAAATAGAGGTTACCACCATATTAAACAGCATAACCTGTTAACGGGTTGTGATGGGAGCTCTTTATTTGCAGGCCAGGACGTGGCAATAGTTACAGCTATAAGTAGGCCCGGAACACGTAAAAATAAGGATTTGAGCTCAGGACAACACAATCCGTGTCACATAAAGAATCAATTTGGATGGTATTGTGTAGGAGGTAGAGGAATAGTACCAACGAGAATTATTCATGTTAAAAACTTAAAATGGACCAGAATATAAGTATAGGCCATCACTGTCAATCCTCTCCAAAGCAAGCGAACACACTCATAGTACGCATCCTTTTTCATCCATTTTTTCCAACAACAACGACGTAATCGCATGGAAATCTAGGTTGGTGGCGACCCTCATCAATCAAAATGGACGACTGAAGTAACATGTGCTGCACATGCGCACTAACACATCGTTTCACCTCGGTAATGATGCCCACACCAAGTCGTCCGTGCGTACTCCTATGACAATCCACATGTCACCAACATGCATCGCCACATTAGGTCTCTTAACTTGGCTCAAGCTCAACATGACAGAGTGATTGACAGTGGCGAGCCACAGAGTGACCTGGGAGGGTGGAGCTAAAAGTTTCGGTGCCCCCCCCCCCCCAAGTTTGGTCCAATGCAATTTTCACTTAACATATACACCCGGAACTTAATTTAGCACCCCATGAAATGTTTCATGACAGTGAAGTTGCTGTTCCTGATTAATAGGTTTTAATGATTGCTATGTCTTGCAGTACATTTCATCTAGTGAAACATGATGTTTCTGGTTGATGGCGTACCCCAAGCACATCCCTCGTCCACGTGAAGCATGCTTCCCACGAATGTCATAACAAAACTTTCATCCACATGCAATATCTGGGTTTCAAACAAGACAATTTGTCACTTCTTTTATCAATAAATGTTGACATGGCAAGGACACTGTCAAAGGCACTAAGATGGCAAATCGTTGGCATACATACAGCAGACATGTCATTTAAAACTATTGGAAGGCAACTTGGCTATATTCATTCTGTCATCAGCAGACATGTCCGAAAACATAAACAAATCAACGATGTTAGGGACCGACCAAGGCCTGGACAACGCCAAAAGATCTCTCCTCGTGAAGATCGGAGTCTGGCACGCCTCGTTAGACGTGAAACCTTTGCTTCAAGTGGGGTTTGGAAACGCCTTTGGCTCCCCAACAGTCGTTTGTGCAACAGAACTGCCCGAAACCGTCTCAAAGCACTGGGTATGAGATCCAGAAGGGCCATCAAGCGTTCAGCTCGGTCCGACCAGCATCAAAGACGACGTTTGGGGTGGTGTATGGCACGACAACATTGGAATCTTAGGACGTGGAGGAGAGTCCATTGGTCAGACGAGAGTAGGTTCCCGCTTCACGTCACAGATGGTCGCATGAGAGTGTGGAGGCATAGAAATACTGCTTACGTGCCCAGGAACATCAGACCTACTGTTCCTTATGGTGGAGGATCAGTAATAATCTGGGAATGCCTCTCTTGTGATTGTAAGCTTGATATGGTGACTGTACGTGGGAATCTCAGTGGTCATCAGTACATCCGGGACATTCTCAATCCGTTTGTCGCGCCTCATTTAGATAACCACCCATTGGCTACTCGCCCTGTATTCACGGACGTCAATGCAAGGGCACATCGTCCCCATGCTGCGAGACCATTCCTTCTGAACAACGCTATTACAACACTACCTTGGCCTGCAATGAGCCCAGACTTGAATCCCTTACAACAAATCTGGGACTTTCGTGAACGGCGTGTGCAAGCAAGGGATCTGCCTGTACAGAATTTGGCCGATTTGGAAGCTGCCTTGCATGAGGAGTGGCAGCAGTTACCTCTGGACCATATCAGAAGGCTCACTGGTAGCATCAGGAGGAAGGTTCAGGCTGTCATATCCGGGCACGTGGTGGATACACTCGCTACTGACGGCAGACACTGCTACTGTGTTCAGGAGATCACAAGCAACATGTTTTGTCAGTATTTACCGGCATTGTTTCATCATAGACCGTTCCAGCACCATACTTGTCGAGAGAACATTTTTCCATCAAAAACATTATTGACAGATATGTGTAATTAGCGCCATTGAAATACTGCATATTTTCATCATTGTGTTATCTTTCATTTGTCAATAGACCATTCTTTCCGCAAACAGTCACTTTTGGCCATCTAAAAGATAGCGCGAAAGTAATGACAGTTTCTATTACCACCACAGCGAAAAAAATAGGGGTTGCTTAATTAAGTTCTAGGTGTATATATAGCCCTAAAATGGTTCCCAATACAGGGCTGCACACTCTATAAATGACCCAGACGCTCTTAGAGCACTGAATGTTGCGAACTTTTCTTGGTGGTGGGACGCCTAGTCCTATCTAGGACGCTCCGGCTTTTTGCCCCAACACCCACTTCCCGACGAGGGGTAACAAACCGAGGGTCCTAGTTAAGAATAGGGGATATCTCCCCCACCGCCCCTCACAACGGCCTCTCAAATATCATTCCCCCCCCCCAAAAAAAAAACAAAAAAAAAACAAACTGACCAGAGCACCCCCTATTATAGAATCCGCCTAAGCGCCTGGTGATTGATGATGGTGCGTGTGGATGAGAGGCGTCGCTCCTTGCTCTCTGTTTCTACGTCATTCCATTGTATACCCTGCCACGTGCGGTGTGCAGGTTCGAAGAAGCAGTCTACCTGTTCTAAATGGTTAACCCTTTACCTAACATGAAAAGCAGACGACACTTGCAAACAAAATTCTTGAATAACTATTTTTTTTCATTTTTAGCTCAATTTTGGCGAAGCCAAATTTGAGGTATTGCCATGGTCCATCTGTCCGTCCGTCCATCGCGCCGTCAACACGGCTCGGGCTAGAGGCCGTATTTATGAACCGATCTTTACGAAACTTCTTGGGTACCTTTGTTATCACCGTGGGACGAGAACGAGTGTTTTGGGGTCCGGTCCGAAATTCAAGACGGCCGCAAGCAGCCATTTTGTACAAAATTAGGTGCAATCAGATTTTTGCGCAGAACTTCCATATGAAAGCTCTGATTTGAATAATTTTCTGTGTGAATGTTTAGTACCATGGGATACATCACATATAATACGGGTTTTTTTTTCTCGTGAGTAAATTATGCAAATTAGACTAACTTTGATTTATTTAGTGTTACTTCAGCACCGTAAGTGCAAATGCCAATACGGCTCGGGCTAGAGGCCGAATTTATGAACCGATCTTTACGAAACTTCTTGGGTACCCTTGTTACACCGTGGGACGAGAACGAGTGTTTTGGGGGTACGGTCTGAAATTCAAGATGGCCGCTGGCAACCATTTTGTACAAAATTAGGTGCAATCAGATTTTTGTGCAGAACTTCTATAGGAAAGCGCTGATTTGAATAATTTTTTGTGTGAATGTTTAGTACCATGGGATACATCCCATATAACACGGGGTTTTTTCTCGTGCATAAATTATGCCAATTAGACTAACTTTGATCTATTTAGTGTTACTTTCAGCAATGTAACTGCAAATGCCAATATGGGACTTTTGGGTGCGGTCAGAAATTCAAGATGACCACCAGCAGCCATTTTGTACTTTAGTTAGTGCAATCAGTTTTTTGTACAGAACTTCTGTATGAAAGTTCTGATTTGAATAAATTTTTGTATGAATATTTAGTAACATGGAATACATCACATATAATACGGGTTTCCTTCTTATGCAGAAATTATGCAAATTAGATGAAGTTTGATTTGTTCAGTGCTACTTATACACAGTAAGTGCACATGTCAATACGGCTCGGGCTAGAGTCTGTATTTATGAACCGATCTTCACGAAACTTCTTGGGGTACATTTGTTATCACCTTGTGACAGGGACGAGTGTTTTTGAGTGCTTTGTTATCACTGTGCTATGAGAACAAATATTTTTGGGTTCAGCCAGACCCACTCTGGAACTCAAAGATTTCTTTTCTAGTTCAGCATCTAACTGTCACCCCACCTTTACAATACTTTACCCATATATTTGTTACAGGCTACGGTCAGCATTTATGTACAGACCGTTACAATACTTTACATGTACCTTTGTTATCAGGTCATTACCTAGATGTTTGTCATTGTTGTGTCACATACTATACATGTACATGTCTTAAACAAGTTGAGCTACAGTGTCATTGAGACTTTCATTTGTCTCAAAAGCATAAGTTATGACCTCTCTTTGGAACGAGCTCGTCGAGCTCGTTCCAAAGAGGGGTCATAACCTATGTTTTTGAGACAAAAAATGAAAAAAATAATGAAAATTAATTGGCGATTTTTGTGAATAGCGCCGGCCGGTTTTGGCAGTTACGTGAGGTAAAGGCTTAAAGAATGACATTGCAGTTCAATATTTAATTATATTTTTCACTTATCTAAGTCAGTTAGTGATTACGGGTTGGTTAATCTGTTTGAATGTAATGCACCTCAGTTTATCAAAACATATTTTTAAAGATAACAGAATATCTCGTCATACGAGAATTATTCACCTACTGCGCGTGATTGTTTCTCCCATCACGCGACGGATGTTTACAAGGACAGGGAATTAGCCACTGTGGAATGAACTGTATCTTTTCATCAGCTCAACAACTGGAAATGTCGAACGCATAAGAGACGGGTGGTCACAAGTCAAAGGGGTGGAAGGTTGAATTTTCAGTTTGTTTTAGTCATTTGAGATAAATCGATTTGTATATACAATGGGTGCCGCTGGTTGTCTTCGATGACAGATGTGAATCGTACGAAACTCAAATTTGGAATAAGAACCTTTTCAAGTAGGACATTCTCTTGGAAGCCACCCTTCTAAACATTTCATTTTGGATAGAGACTATTTTTCGGCGGATAAACTTGGGGTGCCGCCGGATGTCCTAAATCCACTCCTCTAATGCCCCCTCCCCTCCCCTCCCCTCCCCTGCCACACACACAAACCCACACTCGGAGAAAATGCCTCCTTCATTATGGGAATTTTCTACTTAATCCACCCGCCTGTCGTATACGCCCTCCTGTCGAGGAATCTCCGGGAACCACTCTTGAGATAAATCACATACGCCCAAAATTGTTCGAGCCCCTTGCTAGCAGTGCATCACATATACTAGCGGAAAAAAGAAACACCAGTTTTTTCTGTGGGTAAATATCTGAAATGTGTTATGGATGATTATCTCATTGTTTGGATTTTGATGTTATTTCTTCATCATTGATTAAATTTTGACGAGTTTTGTTGTCTTATCACAGGCGGCGTTTGCATGGATAACGCTCAAATGTGGGTACCCTACGTCATTTCTTGATCAAAATCAATAGCGGATGTGCCCACCCGGGCTTCAGTCGTTGCTCTAACTCACCTTACCATTGACCCCATCAAGTTGTTTATGATCGTTTGTGGGATGTTATTCCATTCCAGAAGAAAGGCTTGCGTGAGCTGAGCGACGTTGTTTGGGACGTTGACGGGCTCCCTGACCCTCCTGGCCAGCTCGTCCCACAAATGCTCGATCGGGGAGAAATCTGGACTGTAGGGTGGCCAATCGAGAACTGGGACATTGTTTTGGTTGTGGAAGTCACGACAAACCCTAGCAACGTGCGGCCTCGCATTGTCCTACTGCAACATAAGGTTGAAGGACGTGCGGCATGAGGACCTGATCCCGATATCGTACGGCTGTAAGATTGACCTGGATGACCACGAGAGGTGTTTTCATGCCATGAGAAGTCCCCAAACCATAACAGACCCTCCCCCTGTATCTGTTGTTTTCCTTAACGCATGAGTCAGAATATCGCTCACCTTGACGTCGATTTCAACGTTGTAGTCCATCTGGCCTGCAAAGCGTGAACCGAGACGCGTCAGTGAATAACACACGTGTCCAGTGGGCCAAGTGAAACCGCTTTGGTGCATGTGCCCGCAGTCATTGCGATCGACGTTGACGTCGCCTGGGTAGAAGTTGCGGACCAACGGAGAGACGTCGTGGCCTTAAATTGAACCCCCGCAACCGATTCCTAACTGTTCTTGGACAAACTCGAAGACCACGAGTGCCTACAACCTGACTCGCCGTCCCCGTCGCCGTCTGAAATCGGTTACGGTGTGAGAGGCGGATGCCTCTATCTTGACGTGGCGACGTAACGCCCGGACACCCGCTGCTGTACGGTCAGCTAATCCTCCTGTGGCTCTGAGACGCCAAACTAAACGAGCTATCGTTGACTCGTGGGCCCAAATTGCTGGGCGACGAAACGTTGCGACTGGACCTGCATAATTAGAGCAATAGTCCTATCAATTTTGGACATTCGCGGCATTTTGCTTTTCAATCGAGTTGAAATGAAATGTTGTGCAATCGATGTGCACTGTTCAAAACTTCGATTTGGTATGGGTTTCAAGCCCATAGCACGTGAGAGTGCACCGGGTGCACGCATTGTCGAAAAATCTGTTGAAAGCATGCAGCGTCGCACGTGGTCGTGCGTTTTAACCAAATACTCTTTGGACAGTACACTGAGATAGCTGTGGGTCAAATTTTACTGCATTTGATCTACAGATAAAAAAATTATATTACCAAAACTGAACTTGCCTTTCTTTTTTTCCCTCAGTATATTACAGCGTAAATCTGCTTTATGAATGGGGACCATTAGTCATCTGCCCTTACACATGACCACTCAAATCCTCTCCAGCACTATATACACAGGAAGAGGTCCAGTCCAGAGACATTAAATTTCCAACTACTCATGACTTACCCTCCGAATTTCCAACTATAGGAAATTTTGGCCAGATTGGGGGAATCACGCATGGAAAAGAACCGCACTAACACAAACTCACACCACTATTATGCAAAGCTTTTCTCGTTGCAAAACTGACAACCACTTCGTTTCTTAACCCTTTACCTAACATGAAAAGCAGACGACACTTGCAAAAAAAATTCTTGAATAACTAATTTTTTTCATTTTTTGTCTCAAAAACATAGGTTATGACCCCTCATTGGAACGAGCTCCCGTTCCAACGAGGGGTCATAACCTATGGTTTTGAGACAAAAAATGAAAAAAATAATGAAAATTAATTGGCGATTTTTTAGAATAGCGCTGGCCGGTTTTGGCCGTTACGTTATGTAAAGGGTTAAGCATAGAGCAACGAATAAGTCGAGCGCTATGACTTGTTTATTAGGGTTTAACGACACTTTCGACAGCCAGGGTCACCTCCTGTCAGACAGTTGTACATATGGAGGAAGACGGCGAACCATCGGGCGTTGGCGAGTAACTGTCAGAATCCCCAACGTACTACCTCCATACAAGCAGGTTGAGCATTGGTTGAAGACAAGTGCACCATCGATGTTCCGAACGCTTCAGTACACAGCGTCACCGTGCACCCACATGGGCAGTCGGGATTAAGTGTCTTGCCCAAGGACGCAGCAGTTACCCTTGGCGTGGATCGAACCGTATACGTTTCAGTTTGAAGTCCAAGGCCGTAACTACTGAGCCACCGCGCTCCCAGTCGAGCGTTAAAGATGTCAACATTATATAGCTTTTATTACTTCTGGTACAGTTAAAACTAGAAATCCTGTCATGAAATGCGCACAACTAGCACGTCGATCTGAGCGTTAATCTACGCGTTACGACCATAGTAAGGTTATCAAATTATGTACATATGGCCTGTGGACAAGCAATGTTTCAGCCAGTGGACCTCCGGCTAACCCGGAGGTCCATTGGCAGAAACATTCCCTGTGTTTGCTACGAGTAACCAGGAGAACCTGCCATGCTTTGGATGCCATTTGATATGGCAATTGCGCGCAATTCCTACGCGTAACTAAGCCTAGATAAGCGCACAGTTCATGACAGGTCTTCTAGTTTTAACTGTTGGTCCAACCAATCAACACAATCCACACTCATGTCTCTTGTTGCATCATCACTCCCGACACAATAAAACTCTATGTCTTGTTTATTCGCTGAAAGCGGGATTCGTCATTTGAACTTTTTTAATGTACAGTGGTGGTTCAGTGTCATGATAGGCTGAAAGTAAGAGGGTTGTAATGGCAGGCAACAATGAAATCTTATCAATTTTCCTTGATGAAAGAGTTTATACTGACAGAGGGTTGTGTGATCCAGTTCAAGCGCAAACATGACAGAAATCTTTTCCATACCATATCAACAGGACACAATAAAAGATGAGGTTGAGTTTTTATTTTTATTGCATATTTCTTCAAACTTTAAAGTCTTAGATAATTTGTTACCATATGTACAACCACTTTCTACATGTACACAGCTACAGTGTACACTGTCAATCAGTCAGCTGAGGCCATCCGTTAGGGCCCTGCGAATCACACATTTTCTATTCGAATCGAATCTCGAATCGAATCGGATCTACTATTCGAAATCGAATCGAATCTTGAATCGAATTATGGGCATCTTGAAGATGACCGATAGGGGAGGGGGGGGGGGGGGTAAACCTGATTGTTCCGACTGCGACGGTTCAAGTCCCGCCTGATAAAATATTCCAGCTACATCATCAAGGCATGCCTTCCTGGAAGGCATGACTTGATGATGTAGATGGAATATTACCCAGAGACGGGTGCGAGAATTACCAGCACTAAGCATTGCACAGGACACGCCGTTAGCAATAGACCATCCTCGACATTGTTTGGAAACTTTAACTTTGTTTTCAACAGTGGTAGAGACTAGTGAGACTGGAATTAGCAGGGGGATGGTATGGGTCAGATGTTTTTTTATTAAAAAAGATGAAATTACACTCTCGTCTTTATTTTCAGCATTACTTACGTTTAAATTCCATCTGAACTTCACGAGAGACAAGAATTTTTTCGAGACGACGGCAATGACTAATACCAAGCTATATTCCCGTGCCACGATTCGAAGGTAAACGAATCGGGCAGCTGATTTCGAATCGAATCGTAAATCATCTTAAGATTCGCAATCGAAACGAATCTTGAAGATCCACAGGGCCCTACCCTCAGTAGACACAAATTCCAAATACACACCAATAGCTGGAGAGATTTTTACTGCGTTTCAATCAATATTTGGAGGGCATTCACTACTTTTGAGCCGAAAAAAAATCCATATTTCGGCAAAAATGTACACATGTTTGGAATAATTCTACTAGCGCCCTGTCTGAAATTTCCAACTTTTTCGAATTTAAGGCTTCGAATTTCCAACTATTGTAAATTTGAGGCATTATGAGCGGGGTGGAGACACCCCTCTACCCCTCCCACACAGACGCATGCCCTTGTTGCTGCGTCCATGGTGAAAGTGAAGTAATTTACCAATGACAATCTATAGAATTGCCAAACCGTTTTCCCAGGTTCTGAAATGAACAGAAAAACGGACATCTCGTCGCCTTGCGAATATTTCCATTACTTAAAACGACTTTACAAGCCAAATGCAACTTGAAACGCAGCTAGCACGAGAAAGTGAAAGTGTTTTTGTGGAAGTGTTAAGGGGCCTTTAGCCCATAGTGGTGCAAAGTTGTGCCTCAAAAGCATGTCTCCTAGCAACGTTTGAAGAAAACTTGTAAAGCTGCTGTCGATGTTGTGGTCGCTATCTTGATATGTCCTGTCCTACAAGGATGTCAGATAATGGAATATGGGTATTCCGAAAAGCGAAGGTTGAAATACAAGCGCCCCGTGTGATTACAAATCCCACATCGCTCCAACAAAGGTCTGTCCGAATGTAACAAACCCTCTCATATATTCAAAACATTGTTCCTGAAGGCTAGGCGTAATCGTTTTAACAAGACTTAAGCGGCCTCAAACCACTATGAACTTACCTAAAGCATCGAAATATAATAATTTCCTTCTTACAAAATAACAAAAATGTCCACGTTGCGCGTCTAACGTCCGGCATATTCGAGGCCGTCTTAACAATGAGAATATTCAGAATCGTCACAAGCGGAATAGGCCGAGTTGATCAGAATGAACCTGATTTGTTATCTTTAAATCGCAGGAGCTGTTTGATTGGTCAGTGGAATTCAGGAGCATGATGACGTATTCACAGTCAGACTACAGTGATTGAAGTTTGAAATTTGAAGTGTGAAATTTGAAATTTGTATTTTGAAATTTGAATGAGCCTTCTCGACTTAACAGTGTTTTTACATCATTGTTGGCTGCCGGACAGGCAGCCAACAGTGATGTTAAACATTGCCAATATAACTGCAGTCTACTGTTTGGGCTTTCCAGGACGAATACAGGTACGGCAATTTTTTTTCAAACAATTACAAAGTGGCAGTTTTTAGCTGTATGATAACTCTTACTTTGGACACGGAAGCCGGTTAACTTCATGAACCCGTAAGTAGGTTTTTACGGGCAAGAATCATGAAATGTCCTAATTTAATAAATAAATATACATGGTAGACGAGTCAGTATTTTCAATCCCAAGGCTGCGCTTTGAAAATATTTATTGGTCAGAGGAGAACGGGTGTGGGATCTTCTAATCGATGGCATTGACTAGACCTGGAAGCTAATATTAGGATTCAACGGGTTAAGTTCTGGGAATTTGTACCTTAACTTTATTGACACACTCCACACAAGCAGGGATAGTATTGGTTGAAGCAAGTGCACCATCGACGTACAGTACGCTTTAGTACACAACGCCACCGTGCCCCCGCGTGGGCAATTGGGATGAAGTGTCTTGCCCAAGAACACAACACTGTTGCCACAGGTGGGATTCGAACCGAAGACCTCTCGGCTTACAGCCTGCATCTCTAGCTACTGAGCCACCGCGCTCCCAGTGAATGTCTTAACATCATGGTAAATGGTTCATGTTCCCTTCGGATCAAATGACTGGCTTTATTTTATCACATGGCTTTGGGGGGTATACAGGGATACACTGTATATAACCAAACATTCATTGATAAAAATAAGGAATCCAACAGTGCTTGTAAATTGGTACGATCTTTGGAGAGATCACGGTCACTGCGTGAAACGCGAATTCTAAATCTCAGAATTTCCTCCCACGGGGCCGATCAAAAGAGGCACTGGTGCATTTCTGTAGTATACATAGCATCCACAATGCCGCAGATGCGAGGATTTTGCGATTCGGAAAAGGAAAATTTTCTCACATAGAGCTAAACCAGGTTCGGCCTCCTGGGTCGGGTGCCAGTGAAATAATCTCTATTACACACAAGTCGGGCATCGACAAGTCGTCCCTTGAGTTCCAATGTGTTCTATGTGCCTATTGGCACATAGAACACATTGGAACTCGGGGGACAAGTGTCTCTAATGCAATGCTTGGACGTATGTTCGATCCCGGAAATTACATACAAGTTGGGGCATGTATAAATACCACAGAGACTTGAAAATCAGAATTTATCCCCCACGGGACCGAAGGATGGTCGGTCTCGTAGGGTCAGCGCCACTGTAATTCTTTAGTTATTATACACTATCCCGAACGTCGACAAATGCCCCAGACGCGGGGATTTTGCGTCTTTCCGCCGGTAAATCTGTAAAGTTTTATCATACGGGGTCGAACCTATCGGAACCATGGTCGGTTCTCTGGGTTCTGCATCAGTGCAATTCTTTTGTTATTACGTTATTACGCACTACCCCGAGCGTCGACAAATGCTCAGGTGCGAGGAGAGGGTGTCTAGCAAATCAAACTTTTCTCCCAGGAGGCCTAACTAAGGCAGGACCTGCGTCATTGCAATTCTTTCATCATTGCGCAGCATCCAGAGCGCCGATAGATTCCTCAGGTGAGACGATTGGGCGAAAAATATTTCATGCAACAATAAACTAACAAAACAAACATTGCTGCAGATGCGACAAATGTGAAAAGTCTCGTCACTCTCTGGCCTTGATCTCCGATCTATTGACCCACAAATGCGAAATTAATCAGAACACTTTTGATTCCCAATAACTGAAATGAACCAGAAGGATTTGATTTTTTTTTTCATTACAAACTATCAATTAGTTTGTTGAAATAAATTTTGTTTTCGAATTAACTCCTAGCACTCTGGTAGTATTTCAAATTTTTCGTCATTGGCGCCATATTGCCCATGCAGCATGAAGAATTTACCAAATTATATCTTGTTTGACAGAGCTCAATGAATTTTTAAATTCTCAGTTACATTGTGGAAAATATTTGCTGCTGAAAACTTTAGGATTTTGACATTATAGAGCAGAGGGCTAAGTCGTCGGTGCTTTACTGCAGTAATGACCTGATTTTAAAACACTTTTCAAAAATTAACTTGAAACTAAATCATCAGTGGAAGGCTAAACACATTAGATGGGAGCACGGTGGCTCAGTAGGTAGAGATGTAGGCTGCAAGTAGAGAGGTCCACGGTTTGAATCCCACCTACGGTAACCGCGTTGTGTTCTTGGGCAACATTTATTTATTTATTGGGATTTAACGACATTTTAACAGCCAGGATCATATAATGTCGGTGACAGTTTAACGGGTGGGGGAAGCCGGAGTACCTGGAGAGAACCACCGAGCAACGACGAGCACCTGTCAATTCTCCAACATCGTATCTCTGAACTCTGCACCGCGGCACAGGCAGGGTTAGATTGGTTGAAGACATGCGCTCCATCGACGTGCGGTACGCCATAGTACACAGCGTCATCGTGCCACTATGTAGGCAATCGGGGTTAAGTGCCTTGCCCAAAGACACAACGCGGGAGCGCGAATCAGTCGCTGAAATGGTCACCCATCCAACTACTTACCGCGCTCGACGTTGTTTAACTTCGGTGATCTGACGAGAACCGGTTACTGCGACGCCACCGTGCCCCCTTGGGCAACATACTTAATCCTAATTGCCCACGTGGGGGCACGATGGCCCTGTGTACTGAGGCGTACTGCACGTCGAGGGTGCGTTACTTGTCTTCAACCAATGCTAACCTGAGTGAAGTTAGTACGTTGGGGAGCCTGGCAGTTGTTCTCCGTTGCTCGGTGGTTCTATCCGGGTACTTCGGCTTCCTCCACCCGTAAAACTATTCGACACGACCCTGACTGTCGAAAGTGTCGTTAAACCCCAATAAATAAACAACACATTACATACCGGTATATTTCTCATTATTTATTAGATATGATTTTCTTTCCCAAAATTGCCCATTATCAAACTCGGCTGAAATTACTTCAAACTCGGTTGATATGACGCCAATTTGGGCCGATATGAACCGAGATAGAGTTGTCCTTCTTGATGCGTTACGAGCCTCAACCAATTTGTTCACATCTAAATATTCACATCTATTCTCCGAACCTAATCAGAAAACTTGTCATTATCAGGTATAGCGGAGTGGTTTGAAGCAGAGGTTTGTATGATGATGAATTAATGATGGCAATAAGTTATGATTAGGTGGATGAAGAGAAGAAAGAAGAGAGTTGTACAGAAAATTCACCGCAAACTAAAATTCAGAGTCTTAACCCTTTACCTAACATGAAAAGCAGACGACACTTGCAAAAAAAATTCTTGAATAACTAATTTTTTTCATTTTTTGTCTCAAAAACATAGGTTATGACCCCTCGTTGGAACGAGCTCGACGAGCTCGTTCCAACGAGGGGTCATAACCTATGTTTTTGAGACAAAAAATGAAAATATTTTGAAAATTAATTGGCGATTTTTTAGAATAGCGCTGGCCGGTTTTGGCCCTTACGTTCGGTAAAGGGTTAAGCGGAGTTTCGTCGAAATGGCGGTAGAAGTAGTTTAGTTATCCAAACGCTGCGGCTTCCTCGTCAGCGAAGCCGAGACATTCGGATACCTTGACTAGGAGTTGGGAAGAGAAACCCCAGGCATTGTGAAAAGAATGAGAAACAATAGGACTATCAGGAAACCGTAATAGACGACCTGAGAATTTTTGTAATTATTTGCTTTGGTCTCAGGCTGATATGAATTTACTTCGGGCTGATATTTCGGCTGATATGAAACTAGCCAAGTAATAACTTCTAACTCTTTGTTATTTTGTTTGTTTGTTTCAGCCACTGATCAATAAAAATGTCCATGGGAGGTTGACTATTTTGACCGCCGCTGTGTTCATCACTGGTGAAATAGCCGGATCGGGAGTGCTTGCCTTACCAAAAGCTATTGATGATGCAGGTAAGACATCGCACTAAAGTCGTTGTATGCTCATGCGATGAGTGCGAACAATACAATAAACATTTAATTAACATTTTTTTTTCTTTTCAGCTTGCACTGTGAAGCACATCCCTGACTAACATCGTCATAAAAATTGACTTTCGATAAAGTTATCTCCCTTAGAATTATTGAACACACGAAGAAGGTCCACCTAAGAAGCAATTAATTGTTGTGAAAACGCCTATGCCATCAGAGAGACCGCATAACATATAAACTAGCAATACTCAACTACCAGAGAAATTCGGCTGACTTCCCATACCTTAGCGAACTCCTCATACCATACAAGCCGCAGCGATCATTGCGATCCAGCGACGAAGGGCTTTTAACTCAGTTCGCGGGGAATTTGAAGACTGTAGGTGACAGGGCTTTCAGGATCAGCGCGCCCCGTGTGTGGAACTCGTTACCCAAAACCTTACGAAATGCACCATCTCTTGAAAGTTTTAAAAAGGGACTAAAAACCTACTTTTACCAAATGAACTTCCAAGGCTATCCCTTCGCTGACACACAAACCGGGAGACTTTATTGATTTTATCTATCTTGTTTGTGATTTCTTTTGTAAAGCGCTTGGGGCTTTTATTAGGATAGGCGCTATATAAGTGATATATATTATTAGTATTATTATTATCAGTAGAATAAAATAAAGCCAAGATTCCTTTTGTTACATTTAATAAACGAAAATAACAGACAGCTCCGGGAGCTGTCTGTTGTTTTCGTTTATTAAATATAACAAAAGGAAAGTTGTCTTTTTTTTGGAAAGCTATTTTTGAAGCAACTAGTTCACAGGTAACCCGTCATTAAGAACATCTATCACTATTAAGTATATAAGTAAGTGTCTACTTTGGCGCTTCGTTTTGCAAATGTGGTTTTGCAATAATTTTTTAAATTTTATTCCACCCAGCCTATTTATTTATTTATTTATTTATTTATTTATTTATTTATTTATTTATTTATTTATTGGTGTTTGAGGTCACATACTTATGCACAATGGCTAATCGTGACCGTGACAGTTTTACGGGTGGAAAAAGCCGGAGTACCCGGAGAGAACCACCGAGCATCGACGAGCAACTGTCAGCTCCTCAACAATCTAACTCTATTCAAGCTCCACTCAAGCAGGGTAACAGCGGTTGAAGACATGAGCACCATCGACGTGCAGAACGCCCTAGTACACGGCGTCATCGTGCCCCGTGTAGGCAACTGGGATAAAGTGCCTTGCCCAAGGACACAACGCGGGTCGTCTCGAACGGGGGTCGAACTCGGGACCTCTAGTATAGAAGTCCAACAGTCTACCACTGAGCCACCGCGTCCCCACCACCCATGCAACCTAAAAGATTAACAAATCTCACCTCCTAGACTTTTAAATATCAAATGGAAAGGATAACGTTTGTTTTACATGTCAGGATACGTACACTTTTGATATTATGAACACACAAAAGTTACAGAATACCAACAGAGAGCAAAAGCGCCGTTTTTTTTATTTTTGACTGTTTTTTTTTTCATTTTTTAAATGTGTTTCAACAGAAAATAATAGTCAAACATTCAAATTAATTGTGGAAAAATTGTAAAAAGTCAGCTTCTGTATCTTTATGCTACTCTGCAGGACGATACTTGAAGTTTGTGAAATGATGCACACATCGATGATATAAATTCGCTGACATATCGAAATTTCACTCTTTATATGACATTTGCATACATGTAGTGGTAAATTTACTTACAGCGTTAGGAAATTGAGGTGAACTAACTTTCCATTAAATCTTTTCCAATGACGAAAATTGTCAATATTACTGTTAAAATTCGGTAAAATGACTGGCAACCAGCTTCGGGGGCTGCAACTGTAAAATTTTACGGTAAAAAGCAAGAGCTTTCTGTTCGGCCTTGGAGCAGAATATGATATTTGGTTTCGCTTCCTTCCACCGGATATTGATATTGATATTTATTTAACGGTATAGTTTTATACACAAATTTTATATCTGCTTTGAATGAATGGGATGGTGTGGGGCAAGCCCCTTTCGACCCTCTTTGACTGTTTTAGCGGCGTTTGTGCCGCTTGCTTTTCTTTTTTGGTGGAGGTGGTTGTGATGGAGAGACTGTAATGGTTGTTGGTGTAGTCGGGCTGTTCATGTTCTTGGAGGACAGATTTGGATGGAATGGTCGAGTCCTGGCCGCTTCATGGGTGTTTTGGCTGCTGTGTTGTTCCAGGATTGCCTTCACAAGGTTGTCGTTGTCAGATGATTCCTTTGTGGTCTTTTTGATGTCTTCCCTCAGACCTCTCAAGTCTGCCATCATGTCAGTGAGTTTCCGTGTCAGATCCTGATCCGGAGGGAGGGGAGAGATTGGATTAGGAGACTTCGGAGAGTCAGTTTCCATTTCTGCCCCCGCCTCACTGGTGACATCGCCATCCTCCAGGTTGCCCCCCAGAGGAGAGGCAGCTGGGGTGTGGATGGGAGTCACAGGAGTTGGGGTGGGAAAATGGTAATGACCTCCTCTGTCTTCTCTTCCGCCTTCTCTTCCTTCTTCCTTTTCATAAACTTCTCCAGCCGCCGGGCATCACGGCGCCTGGTTGATGGGCTCTTCTTCTTCCTCTATTCAGGGCCAGGTCCAGGCTTCTTCGGGTGAGGACCAGTGTGTGAGGGGTTCCTCTCACAAAAGGTGCTACCTCTCCCCGAAGAAGGTGTGGTGGTGTTCTCCTCTGCGTCAAACTCCAGCGTCAGGTGGACGCTCTTGCCACTTGGCTGGAGAGTCCAGTTGAGAGGGCAAGAGACGCCCAGAGCTGACAAAGCTTTCTGTAATTTAATTGGAAGGTCCAAATTAGCCATCGTGATTGCTTTGTGAAAAAAAATTTATGCGACATGAACAAAACTCTTTCAAGGGCTTCGCGAATATGACTGATTGGGGTGGGGAGTGAACCCGATTTGTCCAGACGGCAGTGGCTCGAGTTCCGACTGATAAGATATTCCGACTCTATAATCAAGACATGGCCTCAGAGAATTTTAACCCTTTCAGCTCTGGCGGTATATTCCACAGCATATCAATGGCAGCAATTTGAACAATCCATACTCATTATTTGGGGGTAGACAAATTAATATTTCCATTGTACAGCCTTAGCTCTGCCCGTTGAAAATATTGATGGGTCAACCCCACACGTTCACTTAGCAGCTATTCTGCTGAATGAAATTATGAATGTCATGTTCCTGGGCTGCGACAGTTAAAATAGCGTTACAGAAATTGATTGCATGTCGATCAACCGATTTGCGTTTTGAATGAATTGCCAGTGGCTTTATCAAAAATATTCGAATCGGTTCAGAAGGGCACATAATAAAAAGAGATCTATTGTTTTGGATAGACAGCGAAGGTCATGACAAAATTGAACTCAAAAAATATGTAAAGCAGCCGCTGAAAAGACATATTTATCATGCCGACCCACAAGATTGGGTCCAATCGCCAGTATGCCTAATCGAAAGGAACCAGATGAAATTACTGGATAACTTTAATATATTTTCAACTTTATGGCGGACCGAGTCGCGCAGTGTTGGAAAGTCCAATTGGCCTTGACAATAGGAATGTAAAAAACATCGTTTATTTTCTTGTTGTTGCAGTATCACCGGACCCACGAGGCGGTGGCTTCCCTTGCCCTGTTTGTATTGGGGCATCGGGAACAGGCGATGCCTGCCGAATAAATATTTTTTAACCCGCCACCCAAACACGAGAAGCCGACGATACTCAGTTATATGAAGTGTGATAGTCTACAAGATCATCAAAGGCAAATTTGACCATAACTGAAGGAATTGTCTGAAAAGGTGGAAAGATATGGCTCCAAAAACAAAATGTTGACCTTTACCACCACAGACAGGTACACCTTAGTGAAAGAACATTTTCGACCTTACAACAGTTCACTTATGGAACGCTTTGCTGGTAAAATCAGGCAGCAAAACTCATTTAAAACACACTAGATAAATATTGGCCAAACCTAGCCTGGCGATTCGAAGATTTCAAACCCAAATTGATGAGAGGAACCGCAGGAACGTGACATCAAATACAAAAAATATGGAAGGCGAGTCCATCATAGAGGACCCATAAGGAACCTGGCCTGCAGACCAGATCGAAGAAACTCTAAGTGATATATCAGTAAGATTTAAATTTCCTCAGGCTTGTCAAAAAACTTTGCGGTGAATATCACACATTAAATGACACATATGCAGAGATTTTATGAGATATACAAGGGAATATAGTGCCATTTGAAGGTCTCACTACTACATACCACATACATATGGCTCGATTATAAAATCGGTTGGCAGTGACATGTGTGTCTTGGTCTATTTGCAGGTTGGATAGGACTCGTTCTAATTGTTGCGTGCAGTCTGCTGTCAGCATACACGGGCAATATTCTAGGAAGAGCATGGTCACTGGTACAGGAACGATATGAAGAGTATGGAGGACACGTCCGTTATCCATATCCTGCTTTGGGGCTTATAACGTATGGTAAACCCGGCAGGTAATATCTTTTCGGATTGTTCTGGTGCAAATTCCCATTTTTAATACTGTCTTGTCGAAATAAAGAAACACTGTACACCATGAAGCTGACATGGGTAGATCCAGGAATTGTGATTAACCCTTTCAGCCCTGATGCATTGAATGTTATCGTTGTCGTCATATAAAGCACAGCCATCGTGGACTGTTCACTTTCCACGGGTGGGTAATATTTCCACGGGCGCAGTAATATTTGATTCCAAACACTAATTATATGAATAACATCAAAAATTTAATTAATGAAGCACCAGGTACAAACCGGTGTGACAGAAATGGAAGTCCGTAGGAACGTTAGTCCCTCTGGTCTATTATTCCGCGGAATTATAGTCCTAGATCTAACATTCCTAGGAATAGTAGTCCGGCGGACTACTATTCCTAGAAATGTTAGACCTAGGACTATAATTCCGCGGAATAATAGTCCAGAGGGACTAATTTTCCTACGGACTTCCATTCCTGTCACACCGGTGCTTCATTATTTAAAATTGTGCTGATGATGATTTTTATTTCCTTGTAAACGAAGGAGTGGACATCACTACCCATGCGTGGGTTACGACCAGTTCACGACGATTGTAGTGTAGATGCAACGATACCTCCCAACCTTCATTTTAATGAATAATTTGTGTAAATTTAATTTCAATTCAAGGAATATCAGAGGTGTGAATTTCAAAATAAACAAAATTCCATTACTTATTTTGCACCTTAATAAAGTTGAAATTAAATAAGATTTTAGTTCATTTTAGTTCAAATGACATTTTAGAACGCTCTATTCTAAATACAGAGTTAAAGAAAATTTGAAAATCAACTCCAAAATACCCGAGAAAAAATACTGTCAGATGTATTACTTCATGTTTTCAGGCATTTCGGGCAATTTTCATTAAAAAGCGTAATTTTGTTACCGACAAGCACACCACTTTTTAGTTAGCTGAATTAGAAACAATGTATTTTCATATTTTACTTTCCATGCACGATTCGAGTTGGACTTTTTTTTCTTGATCTTTCATTTTTATTCCCACTTTGGGCTCATCGTTCTGAATGTTTGAAACTGCAAGAAATAATTCCGCTTTCATATCTTACATACACCTAAAGGAATATTTGAATTTATTCAACATCACATACGTATTCACATTGATATATTATATTCAATATTGGCACGTTAAACTCGATCAAGTGTCTGAAAATTGTGAAACGAAATTGCAATTTTGAAAGCTAAAATTAAGTGACACGTGATCTCGACACCTTCTCCATCAAGTGACAAAAACAGAGGTTGACCGTGCATTGGTGGATGGTATCTTGGGGACGTGACAACCGTTATTTATTCCCAGTTCCTTATTCGACATTCGTCACCAACCGATTTTTATCGGTTGATGACGAATGTCGAATAAGGAACTGGGAATAAATAACGGTTGTCACCCCCGCTGGTATCTGGAGATTCACTTGCGATCTAATGTAAACTTCTATTTATTGTTGCGGTATTATTGCACACGGCCCACATCTCCTTCCCCCGTCTGCGATTCAATACACATTATCAGAACAGTGAAGCTCTATTCAACTCGGCGAAAGGCGGCTTTTGGTGCATGTTGTCAACAGTTAAAGTGATCTTCTGCCTGGATGCATGCAACAACTGTTTCGTTGTTTGCAAAGTGGGTTACGGTCGGCAGATTTATGATTAAACGTTAGGTCGATGATACCAGCTGCTCATATGGACAATTTTATTTTACAAAGCCATTTTCTGTCATCAGGACTAGCTATCTTTCTTACAGTAATATTTATATTTATTTGAGAGTGATTATATGTGTAATTAGTTTTCTCGTTGTTCACTTGAAGTGTGTGGAAAGCATGAAATTTTGATATTCAACACCCACGAAACCACGCAGAATGCGCTGATAAGATTATTATCCTGGATGGGTATCTGGGTGGGATGGTGAAATCTCACCCGAGGGTCAAGATATTATTAGTTAGGCTTTCCCAAACCCAGTTTGGGAAAGACTATTGTTATTCTTCTTTTTCAATTTTTTTTTTTTTTCCTCCCTAAATTTTGTCTGTTGAACTGCTCGAAAACAATCTGTACGATTTTGACCAAATTTGGCACACTTATGTAATGTCATAAAATCTAGTGAAATGCGGTATCGTCATATCTGTGAAAACGCGTGTTTTCAAAATATACTGCCAAAACCTTCAAAATTTCACCATTTTTCGAATGTCTCAAAATTGTTTACAGTTATTTAGCTCAAATTTTCCACACATTTAGAGCATAATATGATACACCACAATCACCACTCAAATCTTTCAACTTTAACCCCCACAGGCCAAAAATGACATGAATATGGAATTTTTCTTCAAAATTGACCAACTTCAAGGGCAAATTTCTCTAATAACAAGGTTGTTGTAACAATTATTTTGGTTTGGATAGATGCAACAATGATTGCGGAAGAAAGTTACTGTTTACTTTTTAATCTCAGATTTAACCCCCAAGCACAATGAGGGTGAGAATAAGAGTACCGTTTGAAAATGCCAAAAATAGCCAACTTTGGTTGCTTTTTCCATCATTTTGGAAAGGGGTTACTTTCAAACACTTTTCGTGTACGTATTCAGAATTGACTACCAAGCATATTTTCTGTTGTAAGTTTAGTTGTAAAGTTTAACCCTATCCCATTCTGGCTGCATAAAAGTAGGTACCGTCCAAAAAAACTCCAATTTTTTCAGAATTTGGAAAGTTTTGGTGACGATTTACTCCATTTATTATTGCTTGAGCTCTGAATGTTTTCTATAGCTGCTTGCAGCAGTCAAAGTATGACAAATTTTGTTCTATATGTTATTATTAAAAGTTTAACCCTTGGTAGATTTGAGACTTCGCATAAGGGTACTGTCGGAATATTTGTTATTTTCGCCAACTTCAAGACCAATTTTTTTTCTAATTACAAGGTAGTTGTAATAATTATTTTGGTATGGCTAGATGCAATAATGATTGTGGAAGAAAGTTACTGTTTACTTCTTAATCTCAGATTTAACCCTCTAGCACAATGAGGCCGAGAATAAGAGTACAGTTTGAAAATGCCAAAATTAGCCATTTTTGGTTGCCTTTTCTATCATTCTGGAAAGGGTTAATTTCAAACACTTTCCATGTACGTATTCACAATTGGCTATCGAGCATGTTTGCTGTTGTTAGTTTGGTTGTAAGGTTTAACCCTATCCCATTCTGGTTGCATAAAAGTAGGTACCGTCCAAAAAAATTCCAATTTTTTCAGAATTTGGTAAATTTAGGTGGCGAGTTACTCCATTTTTAATTGCTTGAGCTCTGACTGTTTTCTATAGCTGCTTGCAGCAGTCAAAGTATGACAAATTTTGTTCTATATGTTATTATTAAAAGTTTAACCCTTGGCAAATTTGAGACTTCCCATAAGTGTACTGTCAGAATAATTGTCATTTTCGCCAAAGTTTACATGCACTTTCTCAGCACTGGAGCCATATTGTCTCAAAACCTTTTCCATGAGAGGGTTGAGCCTTCACCCAAGAACAATTTTGCTGTTATATATTTTATTCAAAGTTTTAACCTTCACCAAGTTTTCGGGCCTTGAATTTGAGTGCCCTAAAATTCTTCATAAAATTGGCTAATTTGGAGCTCACTTTTCTTCCATTTTCGAAAGGAATATCGAAAAATGATTTACATGTTCGTATTTACAATTGCCTACCGAGCATATTTGCTGTTGTAAGTTTGGTTGTAAAGTTTAACACTATGCTCGTTCTGTTTGCATAAAGATAGGTGCAGTCCAAAAAAACTCCCGTTTTCAGAATTTGGTAAGTTTAAGTGACGATTTACTCCATTCCTAATTGATTGAGCGCTGAACGTTTTCATTGGCTGTATGCAGCAGTCATAGTATGACAACTTTTGTTTTATATGTCATTATTAAAAGTTTAACCGTTGGCAGATTTGTATGGAGCCCGGGAAGTGACAGGCTGGCCCTGCTTGCCGTTACAGATACTTATTTCGTTAAAACGAAATATTATTTCGTTAAAACGAATTAATTATTTCGTTAAAACGAAATAATTATTTCGTTAAAACGAAATAATATTTCGTTATTTCGAAATATTATTTCGTTAAAACGAAATAATTATTTCGTTATTTCGAAATATTATTTCGTTATTTCGAAATATTATTTCGTTTAAACGAAATAATATTTCGTTATTTCGAAATATTATTTCGTTATTTCGAAATATTATTTCATTATTTCGAAATAATTTTTCGTTAAAACGAAATAATTATTTCGTTATTTCGAAATATTATTTCGTTATTTCGAAATAATATTTCGTTAAAACGAAATAAAAAAAGAGAGAAGCCTGTCACTTCCCGGGTCCATACACTTTCCCTGAGTAAGATTGGTATACCTTTTCAATCTCAGATTTAACCCTCAAGCACAATGAGAGTGAGATTAAGTGTACCATGTGGAAATACCCAAATTATGCAACTTCGGTTACTCTCTACTATCCTTTTGGAATGGGTTAATTTGAGACACTTTGCTTTGCTATATGCAGAGATGTTTAATCAATAAATCCGGATTAGTTATGTTCTGGGACTTAATGAAACATGTGCTTTGGCCACTTAAAAATAGCACTGTCTGCAAAAAATGACTTTGAGTGAATACTCACTTGTCCAAAAACAAAAAGGAAAGAGCTCTTTGAGCTTTCCATAACTGCTTTCAAAAATCAATGGGGAACAAATTTTGTGTTATATGTTTTGGTGTTCCGTGTTATCCAACACCAGTTTGGCCGTACAAATATGAATACCGCCAGGAAAGAAAGCACAATTTCTCAGTGGTAGACTGTTTGACTTCTATGATAGAGGTCCCGAGTTTGATCCCTATCTGGGACGACCCACGTAATGTCCTTGGGCAAGGCACTTTATCCCGGATGCCAGCATGGGGGCACGATGATGCCATGTACTAAGACGTACTACATGTCAATGGTGCACATGTCTTCAACCGCTGGTACCTTGCTTCAGCGGAGCTTGAACATAATTAGAATGTTGAGCTGACAGTTGCTCGTCGATGCGCAGTGGTTCTCTCTGGGCCTCCGACTTCCCCCACCCGTAAAACTGTCACGGTCACGATTAGCCATTGTGGATAAATATGTGACCGCAAACACCAATAAATAAATACCGTCAGGGAAACCCTCTGTGAAATCCTTCTGTCAATAAATAGCAAAGTAGTAATGTAATGCAAGAAATATTAACAATCTGTTCAACATCCCTTTAATCAACTCATTTTGACTTGAACTGTACCCATCACTGTGTATACTAGCTCTCAAGATGGTTTAAACCATATCAAATAAACAACTAATTTGTGTGTGATAGTAACTCATATTACACGTATTTCATTGTATCTGAAACAGATATGTTGGAAAAATTGTGAAATCATGGAGTAGGAAGCTTACCCTCGTTTGTTGACAAATCCCACACATTCACAAACAGACAGAATGATAGAGAATAAATTAATTATTGATATTTAAGGCCACTTTCAGCATCTGTAGCTATATCATGACCATAATATAGGTATTTATTCAAGTCCAGGTATTCATTGCACAGGCGTACAAGGCTATTTTTCGGGGGGGGGGGGGGGTGAACCCTTTTAGCCCGAAAAAGTTGAATCTGAGGAGGAAATGCCAAATGTGGGTATGGGAGGGAGGGGGGTCCTCCCTCCCATTGAGTACCTGGAGAGAACCACCGAGCAATGGCAAGCGACTCAGACTCCCCAACATACTAACTCAACAAAGCAGGGTTAGCATTGGTTGAAGACAAGTACCCTCTCAAAGTACCCTTAGTACACATCGCCATTATGCCCCCCCCCCTCCCACGTGGGGAATTAAGTTGGGATGAAGTGTCTTGCCCAAGGACACAATGTGGTTGCCACAGGCGGGATTCGAACCGAGGACTTCTTGGATTGCAACAATCATCTCTACCTTCTGAGTCACCGTGCTCCCGTAATATGCAGTAATAGAGCTCTTTATGTGTACTTCTGTGATTATAAATGAATAATATTAACGGGGATACGGTTCCACTGAATCAACTTGTACAGTATAATGGTCAGTTTACTTGCTACTTCTAAGTGATGAGATAGGAAAACAACATTTTGTGTGGAAAACCAAAATGTTTTGTGGTAATTTCTGTCAACTAAATTGTCCGAAATTTTCTGGCATATTGGCTGAAAAATCGGCTCCTTCCTGACTCAGGGGTGGGTTGGGGCACAGTCCTTCATGAAACCCCGAACCGTACGCCCATAATTCATATGCATTAATTATTTTTTTTTCCAAAGCAGAAAGGACATCGCTTGTTTTGCTTTCTATGAAAATATTCTGTAATTATTGAAGAGCAAATTTTGTGTTAAATGTTTTGGTGTCCTGCTGTATCTCAAATATCTGTTTTGGCTGCATAAAAACTAGTAGCATCACAAAAACTTTGATTTCCACTAAATTTTCTGTTTTCAAAATTGATCGATAGTTTTGTGTACAATGCAGTTTGCCTTTTCATTTTCACTTGAAATGTACCCATCACTGTGTATACTAGCTCTCTAGATGGTTTAAACCATATCAAATAAACAACTAATTTGTGCATGACAGTAACTCATATTACGTGTATTTCATTGTATCTGAAACAGATATGTTGGAAAAATTGTGAAATCATGGAGTAGGAAGCTTACCCTCGTTTGTTGACAAATCCCACACATTCACAGACAGACAGAATGATAGAAAATAAATTAATTATTGATATTTAAGGTCACTTTCAGCATCGACAGCTATATCATGACCATAATATAGGTATTTATTCAAGTCCAGGTATTCATTGCATAGGCGTACAGGGCTGTTTTTCAGGGAGGAGGGAATGAACCCTTTTAGCCCGAAAAAGTTGAATCTCAGGAGGAAATGCCAAATGTGGGTACGGGAGGGAGGGGGGTCTCCCTCCCATTGAGTACCTGGAGAGAACCACCGAGCAATGGCAAGCGACTCAGACTCCCCAGCATACTAACTCCACAAAAGCAGGGTTAGCATTGGTTGAAGACAAGTACACCCTCAAAGTACCCTTAGTACACATCGCCATCATGCCCCCCCCCCCCCCCCCCCCCACGTGGGAAATTAAATTGGGATGAAGTGTCTTGCTCAAGGACACAATGTGGTTGCCACAGGCGGGATTCGGACCGAGGACTTCTTGGATTGCAACAATCATCTCTACCTTCTGAGCCACCATGCTCCGGAAATATGCAGTAATAGAAGTCTTTATATGTACTTGTGTGATTATAAATGAATGATATTAACGTGGATACGGTTCCACTGAATCAACTTATAATGGTCAGTTTACTTGCTACTTCTAAGTGATGAGATTGGAAAACAACATTTTGTGTGGAAAACCAAAATGTTTTGTGGTCATTTCTGGCAACTAAATTGTCCGAAATTTTCTGGCATATTGGCTGAAAAATCGGCTCCTTCCTGACTCAGGGGTGGGTTGGGGCACAGTCCTTCATGAAACCCCGGCCCGTACGCCCATAATTCATATGTACTAATTTTTTCCAAAGAAGAAAGGACATCGCTTGTTTTGCTTTCTATGAACATATTCTGTAATTATTGAAGAGCAAATTTTGTGTTGAATGTTTTGGTGTCCTGCTGTATCTCAAATATCTGTTTGGACTGCATAAAAACTAGTAGCATCACAAAAACTATGATTTCCACTAAATTTTCTGTTTTCAAAACTGATCGATAGTTTTGTGTACAACACAGTTTGCCTTTTCACATTAAAAAGTTGGGAAAGCCCGTAATTTGTCCAACAAATTACAATTCTCTAGTTATCCTTGTTTTTTCCAGGGTGTATGGGAATTTACACCGGTTTGTAAACCCATACACCCTGGAGCGAATCCGAAGGGTGTATGAGTTCCCAAACCGGTGTAAATTCACATACACCATGGAAAACACAAGGATAACAGATTTATTTCCAAGAATTTTGGTGTACTTAATACTTTAACCTACACTGTTGGAAAATTTGTACTTTGTAAGTTTCTTGATAAAACCAGACAAATACGGATGCCGTTGGAACTGGCTAAATGAGCCAGTTCCAATGACATTCATATCTGTAATACTTTATTGCACATAAATATTACATTTCCTGTATTTTTATTTTTGTTCTAACATAACCGAGCAGAAGGTATGAATTAATAATTAAAAATGGGTACTTGCTTTATTTAGCCATATAGCCAGCTATAGTGTATTCTTGTTTTTTACACCGTGGTTAGCCACGGTGTGCAAAGGCTACTGTGGATTGCAAGTTACATCGTACCTCTCAGCCAATCAAAAAAAAACAACAGTATTTTGCTTCATTTGGAAATAATTGAGCCAGACACGAGGCGTGCCGAGTGTTTGGCTCAAATATCTCGCCCCGTGGGTGAGATTTAACCGTCCCACCCAGATACCCATCGGGGATGATTTTTCTCCCACCATCTTAGGGGTGCGACACCATACATAAGAAAATACAATATTTTCCAGGAAAAAATATTTCTTAGTGCGTTCAATCTAGGAGAAAACCAATAAGATATTCTGAAAGCTTGTCGAGAAGTGTGCTATATACCAAACGTATATACTTGAAAACGCACAGACTAGCACCGCATGTTGAGCGTTAATGCACTGAAGCGACCTCAAATGAAATCGACATGACTGCACACGTCATTTCCAGACTTGTACTTCAGTTTGACAGGGCGCTGTGATATCATGTATATTTCTCTCCGATAAATTGATAGAGCAATTTGAGGTGTGCTGAAGTTTTTCTTGGAGTGTTCTGGTTTCGATTTTCGTCAAAAAGTCAGTCGTATTTACGGAAGCAAAACGGCTTTCCATTTTGTTTGTTTATACATGTGCAGACGTGATTTGCGATGATTAAATAGTTCCGGTGCCAATTAAATATGCAAATAGGTTGGTCATGTGGGTGGGGTGAGATAGCTGTTACGCGGGTGGGGTGAAACAGGCGTATCTCTCCCTCTCCCAGCTGTCCCACACGACTTTATATATCCCCCCCCCCCCCCACTATATGTGAAACATACGCGTGTCCCGGGTGAGACAGCAGGTTGGGATATTTCTATCCCACCCACCCCACGTGACATACTTATTTGCATATTGTATTAGGTCGCCGGAACTATTTCATCATCGTCTGCACAAAAAAAACGCTTCTTAAATTGTGTTCGTTTATTACCTATTTATCTGTTCCTTGTTGATATAGACTCAATATTTAATTATTACTCAAATATTGAACTTGATTTGTTTCAACCCCATGTTTCTCTGCAGATTTAATAATATCACTGCGCGAATTTATCGATCGATCAATAATCTCACAAGGCCCTTTACATTAGAGTTTGACTCGCTCAAATTCATTAACCCCTTAACGGACAGTGTTACAAATCAGTTTTTTAGTATATACCTATGGTATATACCTAACTTTTGTATGATCTTTCCGATGAAATTGTTTGTTTTTCGAATGGACTACGACTTGATAAATTGGGTATGTCAGCACGTGACCGCCAATTATCTATAATGACGTAATCCCCGTGTGTGGGAAGAAAAATCATCCTCGATGAGTCTGAAGGCGGGAATGGGGAAATCTCACCCTCGGGGCAAGATATTTGAACCAGACCCTCGGCAAGCCTCGGGTCTGGTTCAAATATCTTCCCCCTCGGGCGAGATTACCCCATCCCACCTCCAGACTCATCGGGGATCCTAATAATCTCAGTACCTTAGTGGTGGGAGAAAACATGTATCCACATAGTATTGATGAGAAATTCCGTCTCTTGGGTGCATCAAGGCTCCCTCTGCATTCAGGGCGGGGAGGAGGAATTTCGAGTCACTAGGGTTAATTCTGTGACGGGCCCCATTTCGAAAGTGTCGGAATACTGATGCAGATGCGAAAGTTCTTGAAGTGAAGAATTCTTGAAGTAATAACACCAGGTCTGGCGATTATGTATACTGGTAACAGTCTATTAGCCCTTTACCCAACGTAACGGCGAAAACCGACCGGCTCTATTCACAAAAATTGCCATTCGATTTTAATGTTTTTGCCTCAAAAAGCATAGCATATGACTTCTCATTGGAACGAGCACGTGTTTTTTGACGCAAAAATGAAAAAAATAGATGTTCAATAATTTTGTTTGCAATTGTCTTCTGCTTTATTTATATTATTTATATTTGTGTTTAATGTCACATACTTATGCACAGTGGCTAATTGTAACCATGACAGTTTTACGGGTGGAGGAAGCCGGAGTACCCGGAGAGAACCACCGAGCCTCGACGAGCAACTGTCAGCTCCTCAACATTCTAACTCTGTTCAAGCTCCGCTCAAGCAGGTTTACAGCGGTTGAAGACATGTGCACCATCGACGTGCAGTACGCCTTAGTACACGGCGTCACCGTGCCCCCGTGTAGGCAACCGGGATAAAGTGCCTTGCCCATGGACACAACGCGGGTCGTCCCGGACGGGGATCGAACTCGGGACCTTTAGCTTAGAAGTCCAACAGTCTACCACTGAGGTGCATATGTATATAGATAACAGTCCATTGGCCCTTTACCCAACGTAACTGCCAAAACCGACCAGCGCTATTCACAAAAATTGCCATTTGATTTTCATTTTTGCCTCAAAAACATAGCATATGACCTCTCATTGGAACGAGCTGGTTGAGCTCGTTCCAATGAGGGGTCATAAGCTATGTTTTTGGACGCAAAAATGAAACAAAATAGGTATTCAATAATTTTTTTGGCATGTGTCTTCTGCTTTTCATGTTAAATAAAGGGTTAACACATTGAGCATCTCCACGGGGCACTCCCATTCCTTCTTTATCCTTTTACCTAACGTAACGGCCAAAACCGACCAGAGCTATTCTCAAAAATCGCCAATTAATTTTCATTATTTTTTTCATTTTTTTTTTGTCTCAAAAACATAGGTTAGGACCCCTCATTGGAACGAGCTCGTTTTGTTTTGAGACAAAAAATGAAAAAAATTAGTTATTCAAGAATTATTTTTGCAAGTGTCGTCAGTAGTATAGTATATCACGTATGAATCGTGCCTGATTACCCGGACTTTTGCCGGTGCAACTAGTGTTAAATTCCCATAGGAACCGGACTTTTGCCGGTGCAACTTTTGCCGGTGCAAAAGCACGGCCCCTTTCAGCTGAATGACCCGAATAACGTTATGTCAGATTGTATACTGGACAATAACAGTGGTCAATATCTCTATGACGTCGCGTGCGCATCATGACGTCACGACGTCAATAGCAACGTCAACCGTTTCGCGGGAAAAACTTTCAAGAAAACCCATCTTCACCATCATCTTTCCATCACTTACCCATAATATATACCTATAGCCCCATGCGTACATATATCACTATACATGCCATAGCATACTATATATACAGTACGTACACTATTTGGCGGATCTAGCTGAAAGGGGCCGTACTTTTGCACCGACAAAAGTTGCACCGGCAAAAGTCCGTTTCCTATGGGAATTTAACACTACTTGCACCGGCAAAAGTCCGGGTAATCAGGCACGATTCACACGTGATATACTAATGTCGTCTGCTTTTCAGATTAGGTAAAGGGTTAAATGAGTGGCAGCTAGTATTCCAATACGACGGAAACTTATCTTGCTGATTCTCACTCGGTGATCGAGGGCCCAGGCTTGGCACAGAAGTCAGAACTTTAGGGGACACAGGCCTGACCCAAGAATCCTGAACTCCTGGGCCAAACCCGGACTCCCCAGCCTCTCCCCGGCCCTGTCTGCATTGCTCTTGCAATACAGGTGACGTCTTGATGCACCCAAGGGAGGATTTGCTGATCGGAAAAAAATTGCGAGACTCATTTTTCCAGCACTGGTCCACACTCCCAACACCATCACTGTGCTGAATTTTGACATCCTCCCTGATTATACGCCTGTACATTTTAATTTCAGATTTCTGGTCTCATTTTCCATAAACTTTACGCTCTTTGGTGTATCCGTTGTTTTCCTTCTGCTTGCTTCGGAAAATATACAAGATCTTATAAAGAAGCTCGGACCAGACATATCCTTCTGTTATTGGGTATTCCTCGTTGCAGGTATACTAACTCCGTTCTGCTGGCTTGGCACGCCTAGTGATTTTTGGTAAGTCTTACAGTCACTGAATGAATGGGTTTAAAAGGTTCTTTCCAATCACTTCTTTTTCAAATTACTTATTACAGAATATTTCCAAAACGATATTGATTTATAACGTCTTCTGATATAGTTGCCTCTTACAAATCCGGTAACTGACAAATGACTGACAGTGGCTTGGCAAAATGCCAACATAATGGGTGAAAAGGGTTAAATTGCGCATCGACTCTCCAATATAAACCATTTGTTATCAAACTTAATTTTACACTAGGTGGTTAGGAGAGATTTAATGTCTAGATACTGTGTCTTTATCTCACAATCAACCGATTCCCCCCCCCCCTCCGATACAAGCTAAAATGTCTAGACTGCTACAGATTTGTATCAACCACATAACTTCTACGAGCACGTACGATCATTCGATTCAAAAAGAGAATGCTTTACCTGCACTCTTCAAAAACTAACTGCACATTTCGAGATCACCGTTTTGACATGACAAATAAATCACCAACTCGGCGAAATAAATTAGACTAGATCATTTTTGTGCCATATTGATATTCTGAATGACTGTCGCCATACATGCTAACAAGTCAAGAAAGGAAGGAATATTGCAAGATAAACTGGTTATTTTCACCAAGTGGGTTTCCGAGATTATAAGATAAATTTGTAATCACCATGACGTGTTGATCGACAAACTTGTATAAAGCCTCGATATCGTTCCTATTACGTATCGCGACTCGCCCTAGAGGGCTCGTCGCGATACGTAATAGGAACACCATCTCGGTTTGATACATGTTTCTCAATCAACACATAGTTGTGATAACATATATGTATACATTTTTGTAGAAATTACTTATTTCATGTCCAATAGTAATTATGTAAATCACGTGAACCATTATGCGGGACAAAACGCTAAAATTCCAGTGTTATATGGTACGTTAAGTTCAGTTAGGTGAAATATCGCGTATCACACAGTATCACACACAGTTTTCTGATTTCATGAGCTAACCTAAACAAAAGTTGTTTTCGTTGTACTCATATGATGTGCTACACACAATTTTGGATGTTCTTCAGCTCCACGTTTGCTGACGCTCAGGAAAACTAACCTGCGTGATATATCCGTTTCAACCTCTACATCAAAAAGGAAGCAACGTTTATTTCAGGCACGAGTGGTTAAATTACGGTGGCTGATTTAGGCCTTAGTTAATATTTTTTATCTCAAGATCTCGAGATAATATCTCAAGATCTCGAGATAATATCTCAAGATCTTGAGTTGAACATCTGTGACTTTATGGTCAGTACCAGCAATCTCCTGACCCCCAGAGGCCTTTCTCACAGTTACACACTCAAATAGAAACCCATAATCCTGAGTTCAAGAAGTGAATATTTATGCGTTTTTTCCACCGGTAGAACTGATATAGTCGCTATAGGGGCTGGCAGGGAAAATGCCGTTAAACCCCAATAATTAATTCAAATATGACAGTGAAGTTTGGGAAGAATTTTATTATGAAAATTGCCAACATTTCTGGCCACACATGCCTGCATCTAACAGGTACCTACCTACAACATGCAGCATTTGGATGAGAATTTTTCCAAACTTTTCAGTGTTTAGACTCAGATTAGAAAAGGAGGTGGTGATGCACCCTAAGCTAGGCAAAAATCTCCGGGAAGGCGGCATATAGGGACCAGGAGGCATCAGACTGCCAGTAAATCTGGGATCAAGGTAGCTACTCGGGTGTATCGGGAAAGGTCCCTACATGGGACAGGGAGTAGCTAAAACGGGGAGGGGGCGGGGGGTCCGTTATAAGGGCAGGCGTTGCTCTTGTCTCATGGTAGCATTTTTTCCTTATATGATGACAGGATTCACTCCTCGGGAGGAGGATCCCTCTTACTTAGGATACTAGGAGAAAGGGAAACTGTTGTTGCGCCCCGGGACGGGTTTGTTTGATATATAGGGTGGAGGGAGGCACCAAATGACCAGTTAATCTATGGTGGGGATGCTACTGTAGGTATATTTGAGAGGGAATCCTAATGTGTAACTGGGAGTAGCAAAGCAGAAAGTGGGGTGCTACTTGTTGTTTCAAATGTCGCGGGAACATCTTTTCAACACAACATCGCGGGGTTCAGTGTTTGGCCGGAGGGGCACTTTTGCTTATTTGGGAGGGCCGCTAATTGGGTATATGTGGTTTTGCGTATTCGCTGATGGGTCAAACATTTTTGGAGGCGCTATGGCAGCGATAGATCAAACGAGCGGTATGTTCACAGGTTTGGGTTTCATTGGAGTGCGGTTCGCAGTGGTGTCGTATTGAGGGGTATTGTTGGGAGACCCACAGGAGGAGTGTGAAAAGTGTATTGATGGTTGTTTATTGTCGGAGGACAAATCATTGGTGTGGTGCGCTGTTGGGGTTTGGGTGGGCAAGATCTTACTCTCATAAACTGGGTGTTTGTCTGTGTCAACTTGTGAGTTAAGAGGGAGTGGTCTGTGGGGCGTGGTCCTAGGGGAATTATGCTCTCACGGATGGCAAAATTAGGGTTTTCCATGTTGGAATGGGTTTCAGCCGGTGAGAACATAGGAGGCCAATCAAGCTTATGGGTCGGGATGTCCTGTATTACTATCGGCTCATGAGTTAACGTTGAGGGTGGGGGGGGGGGTCACAAGTACTGGGGGGGGGGGGGGGGGCTATGATGTGGCTGGGTGAGTGTGTGAGATCACAGAGGATGGTATTGTTAATTGGGATGCTATGTTGTAACTGGTTAAGGGTGGCAGTATCCGACATTTCGGAGATCCTGGTAATCGGGTTCAAGTTGTCCTCAATATGCGCGGGACTGGATACTTTACCACTGGAGTTGTCACTTTTAGGTATCTCCCTGGAGGAGTGTGAAAGGTGTATGGACCGTTGAGACTTGTCGAGCGACAGGTCATCCTTTTCATTACTAATTGAGTTTTGTGGGGAAACAATATTAGTCATACCCATTCTGCGACGTTTTGGATTCACAGGAGAGGAGATTCTATTCGCCTGTGAGAAAGGCTTCTGGGGATCAGGAGATTGGTGGGTGTTGACCAAAAAGTCACGGCTTTTTCATGCATCTGCAGCCTTGTACTGGCTCTAGTGTTGATAATACGTAAGGGTCTTAATCACTCGTCCGAAACCAATATCCGCAGGGGGTAAATAGTTTGCCTGATCCAGGCTTTTCAAATCAACGAGAGGTAAGTGAATCCCCTCGGGTAGGTAGATGTCGCCGATGTCGTGGTTGCCGCAGGTGGGATTCGAACCGAGGACCTCTCGGCTTGCAGCCTGCACCTCTACCTACTGCGCCACCGCGCCCCATTATGCATCGGGTAGCACCGTCGATTTGCTCGGTCAAAATGAACGCGGGGTTGTGTTTAAAGTTATGCTGGATGACGGGTCCGTGGAATAACAGCGTGTTAGATACGATGTGTCTCAGTCAGCAAACTGGAAAGTAGGTGTGAAATACACCAAGGGAGTAGATGATTCATTTCACTGTGGGGGTGAAACCTTTCAGGGTGGAGCTGGAGGAGCTATTTGGAATTTACGGATGTGTGTCTTGTAAAGTAGTGAGTAACTTTTTGAGTTATGGTAAAAACCATTCCATTCAGTGTGGAGCTGGGGGAAATATTTGGTATTCATAGGTGCATGCCATGTAAAGTAGTGAGTAAACTATCGTGTTTTAGGGTAAAAATCACTACAATCAGCGTGGACCTGGGAGGAACAGAAGTGAGAAAACGTTGAGTGTTAGGGTAAAAAAACACTACAGTATGCACTGGGAAGTACCGGATACTGGATCAACATTTTGGATTTGGAGTGTTAGACAGACACAAACTTTTCATCTTGAAAAGTAGTGATAAAACGCTGTGTTTTATAGTAAAAGGCACTACAGTTGGTAAAGGGGGTACTGGGTTGACACTTTGGGTTTGGAGTGTGAACAAGATACCAGCAAGTGCAAGCTCGAATCCAAATCGAAATGGTTTTAGCGCGCCGAAGGCGCGCAGGGACGATGTGAGGCAAGTCCATTTCGACCCTTATTAACAATATAATAGAAGAGGACGGGTGTTGGTAATCTTTGATGTGGTTCTTAAGGCAAGTATAGTGTGCCACTTATTATGTTTTAGATTTAGGCCTTCATCGGCTAGTATAGTCTGCCTTGGGCTCTGTAGCTGGCGTGTACGGATCTTTGACTGACATTGAAAACCACCAGAAAGAAAACGGACCTTGACAAGGTACCACCAACCTGAACATTCCTGGTTCAGGTAATAGGCCTGCTATATCTTATTGGGCCGGGACCTGAAGTGCACTAAAGAAGCGCTTTACAAAAAATGGTCATGAAAGCGGGGCGCAGGACCAACGCTCGTCTCCCTGGAGTGGATGCCCACCTCCGGGGATGGAGTGATGGATGTGGTGAAGCCGTAACGGTTATTGAGTTGCCATAGTGGTTACTTAACTCCTTATCAGTTATTGTGGAGAAGGGTAGAAGCCGAAAGATAGTGAAAAAAACTTAGAGTTAAAGCAGCAAAAAGATAGAGGAGAGGAGGAAAAATGTGCGGATGGAAAGTTGGCTGTCTTTCTGGAGATGTCTTTGTCATGTGTATTTTCAGGCAAGTATAGTCTGCCGCTAGATAAGTGTTGGATAAGAGTTGGAGCTATCACTGGCAAGAATAGTCTGCCTCAAGCTCTTCTGTTGTTGGTTGTTGACTGTTTTGTTGTTGCTTTGTGGTCGGTCAGCGCTTGGGGTAGTCGGGGTCCCTTTCTTCCGTTGTATCTGCTCTGATCCGTTTTTTTTGTGGCCCGTTCTGTGTGTGTCTGCTATGGATGAAAGTAGAGAAGTATAAAAAATGATGAGTGCGCCGCCCCCCCCCCCCCCCTCCTTTTTTTTTGGTTTGGCGTGTGTTCTTGTCTTGTGTGTCTCGAGCTGTGTGGCTGTACGGTTGTCTCTTTCGCGTCTCTTCTTGTTCTTGGGGTCTGTTCAGGTAAGTATAGTCTGCCGCTTACGAGTTTGTTGGAGCTATCATTTGCAAGTATAGTCTGTCTCAAGGTTTCTGTCTGCGTCTGATGATGAAGGATCCTGTGGGCTGTGGCGGTGGAAGGTGTAGGGTCCGTATGCTGGTTTGTTTGTCTGGCGCTGTGACTGAAAATATAAAGCTGTAGACATGCAAGCTCGGATGACGGGATTTGGTTTATAGTTGTGCTTGACGGAGATGTGGGTGGCTCTCATAACTAATATACAACAAGGTGATTGGTTGATAAGTTACTCACTTATCTGAATGACAGGAGTGGATTGTTGTGGGGGACACGATTATGTTGCAGTCGGAAAAGATGCGACAAGTAAATAAACAGTTTGAGTGACATGCCAATAATCAAAGGGTGACACCGATTATATATGCTTATCTCGAGATCTTTAGATATTATCTCGCGATCTTGAGGTATTATTTCGAGATCATGAGATATTATCTCGAGATCTTGAGATATTATCTCGCAATCTTGAGATCTTGAGATATTATCTCGAGATCTTGAGATATTATCTCGAGATATTGAGATAAATATCTCAGGATCTTGAGATATTATCTCGATATCGTGAGATAAGCATCTCAGGATCTTGAGAACTGACCATGGCCTAAATCAGCCACAGTATTAAATTAATTCAGTTGAATTCAATTGAAAGTGCAATAGCCCATCGGCTTAATCAATGCGGAAGACAAAACATTCAACGCATATGCACAGACCGAATACTCCAAATTCTCAAAAAAAAATTACGACGGCAGCTCCGATGAAAAACTAAGTTATCAAAAACTGTTGTTTATTCATTGATGAGCTACCTTGTGGAAGTAATTATATCACTGAAAATTACAGAACTGTTTAAAGTATAACGATATAGAGCGCGTTTCCGAAACATTGACAAATAGTCTTTTTAATTGACGTGAAAATTTCAGAAGTGGTAATTGAGAGATACAACTTATCGTCACTCAACTTTTTCTTCCCATAACCCTTCTCTTTTTTGAAGCAAATACAGTTAAATAAAGAAATTGGAGATTTATCAACAGAAGTACCCAGATAGATAGGGGCTTAAATATGGGATGGGATGGATGTGATTTAGTGGGGGTGACACAGTGATAGTTCCGAAATTAGGGAATGACCCGCGCCGTGTTCCGAACGCGTATCGATGGCTGACGCGGAACACATCCTAGGAGAGAGCCCATGAAGGGCGTCCACCTTTCGGAGTAGGGGGCCCGTCGGTGACCTCAGGGAAAAGTTTGAAATTTAATACTCAAATATCTTAAAAAAAAGTGGGCACTGTTTTCTGGACGAGGCTGCGCTAGTTACACACAACTAAAATGGGTTTTTGAACGGCAATTCGAGGTTTTTATTGGGGTTTAACGACACTTTCGACAGCCAGGGACACCTAGTGTCGAACAGTTTACAGGTGGAGGAACCGGAGTACCCTGTGAGAACCACCGAGCAGCGTCGGGCAACTGCCAGGCCCCCCAAGTAAGACGTGAGGGTGCTCGCTATGTTGGATATTCGTGAAGATCAATCCATTCCAGACCCCGAAAGTGAAGAAGAACAGCATCCCCAAGCAGGTAAAAGTAGGAAAAGCCCCCCCCCCCCCCCCCCCCCCCCCCCCCCCGCGTTCCCTCGAGAGAGCACAACCGGGATGACCATGAGACACGCCCGCAATACTTTTTTTCTGCCCGGACATTTGCGTCATTAATTGAAATTTCAGAAATTGATTCCCTCTTGTAAGTGAGCAAGAGATTTCCTACGCCAATATTATGCTACGGTGTTATATATAAGCCATGTCCATTATATTTCGGGGACTGCCCCCACGTTTCGAATTCCGGTCATTCGGAATTTGTTTCCACCACCTGCTATAACGCTTGCAGAGAGAGAGAGAGAGAGAGAGAGAGAGAGAGAGATAGAGAGAACAACTGAATACAGTCACCTAAAAGTTGTACTGAAATTTTGGATTGCCGTTATTGCAATCTTGTTGCGAATTAGCAGGACGGCGTTGCATAGACTCTTTGCTCTTTACGTGTGACAGAGATTCCCTCGTATGGCTTAACTCTTCTATAACCTCTAAATAAAAGAGAAAATGTGCTCATTCTAGGCTCCATATTTAATAAATGTATTAAATGCAGAGCTACAAAATGTGCATTTTTCTCAATGTATACTCTAAAATCAGCCGGGTTATAAATCAAACGAAATCAACTGGTTTGAGTGAATATGAACCCAATTGGGTTCATATTCACTCAACCCAGTTTATTTGGGTTAATTTTTAAACAAACTGGTTTTATAGGGGCGTTAGTCCAAACATGGCGTTGTGGGTTGCCCCTATTTTTTAGGTGGTTGCCCTTCATGATCATTCCCTCCAAGTTCGATATGCTTTCTTCATCCCTGGTATCCATGTCGAAAAGGTTCACTTCCCTCCTTCTCCTCATGCAGGGCATCTGAGTTTCAGACATGAGAACAATTAAGGCACTTAACAAAATTCATTTTCCACCTTTAACAGTGCTATTACTTGTTTAATCCTCAGGTTTGCAGCCGTCGGGGCAACAACGGCAACATCCATCGCTTGTGTCATTCTCACCGGAAATATCATATACGACAAAAGAGATCATTCAAGTGTGGAACACAGTACGCCTGGCTTCGTTTCATTCTTCACAGCGTTTGGCACAATATGTTTTGCATTCGGCGGTCATCCCGCTTTTCCCACTTTTCAAACTGACATGAAGAAACCGACAGATTTTGGTAGAGCTGTCCTACTTGCCTACGTTAGTAAGTATGAAAGTCTTAACGTTGTTATTTTTTAACAAGTTTTGAAACACTGCAAAAATGCCTCTTCCTACCCATTCCTTGCCCAAGATTTACCAAGTTTTTTTTCTCTTTTGTTTTTCATTTTATATTATGTTTTCATAATGTTTTTTAACCATTTTTGTAGGGGGTGGGGGAGGGGGAGGGGAGTGGAGGTCTGCAAATTGCAACTAGGTAACGTTCCGAGAAAGGTTTATCGCTCATTAATTATTTTACCAAGATAACAAAAGCTGTGAGTCACAAGTGACAGAACATTTTAGTACCGACCATGGGAATCCCAAAACTGATGACCATGGGAATTGGTGTAGAAAACAAATTCAGACTGCAAGGAGCAACCAGTCACAAACATTTTGTGATGGGCATAACCTGGTCCAAACGAAGTCGGTAAGATCGTAAGTCACTTGTTTTGGAATGGTACACCCTTGCCGACGTCCACATCAACAATTAACTGATGGTCTTATCTCCCAAGACTAGATTGGGTAGAATCCGTCACTACTAATGCTAGAGACCCAAAACTTCTCGTATAAGATTCCTTGTCCGGAATTTTTTTAGTTTTGATGCTTTCTGGAACAACGCTGTACCCGAAAAGCCTTTCTTAGCGATCATTTCTTCAATATATTTATACATATTTCTGCAACCCACAATCGCCTTATCACATTAATGTTTTTTTACGATTTGGCCCCGGGTTCTGCCCGATATGTTGACACTATAGTTGCCTGAAAGTTTCTATAATCCAACGACAACAAACGTTATCCGATTTTTACCAAATTTGGTCTGTCAGTTCTCCACGAGTATGTCTTGACGAGGTGCGAAAACCAGTCCTGTCTGATTTTTTAAAAGATTACGTTGAGATTGTTTTCTTGTTCAAACCTACGGGTGGTGCCCACACGGTAATTTGAACAAACGCTATCCGATTTTTGTCGGGAGCGCGGTGGCTCAGTAGGCAAAGATGCAGGCTGCAAGCCGAGAGGTCTTCGGTTCGAATCCTACCGGCCTGGCAACCTTTTTGTGTCCTTGGGCAAGGCACTTCATCCCGTTTGCCCATGTGGGGGCACGGTGGCGTTGTGTACTAAGGCGTTCTGCACGTCGATGGTGCACTTGTCTTCAACCAGTGCTTGTGTTGAGTTAGTACGTTGGGGAGTCTGACAGTTCCTCGGTGGTTCTGTCCGGGTACTCCGGCTTCCTCCACCCACACAACTGTCCGACACGTGGTGACCCTGGCTGTCAAAAGTGTCGTTAAGCCCCCAACAAATGAATAAATCCGCTTTTTTCCAAATTTGTCCTATGCCTTTTGGATTATTTCCTAGTTTCAGGTGCCAAGCACAGATTCCTTTTAGCCACCTCAACTCCGCCACAGCTTCTCTCATGCGAAGCTCCTGTTCAGATTCATTCGTCTAAAATATTTCAGTTTGGCGAAAAAGCGAACCATAAGTTCGCTTTTCCGATCAACCGAAATATTCCAGACAATTGACTGTTTAAGGGATAGACTAATTCTATATAGGACTAAGAGCGTCAAATCCCTTACATAAGTAGACTGGTGGCTTGATAGCATGGTGGCCACCCTGTCAAACATTTTAGCACCCATGTTTTTATCGCTCACTGAAATTAATTTTAATATTTTGTTCACCCTTCAGTAACTCTAACATTTCTAATCTATCTTTCAGTCGTTTTAGTCATGTATTTGCCAGTTTCTACCGCTGGTTATTTTGTGTATGGTAATACAGTCGACAGCAATGTGTTAAAAGGCGTATCCAGTGGTCCTGCTCTCTACATTGTGGAAATACTCATCACCATGCATCTCATTTTTGGCTTCATTATAGTATTAAATCCATTCTCTCAGGAAATGGAAGAGCTTATTGGGATACCAAAACGTGAGTATGAATATTAAAAATGGTGTTTTACCGCCCATTTGGGCTATTTATGGAATGTAGTTTACCATGTTTTCTGCGTAAGATGAGGAAAGCAAAATTAGGTTATATGCGACTGAGTTCATGTATATGGATTGTTAAGTGTTAAACCTCAGGTAGGTGCGTCGCGCAGAGGACCCATTGGGGATATAAACTTTGATTTGTCCCCACGGTGATTTGCTCAAGTCCCAACTGACTTATATTCCAATTACATCATCAAGGCATGCCTTCCACGAAGGCATGCCTTGATGATGTAATTGGAATATTTGCCAGTCTGGATAATAGTAAAAAAAACTCAAGACTTCCTGGAAATTTATTATTTATTTATTTATTTATTTGGTCTTTAAGGTCACATACTTATGCACAATGGCTAATCGTGACCATGACAGTTTTACGAGTGGAGGAAGCCGGAGTACCCGGAGAGAACCACCGAGCATCGACGAGCAACTGTCAGCTGTTCAACATTCTAACTCTGTTCAAGCTCCGCTGAAGCATGGTTACAGCGGTTGAAGACAGGTGCACCATCAACGTGCAGTACGCCTTAGTACATGGCGTCATCGTGCCCCCATCGTTCCCAAGGACACAACGCGGGTCATCCTGGATGGGGATCGAACTCGGGACCTCTAGCATAGAAGTCCAACAATCTACCACTGAGCCACCGCGCTCCCTCGGAAATTTATTAGTACATAAATAAAATATACATTTTGTAGTGGTGACGCAACTTTTTATGTAATTTACACATGCCTTACCGGTACTCTAAATTATTACCACTCAATCTATCAGTTACTAGTGACTAACATAAGTTTGGAGGCCCGTTAAAACTTCATAATTTAAGTGACGTCAATCGACGGGGCCAGGCCGCGGGCGATAATGGTATAAATAGCCATTAGCGGCCCGCGGCCCGGCTATTTTTAGATTCAAGTTAGCTGTAACAGGGAATGCTAATAATAGTAATAAAATGATTGTTGTCAGGCATCATGATTCATTAGCGGCCCCGCAGCAACGATGAACAGTCCTTGGGCTTATTAACGGCCCTCGACTTCGTCTCGGGCCTTTAATAAACCCTCGGGCTGTTCATCATTGCTGCAGGGCCGCTAATGAACCATAATGCCCTCCAAAATCATGCTATTGTTATATTGGTCATGCTAGGCCCACCACAGTTCCAGTCGAGCCACAGTAAGTAGAGTACTCGTATACATTACTGTCACCGTGGAGTGGTCATAATCCACGCGTGGGCAGCGATATCCACGCCTGCGTTTACCAGGTAATACAAATTATCACCAGCAAAGTTGTACCGGTGTTTCATTAAATTTTTAATGATTATTCCTGTAACTCGTGTTTAGAATCTAATATTAATATTGCCCACCCGTGGAAAGTTACCAGTCCACAGCGGCCGGATAAGGACGTAGCTGTAAGTTTTTCAATGTGTGTGTGTGTGGGGGGGGGGGGGGGGGGGGGTGGGTGGTAGATCTATGTAAATTCCAACTAGGGGTGGATACTTAAAGGGTGTCTCCTCCCCGCACACCCTTAATCCCCCCCCCCCCCAACACTCAGAGGAAAAGTTTTCAAACTGTTGACTCCGAGTGAGTGTAGCGGTAGGTTTTAGGGCATTCTGAGAATATTTCCAAGCAGGTTAAATGACTGCAGCTAACTGGGAGGAATAAGGACTTGAAAATTGTAAAAATAAATGTGAAGATTTTACTGCCATAACGTAGTTTTTTGAGAAACCGTAAGCCGTAATATTTGGTTAAGCCAGCATGTATGCACTTACTGGATATTTATTTATTTATTTATTTATTTATTTATTTATTTATTTATTTATTTATTTATTTATTTATTGGTGTTTAAGGTCACATATTTCTGCCCAATGTTTAATAGCGACTGCTAACATGGAGATAAAATAAAGTTTATTCAATCGTTTATACACATGTTAACCATGTTAGAGGACTTCCATCCCAAGCATTGGTGACTGGGTCCTCTTTTACCAACAAACATAGCCTGATTACCCCAGTAAGCAAGCACTGCTTCACTTCCAGTGATTCCCACTGAGGGAACTAGATAAGTATTTGTGAACAGTTCAGAGTGATGGCGTGCCGTGTTCGCTTTGTCCGAATCCGCCACTGGAGTCTTACATTGTCAAATCTCGTGGGATATATTAACCCGTTCATACCAAATGACTTCCATATAGCTTTAGTAGAGTTTTGTTTAGTTTATTGGTGTTTAAGGTCACTTTCAGCATCTTTGGTTATATCCTGATCGCAATATAGGCATGAAGTCAATGTCATCCAATCGTTTATACCAATGATGTCCGCTTTAGAGGACATCCATCCCAGACGTTGGTTCTGGGTCCTATTTTACCAGTAAAGCAGAGCTTGTTTACCGCTGCAAACAAGCAATGTTCAACTTCCCGGGGTTCCAACGGGGAATTTTAGGTTCAATACATTCTTCCTTTTTCCCTAGGCTTTTACGAGTTGAAACGTTGGAGCATCACGGAATGTCAAAGCTAATGCACAAATTCCAGGTAATTTCGTGGCCATGGAAGCCCATTTTTCAATTTAACCCTTTACCCAACGTAACGGTCAAAACCGGCCAACGCTATTCACAAAAATCGCCAATTAATTTTCATTATTTTTTTCATTTTTTTGTTTCAAAAACGTAGGTTATGACCCTCTTTGGAACGAGCTCGTCGAGCTCGTTCCAATGAGGGGTCAAACCTATGTTTTTGAGACAAAAAATGAAAAAAGTAGTTATTCAAGAATTTTATTTGCAAGTGTCGTCTGCTTTTCATGCTAGGTAAAGGGTTAAAGATTTTGGAGGACAAAAATTAACCCTGTATGAAATATCAATGGAAAGGCGTAACTGAACAGTAAAGATGTAACATTATGTATATATACAATGTAGATTAATTTTCACATTATGCCCACAGTGAAAATGAAGGTCGAAAACTAATGGCGAAGTAAAGGCGTTCGAAAACTTCACATTCACAAAAGCCTGAACAATGTAGTTAACTCTAAGCAGTTGTCTCCCTTCATGTTGCTCCAATACTTGTGTGGTATGAAGAGACAAAACTGCTTGGGATTACCATAGCCTATATGTGGGCTAAAACACCCCTTGTGATTTTTTCCTCAACATTTAACGGAGCATAAAATGTGGGAGATTATTTATTTATTTATTTATGTTTATACATAATGGTTAATCGTGACCTCAGCATGGCAAGTGTGGTCTTTCGTACCCATGTTGCCTATTTCGGAGGGTTCCACCCAAGCACCAAATAGTCATACAATATTTATATGACCACCAATACAAAAGTGACAAAATACAAACGCTCTTTACATACTTTTAAATTCTAATGATTAGGCCCTTTGTGTTTACTTAATAATCTGATGTACGTGTTTACAGATTTATATTACTGATATTATTTACATATGAAAGGGCATTGGATTATTAAGCAAAATTATTGAAAAGAAGACAAGAACAATTCTCTCATACAGTGAGTTCGTCTGAGGCCATCCACAGCACTTTCGTCGTACTGTAGACAACGCGTTCCACACCTTCATGCTGCTGTAGAAAGGAATATGAAGCAAGTAACCACGAGGACTTCATCTAAAAAGCGAGATTCCCTGCCATCGTTTTTGACGGTGTGCAATGGTCCAATTGTTTAGGTGTTGGTTCTCCCGATTGCCATGTGGTGTTGCCGAGGGTTCGAAGCCCGGCGGGAGATCAGAAACCAACATTCCAAATTCCTCTGAAACATGATTGTGTCATTTGAAACACACACACACACACACACACGCACACATTTTCATCAGCTTCCGCTGCTATGCACGTTGGCAAGTAATCATGAGGACTTCATCTAAAAAGTTAGATTCCCAGCCATCGTTTTTGACGGAGTGCAATGGTCTAGTTGTTTAGGTGTTGGACGCCCGGTTGCCAGGTGGTGTTGTCCAGGGTTTGAAGCCCGGCGGGAGATCAGAAACCAACATTTCAAATTCCTCAAAAACATGATTGTGTCATTTGAAAAACACACACAAGTCCGTGCCAGCCTTCATCTGAGGCCATCCAAAGCACTTTCGTCGTACTGTAGCCAGTGCGTTCCACACTTTCATGCTGTTGCCAAAAGGAAGATGAACCAAGTAATCATGATGAATTCATCTAAAAAGCTAGATTCCTGCAATCGTTTTTGACAGTGTGCAATGGTCTAGTAGTGATTTAGGTGTTGGACTTATGATTGCCAGGCGGTGTTACCGAGGATTCGAAACACAACGGGGATCAGAATTCAACATTCCAAATTCCTCAGAAACATGGTTGTGTCATTTGACACACACACACACACACACATTTCCTTGAGCTTCCGCTGCTATGAACTTTGGTAGTGTCCCATGAGCTGTCATGACCACAGTAGTATCCAGTATGAACGGATCAAAAAGAGATTTTTCTTTCAGATTTTACCTGGAAAAGGTGTGTGACAAGAACTCTTATTATGGGACTGGTATTGTTTGTGGCAGAAAGTATACCACGTTTTGGTGCAATATTATCATTGGTTGGTGGATCAACAACAACACTTCTTGCCTATGTATTGCCATCATTATTTTATTTAAAGTTGTGCAAGATGCCTGGGCCTTGGACAAAAGAGTAAGTTGGACATATATTATCCAGCTGTAATGGTCAGTTAGGACAGTTAACCCTTTACCCAACGTAACGGTCAAAACCGGCCAGCGCAATTTACAAAAATACCTAATCAATTTTCATTATTTTTTGTCTAAAAAACATAGCTTATGACAACTCATTGGAACGAGCTAGATGAGCTCGTTCCAATGAGAGGTCATAAGCTATGTTTTTTAGACAAAAAATGAAAATATTTAGTTATTCAAGAATTTTGTTTGCAGGTGTCGTCTGTTTTTTCATTTTAGGTAAAGGGTTAATTCATAAATAAGACCCAAGATTTCATTTGATATCATTTTTTATATCAAATTGCAGGTGAGTGATAAAACGTTTGAAAAACTTTAACGAAATATGTTCTGTAAATATCAGGTTCCTTAGAGCTCCTTTTTTAAACCAGAGATCACGTTAACCCTATGAATGCTGGTGGAGTCTTCCTTGTCAGTTCAGTGCAGTTAGAAGAGTCCATATTCATTACCTGGGGGCAGACCATTCAACATTTCCAACGTGCTGTATGAAGTCAAAAGGTAATACGACTGCCACGTTGGTTGCAGTGTCCAGATGATGAAAATACCCTTTCGCACATATGGCCACATCGTGACGGAAACACGGATATGCAGTCAAGGTTTGCCAAACAATAGTAATTATGTTGCTCAATTTTCAGACCCCATACACCACGCCTTGGGTTACCGGTCCCTGTTGTACCAGTGTAACGGAACTCCTCTACTGCAAGAAACAAGTGCTGCTCAACCTTCAGGGATAAGCATGGGATTGAAAATGCCCTGTAGACTAATTCTTCTTGCTTCTCTTTTCGTGAAGATGCACCATGCGATCATATTTTTGTATCAACAACAAAAGATGGTTTTGGCACACCGAAGGCACGCATGGAGGATGTGGAGTTTCAACTTTCGAGCCTGTTTGCAGTGTTCTTTATGTCTGATGAGGCGATATTAACAGAGGCATCCTAGCAGGCAAAAGCGGTGAAACTTGGAAGGCAGCTAGATATTTCGTGGTTTCTTTTTGGTCGGTGGCTTTGATGGACTGATGATTGGAGAGAGTTGCTTCAATTGACGACGAAATTCAATTATGATCTTATCTTCTTTCTTGGTGACTCTTTTCTAATCTTTCTGAAAGTTTCTTGGGGGCTCCAGCGCATCTTCTGCGGTAGCGAGCAAGGCGCTGATGGAGGGATTCATCCAAAGACTCCTGATCCGGAGGGAGGGGAGAGATTGGAGCAAGAGGCTTTGAAAAGCCAGTTTCCGGCGCTTAGTCGATGGACTTTTCTTCTTGACCGTTGTCTCCGAAAGTGGACCAGTGTGCGAGGATGTCCTCCTACAAAAGGTGCTTGGAGATCCCCAAGAGGATGAGAAACTATGAGTGCTGACAGGGCTCTGCGTATTTTCACTGGAAACTCCCTATTCAAATTACCCGAGCGTGCTAATTGGTCTGCTGTCTTCACACCTTGGCGTCCAAAGTGCGAGTTCTGAGTATCAAATACACGTGGTCCTCCTATAGAGAACAGAATGGGGCTAGAGTGTGAATGCGATGGAAGTATCCATCCTTTTCCCGAAATTTTTACCCACCCACTCTTTATGAAATCTGTTTTATTAAAGTCTTTATTTCTGGACAGACTGCATTTCAGCGATCCGATTGGCTGAATGGTACGATGTCATCACACATTTTATTTATTTCTTGGTGTTTAAGGTCACATATTTCTGCACAATGGTTATATAAAGTTCAGTCCAGCAAATCGTTTATACCCATATTGCCTGTTTTAGAGGGTTTCATCCCAAACAATGGCAGGCATTGGTGACCGGGTTCCTATTTCAGCAGTACAACAGAGCTTGTTTACCATAGTAAAAAAGCACTGCTTCATTTCGGGGGTTCCCACGAGGACGTCACGTGCTTTACACATTGGTTTATCCCTTTTTAAAAAACAAAAACATGAATATGCAGACATCTCTGATTATTAGTCGAGTTGTGATGAAGTGAAATTCGACTAATAGATTGAAGACTGGTCGAGGGGGTGTGAGCAATTTTCAATAATGTTAGTCCTATTGAACGCAGGTCCATCAAACTTAAATGGTGCAAACTGGTAATCCAAGTGGAGGGGAAATAACCCTATCGATTGTGAGGTTTGTCGGCCAAAGGCCAAGCTCACTGTTAATAAAAATGACACTTTTGGGTTTCGGGGCGATACATACTTTTTATTATTTATTACAGCTCAACACAACTTGCAGAAAGTAATCGCATATGGAACGAGAAGAACCGTATTGATTTTGAAGTCAGTATCTGCAAGGTCAAAGGTTACGGGCCTTTTACTAAAAAGAGATCTTTATTGAAAATTGGTATCTGGCCTGTACATTTGTTGTATATGCCAAATCTTGACCAGATTGAAAAAAAATTAGATAACTCTTGGAATGGATCCTATCAATGTTGCCATAAGGTCGAAGATAGTCGGATGGTTACAATAAATAGAACTTGGTCAGAGATTGACTTCCCGGAAATAACTTTTGTTCCAAATAAAGCAATTCCATCAATCTTACACACTTAAACCGGTGACAGGAGAATCCTATTGATTTTCACACAATATCATAACTCTACTTGTGTACCTGCGATCTCTCATTCAGTTTTTTTAAACCTCATAAAATAGTTCATGAATATGATAATAGTAGATTTAAAATACCAGTACTATTCTTTGAAAAAAAATAATCAAAGTTATCTCATTAGTTTTGTCTTGTGCATGACAAAAAAAAATTAATGAAACTATGTTCGCGTGAAGTTATTTTTTCTCCACAAAATGTCATTTCGGCCGCATTTGTTGACTTTCTTCTGCCGCTTCATCACAGTTAAATTCACTGAGCGTCCATTTATACCTCATCAATGTGAAGGCACTCACTGATTATCACAAATAGCCTACCCGTACAGGTTACTGGTGCATTTATCCTCTGTACACCACATCGTGATAATAAACATAGATATCATCCATTATAGCGTGAATTGTCAAACAAAACATTATAAGTTATCTCTGAAAACATGTATGGTGCAAGGAGATTTAATACCGGGATGTCGGTTTTTAAACACCGAGCCGCAGGCGAGATGTTTAACCTTTTAGCCAACGTAACAGCCAAAACCAGCCAGCGCTATTCACAATAATCACAATCCAATTTTCATTATTTTTTTCACTTTTTGTCTCAAAAACATATCTTATGACCCCCATTGGAAGGATTCGACTCAAAAGGTGAATAAAAATAATTATTCAAGAATTTTATTTGCATTGGTCGTCTGCCTTTCGTGTTAGGTAAAGGGTTAAATGAGACATCCAGGTATAAAATCTACATATACCACACATGTTGATGGAGATAACGTTTTTGTCCCGTTTGAAACACAATCGAAACATAGTGGAGAAAAATTTGTGGACGCGTTTCTCACGCTCCGTAATCAGTTGAACCAACAAATATGTGAATAAATGAACTGTTTTGTTTTTGCAAACGCAGAAGACAGCAGATGGAGTTATATCCCTTGGGTCATTAAGGAAACGAGTGAACAGTATTTTGTTCACATATCGTCCCCCGAGTTCCAATATGTTCTATGTGCCTTCTGGCACATAGAACACATTGGAACTGAGGGGACGATATTTGCCCTTATTTTATTTTTCTCAAGCTGTTTCATTTAATTATTCACCTGTTTAATTTATAACTGCATAATATGGTCGAATTGTCGGAAATCTGATGATATTTGTGAATATTTTCTTGTTTTTTGGTTCGATTTTTATATCGAGGCGAGCAAAAACGGAAAGCTTTCATTTAAGCTATATACCACCGACGTTTCGCGGCCGCTTATACCCTGGATGTTGCACGCTCTCACATACCTTGAATGTTGGGTGCACCCTTTGCCATAGCTATTTGTCAAAGGCATTCTGACCAATCGAAAGACAGAATTTATCGGGATATAGGGACAAGACAGGTTATATTCCTATTTCACTGAACTGAAATTTGTTTTCAAAGTGAAGGGAATTAGTGAGGAAATGAACTTATTATTCGTACATATTGCAGAGCACGTGCAATTTTACAAGGGCTTGAAAACTGTTGCACCCTTTGGCTGTCCTCCGTGGTTGATTCTGCCTTGTAGAGCTATAATATTAAGTTTTCTCCACTCTTCATGACCAGTTTGCCGATCATTGTCTTCTCTTTGGCTGTCCTGTTTCATAACTTGATACATGTAGGTCAGAAAACACCGGCGTATTCGATAGCCATGCTCCCCTTGGCATACGAAATATGGTCAGGAAAGGTATCCCGACATGAAAAGTGAGTTAACATTGATCAGATTTTGGTTTAGGGTGTTAACTTTGGACACAGATACCAGGCGCGTAGCCATGATCTTTTAAAAGAGGGTGCCCCAGCCTGTTTTATTTTATTTTTTTTTTGAAGGGGGGGTGGGGGGGGGGGGGAGGTGTTCAAAGATATTTGAAAGGCCGTTGTGTTGCGTTTTGGGGGACTTTCCTAGTGCTAACTGGAACATCACGGTCGTTGCCCCCTCCTACCACGAGGAGGGGGCAATGGCTGGAAGGTTCTAGTTTCAACCCCAAGGTAAATGGTTGCAAAATGTAGTGCTTTTAAGAGTGAATCCGAGTAATTTGTAGCGTAGGTAGCACCTACATTGGCGACCATTTTGGGCTCTATGTTGTCTGAAACGTGCATTAGGCCAATGTTTAAGTGGCAGCGAACTGTTCAGGGGCACACCAACCCCCCACCCCGCGTAGCTTTGCAACTGGTAACTGACAGATATAGCCATCAAGATCCATGGCTTTTGTCAAATAGTATCTGTGTTATGGCTTAAAAGGGTTTTTGTATTACGCAGGGGTGGCGACAGGATTTCCCCGACGTGGGTGCTATGATCTCCAACAGAGGGGGCAGTCCCCGGTCTCCAATTAAAACAAAAATCTGTCCCACCGGGCCTAACCATAATTGGGAGAAGGTCGCAATATCCGTGATTCAGGAGGTTTCAAGAGTCAAAACGAAATGCAGAATATCACATTTGCATCAAAATGAAAAGTTATGTAAAGAAAACCGGTAACTACGGGCAGCCAAGTTAACATAAACTCAAACGTCTGATGATATCTTCAAATATTTGATTTTATGTATACGGCTGCCCATAGCAAACACCTGGGGTCATGCTATGGGAAGTTGGTATGCCACAGTGATTATATGCCCATTGGGTTATTTTTATTGGGCATGTGTATCAGGTCTTCGGGAGTATTTATACTTTTGAGGTTTGCATAATTCTATCTTCCCAACGAATTTGGCCGATTGCCCCGACGGGAGGGGGTTCTGGATAGCCCTACCCGACGGTGCGCTGTAGCCCCCTGACATCTCCACTCATGGCGCCAACCTTGGAAGTACGTTCAGTCAAGTGTGAAAATCAGGCAAGCATTGTTCAGTGACAGATATTGGTGCAAGGGGCAGAGGCATTGGAGAGAAATTGCAGGATGCAGTCCATCCCCCACACTTTTCCGCATAATGCTAACTATATATACATGAACATGACTTTATTCCTGTGGAGAATGTTAACTCTCTGCACTCTCATGTCAAAATAGCAAAGTTTTCAGCAGCAAATATTTCGAATAGCAGTGAAGTCGACCCACGTTGAAGTCGACCCAAAGTGAAGTCGTCCCAAAAAAGTGATCTCGACCCAAAAAAGTGAATTCGACCCGAAGTGATTTCGTCCCGAAAAAAGTTATCTCGACCCACTTTTAAAATTTATTGAAAGCCATCTTCATCCCTATCTAAAAGTGTCTTGGTTACTGTTAGAATTTTTTGTAACTCAAAAGAAGTGGAATTTATCCTTTTAAGACATTGTCCGTGTTCGTTTATGTTTTACTAGCTAACTTATGAAAAAAAGAGCTTGGGACATTCCGCTGTTTGTAGGCGTCAATGATATATGAAAAGCGGCTAATTACTTTAATGTTTCATTCGGCGGGCAAAAACCTTTCATTCATTCATTCTTTTTTCAACATTCCACAATCGTAAGCATGTCTGATGTGTGTCTTGTTTGCACTAACTGTGTTCACTCTCGGCAAAAAGGTTTACAGTGTGAAAGATGTGACAGATGGCAGCATAGGGTGTGTGGTACTGGCATAACACGAGATGCGTACAGGTTGGCAGTTAGGGGGCGAAGGCCTATTGATTGGATTTGCAATCACTGCATTGAACAGGTTGACAATAATATTCGTTCCTTCATTATTTATTTATTTATTGGTGTGAAGCGCTACTCAAAAAAATAGTCATGGAATTCGCGTGATTAGTACATTATAAGGTTATAACGCCATTCTGGAGTAATTAACGCACTTGCAGGTAAATGTGATTTCCAATGTTTGTTATTTAACCTGTTAAACCTGTTCTCTTTCAGGTGATGCTTGATCAGATAGGGTAACATCCAATTGATGCCGTTTCCAACCCAGCATATCTTGCAAGAACAGCTAATTACTTCAGGTCAAAGTTTCGCCCGAGATCACTTATATTCCCCCTTTTCAAACGGGGCCTGAGGCGGTCTCCAGTCCGTTTCAAGTGGATCTGAGATGGTCTGAAGTGGATTTTAAAAGTGGGTCGACTTAACTTTTTTCGGGTCGAGATCACTTCGGGTCGAGATCACAAAAAGTGGGTCGACTTAACTTTTTTGGGTCGACTTCACTCGGGTCGACTTCAACGTGGGTCGACTTCACCGATTACCAATATTTCCCATAATGCAGTTTGATATTTAACCAAATATATCATGTTTGACGGAGCTCATTGAGCTCTGTCAAACAAGATATAATTGGTTAAATTCATAGTTAAACATGAGAAAAAACAGAGTGATCGGAGAAAATTCTGTTACACTACCACAGCGCTAGGGGTTAATATTACAGACCATTTATTACTGAGATCTCCCAATTCATTTTTAGTCTGCGATATTATATTACAATTGTTGCGATATCCTATCGATTATGATGTTCTGCTGAAAGGATCGGTGCTCAAGGAAGCTGAGTACCAAATATCAAAAGATTAGTTAGTTAGTTGCGCGTTAGGTGTTGTTATTCATGTTGGCGGATAAAAACAGCATGCCACTCTGTTCATATGCACAACCTTCATGTTGAGAAAGTGAAGAAAGATTGTCAAGTCTGATTGGCAAAACATCCGGGATTACAAATTTAATTTCAGTTGCATTATTTTATCGTAACCTGTAGTTCATTGGGGGTTATTTTCAGACCAGGAATCTTACTTTGTTATATTTTTATTTTCAGGGTTGTACCATTCCACGTAAAACTTATGAACTATGAAATTGTTATGGTCGGACTAGTTGCTGGAATAGCATCAACCTACTCTGCAATTTCGGCATTAGCTGATCCAAATGCTTTCACACCTCCATGTTACATAAATATCACAGCAGCCAAAGGCTGAAGAAGGAAATACAAAGAATATTCTATTGCACTCAACCATGGACATTCCAATGCACAACATACAGCCACACTGTTGGTGGCAGAATCTACAGCACTTTGGGGATCGGAAATTGTCGCTAAAAGGTCATATACCACATCAGAATCATTTTATAACAGTGATGGCGTCAGGGAGGGGGGGGGGGGGCTACAGACCCGCCCCGTCGGAGATGTCCAGCCCCCCCTCCCCCCCCCCCCCCCCCCCCCGTCGGAGATGTTTACTCAGTCTGTCGGAGAGTCTCATAAACCCGACTTCACGAGAAATTTCCGACAATCGAATGTAGATATCTCGTCTTGTCAGTCTCGAACCCGTGCAGCACTGGAACTTTGATAGAGAATAGTGATTCTCACGAAATTCCTTAATGTCGTTCGTCATACTGGCTTTATAGATGAAATATTTCCCGACCTTATTATAATATGTTTACTTTAAACCTTTACCTAAGGTAACGGCCAAAACCGGCCAGCGCTATTCTCAAAAATCGCCAATTAATTTTCATTATTTTTTTCATTTTTTGTCTCAAAAACATAGGTTATGACCCCTCGTTGGAACGAGCTCGTTCCAACGAGGGGTCATAACCTATGTTTTTGAGACAAAAAATGAGACAAAAAATGAAAAAAAATAGTTATTCAAGAATTATTTTTGCAAGTGTCGTCTGCTTTTCAGATTAGGTAAAGGGTTAAATAATCAACAAACATACTCAATTTGCTTCTATTTTGGTTCTCCAATGTACCAATTTTCACTCATTTTCCTTCGTTTGGGAGGTCAAATGTTATAGCCCCCCCCCCCCCCCCCTGTCGGAGAGGTCAGCCCCCCCCCCCCCCCCCCTGTCGAGAAATCCCTGGCACCATCCCCTGTTTTATAATACACTAATCAAGATGTTTGAAGGAAATAAATTCACATGGATCTCATGGAAATAAACACACATACCAGATTTGGTTTTGATTTGATGACACATACTGAGACCAGAAAAATTGAAATTTTCCAAGTCGAAAAAGGCCCATAACTCTAGAAAAATAACGGGACAGACCCTGTTACTTGTGGATACTCTTTTGTAAAGTGGGTCCATGAACATACAAAGAATAAATCAAATCCAACATGCAGTGAATGCAATACAGATGTTGAGAAAATTTTTCTAAGTCAAAAGAGTTAAAAAGAGCCATAACTGGGGGAAAATTCCTTGTGCATATGCATTCCCCCATGCGGGTCTATCAGCATACCGAAGGAGATGGCTCTGAAATTACAATCCAAAATTTTAAGTTGAAAGAGTGAAAAAGGGCCATAACTCTGGGAAAAAATATTGGACAGAGCCCATTCCTTGTGCATATCCGTTCCCACATGCATGTCTATCTGCATGCCAAAGGAGAGGGCTTTGAAATTGCAATCCAAAATGTTTGTCCGGACGGAGACGTCTTCACTGGATACCCCAGAATCCTTCTTCAGAGGTCAGGGGCATAATAATCATTCAATCCCCCAGTAATAACTTACACAGTGGGGAGGGGGGGGGGGGGTATGGGGGATTTGCCCTACTCCCTAAATGTGTGCTCGGTCCCCCATTTGCACCCCCAGTCCACCAAATGTGCACCCATCCACTCTCACACTGTCTCTCTTTTCTTTATTCACATACACACACAGTAATGCTTCTACAAACTCGGAAGCAGATAATTATCAGCCCTGTGCATTCAAGTATCTTGTCTTCAAAATATGGGTCATTTTTTGGCATTATGAAGTACAACAGTGATGCAAGACAGATCTTCATCTGATCGTACTCGCATTTCGTCATTTTCGACATTCAAAAACAAAATGTAGATTCACCTCCAAAATCCACAAGACGGCTTCATCTGAAAATCACAATTCAAATTGTTTTCAGGGAGAAAAATACCCCCCACCAAAAAAATCTTAAACAAACCTCCTATGATTGCACATGCCCAAGGAACTTCGGCAGATGTCTATGATATCTGTAAGTAACCTCAGATCATTAATGGCCACTTGCTCCCTCATGGGGAACACCACCACTAAACTTACAGTCAATGAGCTCCAGTGGCGGCGCCATGGGGGAGGGGGGGGGGGGTACTTACCCCTCCACTTTTTTTGCCAAGCGTAGTAAAAAATACTATCATTTTAATTTTTGTATTGAACGTTGCACTGTGATGGTGGGTATGTTTAATTCCACTTTCCCAAGTGCACTAAATCAGAGAAGTTTTTAATTTATGTTTGTGTGTGCGCTTTTTGGTATTTTTAGCGTTTAAGGGTAAAAAGTTACCAGGCAAAAGTGCAATTGGCCAACACACCATCAGGTCCATGCAAATTTGACTGGTTGGCTTGGTGCTTCAGCAAAATGGTGAGGAGGACACCCTCCCTATAAACTTATACCCTCTTCCTCTCCTCACCTTACAACCATGACAACCTCAGCAGGCCTTTTTATACAAGAAATGTAAGTTTCAGCAAATGAGTTTACAAATTATATGTACCCAGTATGTGTCTGTAGAAATGTTTGTTTTTAATAATATATAGAGGATATGGAATGAGTGTTTTTCTCATATAATATTTATGAAAGGAGTCTAAGAATTTTCTGTTTTGGCAAGCCCAAACGGAAAATTCGGACGAGTTTCATAAATATTATATGAGAAAAACACTCATTTCATATTCTATTTATCATATGACACACACACGCACAAATTATCCACTTAGTATAACCCTTTTAACCCATCACCTAACTTGAGTTGCAGACGACACTTGGAAAAAACATCCTCGTATCACTAAAAATTTTCATTTTTTGCTTCCAAAACATAGGTTATGACCCCTCATTGGAACGAGCTCATCGAGCTCGTTCCAATTAGGGGTCATAACCTATGTTTTGGAAGCAAAAAGTGAAAATATAAAAAACAAGAGGGATGTTACATCCCAACGCTCACCTACATTCGCGCTTGATAATGTCGTTCCAATGTAACATGCCTAATATTTAGTTAATATAAATCATTAACTAGGCATCAAATGATTAATGTGGTTTATGTGATGGCTTTGGAAAGTCTATATTTCTGCATTTATTATATATCAATTCAACATAGAATCATTGGATATAAAAGCATTTTTTTCTTTTAGAAATGTTTATGATTAAGAATATGAATCGTGAGGCCAGATATTAAATCATAAATAAGAATTAGGAAAGGCTTTCATAAATCACTGAAATTGTAATTGAAGTACATTCATTGGTTAAAGAGGAGTTGCGGAAAACATTCGTTCAAGAAAGTGACTATAAGTCCCAACAAAAATACATCACATCAACAACTAAAATAAGCCTTAATGTTACTAGTAACAAGTATGAGAAAGTATTAAATAAAAAAAAAAAGTTGAAAAATTTTTTTTTTAAAGAAAGTGAATATAAGTCCCCAAAATCCCCCTCAAATTCCTCAAATATGCATGTAATAAGGGTGCAACGTTACCACAATGTAGTTTAGTAACCCATGCGTACAATATCAATTGCCTGGAAAGACACATAGAAACAGAACTCACCTTAACACCTCACCTTAACACAAACTTTTAGAACTTAAAATTGAGTAAGTCAGAGAAAAACGTGAACATTGTGACTGAAAAAAAGAAAAGAAATCAGTTAAATTTCTGCATACAGTAGGGTTAATACCTACAGTTGTTATTGAAATGAGAAAATAAACAGTAATGAGAGGTGAAGGCACCACAATCTGCACAAAAGCTGACTTTAACACAAATTCTTACAACACCTAAACGCTAATTCTTACAAGTTTTGGCAGAAAATTTTAGGTGAAATTTGGAAAAAAGTCGTAGTATCAGGGTTTAATACTGTTCTGATAGTCCCATACAACCTACATATGCAATATCAAAGTCCTGAGCCCACTGATGTTAACCTTAACATTAAATCTTACAATATTGGACACGCCGGACGCCGACCAAAATTGAAATTGACCAATGAAAGCTCCCAACTCTAATTATGCAAATTATGAAAATGTGGCCCAGTTGTATTTTGTTTAGCCAATCAAATTGTTTAGTTTTGAAATTGACCAATGAAATTGACGGAAGGCTTTATTTATCACTGATTAATATGAAAACAAAATATCAAATGTTTTAAAGTGAACAAAACGGACGTGTCATATGATAAAATTATATTTTCATCAACTTGCCTTCAAATTCTTGATACTTCTACAAGAGATGTTGCTGTAAATTAAATGACCTGCAACTTTGAAACTGCTGTTTTTGCATGCGAACCATTTTGCCACAACACAAAGACTAAAAACTATCTTGAAAATGTCAAAAAGTTCTCAATTTTCTAGAGCTGATGAAAGCTTTACAGATATCAATAAAGTGTAAAATGCCTTATTTTAAAAAAATTTTATCTGAATATCTGTAAGTACAGAACAGTTGCCATGGACTGGTCATAATCCTCGTGTGGGCAGTGATGTTCACGCATGCAATTACCAGGTAATAAAAATCATCATCATCCAAATTTTAATTAATGAAGCACCGGGTTGGTGCTTCATTAATTAAATGTTTGATGATTATTCGTATAACTGATGTTGGAAATTGAAAATTATTGCATCCGTGGAAATATTGTCCACCTGTGGAAAGTGACCAGTCCATGACAGCCGTACTGTAATCATATTGCCCCCTTTTACATGTATCTGGATTTCTGATTTTGTTCATTGACCAAACAGATGAACCTTGGCAATGAAACAATGTCATGAAGTTGCGACGATGACCTAATTTGTCCCAACTATGACAGCCGAAGTCTCGACTAATATGCCAACTGCATCATCAAGTCATACTTTATTGATGTTGTGGAATTTTAATCAGTCAGGATTCTAGGTTATAGGAAAAACAAAGTCGAGACTAATTGGAAATTTATCAGTGAATAAATAAAATATACATTTGGTAGTCGCAATACAAAAACTTGTTATTCCATTAACATGTACCATACCAGCAAGCCTGGAAATAAGCAGACTATTATCTGCTGAATGAGATCCCCAGAGGGTGAATTTGATGATGCTGCCCTGCACAGCAGCGTAGTATCACTAAATTTACTATCTATGAAACTCAATCTGAATCAAGGTCTCAGGCCTAAACAGAAAGAGGTTCCCAGAGGATAAATTGGTCCACTGTTTGGGATAGCATCAGCAAATTCACCCTCTGAGGATCTCATTCTGCAAATGACAGATTGCTTATGTCCAGGCTTGCATACCAGTAATCCAAATTGGTCATGCTAGGCCTCCAACACCATAATTTGGGTCCTGCAGACCTACATTTATATGACAGGCTGTGCAGACACGTCTATCTGACAGTGGAATTTGAGATGGAAGACCACCAACCTCGGGGAGAAGTGATACCCTTTGTGAGAGGACCTTCTCTCACACTGGTTCTCACCTGAGGTAGACTGGATCAACTCCCACAGATGATGAGAAGAGAGAGAGAAGGAAGAAAGATGCCAGGATGCCAGATGCTCAGAAGTTTTCCAGGAAAGAAATAGGGCTATGTGTGAGGAGTCTATAGCGGATGAAATGCCACCACTTCCCCCACTGATCAACCCATTGAGACGCCAATTCCACCCACAGAGCTGGTGGATGTGGAACAACCTATGAACACTGAGGTGGAAGTTGCTTTCTGCCCACTTCCCATTCGCTGTTCCTTTTCAACCCTAGACAGCACTATCCTCCTGTTACTGATCATCTGAAGAATATGCTGGAGAATGCAAAACACATCTCCCTCGAAACCCAACAAAATATAAATGCCACAAACAACATACGTGAGGAACACAATCAAACAATGAACACAAGCCTCTCTGCTCCTCCGTCAACAGCTACCACCAAGCCTTAGCTCGAACAAAAGCCAAAATGTAAGAAAGAGCCAGCACCATCAACGATGAGGACTAAACCTGACCCAATGCCTTTCTTCCTATCCAGCGTCCAGACCAACCTATTTAACAGTTAAAGAGGGTCCAAAGGAACTTGCCCCACACCATACCTGCATGCCTTCAGAGCACAAAACCATTGCTTCCACCTAAAATCACTTCAAGCAACCATGACTACATTTGATGCAAAATATTTTGAAAATACTCTACAGGTTAAGAGGTAAACTTGAAAACCAATCATCCAAAAAAACTTTTTTATACCATGCTCGCCATGTTAATCCCTGTTAAAAGCCTTATGTTAAATTTTAGCTTTTAACCCCACTCCAGTGTAAAGCTTCTGCAGTTAAAAATTTTTTACACTTGCAGTAGGAAGTTCATCCAACTTGACCTTTGACATGACGCAATTTGCCAACTTTGATACATTCACACTTTGCGATGTTTCATTCATTCATTTTCAGATGTTTTGCAGTACTATCTACTAGGTGCAATGACTTAAGTTTAATAAAATACCTACAATTTAGTATTTAAAATAAAATTTAAGAATTGTTAATAATAATTTGACTGAAAAAGCAAGGTAAATTCAATCAACTTTGACAATGTGTCTAGCTGTCAATCAAGAATTTCTATCTGCCGGTAGTATTACCCACCGCCACAGATGTAAACAAAACAAACCCGTGTGTTGGAGATAGAAAGTGTCATCTTTTCTTCATTTTAAGTGGCAAAGACAATTATTTATTAAGAGCATGGTATAAATAAAACAAATACGTACTAGGGCCGGTAATCAGATTTTAACCACTCGTAGAATAAGGGTTTTAACCACTCGGCAGAGCCTCGTAGTTAAAACCCTTATTCTACTTATGGTTTAAATCTGATTACTGGCACTAGTGCCTATTTATTCCATATGTGAAAACTTTGTCCATACTCCTAAAAGCAACATATACATTTTCTAGAAATTGCTCTATCCAGTACAGGAAGAATGCAATGGAAAGTACATGTTAGCGTCTCATTTGAGCGATATTTTCACCACAGTTCGACATTAATGTTGCGATATTCTTACAGCAATAATGCATCAGTCGATCATAATTTCACTTGCCGCATGAGTCAGTCGGTTGTAATTCAACCACCAAGCTTGTTGACATGAGATGACGCTCCTCATAAAACATATTAACATCCAATATGTCGTGTATGCCTATGATATGATAGTTATACATCTTACAAGCCAGTGTTGAAGGTTGATATGTAAGGAAAACGTCCACCACAGTGATTTTCAGCATTTAATTTATGAACAATGATTGTGAAAATATCTGGTCATTGCCGCATCAGTCTTGTGTTATATGCACTATAACGTTTCTAAAATATCATGCTAATGCTCTGGAATATTGCCACAAGGATTCTTTCTCTTCCATTGGGGTACCTTACCTGTAAATTTGGTGAATGTGTGACATATAAAACAAAAGTTACAGCCCAAAATCCAATTTTTTCGACTACATGTAAGTTATATTTATACTAATAGGCACAGGACCTTTGTCCTGGTGGCTACCACTTCCATATAGGGTTCTTCATACAATTACTTTTTGAAAAGTTTCACTGAGCTGTGATTAATAGATTTAAAGTTATTGTCTGAAAACACAAGAGTGCTACTTTTAGTTACGGTGACCATGACCATGGTTGATAATCCTGAAAATCAGTTGGGTTCTTCTTCTAAGGGGTACTAATCCAGTAAATTTGGGTCACCTGCGCTGAATAGAACTAAAGTTATCACCCAGAAGCAAATTATTTTATGTGCCTGCCTGGACACCTGACCACCCACCAGTGTTCAAGATGGCAAGTGCCAAATGCACATTTTTTAGAAATCTGGCACATGAATTTGGCACATAAATTCAAAATCACGAAATCGGTATTATACTGATTTCCATCCATCAATATGAATGCCCACATCATTAATTACAAAAAAGTAATCTTGTTCAACTGTGTATACAATGACCAGTCACTCTCCAATCGTTCTTACCGGTGACCTCGGATTAAGAAGTCATGTATTGTGTAAAAAATACATGCTTTGTTTCTTCACCAGCGAACAACAGACCAGATTATCAATTGTCTTTAACCCTTTACCTAACGAATCGCCCGCGTCCGCCCGCGTAATATGCAAATTGAGCAGTTCAAAAAATTAAATTTTTCAAACAATTTCAACAAAACCATATCATGTGATCCCTCATTGGAATGAGCTCAATGAGCTCGTTCCAACGAGGGGTCACATGATATGGTTTTGTTGAAATTATTTGAAAAATTAAAAAAAATGATTTTTAAAATAATAAATTTTGATATAGTCTGCGTTGGGTAAAGGGTTAATTGTTCATGGTAGTTTCCCGATTGAGCAAAATCAAAGATTAACACAGTAATAAAATGACAAAGATTTCAATCCACATGTCAATCAGTTACCGTATAGATCATCAAGGTGCTAATTTTCTTGCTAAAAATGCAAAACGATGACAGTGTGGGGATGACAGATGGATTTCGAATTATTGTATGTCTTGTCAAAACCGTAGGTCTTTAACCTGTTATAGGTAGGACTATGCATGTTACATGATATTTTATTATTTTATGTTCCGTTTTATTTTATATTTGATTTCATGTAATTTTATGCTTTTGATCTTTCTTGAATAAAATATGAAAAAAAATGTTTTTATAGTTCTTCCACGTAAAATGCCAATGGAACCAAAAAATATCATTTGGCACAAAAGATATTCAGCTTTGGCACTTTAAAATATGGGGCCAGCGTGAACACTGCCACCCATCATCATCAAACTATAAGTCAATAAATATGTATTATCTCGATATCTCATTGCACTAAACAGATATGGACCAGCCAAGAAATAGTTATCAAAAGGAACAGATGTGCAGATTGATGGAGAATGTCATGTCTGGGCAACACACCATCTAGTGGTGCCATATTTTTAAACATACGTTTTATCTTATCACCTAAGAATGAGAAGTCACAGACTGATTAGAAAAAACTTAATTCGCATGTGGATTCCATCTGTTGACCTATATTTGTGACTTTGGCCTTAGTAGCTCTAGTACCATGCAACTCACACTCTACTGATGATACATAATGGGATATAATTTCAAACTGGTATCTCATTCTACTAAATAAAAAGTTATGAACTGGACAGGGAAAAGTCTAATGTGCATGGTGATTTTCCCTCGTTTGGCCCCTAATTTTTATTTATTGGTGTTTAAGGTCACATACTTATGCACAATGGCTAATCGTGACCATGACAGTTTTACGGGTGGAGGAAGCCGAGTACCCGGAGAGAATCACTGAGCATCGACGAGCAACTGTCAGCTCCTCAACATTCTAACTCTGGTCAAGCTCCGCTCAAGCAGGGTTACAGCGGTTGAAGGCATGTGCACCATCGACGTGCAGCACGCCTTAGTAGACGGCATCATTGTGCCCCCATGTAGGAAACCGGGATAAAGTGCCTTGCCCAAGGCCACAACGCGGGTCGTCCCGGATGGGGATCGAACTCAGGACCTCTAGCATAGAAGTCCATCAGTCTACAACTGAGACACCGCACTCCCGATGGCCTCTGATAAGAGTAACACAAAGACTATTGGTGGTACACATGTAATATCAGTTTCATCTAGATTTCTCATTCCACTAAACTGGTAGAGTGCTGGAAGCCCATATTTGGACTATATTCTTAAATGCAGGTACCCCAGTTTAAAGACTTCTTAATCTGTGAAAGTGATTCATATTATCTTTGAAGTGAAATTAAACAGACTGTGTGGAATTGCAAAATTACAATTTATGGGAGAGTGCCTGTGGGCACTCTCCCATAAATTGTAACAAGTCCTAAATACAGTAAAACCTGTCTTGAGAGACCACTGTCTTGAGAGACCACCTGTCTTGAGAGACCACATCTACCAGCCACAGATTGGTTTTACTCTATAATGGACCTGCTATGGGAGACCACCTGTCTTGAGAGACCACCTGTCTTGAGAGACCACTGTGACCTGGTACCAACTTGTATTTTTATGCCATAATTGACCTGTCTTGAAAGACCGCCCCTTTGAAGACTGAAACTATGACAAAAACTTCTTACCTTTTCTGGAATTGGAAAATCCATTGTGTTATACTAACACAATTAAAAGTATTAAAACCTCTTAATTGGGTTTCAATTGCTAACTCATTAAAGATTGAGATGTTTTTATAAGACCCTTGTGAAAAGATTAGGATTATTGCTGAATAAACAATTATTTCATACATACCTGAAATGTGACAGATAGGAATAAAAATAATTTTGTGTTGAAAATCTTTTTGTAACAAATTGAAATGGCCTGTTATAAAAATTATAAAAATAAATTAGTGTTGAAAATCTTCAATGAAGATTTTCAACACTAATTTATTTTTATAATTTTTATAACAGTCCATTTCAATTTGTTACAAAAACTTCATACAAAACAACAACTACAAAGTAATTACAAAAATCCATTCTTCTCCATTTCTGAATTTTGTGGTTGGTTATTCACTGACTTGAGAAAACCTGAAACCTGTTATGAGAGACCACCTGTCTTGAGAGACCAGATTTGTGTGGCCCAAAGGGCGGTCTCTCAAGACAGGTTCTACTGTATGTGAACTAATTTTGATAAAAAAATAATTCAGCACTCTACGAGTTAAAAGAAAAAAAATCTGACACTAGGATATTCATGTGCAAGCCATTTCTTCTTTTAACCTACCTGTGACCTTGAACTTTAATGTTTTTTCTTCACACACCATCTTGTGGCAATACAAATGTAACATTACACTTTACTATGATATTGCATTCCACTGAAGAAGTCAACTGTTGATGCAGATTTCTTCTCTAATCTCTCTCTGTTACCCTGACCTGTGGGACTTGGGCTTGTTGTTTATATGTGACACAGCGTTTGGAGGAGGTACACACATGATACAATTATCACACCGATATCTCATTCAAGTAAAAAGTTAATAATGAAAAGGTGGACAGATGGGTATAAATATGGATAGACAGTTCAATAACATTATACAACAATTTGGCACATAAAAATGAATTTGTAAAATAAATACAAAGATTATATTTTGATTAGGCAATTTATTGAAAAAAAAACAAACAAAATGTGTGATTTTGCCGGGAAGTTTAGCCCATCATTTAATAGGCTGCCCATTTTAGTTTTCCCATGCCTCAAGCAATTGCTACTGAGTTCTGCATTACCAACAAAGCAGCACCTCAGTACCCTAGAGAACAAACACTTCACTTATCCATCCTCCACAAATTATTCCAAACTTCATTTATTTTCAATTTATCACGAGCAGGGTCTCACAAATCTCAAATTTCGGATTAAATAGAATCCAGACTATGATCACACAAAGAATTTTGAATCAAATCTCAGCATTCAAGTAGCAGATATTGTACCTTTTTACAAACATTGTCAGTTAACCACTTGATTTAACAACTCATCTGGGTAAATCGATCAAAAAAGACAAAATAGTGCAGAATTGGAATAAGGTTGTTTCAGAAGTGGAATGTTCTTGCACTTTTCTTCTATCATCAGATCTCCTTTACAGAAGACCTCATGACAGACGAAGTGTTCCAGTGGCGAAACTTGGTAACTTTTCATATATTGAGAATTCAAATATTTTTAAAAATCAGCAGGAGTCGAATCATATTGAATTTAATCATAAGGACAATTTCATATCAAGCTGAATTTCAAAGTTTTGCAAGATCCTTCTTATTCATATGAAATTTTGTTTTAACAATTTTTTTGTATAATTTTCAATTTTCTGGAGTGTTCCAATAGTTTCTCTTCAAAAATCCACAAGAAAATACTTCATGAACAGAAACTCATGTGGAGTTCATTTTCTTTATTGGAGTTGAATGACTCTCAGCTGACCGAGTCACATCATGTCAGACTGCTTTATGGGTCGAGGATGCTTTGCACCTGGAGAGAACCACCAAGCAGCAATGAACAACTGTCGGACTCCGCAACTTTCAAACTTTGCACTAGCAGAGTTAGCAGTTGTTGAAGGCAAGTGCACCATCAACATGCATTATGCCTTAGTACAGAGTGCCATCATAGGCAATCAGGAGTAAGTGTCTCACCCAAGGACACAATTCACAATTCATTTACCACTGGTCAGAATCTAACCATCTTTCTTTTGATTTCAAGTAGAATAGAACGATGATTGTGAAAATAATCTAACCACTGAGCCACCACGCTCCCTACCAATTCAGTAAACCAGGCTTGTCTTTTTGAAAATTGCAGGAGGGCCATTATAGTTCGCCTCAAGTCACCACAGGAGGGCCATTTTGGGTTCGCCTAAAATGAATCCAGGGCGGGCCATTTATGGTTTGCGAGGGACATTTTGTTTCAGCATGCTAAGTAGACAACTAATATCATTTTAAGGTACATGGTTTGTGTAATTATGATGTACGTCATCACGTAATGTATAGATGCAGGCTTGAATATTTGGATGCAAGATACCAGGTTACCCACGACACTCACCACAGTGAGTGTTATAGTTATCTTGCATCCAAATAACCAAGCCATGTTGGGGTGAATCAATCAGATTTGGGGAACGAATCGCCCCAGCTTTGATTTTGGGATGAAACATCCCAGGCAAATTGTCAGGGGTCGAACTGGCTTGGCGATGATACGTCCCACAATTGCGCATAACACGAGAGTTGTCACAGTCTAATGTACAATGTAATGACTAATTACAACTTTGGAATTGGCAGACCTCTCACTCGTATTTGGAAAGTTACTTACTCCTCTGGGTGACTGCGCTGACGACACACTAGAAATCCACAAATTGCACTTTGTTACCTCCTTCAATTTGCAGAAATTGCTGTTTGAGACGGCCAATTTTGAGGTGCCTATGACTGAATTAATTGGCCGCAGAAATCGGGGTTAGGCTGACGTTTACCAACTGCAAAATTTTGAACTCAGGCAGGCGACTGCGGCCTGGGGCGATCGCCCACCTCAAAGTGACAAGCCTGGTAAACTAAGTAAATGAATTCTTCAAAACATAAAGATGAATAACTGGCAATGAACCAGTTAATGCTTTCATCCAGTTATGTTTTGGAACAGTATTTTCTGTGTTCATTCAATAACATAACATGGAAAAGTTCATCTCAAATTTGCAAGGTAGATCAAGTAATATTTTACAGGTTGAAAATATTACTTCACCTACCCTACATGTTCCCACACATTCCTACCCTTGACCTGCACTACATGTTCTCACACATTCCTCGTGCTGCCATCCAATATGAAAACAAATTTAGTTTAATGAGATGATGGCCCCAATCCAGCAGCAGGTTGCATCAACTTTCCGAATTTCTAGAAAAGGGTTTGAGCTTCATGGAATTTCTTGAGTGAAAATTCTGTGACTATTCAAAATAAATTCCAGTTTCTTTAAAAGAAAATGCAAGATCTATTCTGAATAAAATTCCCCAGACTTTAGATTGCTATTTGAAAAAACAACAGAATTTTGTATTTATTGGGAAAAATTTCATTTATGAAAATTAATATTCATGTACATAATTTGAAAAATCACTCTCTGACAAAGAAACTGACTTTCATTCAGAACGAAAACATTTTATGCCAAAAAAAGTTCATAATTTCCCACAATTTTTGCGAGCCATGGTTACCATGTGAGCTTTGCTATTCTCAGCCCTCAAATTGACCTTGGTACTGTGGTGACTAAATTCATCCTCCTACTAAATACATTGTAGCAGAAAGCATGAATTATTAATGCATTCTTCATTCATTTCACAAGCCGAATACCAAATTTCATCAATCAATCCCTTTACTTTTCTTTGGACTATTTTCCTCTTGTTGATTTCCTTCATTTTTTCTCTTTTTAAGTCCTTTCATTTTTCTAGTCTGTAATTTATTAAGGTCCTGTTTTTGCATGTGTATTCTACCATGCTTAGTACCAAACGGATCCATTGAAACATTCTTCTTTTTCTTAGGCTGAAAATAATCATATCAAAAATAAAATGATAATGGCAATGTCATTTGCAATACAGTGAAACCCTATTTACAACACACCTAGAGCATGTTCGTAGTGGAAAGGTCAAAATCCACGTGTGGGCAATATTTCCATGCATGCATTAACCCCATGCACACTGATGTCAACATATCTAAATTTCAGGCAGAAAAAATTTCCCATAATGCAACTAGAAATTTAACCAATTCAATCTCGTTTGACAAAGCTCATTGAGCTCTGTCAAATGAGATTGAATTGGTTAAATTTCTAGATGCATTATGGGAAAAAAAAGCTTCCTGAAATTTTGGTATTTTGACATCAGAATGAAGGTTAACAGTGAATCTCCAACATAAAAAATGTTCAAGGAATGAAGCACTGGGTACGACCCAGTGATTCTTTCATTGAATATTTGCTGAAAACTACAGATTATTAAAGTGTCCGTGGGCAAAACTGCCCAGGTGTGGTTTTTGACCATTCCACGGCAGCTGCACTGTAGAAAAACAATTTATTTTTGACCAATCAAGCTTTTCCCTCAACTTAGCTTATGGACCCTCACTGGAAATGATCTCAATTAGCTTTTTCAAATTAAAAATCATGAGCTATGCTATGATATAATTGGGGTCATAATCCATAATTTAGCATACCTGGTATAAAATCAAATCAACAAATGGAATGCCATGGAAATTGCCAATGCCTGTCCAGCAAGGTCAATAACTCTCGAAGAAACACTTGATTTAAACAATATTTATTCATGAAAAAGTATGATGCATACATATAATAAACTACAACATAATTGTCATACAGAGTGCGCAGTACAATGGTATGCATTAAAGTAATGAATGAAGAACGAGGTTTGTTGAAAGGATTCAGCAGTAAGCTTTAAGATTTTATAAGCCGTCTCCTCTGGAATACTGACGAAGTTTGATAGTAGCTGTAGTCGAAGAAACACTTGGGCACAGCTAGTTTGTAACCCCCTTCAGGCTATTATTACCAAAAGGTATGTAATAAATGTAGAAAAAAAAGTTCTGAACAGTTGGAAATGTGACAAGAAATGGTAATGTGATGACAAAAAATTTCAAATCCAACAAGGGCAATAACTCTGAAAGAAAAACTTAAGACCCTACTGGTTTGCAATCACATTCATAATATTATCACCAAATAAGATATATATTCAAAAACTCTTGAATAGTTTGTGATGACAGGAAATTCCAAGTCCAACAAGTGCAAAAACACCTTCAAGAAATACTTTGGACACATCTGATTTGCTATTGCATTGATGCTATATATTAAATTTGGGAATACATTTTGAATAGTTTCCTTTAAAATGGGATAAGAAATGTGGAAGGATGGTTGGACAGACAGACAGAACCCATTCCTATACTCCCCCTCCCACTACATGGCAAGGGCAAATCCATATCACATAGTGATTACCTTACATAAACTATGTAAATTAAAAGAATAGTTACAAGTATTTATCAGTGTTTATGTATTTATTGGTGTTTAAGATCACATATGTCTGCACATTGGCTAATCATCACCTCAACATGGATATAAAGTTCAGCCAATTGTTCATACCTAACCCATGTTGCCTGAAACATAGGTTTGTTTGTTGGTTTTAGCAATACTTTCAGCAGCCAGGGTCACATCATGGTGGACTCCCCGTGGGAACCCCGGGAAGTAAGCAGCACTTGTTTACTGTGGTAAACCAGTTCCGCTTTACTAGTAAAATAGGACCCAGTCACCAATGCTTGTGGTGAAAGTCCTCTAAAATGGGCAACATGTTGATCAACGATTGACTCAACTTGACTTCATCTCCATGTTGTGTCACGATTGATTGATGGTGCATAAATATGTGACGTTAACCACCAACAAACAAACAAACATCATGGTGGACAGTTTCATGGGGGGGGGGGGGGGGGGGGGGAGCCAGAGTACCGCAAAAGAAACACCAAGGCAAGCAACTTGAACTATCAGGTTCTACAACTTACTAACTGGGTACAAGCCGAGCCAACAGTTGAAGGCAAGTGCATCACTGATGTGCACAGGCCTGAAAATAAGCAGTCTGACATTTGTAGAATGAGGTCCCCAGAGGGTGAATTTGATAATGTTATCCCATACAGTGGGCCAATTTATCCTTTGGAGGTACCTCTTTCTGTTTAGTTTTGAGACCCTGATTCAGACAGAGGTTCACAGAGGGTCAATTTAGTGATGCTACCCTGCTGTGCACTAAATTCACCCTCTGGGGACCTAATTTTGCTTATTTTCTGGCTTGGACGTGCAGTACACCTCAGTATGGGATTGTCTTGCCCAAGGACAAAATGCAGGTACTGCTGGTCTGAATCAAATCATAAAACTTTTGATTTAACCCTTTACTTAACATGAAAAGCAGACCTCACTTGATATTGATATTTTTGATTCACAGTATGCAAGAGACATTTACAGTACAGTACAGTAAACTACAAATACGGTTCATAATGAATATTTCAGAAATAAAAGCGAACATACTGCCGGGGATGACATAGCCTCTTACTGCAGGGGATGACATAGCCAAATTGGCTGTCTACAACTGCAGGGAATGACATAGCCGGATTGGCAGTCTATCACAACAGGGGATGACATAGCCAGATTGGCTGTCTACACTTACAAACAAAATTCTTGAATAACAAATTTTTATCATTTTTTGTCTCAAAAACATAGGTTATGACCCCTCATCGAAGCAAGCTCGTTCCAAAGAGGGGTCATAACCTGTTTTTGAGACAAAAAATGAAAATATAATGAAAATTAATTGGCGATTTTTTAGAATAGCACTGGCCAGTTTTGGCCATTACGTTTGATAAAGGGTTAAATCCCAATGATCTAACCATTGAGCCTCCATGCTCCCCTGCAACATATGTATGGTGTCAATTAGCCAATCATTTATGCCTATGCTGTTCACTTTAGAGAACTTCCACTCTAAGTACTGGTACCAGGTCCTATTTTACCATTAAAGCATTGTTTACCATAATAAACAAGCCATGCTCCACTTCCTGAGTTCCCAGGGGTAAAGTATAGTTACTGTGGGGGTAATTTGAAGTTGGATTTTGTTGTAGGGTGATAGCTGTCAAGTCAAATGCACATTAATACAAACATAAACAAGAGACTCCAAAGAGATTGTAGAACTCCTCTGACAACAGCCGTTTCATCAAGATATGTCAACATTTTTCAAAATAATATGTTGCTCATTATTTACACAAAGGCTCAATTTCTTTAAATGTGAGGATGATCATTACTCAGATGTGAAATGTTAACACCTTCCCCAATGCAGAGGATTACAAAATTTATTATTTCAATTACTGTTTTTTCAAATTTTTCAAAAAATGTCAACAAAACCATTGTGACCCCCTCATTGGAATGAGCTCCATAAGGTCATCCCAATAAGGGGTCAGTTGATCTGTTTTTTGTCGAAGTATTTTGAATATATTTAGTTTCCAAGTACTTAATTTGTAAATTACACAGGCAGATGCGGATGTTTCATTAAGTAAAGTGTCAAACATGAAATTATTTTGACTAGTGGTTAGTGTGAAAACATTTTGTGAATGCTGCTGCCATTACCCAGAATTCAAATGTGTCCCCCCACCCCAGAACAACCCAAACATTTAAACAGGAGCTCAATTTAAACAAACTTCCGAATCGACCCCACAATTATGTCATGTATTACACATAGAAGCAGTGGTTTGGAAGAAGGTTTTAATGTAAAAAGCAGTGGGCCCCGAGACATCCAAAATAAGACTTGATATTATCAAACTTGTAAATTATATTTGCAACAATGTAAAAAGTGAAATATCAAAGCACTTTCAGCCATTATTTGGGAAAAGAGGACCTTTTTATGTTTTTTCCATTACCATTTTAACAGCTTTATGCTAAAAACATAGCCCCCATGACATGCCTAAATTTGACACCAGAGGCTTGATTTGAAGCAACTTGTAAATCGTCATTACAAAGATGTTTTATATAGAAGAAAGAGACAAAATATAATTGAGCACTGTCAAACAAGATTGAATTTGTTGAATTTGTAATTGTATAATGTGAAAACTTTACAGCTTAAAATAATGGTATTTTGACATCAGAGTGGATATCGGATTAAAGGCATTTTTCATTAACTGTATTCCAACTTAAAACATTTAAAATGAGATTTCTCTGAATATTATAAACAAAACACAAAACTTTTGCTGGGGAATTAATCTTCAGGCATCACCACTTTTTGTGGGTTATGTCCCTTTGCCAGAATGGTGTTAATTTCTTGACCAGCACCGCACTTCAGAACCAAAATTTTTCAATAAAAAAAACTGTAAAGAAGCTGTAAGTCGGGAGCATTGCCATAATTTGGTGCAGCATTTACCATTGTAATTTGGGGAAACTTTGAGGCCTGTGACTTTTACAAAAATTGGGAGTCAAAAAGTTCACAAAGGAATTTTGTGACACTATCATTTACAATCCATCAGAGCATTTTTGATTACACTACTGTGGAGGTGTGGGGGGGGGGGGGGGGGCAGGGTGGCTGGGCCATGTTGTTAAGTAAAGAATCAACTAATGATGTGTCATGATCTGTCTTTTCTTTTGCTGGTGACATATGTGTGATATGCAATGCATTTCATACCCAAGATCTGTATGTTTGTTTGTTTGACACCGTAGCTTAACTTGTCTCTGTTGTGTTTGATGAAAAGGATAAAGTTCAATGTTTATGAAACGATTATGAAATAAGACAAAAATAGTGATAATTGGGAATATGTTAATTTCTGTTCCCTGTATGCCATGTTTTCAGTAAAAATAATACTGTACTAAAGAATTGAGTGGTGGGTTAATGTGGCCCTCACAGTTAATGTATGTGGCCCTCACAGTTAATGTATGAGGCCCTCACGGTTAATGTATGTCAATGAAAGTTACCAAGTTACAGTGAAATTATTCATCCTATCAAGTTACAATGAAATGCCTTCATAAATACGGCCTGTAGACTGTGCTAAAGGTTTTTGGGCCTGTGTAGTCATCATGGTTGACCGATCGCAACCAAAAGGGGACGTCCTCATCTACACGTTATACTGAGTCATCCTGCCAAGTTACAATGAAATCCCTTCATAAATACGACCTGTGGTCTGTGCTAAAGTTTTTCGGATTTTGGGTTCGGGCAGCTGTTAATGGCTGAATGATCGTGACCAAAAGGGGATGTTCTCATCTAGGCATTATCTGGAGTCATCCTACCAAGTTACAATGAAATCCCTTCATAAATACGACCTGCAGACTGTGCTAAAGGTTTTTGGGCTTCGAGACCCTGTAGCCGTGACAGTTGACCAATCGCGACCAAAAGGGGATGTTCTCATCTAGACATTATATGGAGGCATCCTACCAAGGTACAATAAAATCCCTCCATAAATACGACTTGTAGACTGTAGTAAATGTTTTCTGGTTTTGAACTCGGGCAGCCAACACGACTGAATGATTGCAACCAAAAGGGGATGTTCTCATCTAGATATTATAAGGAGTCAACCTACCAAGTTACAATGAAATCCCCCAATAAATACGACCTGTAGACTGTGCTAAAGGTTTTGGGCTCGGGCAGTCATCACGGTTGACAGATCGTAACCAAATGGGGAAGTTCTCATCTAGACATCACACAGAGTCATCCTACCAAGTTGTAATGAAATTCCTCCATATTAAATATGACCTGTAGACTGTGCTAAAAGTTTTTGGGTTTCGGGCTTGGGCAGCCATCACGATTGAAAGATCATGACCAAAAGGGGACGTTCTCATCTAGATATTATACAGAGGCATCCTACCAAGTTACAATGAAATCCCTTCAGAAATACAACTTGTAGACTGTGCTGAAGGTTTTCGGCTTGGGCGGCCATCACAGTTGACCGATCGCAACCAAAAGGGGACGTTCTCATCTAGACATGACTTCAAACCTGCATATGAAATTTTGTGACGATCGGACAAGAACCACGAGGTGCTAAAGGAAAATGTGAACAGATTCACAGACTTCCGCATGCGTGATGGCAATAGCTTATCTTGACTTTGTCAAGTTAAGCTAAAAATGAGGTACCAGAGCAAACGGCAATATTTTCCTTGCTCATGTTTGATATTCAGTCAAATGCAAATAATATTTTGTTTATATACTCGCCCAAAAAAGAAAGTGTGCATTGCAGAAATTGATCAAACTCCAAAAAAATAATTTCGTAGGTGTAAAGAGTGTTACCTGTTCATGAATAAGTTATATTGAACACAAAACAGCTTTCCCCGTTAAAATTGCATTAACGTTAAATGACGTGCTGCACGTTTGTGAAAAGGCATGCTTTGCACGTGGTGAGTCTGAAAATTCATGCAGCAGTGTGAATCCTTGGGTATTTAAACACTAAAGTAAGGCCTTCCTATCGTTCACATTCAAAATTGCGCTGTTGTTAAAACGACTCCACATTAGCATGCCAAGATTGACAATGAATCAATGTCTCCTTGCCCTGGGTATGATTAGAGCTGGCAGAACACACAGAGCGGTTGCCCAGCATTTGAACTGCCACCGTAACACTGTAGACAGGCTAGTCCATCAACATGCACAACATGATGACTTTCGAGACCGACCCCGCTCTGGTAGACCCCAAGTTACCACCCCTGCACAAGATCGGTATATCTGTGTCCACCATCTCCAGAACCGGCAACAAACGGCAAGGACGACAGCCAGGAACATCCCTAACCTGAGACGGATACATCCTCAAACAGTAATCAACCGGCTGAGAGAATACAGCTTATGTCCTCGAAGACCTTGTCCAATTTTGACGTTACGTCATCGTCGTGCTCGACTGCAGTGGTGTGGAGTAGGGTTAGGGTTAGCCTAACCTAACCCTACCCTAACCCTACCTAACCCTACCCTAACCCACTTCCATGCTAACTTGTTCGCTTCCATGAGGCGTAGATGCACAGCAGTAGTCGATGCAGACTGAGGTCATACCAGATATTGAGTGTGTGACCTTTGTGTTTGACCCTTAGTGTCTTTGACTCTCCATGGCACCAAGAGTATTCGTCGTAGCGTAATGAAATTTCTCGTGTTGATCACAAATTGATTCATCTGTGATTGAATAAAATTTCCATGAATGAAAGTTAAAAAATTTATAGTAATTTATATATTTTTTATACTTACCAATGACCCAGACATAGCTGGTGCTAACTCTTAAAATATAGGGCCAAACACAAATTTTGCCCCCCAATCCCCAAAATTTGCATCTAAAACCAAAGAAAACATGTCCTGAATGGCCCTCCACACTTCACCTCTACTGCGCATGCGCAGTGTCAAGGACGTTCCGAAATTGGCGCCATAAATCATTCTTATAACCAGTGCCTGGTAAGCACTATGTACTCAGCGGGGAGGTATGAGTTCCCAACTCCTGGGAGGGCCATCCCTGTCTGGGTCATTGGTAAGTATAAAAAATATATAAATTACTATAAATTTTTTAACATTTTTATACTGTACCAATGACCCAGACATAGCTGAATAGTAAAAAGGCTGGAGGGCCTAGGACATAGAGGAAGTTGGAATACGCTCAATTATATAAAATAGAGTCATCCCCTCTAGGGAAAAAGAAGTATTAGGCCTTACATGTATCTTTCTTATTTATGTTAAATTAGAAAGATACAACACCTTGCAAAATTGAGCATCATACATCCATGTACTCTATTAATATCTAGTATAATCCTTATACTAATAATTTTTAAAGTAAGCCAATAAATAAAGTAAGTCTAGAGAATAGAGACTCTTTATACTCCTTAAAAGTGTCTGAGGATTGTATAATAACGTCCGTTTGACACGTGCTATATTCAAAAGCTATACTTTAAAAACTAAGACCTGGATGAATTTTTAAAACATAAACTTCTCACTAAAAAACCATCCCAGTAACAGCTCAGAATTACTAACTCCGGAGGAGGTATCCCCTTGTTTTCATAGTAAAACAGGTGACCCAAGGGAACACCCTCCCCCCCCCCTTTTTCTTGCCCTGGGTCAAATAGCCCAGAGCGAAGATGAATTTTTAAAACATAAACTTCTCACTAAAAAACCATCCCAGTAACAGCTCAGAATTACTAACTCCGGAGGAGGTATCCCCTTGTTTTCATAGTAAAACAGGTGACCCAAGGGAACACCCTCCCCCCTTTTTCTTGCCCTGGGTCAAATAGCCCAGAGCGAAGAGGGCAGCAGAACGGAGTCACTGCCGAAACAGACCGCCTACCTAGCTATAGTAGCAACTGTTAAGTGAATGACATTCTGAGCAGTAGATAATAGACCTAACAAAAGAGGCCTCCAGAAATGGACTCGATATTTCTGAGATAAAAAATTAGCTCTTCATTAACTATGACGACAGAGGCACACTTTGAAAGACATCTCCGTAATTTTGCGAACAAGAAACCAGAAATGCTTGGTAATAGTAAGCATATAAAAATAATATATAGCGTCGTTCAATAATTCAAAAGTTTGTGTGACATTATTGGACTATGTCGGAACTGAGGGACGATGAACCTGAACCGAACCAAAAATTTCTAAGTCCACCGACGCTATCAGTTTCTTATCCGGCATCGCAGCATTCTGGTCCAACGAAAGAACCTGTAGAAGATAAAGTCAGATGACATACACAACAGCATATGTTGTTCCAAAAGGGAAAGCTCGAAATCCTCCGAATCCCTTTCGGCATCCCGTCGGACCGGATGAAATTTTCGGACGTCCATACCTGCATCCGCAGAGCGTCCCAACCCAGCATCGTCGGATAATACATGATGCGACAGATTCAGTTGTTGCTGGGATGCTGCGATAAGCTGTGCTATTTGGGATAGCACGTCCGTCACCGAGGCCTGTGCAGTAGCGGTCTTACGATGCATTGCCGCCGGAAGCTCCGTGTACGTTGACTACCGCACACTTTCTTATGCGAACGTCCGGAGTCTGCAGGCCTCGTGTCCCTGGCTACCGGATGGTATGACCTGGTCGCCGATGATTCTCCGATTGGCGAAGCTGACTGGATATCCAACGTCATGTAGCCAAGAGCGGTCGTGTGCGCTACCATGAGAATGAGGAAGCCTTATTGACAGTCTCTCCGGACTGACTATATGTCGGAGCGTCCCGAGCGGCGGACGTATGCTCCGAATGCGAAACATTTTGTACCACAACATCTGGGGCCAGACATTGTTGTACGAGAGAGGGGCCTCTCTCGCTCGCCGTCCGGATGGACCTGGACGAGCTAGGAACCGGACTAAAAGGCTTCCTCCGTTCTCCCTCTAATCCACCGTCACTGGGTGTGCATTTTGTTGATTTATAGTGCTCGCATCACCCCAAAACTCCTTCTAGACCGCAACGGACGAACCCGGCTGCCGAACCATTCGATGAATGGACGCTACATCGGGCGAGCTAGCGGACGTCAAAGGCCGTCGAACCTACTAGGGTCCTCTTAGGCAATTGGCGTATTTACATGAGCACTTTTCCGCTAGCTCTTCATTAATTGTGACGACGGAGGCACACTTTTGGAAGACATCACCCTAATCTTGATCGTCTGAAATAGAAATTGATAAAGTAGAGTGACCCTGCAGGGAAAGGACCGGAATGTCCAATTCCCCACTAACATACCGTGACACACGCTTCCCATGTTGTCATCGAAATTATCACATACAGAACAGGAGCTAGTGCGAGTACACTGACTACATATACAATGATTATAAAAGTCAGAGGAAGATTTCCTCTTATTACAATTGAACAAAATCCTTTCAATGTGAAAAGAAAACAAAGTCCTAGTACTCGCACCAACCCCTGACAATCAAAATACATAATAATATGATCCATTAACATAGAAAAAATAATTGAAATCAAAAAATTTTGAAAAAATATTTTTTCAGAACAGCCCAAGTTTCTGAAAAGTAACGTTGAGCCCCAATGGATCCCAAGCCTAAGTGTGGACAAAAATTTTAAAAATATTTTAAAAAATTTATGCAACACTTACGAACAATAATAATGTATCTAGTTATGATTAAATTAACATCAAGATATTATTTTCAAGAAATCCCCCCTCACACAGAGGGCTGTTGTAAATGTAAACAATAAGTGTAAAAACACTAGAATAAGACTCCAGGCACCCAGGCCCGAAATCAGTTACCAATAATACACTATCTGATGCAAAACAGAGCCTTCCAGGGAAGAAACTGCAGAACATCAGATGGTAGATGCCGAACACTACGCCTAACCACCCATAGGTGAAGACGTAAACATGGGGAAAAGAACAGAATTCATTCTGTTATTCAGCTAAAACTCCCAAGAAATTTTAGTAATAAAATTACAGAAAATATGCCAAAAGCATGGGAGAATAGCAAGAGGGGACTTAAAGGAAAGGGAGAGAGGAAAACACTGAACAAGCAGTGTAACTTGATAACAAGAATGACAACAAAATGGCTGCTGCCTCGAAAATAGGTAACTTAACATAATTTCATTAAAAAATTTTAAGTTACAGCCCTGATAATTTTCTGTCACACATTTTTCCTCTCCTCCTTCTATATCCACCTTAGAATCACCATTTCACTAATATTTATGTGTCTGGCATCATTTAAACTGAGATTTACAAGCACAAAGATCAGTCAGATGTTATCTGATGAAGGGCCAAACTAAGAATGATTTATGGCACCAATTTCGGAACGTCCTTGACACTGCGCATGCGCAGTAGAGGTGAAGTGTGGAGGGCCATTCAGGACATGTTTTCTTTGGTTTTAGATGCAAATTTTGGGGATTGGGGGGCAAAATTTGTGTTTGGCCCTATATTTTAAGAGTTAGCACCAGCTATGTCTGGGTCATTGGTACAGTATAAAAATATGATATATATCTTTTTTTAGTGTTATTTTTTAGCATGCTCACTTTCTTTTGTGGGAGAGTATATAAATTTGTTTTACTGCCTATGTGAACTCTCCAATAATTTGTAATGTAACAAATTTTGAATAACAAATTCATATTAAAAATAATCTAGCCCACACCCAGTGAATCCTTTACCCAACGCAGATGATATCAAAACTTATTCTAATATTTCTTTTTAAAAATTTGTCAAAATATTTCAACAAAACCATATCATGTGAACCCTCAGTGGAATGAGCTCCACGATCCTTTGGAAGTTCTCAGTGAGATCACTTCTCAAGGATCAATGTCAATTGTAGCTATTATCTGTCAAGAAAACATGAAAGGGATTTGGTCTCAGCTTCATACATGTTAAACAAGTAAAAAGTTGGCACAGTCAACAGATGCTCCCCAAAATGCAAATTGATGGAAACAACATATTGATTTTTTCAAATGCAGAACTGTGAAATAAATGGTTTGAGTCATATAAAAAAATAATAATACAAAAACGTGTGGAAGGACAAGTGTAACAGTTCAGAGTAAACCTGCATTAAAACTCCTTGGGAAGAAGATTATACTGGCCATTGAAGATAGGTCACTACTTAATTAGGGTGAATGTATAAGGAGGTGTGATTATACATTCCCTGGACATTTAATAAGATACCATAAGAAATGTTTTATCGCTTTACCATTTTGCCACATGTCAAGGGGCATAACTCAGCAATGACAAATGCCATAATGCTGAAAATCGAACTTGACAATCATTTCATGGTAGGTAGTAATTTTGCAAAATTATAAGGTTGTTCATCAAAGTGAACTAGAGTTATCATCCGGAAAACATTGATTTTACCATTTTGTGACTTTTCAAGGGGCATAACTCTGGAATGGTAAATGCCATAATGCTTAAAATCAAACTTGACCTGCATTTCATGGTAGGTAGTAATGGTGCAAAATTATAAGGTTAAACATCAAAGCAAACGAGAGTTATCATCCAGAAATCATTTGTATTGGACATACAGACAGACAATTTTTGGGGGAAGAATAAAAATGAATCCAGCTTAGCTTATCTGCAGAAAAATGACCACCATCAACTGTATTCATTAACTCTCAACCCACACAGTATTTTATAAAAATATTTTTATCAAATCTTGTCATGGCTGTTGTAATGCAGCCATGGCTGAATTTGAAGAAAAATGTTTTTGGAAAAATTAGATTCAATTTACCAAGGAACAATTGTTTAAAAAGTGGCAGAAGTTGTGTTGTGCTTAACAGAAATACCTGCCAGTAGTATGCATGGAGTTAACTCCCTTACTTTGGAATCTAAATGGAATCATCATGGTTGGTTGAACCATCAACATCCAGCAAGCATGGAGTGAACCCCCTTATTCTGAACCACCAGCATCCAGCAACCATGGAGTTAACTCCTTTACTCTGAACTACCAGCATCCAGCAAGCATGGAGTTAACCTTACTCTGAAAGCTAATTCAAATCACCCAGTTGGTTGAACTACCAGCATGTTATCTGCTTGGAAAAAAAGTAAGTTCATAGGTCCACACATACATTTTCTGTAGATCCATGTTACCACCAGGAACAAAAATCTTGAACTAACTATGTGTTCAGAGGCTCTTGGAAAGTGACCAAATCTGTATTAATTGAATACTCCTGTTAATCAAATAATTTTTACTGTCAAATTGGCTATTTAAATCACAGGGTCACTTTCCTTTATTCTGGTGCTAAACTGGACATTTACTCTATTGTATCTTGTTTGACAGAGCTCATTGAGGCCTGTCAAACAATTTTTAATAGATTAAATACCCGTCTTGGCTGTACTAGGCCAAATAAGTCTATAAACAAGCGGAAATGGGTGATTGTCAGGGGTAATTTCTCAACATATTACAAGATTATTATTATTAATATTTATTGGTGTTTAAGGTCACATACTTATGCACAATGGCTAATAGTAACTGTGACAGTTTTATGGGTGGAGGAAGCTGGAGTACCCTGAGAGAACCAACGATGAGCTCTACAACATCGTAACTCTGAACTCTGCACCGCGGCACAGGCAGGGTTAGATTGATTGAAGACATGCGCACCATCGACGTGCAGTACACCTTAGTACACAGCGTCATCGTGCCCCCATGTAGGCAATTGGGGTTAAGTGCCTTGCCCAAGGAACAACGCGGGAGGACGAATCAGTCGCTGAAATGGTCACCCATCCAACTACTAACTGTGCTTGACATTGCTTAACTTCGGAGATTTGACGAGTACCAGTTACCGCGACGCCCCCACGCCCCTCATATTACAAGAATTGTACTGTTAACAATATGCAAAAAAGTCTTATTTATAAGTCATTAAACATACGCAGTGAGGTAGAGGAACACTAACAAACTAAATGCAGAATGAATTCAGTGAAATGCAATGTATCTTAGGAATTTCTTCTCATTTTTACAAATATTTTGTTTGTTGTTTCAAATTTACCAGAACATGTTTGCAGCCAGAAATGAAAAGAAAATTATATTTAGGCTATTAAAAATAAATTCTTGTTTTTTAGGCACTTCCCTCATCATAGAAAATCTGCCCGATCACCTTTTTTTCCACCTGGAAATCTCTTCTATGACACCATTTTGCACTTGGTGGACAAATATTTAACCAACTAGAACTTGTTTGATGGAGCTCACAGAGCTCTGTCAAACAAGATCTAGTTGCTTAAATTTTCAACTGCATTATGGGAATTTTTCACTGCTGAAAACATTGATTTGCCACATAATAGTGGAAGTAGTTAAACTTCTGATTGCAACTATTTTCAGAACTGTTTTGTGAATACACACACAAAAAAACATCCCTCCCTCATAAAACTGAGGAAAAATTGCCTAAGAAACAAGAATTTGTTTTTATAGGTATCGCTTATTATAGTATGACATAATTGTCTTACCTTAGCTGTTTTGGGCTTCCTCAGAGCTTTTTTGAATAAGTCATTTGATGCTAATTTTGTTCTTCGTATTTCAAGATCCAATGATGGCCCAATTTCTTCAAGTTCCACTCTTGGAAGTTTACTTCCAGACTTCTTTAATAATATCCTACAAAAACAAAAAGATGAATTCCAGTGCATTTGACTTACAGGATTTCAGGCTTCTACCCCTTGCCTGATGAAGGTGGATTTTCCTGTGTGGTGTAAAATACTTGGTTACCTACTTGAGGTATAATTCTGGATCTTGTTTACTAAATATACTGCTATCCTTACAAATTGGAGTTTTCCTCTTATCAATGATTTCTTGAGGTTAGACTCTATTGAATTTGTCATCAAATAAACTCATGACTGCTTTATGGCCACTGTGACTTGATTTTGTGAAAAATTTAAGAAAATACTCAGTAGATTTAGAATACTTTCAATGCAAGCAGTTTGGAATAAAGAAAAATTGGAAATTTAAAATAATTTCTGTATTTATTACACCTACCACTGGCCCACACCAGCTAGCTCAATTCGAAGTATCAGGCCAAAAACATAATTTTTAAACCCCACCTCCAAAACTCCCACAATTAAGCCAAATAACAAAAAAATTGGAAATTTAAAATAATTTTATATTTATCATACCTACCAGTCTACCACTGGCCCAGACGAGATAGATACTCAATTGGATAGAATCAGCTCAAACGCTTAATTTTTACCCCCCACCCCCCTCCAGCCCTAACTCTAAAAATTTAACCAATATAACAGAAAAACTAAGAGTCCTTTTTGGCACTCCATGGATAGTGTCTGTGTGTACGAAGAGCCATTCTTTTGTAATGCCTGCAAAGTGTTTGTAGTTGTATGCAGGGAGGTTTGAGTGAACAACTTTCAGGAAGGCACTTCCTTTCAGGGCCAGACGTAGGTATAACAAAGAAACTATTTTAAATTTCCAGTATTTATCAATCATTGCCACTGGCCCAGACTAGAAAAATAAACAAAATGATGGAGGGCAAATACAGGACTTGGGATAGAGTTGAAATCAGACTTGCATAAGTAACTCCAGGACACAAGGATCTGTAAAAGAGATTAGAGATGTATAAATTTTATAGTAAATTTCCTTTCTTATTATACCTACCGAAATTGTTTACTACAGGCTTGCACTACAGTGGAAGAACCTAACTCGGATAAAATATTCTCTATTTTAATCTTTCCCAAGATTTGGAAAAGAAAAGTGGTGTAAAAACACCACGGAAAAATAAGCCAAAACTGGGTCGAGCACCATCAGCGCACACCCAGCAGGGGACGCTCTTCCATAGTACAAATCCACGACTACCGTAAAACAGTGCACAATGCGTCAATTCATCATTCTTTTGATTCCAAACAACACAGGAGTTATGTGATCAGCGGGGAGGAAGGATTCTTACCCGAATACGAAGATGGGAGGAACTCCATGTAAACAATTTCGGTAGGTATAATAAGAAAGGAAATTTACTATAAAATTTATACTTCTTATCAACCTACCTCAATTGTTTACTACAGGCTGAATTGAAAAAGGCTGGAGGGAATCACATAACCAACCCACACATAACTCAATAGCACTGGGACCATGGACAGAGGAAGAGATCCCTAGCCCTATCACATCATAGCATCACAAACATTAGAAAAGACAATGAAAGATGAGGCATATGGTGAAGTGTGACGCACAGACAGAAAGGGCAGTAACAGCACAAAACTGGAACTGACCCTGAAAAAAGCTGAAAGGCTGGGATAGACAACAGCCTGAGCCGAAGAAAGAGGGCCCCAAGGTTCTCTGTCGGCTCCTGCAACTGTCGCAGATAAAAGGAGATTTCTCCAGAAGGCTGCCAGTATAACATCCGTCATCCGACAACATGACAGAGTTATTAAAAGAGGAAGACAATGCACGCACCTCGTGGCAGAAAAAACAATTGGTAATACAATCACCAGTAGCTAGATGAGAGGAAGCTGCATGAATAGCAAGACAAATCCATCAAGAAATGGATGCAGGAGAGATCTGGCATGTGAGAAAACGCATATTCATCCAGGATAAAGGCGCGAATGCCCCCCACCTCCAAGCAGAGCAGCGCCCAAGAAAGTGACCATCTTGGAGTAAACTGCAAAGTCCCAGGCCTTTTCAAGGAAAAGAGCTTGGAGAGGCAAGGATGAGTGTCGAAACAATGCGGTATCACATATGAAAAAATGTCTCCGAAGCATGGACATGTACCCATTGCTGGAGATCCCCAGAAACAAACATATACCAGAAACTCCGCAAACGGTGTGATCGAAGGTGTGACAGAAGCAACAGAGTGATCGCACACCATCGACAGAAGAACCTTCCACTTAGCCACAGAGGCTAAACCAGTGGAGTGAGTGCCTCCTTGAAGATGAAAAGCAACTCCACTGCGTGTCTCGAAAAACCACTACGGAGGAGACAGGACCCGATAAAAGACATGTGCGAAGGCACATGAAGTCGGGTCAACATGAAACCTCCTCGGGCGACTTTGGCAAACAAAGTCACGAGGTAAAGGGAGACATGCCGGAACTGCCGCTAACAGAGAGCGGAGCGGATTGATCCACACCCACCGAGGTGACACGTGTGATCGAAAGGATTCGACGACTGCAGGTTCATATCTGGGCGAGAACCTGAGGCGGAATCGGAACCGGTAGTAAGGCGTAGCCGACGAGACCATCCCAAAGGAGGGCCAGAGCGTCCACGGCGAAAGCCAGAGCATCTGGACACGGGGACACGAAAGTGTCCACCGGATGGTTCCAACAAGTCGCAAGAGATCGATTGAACCCGCCATGTGGAGCATCCACCTGGTGGAAATGACCCTGCCCCGACGGGACAGGGAATCGGCTAGGACGTTCAGACGACTGGGAATGTGACGAACAGCCACCCCAGCATACATTGGGACAGAGTGCATGCCGCCCTGGTTCTGAATGTAAGCAATCACCGTCGAATGGTCGGACAACAGAAGGACCTGGCGATTCAACAGGTGAGGGATCACCGTCGAATGGTCGGACAACAGAAGGATCTGGCGATTCGACAGGTGAGGGATCCACTGCCTGAAACTCAGAAGTAGAGCAAGAAGCTCCTTTGGGTTGATGTGTAGAGCTGCATGATCCTGGTCCCACATCCCGTGAATGGAAAGACTTAGAGGATCCAACGTCGCACCCCATCCAAGATCGCTGGCATCTGCCGTCAAAATGCGATCGGACGTGGATAAGTCTAATGGAACACCCTGCGAAAGCCACTGGACATCCGCCCAGAGGAGAAGGTGAGGATAAAGATATTCTGGAAACTGAAGCACCAGATCCAGAAAATCTACATTCAGCCTCCAACGACTGAGCAGAAAGTGTTGGAGAGGTCAGACACGCAGCCGACCTAGAGGAATGAGATCCGTCACCGAACAGCAGAGACTGATTAGCCGAAGAATACTCCGAGCCGTCGCTGATGTGGACTGGGACAGAGTCAGAGCAAAAGCTGAGAGAATCACAGCCTTGGCCTGGGGAACCGCCACCAAATTGTATTATGTGCGGAAAGCCATCCCCAGATGATAAAACGACTGAGAAGGGACCAGGTCCGACTTCTCCTTGATGACTCTGAAACCTAGCGACGTGAGCAAGCTCAACAGAGTGGCAACATCCGACTCCAGTATGGCAGCATTGGAATGCCCCTGGAGGATATCGTCCAGAAATGCCGAAGTAGTCACCCTGGACTGTGTGCGATGGAAAGCTATCACATGCGACATCAGTCTGGTGAAGGCCCAAGGAGCCAGGTTGAGGCCGAAAGGCATGGCCCTGAACTGGTCAACTCGCTCCAGAAAAACGAACCTGAGATACTTCCGTAACGCCCAATGAATCGGAATGTGAAAGTAAGCGTCTCGCAGGTCGAAGCTGGAAGCGAAATCTCCCTGGTGAATTGAACGGAGGACCGACCTGAAAGTCTCCATGCTGAACTTGGGAGCAATGATAGACTGGTTCACGAAACTCAGATCGATAACCGGTCGGAGTCGGCTGTCCTTCTTCGGCAACAAGAACAGGCAGAAATAGAAACCCACTGACCTAATGTTCTTGATGACCTCAATCGCCCCCTTTGTCAGGAGATTGTCTATCTCCGTGGACAAAAGTTCCCGACGTAAAATGTCTGAAGGAACTGTGGTTGGAAGAGGCACCCTGGACAGAGTTGGGTGCCTTCGGAAGGATATTCGCAGCCCGGACCGAACAACATCTAACACCCAAGGATCGGATGTGATGGTGGCCCAACGGTCTGCAAACTCTGCTATCCTTCCTCCAACCTGGGACGAGTCGACTTGAGGACCTTCATTTCGAACCCCAACGAGGCTCGCGATTGGAGAAAACACCTCCTCTACTGAATGAAGAATCCTGGGACTTCCCTCAAGACTGCCGACGCTTACCCTTACCCCTTGAGTAAGAAGTACAGGCGGTGGCAGAAGGATCAGCCCCTTTGCTTTGCAGAGGAAGCAGAGGGTACTTGTTAGGCTTGGAATGGCCCCTGCCTACCCTAGAAGGCTGATCAAGCTGAAGAAACAGCAGCTTATCTTTGGAATGACGTAGGATGTCATCCCGGACCGTCAACACAGAACCATGGAAAAGTTGCGGACCTGCCAAAGAAGCAGATCGAAGAGTAGCGCACTGCTCCTCAGGAAGGGATCGGCCTGTGTCCAGCACAGAGTCCCTTCGAACTAATTCCAGATTAGCTGTGTTACAGGCATACGTGTGAGTAAGATGCATGAGCGCCGTGGACAGCACACACAAAGGAGCCTGTACCTCGTCAAACTTAGATGGTTTGAGATCCGGAAGGAACCCAAACACGAAATCAAGAGCTGCCCCCAAGTCCGAAGACTGCTGGCTCTCGACATCAAGCATGTCTGACTCTTCCCCTGAGTGAGAGGAAACATAGCCCATCGCGGGCAAACCAGCCGACGCCTCCCATGGTGTCAGAACACCAGGGGGATCAGAAAGCGGCCTGTTTCCAGTCCTGGGAGGCAGCGCCATAGGGGGCGCCTGGAAACCACTCGCTGCCTTGCTGGAAGCAACGTGAAGGCCCTTTGGCAGAACCTGAGTGAGCAAGGAGAGGGCCTCCCTAAGCTCACTGCCCGTACAGGCCGGTTCGACAGGGGAACGAACCGGCAAAGTGGCTTCATCTCTGACCCTCTTAACCAGCGAAGGGTCACGATCCTCCAAAACACCTGATGTGGGACGACGGGCGGCAGCCGAAACGTCTGAAGGCAGACGTGTATAGGGGTGTGACACACCCCGACGATCAACATAGCAGGAACTCATGAGAGTCACTGCAGACCTATGCAGGGCAGAAGGTCCAGGCTGCACAAAAGACGCTGGTCCCCCAAAACTGGTCGTGTGGCCAGAATGAGTGGACGGAAACGCCACAGAGTTCATAGTGTCCCACTAAGAACATCCGAATCCAATGACAACTGTGGTGCTCGACGGCGCAGAGACCACAGTAGAGGGTCCAGCCGGCAGCCACTTCCAACTTCGCCGAGTTGAAGTCAGGGAAGGCTGAGGCCGATACCGCCACATCTACACAACCAGACACCGCAGCAGACCACTGCAGGTATAAAACTACTGTGCTCAACGGCTGAGAGGACACAGTAGGGGGTTCAGTCGGCAGCCCCATCCGACTTCGCCAAGTGGAAGTCGGGGAAGGCTGAGGCCGATACCCCACAACCACACTACAGACATCCCTGCAGACCCTTGCAGGGATAAGCCGAGGCCGGCTAAAAACGGTGCCCAATGACGTTAGACGGAACAGCAGTAGCAGCAGATACGACGGGAGCTGTTGGAACTGGCGGAAAAGCGGAAAGAGCCACCAAGCTCGGCCTCCAAAGGAGGAGTCACAACCCTAGTGACAGCCTCAGATGTCGACTGGAGAGGGCGCATAGTCCCGGAACCAGGCATCTCTTCACCAGAAATCCAACAGCTCCCGCAGTATCCACCACGGTAAAAAACTGCTCAACTCTCACCAGACATGGTCGAGTCGGGAAGCCCTGAAACGACAGCATTCCCCACCCCCCACTGGTGCGGGAGGAGCTGCACATCCCCCATAGAGGGGGAGCAATTCTCACCAGACGTGGTCAAATCGGGCAACCCTGAAACGATAGCGTTCCCCACACCCCGCGGGAGCGGGAGGAGCTGCACATCCCTCATGGAGGGGGTAAACTCACACCAGACGTGGTTGAGTTGGGAGGCTCCCGAAACGACAGCGTTCCACATGACCCGCAGGTGCGGAAAAAACGGCCACGAGAACACACCAAGGCGAGAGCAAAAGGAATTGCCCTAAAGGAACCGAACTGGAAATAACAGAGGTGAGAGCAGTAGAAGAAAAAGGTGAACTCAACAGAAACAGAAAGTAGAACACCCTCAACTGAGAGAGAAGGTGGCAGAAAAAAACCAGTGGGTACATGACAGAACCCAGACGGTCGACAGGGACCGAAAAAACAGAAATTCAGCCCTCAACAGAGTGAAGAAATCCTGTCCAGACAGTCCCAGATTGACACCTAACTCCAAAACAATAATTCATCAACCGAAAAATTCATTGTCGAATCGCGTGATGTTGAAAACAAAACATTCGCGAAAACGGAATAGTAAATAATATACAATGAGAATGTGGTTGAAAATATAAACTAGAAATTATAAAACACAGTCCTGTTATTATACGATCTTCAGATCCATAAATCCAGTGACAGGAAAACCATTATCGACGAGTTAAAATATCACTGTTACTGAGCAATGACGGCACACATCCACCACGTGTGCGGATAATCAAAAGAATGACGAATTGACGTATTGCGCACTGTTTTACGGTAGTTGTGGATTTGTACTATGGAAGAGCATCCCATACTGGGTGTGCGCCGATGGCGCTCGACCCAGTTTTGGCTTATTTTTTCGTGGTGTTTTTACACCACTTTTCTTTCCCAAATCTTGGGAAAGATTAAAATATAAAGTATTTTATCCGAGTTAGGTTCTTCCACTGTAGTGCAAGCCTGTAGTAAACAATTGAGGTAGGTTGATAAGAAACAAGGTGGCAGAAGTCTACATCTGTTAATATTAAACTAATAGCTACTAAAGCCTCACAAAGTAGATTGCACGTGGGTAAGTGTTTTTTCATTTTAATTTTTATTTTTGTAATTATTTCTTTGCCATCAAAAGTTCATGTTCTTGGTTTGTTTTATGTTTTTAAAATCAAACAAAAGGTCATTGGTTCGATCATGAACCACGTCATTTGCATTGTTTAGTTGAGCAATACACTTTGTCCCAATTGCCCAACTGGTAGCATGGTAGCACAGTGCACTGAGATACACTGCACAGCAATGGTACACATGCCTTCCATTCAAATGATGCTAACCCTGCAAGTGTGGGCTTAGTAAGTTGTGAAGTCTAACAGTTAGTTGCCATTTGCGTGCTGGTTCTCTCCAGGTCCTCAGACTTCCTCCACCTGTGAGACTTTCTGATATGATATGACCCTGGCTGTTGAAACTGTGATTTTACGATAATAACAACCGTATACACATGTACACAGCTGCTGATGACTTAACAATGTTTCCACATTATTGTTGGCTGCCTGTATAGACTTAACTGGCAGAAGGCTGGAAGCCCATATTTGGGCATTATTCTAAAGTGCAGGTACAACAACATAAAGGTTTCATACTCTGTGGATGTGTTCCATACTATCTTTTAATGAAATTATTTCATCATTGTGGATTTACCTTGTTGCATTTTATGGGAGCATGTCTTTTTGGGAGCCTGTCTTTTGGTACTCTTCCATCAACTGTACCGAGGCAAAGGCATGTGAAAAAATTTTGATGACCAGAAATAATTTGGCACTCTACCAGTTAAAGGTTCGAGCAATTTTTCAGAAATTCTATCATATTACCATATAGGGCTGGGTGGTTTTGAAATTTGTGTTTCGGTTTGGTTTTGGCTTTTGTACAGAACTCGGTTTTTGGTTCGGTTTTCAGTTTTTCAAAATGTATTGTAGAAATCCACATTTTAGTAATGTACATGTACACATAAATGTGTCTGTATTTGTCATCAAAGTCATGAGGCTCCTACAGTGTGTTGAGTCACCCAGTGCTCAACACTCTTCTCAGCTAATGGACATATTGTGGTGGGCTACTGTAGTGGGCTACAGTGGTGGAGCCATGGGGTATCTGGGGAGCCTCGTTTGTGATTTGGTTCGGTTTCGACTTTTATGCAAAACTCGGTTTTTGGTTCGGTTTTCAGTTTTTCAAAATATATTGTAGAAATCCACATTTTAGTAATGTACATGTACACAAAAAATGTGTCTGAATTTGTCATCAAAGTCATGAGGCTCCTACAGCATGTTGAGTCACCCAGGTTACTCAGTGCTCAACACTCTTCTCAGCTAATGGACATATTGTGGTGGGCTACTGTAGTGGGATACAGTGGTGGAGCCATGGGGTATCTGGGGAGCCTCGTACCTCCGCCCCCTCAATCCTCCTTGCTCTTCCCATCCCCAAATTTGAAAAGACTCTTTTTGATTTCCTGCCCTCAGTACAAGAACAGTACCCTCAGTCCTGAGATCTCCCCCCCCCCCCCCCCCCCCCCCCCCCATCCCCAAACTCTTCACCAGCATGGTACCCCACTGGTGGGATCTGCTTTGTTCTGGCGGCGAGATTTGGGGTCTTGTCAAGATGAAAAAATTTACAAGAAAGTTAAAAAATTTATAGTAATTTATATATTTTTTATACTTACCAATGACCCAGACATAGCTGGTGCTAACTCTTAAAATATAGGGCCAAACACAAATTTTGCCCCCCAATCCCCAAAATTTGCATCTAAAACTAAAGAAAACATGTCCTGAAAGCCCTCCACACTTCGCCCCTACTGCGCATGCGCAGTGTCAAGGATGTTCCGAAATTGGCGCCATTTATCATTCTAATAACCAGTGCCTGGTAAGCGCTATGTACTCAGCGGGGAGGCAAGAGTTCCCAACTCCTGGGAGGGCCATCCCTGTCTGGGTCATTGGTAAGTATAAAAAATATATAAATTACTATAAATTTTTTAACATTTTTATACTGTACCAATGACCCAGACATAGCTGAATAGTAAAAAGGCTGGAGGGCCAAGGACATAGAGCAAAATGGAATACGCTCAATAAAATAAAATAGAGTCATCCCCTGTAGGGAAAAGAAGTAATAGGCCTTACATGTATCTTTCTTATTTATGATAAATTAGAAAGATACAACACCTTCCAAAAATTGAGCTTCATACATCCATGTACTCTATTAATATCCAATAATCCTTATACTAATAATTTTTAAAGTAAGCCAATAATAAAGTAAGTCTAGAGAATAGAGACTCTTATACTTCTAAAAGTGTGTGAGAATTGCATAATCATGTCCGTTGACATATGCAATATTCAAAAGCTATACTTTAAAAACTAAGATTTGAATGAATTTTATAAACTTAAACTTCTCACTAAACAACCATCCCAATAACAGCTCAGAATTACTAACTCCGGAGGAGGTATCCCCTTGTTTTCATAGTAAAAACAGGTGACCCAAGGGAACACCCTCCCCCCCCCCCCCTTTTCTTGCCCTGGGTCAAATAGCCCAGAGCGAAGAGGGCAGCCGAACGGAGACACTGCCGAAACAGACAGCCTACCTAGCTATAGTAGCAAATGTTAAGTGAATGACATTCTGAGCAGTAGATAATAGACCTAACAATAGAGGCCTCCAGAAATGGACTCGATATTTCTGAGATAAAATTCATGAATGGATGGCTGAGCGCAATGAGCAGCCTTCAAAAATCTATAATAGCAACACTATTAATGTAAGCCCAAGAAGTAGAAGAACTCTTACTTCATGAGCCGAAATCTTAAGCACAACTGCTAAGCTAATGATATACCATAAGCAGTACGCTAGTTAATAGAATCCATTAACAATAAAATGGAGCGTAACGTCCTTCTATTAGACATCAAAGACAGAAGAAGCTTACGCCCTTGTAATAAACAGATATCTGTTTATAAATACATAAACTGTACCCGGAAAGAGTAAAGGCCTATGCCCATACGAAGACGGAAGGACCTTAAAATAATAGGTTCCGGATAATAGGAGCCTAACTCTTATGCAACAATCCAACCTAAATAGTAACGGAAGTATTGATTCCGAAACTATGAAAGTGAAAATCATCCATCGATAGTGCATGAAACTCACTGACTCTACAGTAAAAGAGAAACCAACAGAATTACTGTCTAAAAGGTCAGAATTTGAAAACTACTGTTTCCAGAGGCTCAAATGATTACTTAGCTAAATAAGAACCGAAGTTAAAATCCGTATAGGAATTTAATCTAAAGATTCTAAGTCTATTATCAAAAAGTTACTAACTGACTTAGATAAAGAGACAAAAGACTCAATTGTAAACTATAGTAGAGTGCATAGGTATGAGGTAACATAAACCTATAACCTAAATAACACAGGCTGCAGTAGATCTTGTGAAACAAGTATACTAAAAAATAGCAATGAGTAGTATGGAGGGATCAACCATATGAACATAATGATCCCTACACCACGACGGAAGAGCCTCCACTTTAGTCGCATAGAATAGCGAAGAAGAGGATCTCCTATAGTAAGAAATCGCGTCCAAAGCTCGTCCAGTACAGTGCTTACAATGCAATACGGACCACACAACGGAATACATGAAGGTTGCGACCTTGCTGGTTGTGATAAAGATGACACGATTTACCCAGTGAAAAAAGATCCTCACATAGAGGAAGATTTCACGTTAAGATCCACAGTAGAGAAGAGAGTAAATTACTCATGATCTCTGTGAAGATAGAGATGCTATCAACAGAAATGTATTGTGGTTGTTTATCTTAGCAATACCTGCTAAAACAACAGCGCCGGAGGATACGCGTATCCTATCATTCCGTCCTATAGATCAATAGAGCGTTAACAGTATTAGCTCAGAGATCTGGACAAGCCAACACATACGTCTGCAATTGATTAGCAAGCTGTGTGATAAATAAAACATCATTGGGCGCTCCCATAGATAGCAAATCTGATTAAATACTTGTTTGTTGAGAGTCCATTCTGACAGCAACAAGCGACCCGTAAGAGAACGGGAGAGCGATAAAACAATCAGACGACCCAGAATATGACGGACCAAAACTGAACTTGGTGTACTATAACCAACAGACGGATTCTTTCCATTAAATAGAATAACGGAAACGAAAGAGTGCCTCCCTGGTTCCGGAGATACGCCACTACTGTCGAATTAAAGGACAGGAATTTGGGCATGCGTTTCTGAATAATGTTCATGCAATGACATAAAGCAAGCCTAAAAAACATTATTCCGCGGAAGTTAAACTGATAGCTAAAAGACTGCGGAACCCAAAGACCCTGGCACTTCGAATCCGTAGGGATCAGTATATATCCCAATCTGTTTGACTGGCAACCGTCATAACAGCCACACTCGGGTCCGGCAACTGCAGCGGCACTCTCTGAGTCAACCACCGAATGTTTGCCCCAGTCTGAATCTCTTGTAACACTAGATAGACAAGAGAATGTATAATCAAGCAATTCATGGATTGCCGGAAAGTTGCCGTCGAAGAGAAGCTCCTCCGAGAACGAAGCGACTCTGAGAGAGTTCTTAACCTACTATCCACGCGTGGATGTAGCTAGGGCTGCATCACGTCTAACCAACTCCAATCAGCCACTGAAGGGCGGAGTTATACGTGAACAAACTACTGCCCTCAAAAGAAATTACATTGAGAATAATATCCCGTAAATCTTTTCTTGAAGACGTAATGATAACGCCTCAGTAAGGCGGATTACGTATAATAAAGCGTCTAAATTAAGTCTACTATACATAATGTCGTTCCCAACATTGAAATTGGAAAAGACATAAACGGCGAAAAAGAATATATGCAGTCTTTAATCACCGTCTAGACGCATATGAACTCTCGGTATGCCCTGCTCTGCCAAAATAAACTATATGTAAAAAAGATAAAATGGCAGAAATGAGCCACGCGGACAAGAAACTAAACTATCATGCTTAGTAGCAGGCTTGTATATATATATAAATATATAGCGTCGAAAAATAAAACACATGTTGTAATGACAATATTGGACTGCGTCGGTAAGTCAGGGACAAAGTCCCTGTACCGATCGAAAGATCCGAGTCCAATGACGCTATAAGTCTCTTATCCAAGATCGCAGCAATGAAGTCCGAAAAATAATCACTGGAAGAAATGCCAGAAGATATGAAAGGCATCTTCCGATACTACTAAAGGGAAAACTCGAAATCTTTCGAATCCCTTTCACCATCCTGTCGGACCCTATAAAGCGTTCGGTCGTCCGTAGCTTGATGCAACCGCAGACCGCACCGACCCAGCGCCGTCGGATAATTCCTGATTCGACCGAGAAACCGTCAATTGCTGGGATGCTGCGAAACAAAGTGTGCTAACTCGGATAGCACGTCCGTCACTGAGGCCTGAGGAGCAGCGGTCTTACGATGCATTGCCGCAGGAAGCTCCGAGATCGTTACCCCCGTGCATACTTCCAATATGCGAGCGAACGGAGTGTATAGGCCTCGTGTCCCTTGGCTACCGGATGGCGCGACCTATTCGCTGTGGAATCACTGAATGCCGAAACTGATCGGATACTCGAGGTCACGTAGCCAATGTGCGGTCGTGTGCCCTGCTGTGAGGATGAGGAAGCATTAAAGACAGTCTCTCGGACTGTCAATATAACGGAGCGTCCCGAGCAACGGACATATGCTCCGAATGTAAAATATCTGAACCACAACATGCGGTCCCTTATGTTGTTGGCTTCCTCCGATCTGTCCTCAATCTGCCGTCACTGGGTGAGTACTAAAGTAATTAAAGTGCTCGCATCACCCAAATCTCCTTCCTAGACCGCAACGGACGAACCCGGCAGCCGAACCATTCGATGAATGTACGCTACACCGGGTGAGCTAGCGAATGTCACTCCGTAAGCGATAGACATATTCCATGAGCACTTATTGCCGCTAACTCTTCATTAACTATGACGACAGAGGCACACTTTTGAAAGACATCTCCATAACTCTTCGAACAAGAAACCAGAAATGCTTGGATAGCAAGCATAAAATAATAATATATATAGCGTCGTTCAATAATTCGATAGTTTGTGTGACATTATTGGACTATGTCGGAACTGAGGGACGATGTCCCTGAACCGAACCAAAAATTTCTAAGTCCACCGACGCTATCAGTTTCTTATCCGGCATCGCAGCATATGTTGTTCCGAAAGGGAAAGCTTGAAATCCACCGAATCCCTTTCGGTATCCCGTCGGACCGGATGAAAATTTTCGGACGTCCATACCCGCTTCCGCGGAGCGTCCCGACCCAGCATCGTCGGATAAAATATATGCGACAGATTCAGTTGATGCTGGGATGCTGCGATAAACTGTGCTATTAGGAAAGCACGTCCGTTCCCGAGGCCTGTGCAGTAGCGGACTTACGATGCATTGCCGCTGGAAGCTCCGTGTACGTTGACTCCCGCACACTTCCTATGCGAACGTCCGGAGTCTGCAGGCCTCGAGTCCCCGGCTACCGACCCAGCGCTGTCAGATAATTCTAGATCCGACACCGTTTCTGTCGGCTGCTGGGATGCTGCGATAAGCTGTGCTATGTGCACAAGAATGTCCGGCGTCGAGACCTGCGGAGGCGCAGACTATCGCTGCTTCGCCGAGGGCAGCTCCGCATCAGATGGCTCCCGCATACTTTTCCTATGCGAACGTCCGGAGTCCATCGGTTTCGAATCCCTGGCTGCCGGATGGTGTGACCTGGTCGCCGAAGAATCCTTGATCGGCGAAGCTGGTAATATATCGGCGGTCACGCAGCCAAGGTGCGGTCGTGTGCGCTGATGAGAAGAGGAAGCCTTAGCAGTCTCAGCGGACTGCCTATACAACGGAGCGTCCCGAGCGACGGACGTATGCTCCGCTAACGACACATTTGTACCACAACATCTGGGGCCAGATGTTGTTGAACGAGAGAGGGGCCTCTCTCGCTTGCCGTCCGGATGGACCGGAACGAGCTATGAACCGGACTAAAAGGCTTCCTCCGTTCTCCCTCCGATCCGCCGTCACTGGGTGTGCATAAAGTTAATTTTATAGTGCTCGCATCACCCCAAAATTCCTTCTAGACCGCAACGGACGAACCCGGCTGCCGAACCATTCGGTGAATGGACGCTACACCGGGCGAGCTAGCGGACGTCAAAGGCCGTCGAACCTACTAGGGTCCTCTTAGGCAATTGGCGTATTACATGAGCACTTTTCCGCTAGCCCTTCATTAATTGTGACGACGGAGGCACACTGTTGGAAGACATCACAGATACATCACCCTAATCTTGATCGTCTGAAATAGAAATTGATAAAGTAGAGTGACCCTGCGGGGAAAGGACCGGAGTGTCCAAATCCCCAACAACATACCGTGACATACGCTTCCCATATTGTCATCGAAATCATACGATACAGAACAGGAGTTAATGCGAGTACACTGACCACATATAGATGATAATAAGGTTAGAGGAAGACTTCCTCTTAAAACAATTGATCAATATCCTTTCAATGTGAAAAGAAAACAAGTCCTGGTACTCGCACTAACCCCTGGCAATCAAAATACATAATAATAATATGATCCATTAATATAGAAAAAATAATTGAAATCAAAATATTTTGAAAAAATATTTTTTCAGAACAGCCCAAGTTTCTGAAAAGTAACATTGAGCCCCAATGGATCCCAAGCCTAAGTGTGGACAAAAATTTTAAAAATATTTTAAACAATTTATTCAACACTTACGAACAATAATAATGTATCTAGTTATGATTAAAATAACATAAAGATATTATTATTTAGAAATCCCCCCCTCACACAGAGGGCTGATGTAAATGTAAACAATGAGTGTAAAAACACTAAAATAAGACTCCAGGCACCCAGGCCCGAAATCAGTTACCAAAAATACACCATCTGATGCAAAACAGAGACTTCCAGGGAAGAAACTGCAGAACATCAGATGGTAGATGCAGAACACAACGCCTAACCACCCGTAGGTGAAGACGTAAACATGGGGAAAGAACAGAATTCATTCTGTTATTCAGCTAAAACTCCCAAGAAATTTTAGTAATAATAATTACAGAAACTATGCCAAAAGCATGGGAGAATAGCAAGGGGGAACTTAAAGGACAGGGAGAGAGGAAAAACACTTGAAAAAACAGTGTAACTAAATAATCAGAATGACAACAAAATGGCTGCTGCCTTGAAAATAGGTAACTTAACATAATTTCATTAAAAAATTTTAAGTTACAGCCCTGATAATATTCTGTCACACATTCTTTTCCTCTCCTCCTTTTCTATCCTCCTTAGAATCACCATTTCACTAATATTTATGTGTCTGGCATCATTTAAACTGAGATTTAAAAGCACAAAGATCAGTCAGATGTTAACTGATGAAGGGCCAAACTTAGAATGATAAATGGCGCCAATTTCGGAACGTCCTTGACACTGCGCATGTGCAGTAGGGGCGAAGTGTGGAGGGCCTTTCAGGACATGTTTTCTTTAGTTTTAGATGCAAATTTTGGGGATTGGGGGGCAAAATTTGTGTTTGGCCCTATATTTTAAGAGTTAGCACCAGCTATGTCTGGGTCATTGGTACAGTATAAAAATACTATATTTTAGCAAAAATCAACATTTCCTTATTTTTTTAAGTTGTCACTAAGCTCTCACCCTAGTTTTGGTGGATAATCTGCAATTGTTGTGCTTATTTCAGTAATTATCACATCGCTTCAAAATAGACTACCCCTATTTCTTAATGGTTCCTGCTTCAAATGATGGTGGAATAAAAGGAATACAAAATATATTTCTTGTGATTTTGATAACTATTATTGGCATAAGTTGTGATGTTTGAATCACTTTTATTGGTAACTCCCTCACTCCAATGTTTTCTCAATATCTCTCCTAATTTCAACTGCTGAGATTCGTTTTTGACTTTGATTTTGCCCAAACCTAGAAATTGGACGAAGTGAGCAGTGTCAAGGCGAAGATATTGCCAACTTCACTTCGCCATCTTGACTGATCTGTGTTGATTTTATCTCAGTCAAGACAGGCGATTGATGTTTTTGAAGGGAGACAGCTGCATAATGGGATTTGAAAGTTTGCAATATTGCATCTTGGAATTTGTTGTGTACACAAAATACACATGGGAAAACCTGTGTTGATTATAACAAACTGCATATTGAGAATGCAGTGTTAACTTGACACTTGACAGTTTATACCCGACAGTACTGCACGATTCCTTAAAGTAAGTTCAAATAGTATACAAATAATTCGCAATAAGTTTTAAAAACTTTCAATAGTTACCTGCCATCCCTTTAACAGGATATGTTCTATTTTAATTTAACCATTTTATTGTTGACAAAAAATGGAACTGCCAGTGCATAGCGTTATCTCCGAGTGTGACACTTTCAGAGAATGTTCCAGAAGTCGACTAATTAACATAATTTACCCGTCATTTTTTCCATGTGAACTTTGAGGTTTCAAAACTCAATAAATTTTATGTTTACCACCAATCTAATTTACTATGCGCCATACGCAGATGATTTTGGTCAAAGATAATTTATTTTACTTTTACACCACATATTGTCAGGTAACTTTCTATACCTCTTTGGTCGAATATGAGTAAGCCTGAGGCTGTGCCCGGTTGATTTACTTAATGATTTTTGAATTGCAGGTGTGGATTCTTACGTAAGACTTTTTAATTTTTCATATTCCTTCTGGTGGTGGTTCTGTAGATATCGTTTAAGATATAAGAAATTTGCTACCACTATTTTTTTTTGGAGGGGGGGATTTGTTGTCAATCCTCTCGAAGTAAGCATAAACAGCACAGCGTTTACCTTTGCCTGACATTTTATCCTTTGGCGTGTGGAATGCATGTGATTGAGTGGTCATAAACTTACCAATTCTGGGAAATTTGTTGAAACCGAAAGTCTCAGTGGCGGTTCGATTTTGAAAAAGAAAACGAACTGAATGGAAAAACTGATAAACCACCCAGTCCGATATTACAACCTCCAAGTCTTGTGGCTTCGCAGTTGTGTTTGCCCATGTTTTGGCTACCTGCACAGGCAGCAAACACCCGACCAAAAAACACTGGTGCTTAAACAATGTATGAAAGACAAACTCAACATTACTTGCTGGGGCACCTGTTCCAAGGCAAGAGGAGTTGTCAGAATTGAATTAGGCCTTTAACTGGTAGAGTGTTGAATTATTTTTCAAATTTGATTTGAAACCCGAGTATTTTTTTTCAAGGACACCATGCTTCCAGCAAAGGAAGCACCAATTCAGCAAGATTTTGTTCATAAACAATGAGTTTGTTACAATTTATTGGAGAATGCCTATTGGCACTATCCAATAAATTGTAACAAAACAGTTTTTATACATATTTTGGTGTTTCTGCTGCTGAGAAAACTAGCTAAATGAATAGTTTAAAGCCACTAAAGTGGCTTCCAGTACTTTTCAATAGAGCCATGAAATAGTGGCTTCCAGCACTCAACCAGTTAAAGTCCTATTTCAACTGTCTATATATACAGATAGCCAAGATGTGGCTAGAAATTACTGTCACTAGATTTGCTGGTGGTGTGTAGTGGTAATTATGAAAAATGTCCAGGACCTGAAGGGCTACTTGAATTCCAAACTGTCAGTGGAAAAATATTTTAAAAATCAAAGAAAATATAAGTCCACTTCTATTTGTGTCAATGTCGAAAGCCATCAGGAAAATGAGAAAACTCCCATACATAACCGGCAATTTGACAAAACTAGAATTATGTATTTATCTGGTCTTAGTACATCCAAATCTTAACCATTTACCCAATGAACAGGATATCAAAATTTATTGTTTAAATTATTGTTTTTTTCAAATTTTTCCAAAAATTTCATCCAAACTATATCATGTGAGTAGTATCCTGCAAATCTATTTGAAACATATACGAATTGAATTGTATGTTTATGATTCAGCTTCAAACTGAATTTGAATTGAATAGGACATTCAGTTGGTATATGTGATGACTACGAAGATCATAGTTGACCCATCCCTTAAATCCTCATCCTTTCAAGTTCACGCAATGTTGAACCGTCTATACAATTGAAACACGAGCATATATTCTGAAATAACATCTGCTTGGTTGCCCCTAAGGGTTTTATTTGTGCCCGACTACCGACTTTTAAAATAATAACCATCCGACAGCTCTGAGTGACCAGTTAACTGCAATATTTTGATATTAATAAAATTGTCAAAACATAATGACAAGCTATAATGATATATGCAAAAAGGACATAAGTTTCTGTGATCTTCGATTTTAGTATTCGGCAGCCAGGTATTAAAAAATAGAATCAAATTAAATTGGACAAACAATTCAAAATTCAAACTGAATTCAAAGATTTGCAGGACCCTCATATGACCCCCTCATTTGAATGACCTTGATAAGATCTTTCCAATGATGGTCACTTAATGTGGTTTTGAAGAAAAAAAGATTTTTGTTCAACTGATCAATTTGTAATTATGTGGACAGATGTTACCGATTCGTTAGTTAACTGGTTAACTCCTTGCATGCTGCTGGTAGATATTCCTGCCTAGGACAGAATTTCTCTTGCCACTGAAATATGTATAATTTGGACATATTTCATCCATTTTCCTGTCTGTAAATAGAATGGATTTTTTTTTTTACCAGTTATTTATTTATTTATTGAGGATTAACGACAGTTTCCACAGCTTGTGTCAGACAGTTGTACGGGTGGAGGAAGCCAGAGTATCTGGAGAGAACCACAGAGCAACAGCAAGCAAATGTCAGGCCCCCAACATACTAACTCCACTAGGGCTGCAACGGTACACTTACCTCACGGTTCGATACGTATTGCAGTTTTTCGGTGGCGGTACAATACGTATTGCGGTACATTTTTTCTAACATTATTCGCCCAAAAACTGATGGTGAATCATGTTTGCAATACGCTAGAAGCCTAGCATGCTGCTGGACTGCTGTGGCAGCTGTGCCATGCAAAAATGCACTGCAACAAAAAAAAACTGAATAATTTATAACCCCCTTCCCCCGTGGCTGTGTGGTTTCATTCATTCTGACTTTGAACGAAATGATTTCGCGCGCCGAAGGCGCGCACGGACGGTATGGGGGACAAGCCCCTTTCGACCCTCGGTAGCTGTATATGATGGCTGTCAAATGTCTAGGCGTGTTGAAGGAGGAAAAGGGTCCGGTACTCGGCAGGTGTCTCCAGTTGTGGGTAGGCGGTCTCGTTGACTGATGTCGGTTGGACCCTCGGGTGAGGACCAGTGTGGGAGGTTGGGTCCTCTCACAAAGGTACTACCTCTCCCCGAGGGTGCAGTCGATCTGGATTTTCGGGCAAGTATAGTCTGCCGCTTCGAGAATGATTATGAGTGATGGCCATCACTGGCAAGTATAATCTGCCTCATGCTGTCTCTGTTGTAGTTGGACTCTTTGAAGGAAAACAACAACGACCCCTTTCGGGGACCACCAAGAAGAAGACCCGAACTTCCCTGGTTCGGGGGCAGGCCTGCATTGTGATCCTATTGGGTTGGGACAAAAAGATGCGCAAAGCGCTTACAAAAAGGGGCAGAGGCGGGACGCAGGACCAACGCTCGCCTCCCTTAAAGTGGTTGACCACTTTTGGGGATGGAGCAGAGGATGTTCAGGAACCGTGGGGGTGACTGTTTCCATAACGGTTAGACTGTCTGTAGCGGTTATTGGGGTGCTGGTCAAAAAAACATCTTCTGTGTACCTGCTTAAAAGAAGAAGGTAGAATTAGTTTTCATTAGTATATGTAAACTGTAAAAATAAAAGTAGCACCTCTTTAGTTGCGTGTCCTTGTGGTATCTGCTGTGTGTGTGGGGGAGAGTTTGAAATGCACGAATCTTTACTTTCGTAAGAGCAGTAACATACTCTCATGTGGTATTGTGCTGTGTGTGTGCTTGTCGCTATGGGGGAGAGTATGAAATGCACGAATCTTTACATTCGTAAGAGCAGTAACATACTCTCGTGCTTGGGACCCCAATCGTCCCTTATTTATTATTTAGTTTTTATAACAGTATTTATTCCTGATGTAACTTTTAGCTGAGTCGGTGAAGGCAGCCCTTTCTGGTAGAAGGCCACAGTTAAGCTGTTTTTCTGCCTGTTTATTCACATTCTCATTCCCTATTTATTTAGTTTTTAACAATGTTTAATCCTGATGTAATTTTACTTGAGTCGGTGAAGGCAGCCCTTTCTGGTAGAAGGCCACAGTTAAGCTGTTTTTCTGCCTGTTGGTTCACCTTGTCATTCCCTAGTTTTTATTCGAGCGGTCTTAGTTTTAGTTATAATTTTTGGGCTTTTGTCGGCTTTCGCAAATTGCTTCAAGTTCGGAGATTAGTTCGCTGTCGGCTAACCGGTCATGATTTTTCGCAGCCAGGGTGGCTAGGCGGTCTTTGATGGTGGGGATATCGGCCCTGTCGTGGAGTGTTTTGATGGGTGTGTCCCATGGGGCACGTAGGGCAACTCTAAGCACGTGATTTTGGACCCTCTGGAGTTTTCCCATATTAGTTTGGTGGAGGTCAGTTAGTATGATTGCACCGTATTTGAGTACTGGGCGCACAAAGGCTTTGTATAGTTTGAGTAGGGTGGACTGGTTGGCCCCCATGAAGTTCCCTTGAGCATTTTCAGTAAGTTAATTCGTTTGGTAGCTTTTTTAGCCATGTCGTCGGTATGTTTGTTGAAGGACAGTTTTTGGTCAATGGTGATGCCGAGGAATTTCGCTTCTTTGCATTCTGGGAGGGTGTTATCCATAAGCTTTAGGTCAAAATCCCGTTTAGTTTTCTTGCGAGTAAAGGTGATTCGCTGGGTTTTATTGGCGTTTAGCTTAATTCTCCATTTAGCACACCATTCTTCAAGCTCATCGAGAGCGCGTTGCAGGGGTTTTTGGAGCAGATTGGCCGTATTGTTAGAGTCCCAGAGGCCCTTATCATCTGCGAATTGGGAAACCTGAACGCGGTCATCAGAGAAGCTAAGGTCATTTACGAAAAAGATGTATAGGAGGGGGCTTAGGACGGATCCTTGGGGGGTGCCTGCTTCTGACTTCTGAGCCAAGCTGAGGAATTTACCATGATTCACTATCAATCTCATCTTTGTATGAGGGAAAGCCAAAGTGTTTCCAGACAGGGGATTTAAATTTTGCAGGTGGGCTGACGATACCTTTGTTGTTATTGGCAGTACATTTATTTCTGTCACTCATGTTGTTATAATTGGATGTACTTCAGATCCGACATGTTGCATGAAGGCAAAACAGAAATACGCAAATAAACAACGCAAAACTTGATTGGCGAATTGTTAAATAATCAGCCAATAAATAATTGTCTTACTTCTCCTGACACACATTCGGAATTACCCAAAGCTCAAGTGAAGTCAAGTCGGTTATTTATAGATGCATGACATGCTGTTCTGTTTATGTTTGCAAACTGTTTGCTTGTGTCAACACTTACAAATTTTCATACAAACCCAATTCCCAACAGCCGTCCATTAAAACTAACAGCATGCTTCTATGCACCGCATATTTGGTACATTAAAGCTGAAATGTTGCAGCCAGGCAGCTCGTTAAGCTGATGTAGAAATATGCACTCTTGACTTGGCAAAACAGGACAGAAAAAACACATGATTGACCACGTGCTGAATGTCTGACGTCAATATGAAAATGAGTGTTGTTTGTCACGAACCTATAGAAATGTATCCCCAAATCACATGATCAACATGGTTATGAATATTGAATATATTTATCGCTTGTCTGAACTGTACCAACTTCGTGGAAGACCCCACCACATCCAATCAGACATGTTAACTCTTCCGGAATGCCCGGGATTCTCCCGGAATTAGCTATCCCCTCCCGCCCGGGAGTCAATTTGGACCAAAAATCTCCCGGAAAGTCGACATACCAGACAAAAACTGAATCCACCAGCTTTTGTTTACAAATACAAAAGCATGTGCTCTACTCTCAATGGCAAGGTCATTAAGTTTGTGTGAAACGTCACCACTTACGTAAGAACTGATGACCAATTCTCATTTCTGTCAATGGCCGTGTTGTGATTATTGCAACACGTTTGACAGGCGGATTAAATGAATTTGAGATGCAGGATAATTGCTGAAATTGATTATATATTAAAGGCACACCTTTGCTTGTATACAGGTAGCAGTCAAATCGAAAAATAAATTCCATACGTATAAAATCTTGTCCAATCGAAAAATGTGCAAAAATACGCACAAATTTATTGTGCATTTTGGATTTCACTTTCAGATAATTATAGCCAATTTTGGAGACAAACGGCTCAAACATATGAGTTGCTGTAATTTTCAATATATTGGGAAAAATTTCCGATTCGCAATTTTATAAAGCAGGCTGTGAAAAAAAGTTAAAAAATTTATAGTAATTTATATATTTTTTATACTTACCAATGACCCAGACATAGCTGGTGCTAACTCTTAAAAATATAGGGCCAAACACAAATTTTGCCCCCCAATCCCCAAAATTTGCATCTAAAACCAAAGAAAACATGTCCTGAATGTCCCTCCATACTTCACCTCTACTGCGCATGCGCAGTGTCAAGGACGTCCCGAAATTGGCGCCATTAATCATTCTTATAACCAGTGCCTGGTAAGCACTATGTACTCAGCAGGGAGGTATGAGTTCCCAACTCCTGGGAGGGCCATCCCCATCTGGGTCATTGGTAAGTATAAAAAATATATAAATTACTATAAATTTTTTAACATTTTTATACTGTACCAATGACCCAGACATAGCTGAATAGTAAAAAGGCTGGAGGGCCTAGGACATAGAGCAAGTTCAAATAAGCTCAATTATATAAAATAGAGTCATCCCCTCGAGGGGAAAAGGAGTATTAGGCCTTAGATGTATCTTTCTTATTTACGATAAATTAGAAAGACACAATACCTTCCAAAATTGAGCATCATAACATCCATGTAGTCTATCAATATCCAGTATAATCCTTATACTAATAATTTTTAAAGTAAGCCAATAAATAAAGTTAGTCTAGAGAATAGAGACTCTTTATACTCCTTAAAAGTGTTTGAGGATTGTATAATAACGCCCGTTTGACACGTGATATATTCAAAAGCTATACTTTAAAAACTATGACCTGAATGAATTTTAAAAACATGAACTTATCACTTAAAAACCATCCCAGGAACAGCTCAGAATTACTAATCCGGAGGAGGTATCCCCTTGTTTTCATAATAAAACAGGTGACCCAAGGGAACACCCTCCCCTCCCCCCCCCCCCCCCCCCTTCTCCTTGCCCTGGGTCAAATAGCCCAGAGCGAAGAGGGCAGCAGGACAGAGTCACTGCCGGAACAGAAAGCCTACCTAGCTATAGTAGCAACTGTTAAGTGAATGACATTCTGAGCAGTAGATAATAGACCTAACAATGGAGGCCTCCAGAAATACTCAATATTTCTGAGATAAAAATTCATGAAAGTGGATGGCTGAGCCCAATGAGCAGCCTTCATAAAATCTATAATAGCGACACTATTAATGTAAGCCCAAGATGTATAAAGAGCTCTTACTTCATGAGCCGAAACCTCAAGCACAAACTGCTGAGTCAATGATATACCATAAGCAGTACCGATAGTTAATTGAATCCATTAGAAATAGAATGGAGCGTAATGTCCTTCTATTAGGCATCAAAGACAGAAGAAGCTTACGTCCGTACTAATAAACTGATATCTGTTTATAAATACGTAAACTCTAACCGGACAGAGTTAAGGCCTATGCCCGTACGAAGACGGAAGGACCTTAATAACAATAGGTTCCAGATACTATTAGGAGCCTGACTCTTAACCAAAAATCCAACCTAAGTAGTAAAGGAAGTAGTGATTCCGATACTACGAAAGTGAGAATCGTCCACCGATAGTGCATGAAGCTCACTGACTCTTCAGTAAGAGAAGACTAACAGAATTACTGTCTAAAAAGGTCAGAATTTGAAAACTACTGTTTCCAGAGGCTCAAATGATTACTTAGCTAAATAAGAACCGAAGCTAAATTCCGTATAGGAATTTAATCTAAGGATTCTAGGTCAATTTATCGAAAAGTTTCTAACTGACTTAGATAAAGAGACATAAGACTCAATTGTAAACTATCATAGAGTGCATAGGTATGAGATAACATGGACCTATAACCTTAATAGTAACAGGCTGCAGTTGATCTTGTCAAACAAGTATACTAGAAAGTTGCAATGTCTAGTATGGAGGGATCAAAAATATCAACATAATGATCCCTACACCAACGACGGAAGAGCCTCCACTTTAGCCGCATAGTATAGCGAAGAAGAGGTTCTCCTACAGTAAGAAATCGCGTCCATAGCTCGTCCTGTACAATGCTTGCCGTGCAAGAAGGACCACACAATGGAATACGTGAAGGTTGAGACCTTGCGGGTTGTGATGAAGTTGACACGATTTCCCCAGCGAAAGAAAATCCTCTCATGGAGGAAGTTTTCGCGGTAAGTCCCACAGTAGACACCTGAGTAAATTTACCCACGGTCTCTGTGAAGACAGAGATGCTATCAACAGAATTGTATTGTGGATGTTTATCTTAGCAATACTTGCTGAATCAACAGCGCAGGAGGATAAGCATATCCTATCATTCCGTCCAATTAGATCAATAGAGCGTTAACAACATAAGCTCAGGGATCCGGACATGCAAACACCTACGTCTGCAATTGAATAGTGAGTTGTGTCGCAAATAAATTATCATTGGGTGCTCCCATTGATAGCAAATCTGATTGAATACTTGTTTGCTGAGAGTCCATTCTGATGGCAACAAGGGACCCTTATGTGAAAGGGAGTCTGCTAATACAATCAGACGACCCGGAATATGACGGACCAAAGCAGAACTTGGTGTACTATAACAAACAGAAGGATTCTTTTCGTTAAATTGAATAACGGAATCGAATGAGTGCCTCCCTGGTTCCGGAGATACGCAACTACTGTCGTATTATCGGACAGGATTTGGACATGCGTTTCTGAATAATGTTCATCCAATGACATAGTGCAAGCCAAAATAACATCATTCCTGGAAGTTAAGTGCTTGCCTAGAAACTGCGGAAACCAAAGACCCTGGCACTTCGAATCCGTTGGGATCAATATTGTACCCCAACCTGTTTGACTGGCATCCGTCATAATCATAAAACTCGGATCCGGAAACTGCAGTGGCACTCTCTGAGTCAACCACCGAATGTTTGCCCCAGTCTGAATCTCTTGTTACACTTGATAGACAAGAGAACATGTATATCGAGCAATTGATAGACTGCTGAAAGGTTGCCGTCGAACAGAAGCTTCTCCGAGACCGAAGCGACTCTGAGAGAGTTCTTCACCTTACTATCCACGCGCGTGGATGTAGCTAGGGCTGCGTCACGTCTAACCAACTCCAGGTTGCCACTGAAGGGCGGAGTTATACGTGGAAAAACTACTGCCCTTGAAAGAAATCACATTGAGGATCATATCCTGGAATTCTTTCTCTTGAAGACGTAATGATAACGCCTCAGTAAGGTGGTCTACGTATGATAAAGCGTCTAAGTTAAGTCTAATAGACATCATTGTCATTTCCAACATCATGGTTGGAATTGACATAGACGGCGAAAAAGATAATTCCCAGTCTTCAGTCCCGCCGTCAAGACGCATAGAAACTCTCGGTATGCCCTGTTCTGCCAATATAAATTATTCCCTAGAATTGATGAAAGGCAGAATAGAGCATTGCGGACAAGAAACTAGATTATCATGCTTGGTAGCAAGCTTATATATAGCGTCGTTAAATAATTCGAATGTTCTAATGACATTATTGGACTGTGTCGGCAAGTCAGGGACAATGTCCCTGAACCGATCCAAAACTCTGTGTCCAATGACGCTATTAGTCTCTTATCCAGCATCGCAGCAATGTAGTCCGACGGAACAACATCTGGAAGATATCGCCGGAAGAAATGTATGGCAGCTTCTGTTGTTCCGAAAGGGAAAGCTCGAAATCGTCCCAATCCCTTTCGCCATCCTGTCGGACCCTATAAGTGTTCGGTCGTCAGTACCTTATGCAACAGCGGAGCGCACCGACCCAGCGCCGTCGGATTATTCGTGATCCGACCGAGAATCTGTCGTTTGCTGGGATGCTGCGATAAGCTGTGCTATTTTGGATAGCACGTCCGTCACTGAGGCCTGTGGAGAAGCGGTCTTACGATGCTTTGCCGCTGGAAGCTCCGTGTTCGATACCCCGTGCATACTTCTATTATGCGAGTGAACGGAGTGTATAGGCCTCGTGTCCCTTGGCTACCGGATGGAGTGACCTGTTCGCCGTGGAATCACTGAATGACGAAGCTGGCCGGATACTCGAGGTCACGTAGCCAATGTGTGGTCCTGTGCGCTGCTGTGAGGATGAGGAAGCATTATCGACACTCTCTCGGACTGTCAATATAACGGAGCATCCCGAGCGGCGGACATATGCTCCGAATGCGAAATGACTGTACCACAACATCCGGTCCCATATGTTGTTGTACGAGAGAGGGACCCCTCTCGCTCGCAGCCCGGATGGACCTGGACGAGCTAGGAACCGGACTAACAGGCTTCCTCCGATCTGTCCTCAATCCGTCATCACTTTGTGTGTAATAAAGTCTATTATAGTGCTCGCATCACCCAAATCTCCTTCCTAGACCGCAACGGACGAACCCGACTGCTGAACCATTCGATGAATGGACGCTACACCGGGTGAGCTAGCGAATGTCAACTCCGTCGATCCTACTAGGGACCTCTTAGGCGATTGACGTATTCCATGAGCACTTATTGCCGCTAGCTCTTCATTATCTATGATGACAGAGGCACACTTTTGAAAGACATCTCAGTAACTTTGCGAACAAGAAACCAGACATGCTTGTTAATAGCAAGCATATAATAATATATATATAGCGTCGTTCAATAATTCGAAAGTAGTGTGACATTATTGGACTGTGTCGGAACTGAGGGACGATGTCCCTGAACCGAACCAAAAATTTCTGTGTCCACCGACGCTATCAGTTTCTTATCTGGCATCGCAGCATTCTGGTCCGACGAAAGAACCTCTAGAAGATAAGTCAGATGACATACACAGCAGCTGATGTTGTTCCGAAAGGGAAAGCTCGAAATCCTCCGAATCCCTTTCGGCATCCCGTCGGACCGGATGAAATTTTCGGACGTCCGTACCCGCTTCCGCGGAGCGTCCCGACCCAGCGTCGTCGGATAATACATGATGTGACAGAGATTCTGTCGTTGCTGGGATGCTGCGATAAGCTGTGCTATTTGGGATAGCACGTCCGTAACCGAGGCCTGTGCAGTAGCGGTCTTGCAATGCTTTGCCGCTGGAAGCTCCGCGTACGTTGACTCCCGCATACTTTCTTATGCGAACGTCCGGAGTCTGCAGGCCTCGTGTTCCTGGCTACCGGATGGTGTGACCTGGTCGCCGATGATTCTCTGATTGGCGAAGCTGACTGGATATCCGAGGTCACGTAGCCAAGAGCGGCCGTGTGCGCTACCATGAGGATGAGGAAGCCTTATTGACAGTCTCTCCGGACTGACTATATATCAGAGCATCCCGAGCGGCAGACATATGCTCCGAATGCGAAACATTTGTACCACAACATCTGGGGCCAGATGTTGTTGTACGAGAGAGGGGCCTCTCTCGCTCGCAGTCCGGATGGACCTGGACGAGCTAGGAACCGGACTAAAAGGCTTCCTCCGTTCTCCTCTCTAATCCGCCGTCACTGGGTGTGCATTTTGTTGATTTATAGTGCTCGCATCACCCAAAACTCCTTCTAGACCGCAACGGACGAACCCGGCTGCCGAACCATTCGATGAATGAACGCTACACCGGGCGAGCTAGCGGACGACAAAGGCTGTCGAACCTACTAGGGTCCTCTTAGGCAATTGACGTATTTACATGAGCACTTTTCCGCTAGCTCTTCATTAATTGTGACGACGGAGGCACACTTTTGGAAGACATCACGGATACATCACCCTGTTCTTGATCGTCTGAAATAGAGATTGAAAAAGTAGAGTGACCCTGCGGGGAAAGGACCGGAATGGCCATTTCCCCACTAACATACCGTGACACACGCTTCCCATGTTGTCATCGAAATTAACACATACAGAACAGGAGTTAGTGCGAGCACACTGACTACATTATACAATGATTATGAAAGTCAGAGGAAGATTTCCTCTTATTGCAATTGAACAATATCCTTTCATTGTGAAAAGAAAACAAAGTCCTAGTACTCGCACCAACCCCTGACAATCAAAATACATAATAACATGATCCATTTACATAGAAAAAATAACTGAAATCAAAAAATTTTGAAAAAATATTTTTTCAGAACAGCCCAAGTTTCTGAAAAGTAACGTTGAGCCCCAATGGATCCCAAGCCTAAGTGTGGACAAAAATTCAAAAAATATTTTTAAAAATTTATGCAACACTTACGAACAATAATAATGTATCTAGTTATGATTAAATTAACATCAAGATATTATTTTCAAGAAATCCCCCCTCACACAGAGGGCTGTTGTAAATGTAAACAATAAGTGTAAAAACACCAGAACAAGACTCCAGGCACCCTGGCCCGAAATCAGTTACCAATAATACACTATCTGATGCAAAACAGAGACTTCCAGGGAAGAAACTGCAGAACATCAGATGGTAGATGCAGAACACTACGCCTAACCACCCATAGGTGAAGACGTAAACATGGGGAAAAGAACAGAATTCATTCTGTTATCCAGCTAAAACTCCCAAGAAATTTTAGTAATACTATTACAGAAAATATGCCAAAAGCATGGGAGAATAGCAAGAGGGACTTAAAGGAAAGGGTGAGAGGAAAACACTGAACAAGCAGTGTAACTTAATAACAAGAATGACCACAACAGGCTGTTGCCTCGAAAATAGGTAACTTAACATAATTTCATTAAAAAATTTTAAGTTACAGCCCTGAATATTTTCTGTCACTCATTTTTCCTCTCCTCCTTCTATATCCTCCTTAGAATCACCATTTCTCTAATATTTATGTGTCTGGCATCATTTTAACTGAGATTTACAAGCACAAAGATCAGTCAGATGTTAACTGATGAAGGGCCAAACAAAGAATGATTAATGGCGCCAATTTCAGAACGTCCTTGACACTGCGCATGCGCAGTAGAGGTGAAGTATGGAGGGCCATTCAGGACATGTTTTCTTTGGTTTTAGATGCAAATTTTGGGGATTGGGGGGCAAAATTTGTGTTTGGCCCTATATTTTTAAGAGTTAGCACCAGCTATGTCTGGGTCATTGGTACAGTATAAAAATTTATGTTTTTGGTGAAAAAAATCTCTAAAAAATTGGTAGTTTACGGCACTTGCACGTTTTTTCATTCGTAGTGATAAATGGACAACAAAATATCCCCGAGATGTTTCGTCCTGGGCTGGCTGTGGCATAATTTTCACGTTTCACTGAAAAATGATCACCCCATTCCAAATCCCCTTCGTAAATGACCAACTACTTCCAGTGAGTAACCGGTGTGGTTAGGTGGGGCGCTGGGCTTTGGAAGATCGAATTACCACAACAACCAGGCTCTGGGGTGTGCCTAAACACCACAGATCGTCGCAGGTTACCGCAGGTCGCCGCAAGTACCCATAATTACCCAAATGGATCCAAAACTTTCAACACAGCACCATAACTGATATAGTGCTGAAAAGGTCGAAAATATCTCCAAACATTTTGTACATAAAACCATTGAAATATGGATGTCATTGGAACAAGCTCAGATATTGGCACATGACCACATCCATATTTCTGATTTCTGTTTTTCTCTATATTTCTATGGTTTGGCTTTTGAAAGGACAAATTGTTCAAATAAAAAACATTAGGGTGGAATGTTTAATGTATGTGTGTGTGTGTGGGGGGGGGGGGGGGGGGGGGGGGGGGGGTAACATGGAAATTATTGATGTGCTGCCCACGTGCAAAAATCTCACTGACAAGCATCCGAGTCTCACTGGGAGCTCATCAAACAGTCACCTCCAGAGGTTAACAGGTCTGGGTCACTCACCACCAGTTAGTAGAACGTTGACGTATGTTCCTTTGATGTATTGTTGTTGGGCTGTTTCCTGTTATGTGTGTGTGTGTGGGGGGGAGGGGGTATTTGGTATTAATTTATATTTAAAATTGATCGATCCACACATGGTTTCTACGCGCAAAAAAAAATCTCCCTGAAAATCATGTCATCTCCCTGAAAATTTTCTTCAATCTCCCTGAAAAAAATTTTGGGAGGTTAACATGTCTGCATCCAATTGTTTTATGGACTTGAAATTCCACACTTACTTTTATTTTTAAGTGATTTGAATAAGTTAAATTTTTAAAATAAATGTTTGAAATCATATGTATAAAGCTTTTTCTATTTAAATACTGACCTCACCAACTATTGCAAATATTATCCACCAAGATTATATGCCCCTATTTCCCAATAAATTGTGACGATTCCAGGTCCGTACAATCGGGTGAGTGTGTGTGTGTGCGGGATGGGGGCATAGGGGCAATTTGATCCTGCGGAGAGGTTCCTTGAAATTCACATCCGACTTCATGGGCCCTCTCTTGGGGGTGTTGGAATTCTCCTGCTGCGACCACTGTGCCGTGAGCGTACCGAAAGTTAAAAAATTTATAGTAATTTATATATTTTTTATACTTACCAATGACCCAGACTTAGCTGGTGCTAACTCTAACAAAAACCAGGGCCAAACACAAATTTTGCCCCCAATCCCCAAAATTTGCATCCAAAACAAAAAGAAATCATGTCCTAAAGGACCTCCATACTACGCCTCTACTGCGCATGCGCAGTGACGCAGACGTCCCGAAATTGGCGCCAATTATCATTCTTACTGGCAGTGCCTGGTCAGCGCTATGTACTCAGCGGGGAGGCAAGAGTTCCCAACTCCAGGGAGGGCCATCCCCGTCTGGGTCATTGGTAAGTATAAAAAATATATAAATTACTATAAATTTTTTAACATTTTTATACCGTACCAATGACCCAGACTTAGCTGAATAGTAAACAGGCTGGAGGGCCTAGGACATAGAGGAAAATCCAATAAGCTCAACTATATAGTAAAGAGGTAACCCCTTAAGGAGAAAAGGAGTATTAGGCTTTACATGTATCTTTCTTATTTAATATTAAATTAGAAAGATACACTACCCTTAATAATTGAGCACAATAACATTCATGTTCTCTATTAACATCCAGTATATCCCTTATACTAATTATTTTTAAAGTAAGCCAATAAATAAAGTAGTCCAGAGAATTGAGACTCTTTATAGTCATTTAAAAGTGTCCGAGTATTGTATATTAAAGCCCGTTTGATACTTGACATATACAAATGCTTCACACCGAGCTACACTTTAAAAATAAGACATAGATGAATTTTAACATTAATATTACACTTTAAAACCATCCCGGAAGCGACTCAGAAATACTGACTTGGAGGAGGCATTCCCTTGCTTTTCACTATAAAGCAGGTGACCTAAGGGAACACCCCCCCCCCTTCCCCTGGGTCAAATAGCCCAGAGTGAAGAGGGCAGCCGGACGGAGTCACTGCCGGAACAGAAAGCCTGCATAACTACAGTTGCAACTGTTTAGTGGACGACATTCTGAGCAACAGATAACGGACCTAAACAATGCAGGTCTCCAGAAATGGACTCAATATTTCTGAGATAAAAATTCGTAAATGTGGATGGCTGAGACCAATAAGCAGCCTTCATTAAATCTGTAATAGCAACACTATTAGCATAAGCCCAGGAAGCAGAAAGAGCTCTTACTTCATGAGCGGAAATCTTAAGCACAGACTGCTGAGAAGAAGATAAACTCTCATAAGCAGTACGGATAGCTAATTGAATCCATCTAGCAATAGAATGGACCGAAATGTCCTTTCTATTAGGTATCAAAGACAGAAAGAAACGTTTCCGTCCCTTTCTGATAAACTGAGATCTCTGTTTATAGATATGTAACGCTCTAACAGGACAGAGTAAAGGCCTACGCCCGTCTGAAGACGGAAGAGCCTTAATAACAATAGGTTCCGGATATTTATTAGGAGCCTGATTCTTAGCTAAAAAAAACCCACATTAGAAGTGAAGGTGATAGTGTTCCCGACACTACGATACTGAGAATCATCCACCGACAGTGCATGAAGCTCACTGACTCTTCTAGCAGAAGAGAAAGCTAAGAGAAAAGCTGTCTTATAAGATAAGAATTTGAAATCTACTGTCCCAAGAGGTTCAAATGGCTTTTCCTTCAATTTAAGAAGAACCCAAGCTAAATTCCACTTAGGAATTAATCTAAGAGTTCTGGGTCTATTTATCGAAAAGTTTCTAACCAACTTAGATAAAGAGACATTAGATCCAATTTGTAAACTATCATGATGTGCATAGGTATCAACTAACATAGACCTATAACCCTTTATAGTAACAGGCTGCAGTTTGATTTCGTCAAACAAGTATACTAGAAAGTTTGCAATGACTGGTATAGAGGGATCGAATATATCTACAGAATGATCCCTACACCAACGACGAAAAACCTTCCACTTAGCCGCATAGTTTAGCGAAGAGGAGGTCCTCCTACAGTTAGAAATCGCATCCACTGCTCGTCCTGTAAAGTGTTTGCCATGCAAGAAGGACCGCACAACGGAAAAACGTGAAGGTTGAGACCTTGCAGGTTGTGATGGAGTTGGCGCGATTTCCCCTGCGAAAGAAGATCCTCTCGTGGAGGAAGCTTTTGCGGTAGGTCCCACAACAGACACCTGAGTAGATTTATCCACGGTCTCTGTGGCGACAGAGATGCTACCAACAGAATCTTGCATTGAGATTGTTTTATCTTTAGCAATACTTGTTGAATTAACGGCGCTGGAGGATACGCATATCCTATCATTCCGTCCCAAGGGATCGACAGAGCGTCTACTGCAAATGCTCTTGGATCCGGACACGGAGACACATACGTCTGCAACTGATTGTTGAGATGTGTCGCAAATAAGTCTATCATTGGCCGTTCCCATTGGTAGCAAATCTGATTGAATACTTGTTTGTTGAGAGTCCATTCCGACGGCAACAAGCGACCCTTTCGTGAAAGGGAGTCTGCTAGCACATTCAGACGACCCGGTATGTGACGGACCGAAAGAAGAACGTGATGTTCTAGCGCAAACAGAAGGATTCTTTCCGTTAGATTGAACAACGGAACTGAATGAGTGCCTCCCTGATTCCGTATATACGCCACTACTGTCGTATTGTCGGATAGGATTTGGACATGAGCATTGTGAATAATGTCCATCCAGTGACGTAACGCAAGCCAAATTGACATCATTTCCTTGATGTTTATGTGCTTGCACAGGAATTGCGGATCCCAAAGACCCTGGCATCTCGAATCCGTTGGGATTAATGATGCACCCCAACCTGTTTGACTGGCATCCGTCATAATGGTAAAACTCGGATCCGGCAACTGCAGCGGAACTCCCTGAGTTAACCACTGACTGTTTGCCCAAGTCTGAATCTCTTGTTTCACTTGATCTGACAAGAGAACGTCTACGTCGAGCGAATGAATTTTCACACTCCAATTCTGAGTCAAGAAAATTTGAAGAGGACGTGTGCGTAACCGCCCCATCGGAATGAGATCCGCAGCGGCTCTGCACAGACCTATCAGTCTCATAAATTCTCTCGCTGTGACTTTGTCTGCGTGCAGACAATAGCAAGCGTAACAACTGACTAATTTCACTCTGGTTAACAGCAGACGAACGAGATTGTTGTGCGTCTCGAAGCTCATTCCCAGATGAGTGAATGACTTGGACGGCACCAGATCCGACTTCTCCTCGTTTACTATAAAACCGAGACGTCGGAGCAATAGAAGAAGATTCTGAACATCGTTCTGAAGCGTTAACTCGTTGCCGTACCTCTGAAGAATGTCGTCCAGGTAGGCCGACGTTACCGCAGACGAATGAGCTCGGAAATAGATCATTACCGAGTTCATTACCCGAGTGAAAGCCCAGGGTGCTAGATTCAATCCGAAGCACATCGCCCGGAATTGATACACCACTCCTAGGACTGCAAAGCGTAGGTACTTTCGGAATGTCGGATGTACCATGACGTGAAAGTACGCATCTTTGAGATCTATGCTTGATGCATAATCGTTCACCCGAATACTCGCTCTGACCGACCGAATCGTCTCCATATAAAACTTCGGAGCGACGATCAGCTTGTTTATCCAGCTCAAATCTATGACTGGACGGAACGAGCCGTCTGGTTTCGGAACCAGAAACAGATGGCTGTAGAATCCCGGAGATTCCTGGTTTTCTACGACCTCTACCGCGTTCTTCATTAAAAGAGACTGCACCTCTGATAACAGAGCGTCTCTTTTCTGCGGATTTGACGGAAGATGAGTCCACTTTGGACTTCGAGTTAATGGAGCTTTCGTTTGAAGGATATCTTTAGACCTTCCGAAGTCACTCCTCTCACCCAAGGGTCGTCCGTAATCGACGCCCATTCTTGTGAAAAGCTCGACAACCTTCCGCCAACCGGTACGCGATAGAGGTTTAAGTCATCACCTCCTGGACCTGCGAGGCCTGCGGTAGGAGAAACCACGTCCTCCACGACCCGCACCTCGCCCCGTCGACCTCAGGGCGTCCGACCGATTGTCCCGGCCTGAAGGACGTCCCGAACGAGAGTCGCTACCCTGACAGTCTCTCGAATAAGACCAAGAGGACGCACCGGAACCTCTATAGGAACCTCTCTTGGGTGCATTAGACCCAGAAGTGCCTGTCTTATTCTTGTCTGCTGTATCCGACTTCTTAGAAGCAGATTTGAACAACAGAGAATCCGAAGCTTTCTTTGTAATTTTATCATAAATAGCAGAAAGCTTGCCGTCAAAGAGAAGTTCTCCGGAGACCGAAGCGACTCTAAGAGAGTTCTTCACCTTAGTATCCAGTAGTGTGGATGTAGCTAGGGCTGCGTCACGTCTAACCAACTCCAGATTAGCCACTGAAAGGGCGGAGTTACACGTGGAATAAGCTACTGCCCTTGAAAGAAGTCTTAAAGAGGATTGTATATCCTGAAACTCTTTCCCTTGAAGGCGCAGTGATAACGCCTTAGTAAGATGATCTGCGTAAGATAAGGCATCTAAATTGGCTCTGTTAGACGCAATAGCTGTTTCCAACACCGCGGTTGGAATAGAAGCCGACAACGGTAATGATAGCTCTAAGTCTTCCGCCTCGTCGTCCATACGCAGAGGAACTCTCGGGATACCCTGTCCTGCCGTATCGAATTTATTCCTTGCATTAATGAAAGGCAGGTTGAGAGTATTAGCGGACAAGAAACCTGCTTTCCCCGTCTTGGAAGCAAGTTTGAATATAGCGTCGTTCAATAATTCAAATGTTCTTACAACATTATTGGACTGCAACGGAAACTCGGGAGCGATGTCCCTGAACCGCTCAAAAAATTCAGAGTCCAATGACGCTATAATCCTCTTGTCCGGAACAGCAGCAGTCTGGCCCGACGGAACAACTTGAGGGAGAAAGTGCCGGATGAAGTCCACGGCAGCTTTATGTTGTTCCGAAAGGGATAGCTCCAAATCATCCGTATCCCTTTCACCATCCGGTCGGACCTCATGATGTTCCCGGTCGTCCGCCCCCGATGCTTCGGCGGAGCGTACCGACCCAGCGTCGCCGGATAATTCTCGATCCGACACCGTTTCTGTCGGCTGCTGGGATGCTGCGATAAGCTGTGCTATCTGCACAAGAATGTCCGGCGTCGAGACCTGCGGAGGCACAGTCTTTCACTGCTTCGCCGAGGGCAGCTCCGCATCAGATGGCTCCCGCATACTTTTCCTATGCGAACGTCCGGAGTCCATCGGTCTCGAATCCCTGGCTGCCGGATGGTGTGACCTGGTCGCCGAAGAATCCTTGATCGGCGAAGCTGGTAATATATCGGCGGTCACGCAGCCAAGGTGCGGTCGTGTGCGCTGACGAGAAGAGGAAGCCTTAGCAGACTCCGCGGACTGCCTATACAACGGAGCGTCCCGAGCGACGGACGTATGCTCCGCTAGCGACACATTTTGTACCACAACATCTGGTCCCAGATGTTGTTGTACGAGAGAGGGGCCTCTCTCGCTCGCGGCCCGGCTGGACCTGGACGAGCTAGGAACCGGACTCAAAGGCTTCCCCTGTTCTCGCTTACTATTCGCCGTCACTGGGTGTGCATCTATTATGTTTATAGTGCTCGCATCACCCAAAATTTCCTCCTGGACCGCATCAGACGAACCCGGCTGCCGAACCATTCGGTGAATGGATGCTACACCGGGCGAGCTAGCGGACGACATTTGTCTAATCTCCATGAGCACTTTTGCCGCTAGCTCTGAATTCATTTGTGACGACGGACGCACACTTGTAGAAGATAACATGGAAACATCACCCTGTTCTTGTTCCTCTGAAATAGAAACTGAGAGAGTAGAGTGACCTTGCGGAGAAAGAACCGGCATAGCCCTTTCTCCAGAAACAACATATCGTGACACACATTTCCAATGTTTCTCATCCCAATATTCACATATAGGACAGGGATTAATGCGAGAACACTGACTACAATTAATACAATGATCATGAAAGTCAGAGGAAGATTTCTTCCTATTACAATTTGAACAATGTCCCTTCATTGTGAAAGGACAACAAGTCCTAGTTACTCGCAAAAACCCCTGACACAAAGATACATAATAACATGATCCATTAATAAATGAAAAAACAATTGCAAATCAAAATAATTTTGAAAAAATATTTTTTCAGCGAAGCCCAAGTTGCTGAAAAGTAACGTTGAGCCCCGATGGATCCGATGGCAAAGTGTGGTCAAAAATTTTAAATTTATATTAAATAATTAATGAGACACTTACGGATAATATAAATGTATCTTATAGTGAGATAAACTACAGCAAAGGCAAACAGCCCCCCTCAAAAAAGGCTGTTGCCAATGTAAACAAACAGTGTAAAACACCAGAAAACATGACTCCAGGCACTGAAAAAACTGGCCCGGAATCAGTCATCAAAATTACACTCTATCTGATGCAAAACAGAGACTCCCAGGGGAGAATCTGCAGAACATCAGATGGAAGATGCAGAACACAAACGTTATACACCCATGGGTGAAAACGTAACTATGGGGAAAATAACAGAAAACATTCTGTAACCAAGCAACTCTCCCAGGAAATTTTAGAAATGAACTTTCTCAAAAATATGCCAAAAGCATGGGAGAATTGCAAGGGGGGACTTTAGAAGGCTAGGGGAGAGGAAACACTGAATAAGATGTGTAACATTCATTAAGAATGACAACAAGAGGCCCATGCCTCGAAAATAGGCAACTTAACATAATTTCATCAAAAAATTTTAAGTACAGCCCTGATTATTTTTTGTCACTTCTTTTTCCTCTCCTCCTTCTATCCTCCTTAGAATCACATTTTCTCCAAAAATTACGTGTCTGGCATCCTTTAAACTGAGATTTACAAGCACAAAGATCAGTGAGATGTTGACTGATGAAGGGCCAAACAGAGAAAGAATGATAATTGGCGCCAATTTCGGGACGTCTGCGTCACTGCGCATGCGCAGTAGAGGCGTAGTATGGAGGTCCTTTAGGACATGATTTCTTTTTGTTTTGGATGCAAATTTTGGGGTTTGGGGGGCAAAATTTGTGTTTGGCCCTGGTTTTTGTTAGAGTTAGCACCAGCTAAGTCTGGGTCATTGGTACAGTATAAAAATATTAGGCTGAATGAACCGAGTATTGTACGGTGGACCACGGTGAACCGTTGCAGCCCTAAACTCTACACAAGGAGGGTTAGCAGTGGTAGAAGACAAGTGCACCATCAATGTGCAGTACGCCTTTTCCCACATGGGCAATGGGGATGAAGTGTCTGGGTGAAATGTCTTGCCCAAGAACACAACATGGTTGCCACAAGTGAGATTTGAACCGAGGACCTCTGGGTTTGCAGCCTGCACCTCTACTTACTACAGCAGCCATGACAAAATTTGATAAAAAAATATCTTAAAAATGAAAAATTTATAGTAATTTTTATATTTTTATACTTACCAATGGCCCAGACATAGCTCTAAAATATCTAGGGCCAAACACAAATTTTGCCCCCCAATCCCCAAAATTTGCATGCAAAACCGAAAGTGAGAAGTCCTAACTGGTCCTCCATACATTTACCCTCTGCACATGCAGACGTCAGGAAGTGACTGGAATTGGCGCCAACACCATTCTTTGTAAAAGAGAGTATTACATAATAATTCAGTGGGGAGGTATGAGTGCCCACTCATGGGAGGGCCCTTCCCGTCTGGGCCATTGGTAAGTATAAAAATATAGAAATTACTATGAATTTGTCATATTTTTACACAGTATACCAATGGCCCAGACATAGCTGAATCGTAAATAGGTGGAGGGCCTAAGGCTTCTGAAATAATTCCAATCCTGCAATCGATGATGAAGGAACTTAGAATAGTTAGGAATTACATTTATGTCTCTTTATACAGTAATAGAGGAGACATATTCTAAACAAGGAGCCCAATTTAAGTAATTCCTTATTGTAAGTATGAAGACAGGTTCCTAATTTTCCAAGGCTAGTCCAGACTAAGCCCCCAAAATTAGGATGATGTATCTGAGAATAAGAGAAAATCTCCCACAAACATATGCCTTACCATAACATTTCAGCTGTATGTAGGATATAAATGTGGATAAAAACAGCATCCTTCGAAGATACATACATTTTAAGCCAGATTATGGGTAACCCCCCCCCCCCCCCATTTTTTTTGAAGAAATCTTCAAAAGAAAAAAGGGGAGAGCTCTGGACACAAGAGCGGTACCCAAAAACAATATAATTAATCGTCGAACAGGCACTCAGGTATTAATTCAAGATTAATAAATGATGCTTAAAGTTACTTCAGAAGTTACGGCTATAGCGACGATATTGGTAATTAATATTGCACACTAAATAGCATACACCGCAGACAACGTACACAGATACGTCGAAAACCGGTGATATATAAAAATATAACATACACATATCTAATCAAGCCACACTGAACGATTCCTGAAGAGAAAACACACTTCCTACATAATCCATAGGCGGCCACTGTACAATAAATTTCAGTAACAACACTCTCCAACAAAAATAATCCGATATCTATGATCGTAAAAGCATGTGTAATATGAGTATAAAACAAAATATAAACTTGGATCTAAAGATGTACATAGTTACGAATAACAGGCTCCTACACGGCCCGCCCCCAAAAGATTATTCATTACGTGTACACTCCATATAAAACCGCACTTCGCGTACCCCACTTTTTGTGTAGAAAAGTGGGGTACCCAAGTGCGGTTAGGAGAGAAGCATTACATAATCAATTAGTGCTCGACGAGAAATTTCTTCCAGAGTCTGAACCTGATTAGCAATATTAGTCTTCAGTCAGTGAATTTCTAAAACCTGCATTTCATAAAATAATGACATAAAAATATTATATCTGTCTTTTCCAGATCATTGTACCCCGGAATAATGTCCGCTTTTAAACAATTCGCCCAATATTTTTCGAGATATTTAACTTGTTTCCGTATTAAAATAAAATGTTTTGCCGATATGTCATTTGGATTCCCCCCTGTATAATTAAAGGTAAGTTTATCGCCATCGAACATGATCTTGTCCACCTTCATTCTCGAAACATTTCATCGAGACATTTTTAAATAAAATTACCAAATAGAGGAAGTATTTTAAAATAAAACAAATTCTGTGCGTTGCTATGTTTTTTAGAACAATAATGTGACAGTCTCGGCGATACATCCTGTCTTTACGAAGTGCGGCCCCTATTTTTCAGACTGGGGATCATTACGAACTCGGCATATGATTTAATATCATTGCAGATAAGCTGCTTCACGTTTACCTGAGAAATTATTTTTGACGAACTAAATTGAGAATGAAATAGAATTAATAAATAAATCCATCTACTCCTTCCGGTCATTTTCGTAACAACTCGGGTGGATTTTTCAAATTAAGTTCAGTCTTCGGAATCATGAAATTTCAGAAGCAAGAGACATACGAATCATGGCCTACGGTAAACAAATTTATTGTGCAGTTTAGGAAGTGGAAGGCACCCACAATGAGATTTTCTTGTCAACTTCCAATATCTGAAAAAGACATGAAAAATTGGTGGCGTCACTGGGGGCCGGGGGAGGGGTAGGTATTTGCCCCTTAAACGTAGATTTTGCCCACATTTGCTTCCCACGTCCATAACACACACACACACACACACAAACTCTCTCTCTCTCTCTCTGTCTCTGCCCCCACCCCCACCCCACCCCCGTAACCATGGCGTATTCACGCCTCCCGTGAGTCAACGATCGACAGTATAATCTCTCCACTTTTAAATCTGATCCGCTGCGCCTGGAAAAATTCTCCCTTAAAATTTTATATATTTTCCTTTTTTTACAGCTTGTGGCCCTCATTAACGGGGGAGGGGAGCATTCCAATGAGGGGCCATAAACTATGTGACTGAAACAAAATATGGAAATTCACTAAATTCACAACGCCAATGGCTATACAAAAATCTGCATTCAAATTTTATTATGTTTAAGTTTTTGTTTCAAAAACATAGCTTATGACCCTTCATTGGAACGAGCTAGTGGATTCTGAGTCTTTCCATTGAGGGGTCCCAAGCTCTGTTTTGAGACAAAAAAATTCAAATTTTTAGTTGTTATTAAAGAATTTATCTTGCAAGTCCACCTAGTCCTGTAGGCGGGCGGAGACTATTGGATCACCGGATTTATCTTCCTAGCATTTGGTACGTTTTTTCTTGGAAATAGTATGTTTATTTTCGTGGCTGGAAACTGGGTAGACTGATAACATTTTGGCCAGACGCTGTCGTCTGTATGTTGGTGTTTTGGTAATAATAATTCTCCCCAGCCAGCATGGGTTTCTTTTCAATAGATGCTTCAAATGCTTCGGCCCTTTGACAGATTAATAAGTAAATTAGCCTTAGAAAAGGTGTTGAACATATGACATACCAGTATACAATTATGCTCAATTAGTTACTTCTGTTCAGTGGCGTGTTAAATTAAATCCTTTGTTTGTTGTTAATCCCCAAGAAAATGTTAAAAGAAACGAAACACTTGCTATGTTTCATCATATCACATCCCCCAAATATAAAAATATACACAGGAAACATTTTTGAAATCTCCTGAAATTTAGTGCTTGTGCGGTCTCGAGTCCAATGATATTAGCTACAAATAAGAGACTTCATTAGTTGAAACTTTGGATATTTAGTGCTTAACACAATGTCTTGATCAAGTAGTCCAATAATATTAGCTATGAACACGCGTCTCATCAAGCTTTATTTATTTTTTATTATTTGTTGCTAATATTATTGGTGGACTGTTTCATTATCCACATCATAGTATTATGCCGCAACACTACCACCGAGTTAGGGTGAGAACGGTTTGAGTTTCGCCGAATTGAATAGAGCATGCGTTTTGGCCCTAATCTTTTCAAAATCAGCCACCCTCCCCCTCCAAAAAAAAAGAAAAAAAAGAATGGGAGCCAAAACTCGTTTTATCACCAATATCAGCCACCGCTGATATGACCGATTCCCCGGGTTGAATAAGATGTCACGACGTTGTTCTCATGACCATAAACTCAAGTAATGTATTCCTGGGTGGCGTCATTTCGTTCCCGTGGGGACACACTTCATCGATCGGAATGGTCCCGAGTTGAATTATGATACCGTGTTTTGAAGTAGCTCCAGGAAAAAGATGAGAGAAGCACGGATCGGGTTTACCCAAATTGGATCTGATCCGTGTTTTGAAGATAATCTCCCCCGTGTCTGGGGTTCCATAGCGGCTGTCAGATAGAATAAAAAATGTGTTTTAATTTAACATTTGGGCGGATTATGATGTTATATCCCGGGCGAAAAGCAGATAAATTGCCAGTATGTTCAAAAAGAAAAATGTGTAGTTATCTGTACCCGTCCATTTCGGTTGAGAATCAGAATGTTTTTTTCAACAACAATGACCTCGATTAAGCGAGTTCAGACTATTTTATATCATGTAAATCCAATAGATGGAAGAGCCACACTGCTTCACGGGATCGTCAAAATTCACATTTTTTTTAAAGATTTATTGGAACACAAAACGTGAATTATTGGACCGATTTTCATATTTAAAGGATTCTTTTGATCCAGAAAATTCTCTCCAAAAATATTTCAGGCACAGAAAAAGGATTTAGTGAAGAAAACTTATTATGTAAATTGCGAGGTGTTTTCCCAATCAACACTGATTAATGAGTAAATACCTGCTGTTATATAATCATACATAACGCACTCAGTCGACATTGGAATAATTTTTTTATATGGAGTGTACACGTAATGATTTCAAGGTCCACCAAATACAATAAAGCGTTAGCCTAATAATAATAATGTGCGAACGCTTATATATTTAGCATATAATCATCGGAATACCAGTTAACTGGTTATGCAGCCTGTGAGGTACTCAAGAGTAGCAATTTAATTGTGATGATTTATAAATAAACGCTTGTATATAACAAGTCAACCAAAATAACAGGGCATTAATTCAGCTAAAAAGCGGATGAGCCCATGAGGTCGCCACAGAACACAACATAAATGCATAAAATGCATGTATTAGATAAATGAGGCTTGCGGGAAGTGAACTACGTCTTGCCCGGTAATTGCCTGAAACACATAAGGAAGTGTGTAAGTGGGGTGGGGGGGGAGAATTCGAAGTCATAACAAAATCTCCTCACCCGCTTTATTCAATCGTACTTGTGTCAGTTAACAGAACAAGAGGCCCCGGGGGGCCTGAGGGCGCTCACCTGACATGGTAGCCTAAATATCAACCCAGAGAATTGATTTCCACAAGTTGCATCTGCTCCTCCTAAGAAAAGCTGAAACCAAATATCCAAATATTCTGACCAGTGGATCTAAAAAAAAAGATTTTTAAAGAATATTCCTCATATTGAACTAAATCATAATTCGGGCTCCCACAGGGAGCCCATATATGAACCCAGGGACTTGGCTTTAACAAACCTGAATCTCACACCCCTAAGGATTCTGCACGCCAAATATCAAATCATTCCGACTGCTGGATCTGAAGAAGAAGATTTTTAAAGAAAATTCCTCATTTTGAACCAAGTTACAATTCGAGCTCCCACAATCAGCCCAAATATGGACCTAGGGACATGGCTTGAACAAACTTCCAAGGATGCTGCATAAAAAATATCAAAAGCATTCATCTGCTGGATCTGAAGATTTTTAAAGAAAATTCCTCATTTTGAACTAAGTTGTCATTCAGGCTCCCATAGTGAGCCCAAATATGAACAAACTTGAATCTCAGCCCCCTAAGGTTGCTCCATGCCAAATATCAAAACATTCCAACTGCTGAATCTGAAGAAGAAGATTTTTAAAGAAAAATTCCTCATATTGACTAAGTTATAATTTGGGCTCCCACAGGGAGCCCAAATATGGACCCATGGACTTGGCTTTAACACACTTGAATCCCCCCCCCCTCCCCCCCCCCCCCCCCCCCCCCCCCAAGGATGCTACTCACCACATATCAAACCATTCCGATTGCTGGATCTGAAGGAGAAGATTTTTTAAGAAAATTCCCCATTTCGAACAAAGTTAAAATTCAAGCTCCCACAGTGAGCCCAAATATGGACCTAGGGACATGGCTTGAACAAACTTGAATCTCACCCCCCTAAGGATGCTGCATACCAAATATCATAAGATTCTGCCTGCTGGATCTTGAGAAGAAGATTTTCAAAGAAATTTGCCTGAAATGCACTAAGTTCAAATTTGGGCTCCTATACTGAGCCCAAATATAAACCCAGGGGGCAATTTGAACAAACTTGAATCAGATCCACCCCACAATGTTGCATACCAAATATCACAAGATTCTGCCTGCTGGATCTGGCGAAGATTTTTGAAGAAATTTGCCTGAAATGCACTAAGTTCGAATTTGGGCTTCTATAGTGAGCCCAAATATGAATCCAGGTGGCCGATTTGAACAAACTGGAATCAGATCCACTCTACAATGTTGCATACCAAATATCAAAAGATTCTGCCTGCAGGATCTGGAGAAGAAGATTTTTGAAGAAATTTGCCTGAAATGCACTAAGTTCGAATTCAAGCTTCTATAGTGAGCCCAAATATGAATCTGGGGAGCCGATTTGAACAAAATAGAATCAGATCCACCCCACAATGTTGCATACCAAATATCACAAGATTCTGCCTGCTGGATCTGGAGAAGACTTTTGAAGAAATTTGCCTGAAATGCACTTAGTTCGAATTTGGGCTTCTATAGTGAGCCCAAATATGAATCCAGGTGGCCGATTTGAACAAACTGGAATCAGATCCACCCCACAATGTTGCATACCAAATATCAAAAGATTCTGCCTGCAGGATCTGGAGAAGAAGATTTTTGAAGAAATTTGCTTGAAATGCACTAAGTTCGAATTCGAGCTTCTATAGTGAGCCCAAATATGAATCTAGGGAGCCGATTTGAACAAAATAGAATCAGATCCACCCAACAATGTTGCATACCAAATATCAAAAGATTCTGCCTGCTGGATCTGGAGAAGAAGATTTTTTAAGAAATTTGCCTGAAAAGCACTAAGTTCAAATTTGGGCTCCTATACTGAGCCCAAATATAAACCCAGGGAGCCGATTTGAACAAACTTGAATCAGATCCACCCCACAATGTTGCATACCCAATATCAAAAGATTCTGCCTGCTGGATCTTGAGAAGAAGATTTTCAAAGAAATTTGCCTGAAATGCACTAAGTTCAAATTTGGGCTCCTATACTGAGCCCAAATATAAACCCAACGGGCCGATTTGAACAAACTTGAATCAGATCCACCCCACAATGTTGCATATCAAAAGATTCTGCCTGCTGGATCTGGAGAAGAAGATTTTCAAAGAAATTTGCCTGAAATGCAGTAAGTTCAAATTTGGGCTCCTATACTGAGCCCAAATATAAACCCAGGGGGTCGATTTGAACAAACTTGAATCAGATCCACCCCACAATGTTGCATACCAAATATCAAAAGATTCTGCCTACTGGATCTGGAGAAGAAGATTTTTTAAGAAATTTGCCTGAAATGCACTAAGTTCGAAATCGGGCTCCTATACTGAGCCCAAATATGAACCCAGGGGGCCGATTTGAACAAACTTGAATCAGATCCACCCTACAATGTTGCATACCAAATATCAAAAGATTCTGCCTGCTGGATCTGGAGAAGAAGATTTTTTAATGTTTTTCCCATTGCCTACAGTGTTAAAAAGTGCTGACTCAGCACTTTTTCAAAGTCCCGAAACTGTACCCTATGATAAAACCGATGGCAATTTTTTTTTACCAATTCTTTCTGTTGGTCCTAAGGAAGCTTCACACCAAATAAAAATTCTCGGTGCCGTGCAGTTTTGGAGATATGGGCGTTTTAATTTTTTTCTATTTTTAGCTCCTGCGGTTCCCACGGGGCTGCGGGAAATTTTTTTTTTTGCATAAATCAAGTACTCATGACCCAATAAGCCCTCACATAAAATTTGGTTGAAATCAGCCTCTCGGTTTGGAAAATAGAAATTTTGGGCGGGGCCAAAAATTTTGCCCCTCCCATAACGACGCCAAGTATAGCCCCACAAACTTCTCTTGAACAAATCTGAGTCTACACCTCAAAAGGAAGCTGCACACCAAATATCAAGTCTCTGCTACTGCTGGTTCATGAGAAGAAGATTTACAAAGATTTTGGTGCCCCTTGGGGGCGTGGCACCACCCAGGAGGAGGGGCAACTTCATTTGAACAAATCTGAATTGGCATTAGGTAATAAACATTTAGCCAACATTTGAATAAAATTGGGCTAGTGGTTTAGGAGGAGAAGTCGATAATGTAAAGTTAACGCCGGACAGATGACGGACGACGGACGGATCACGATCAGTAAAGCTCCCGCTGAGCTTCGCTCAGGTGAGCTAAAAATATAGGAACCGCAATGGTTCTCTCACGGTGGGGGAATTCGAAGTTGTAACGAAATCCCCTCACCTGTATTAATTAATCGTACATGTGCCAGTTAAGATAAAAAAAATATTGGAACCAGAATGGTTCCCTCACATCTAATCGACTCCATATGCCACTATGGATGGAGAGGAACGTGAAGAATAAAACTTCTGCTGAAAGAAGATCCTCTCATGGAGAAAGCTTTTGGGGAGCATCACATAACAGACACTTGAGAATATTGATCCAAGATTTCTGTGACAACAGAGGTGCTACCAGTAGGATTCACTGTTTAAACTTAAACGTAAGCTACTGAATCAAATGAATAGGAGGATACGCATATCCTATTATTCCTCCCCATGAATTTGCAGAGTGTCTACTGCCTGCGCTCAATAATCTGGGCATGGCGACACAAATGACGGTAACTAATTGTTCCGGTGCGTCGCAAACTAAACAATCATGGGGTGATGCCACTGGTAGCAAAACTCTACAAATAAATGCATGTTGTCCATACATATGAAACAGGAGACCTTTCTGAGGAGCGAGTCTGCTAGTATGTTCAGACGACCTGGTATATGACGGATAGAGAGATGAACATGAAAATGATTCTCCGTTAGGTATTATAACAAAACTGAATGGGTGCCGCCCTGGTTCCTGATGTACGCTACCACTATTGAGTTGTCAAACAATATCTAAACAAGCATGAATGCATTGATGTAGCGCTAACAAAATTGACATCATTCTTGATGATTATGTGTTTCTGCAGGAACCGAGGGTCCCAAGACCCCTGCATTTAGAGTCTGTCAGACTCAGGGTCGTGCCCCAAACTATTGACTCATACCCGCCATAATCGTGAAAGCCGGATCTGGCAGTTGCAGCGAAACTAATAAGTTAACCACTGAATATCTGCCTCATTATGGACTCTTTTGTTTACTATATCCGTTAAAACAATACTGGTCCTGAGCGAATGCGTTATCACACTCGAGTTCTGTGTAAGAATAACTGGAGGGGACGTGTATGTAAGTGACCCATCTAAACAAGATGCGTAGCCGCTCAGCACAATCCCATCAGTTGCATAAAACTAATTCGTTCTGGATAATGCAGACAAAGCAGATTGTTATGAGACATTACCAAGTTAATATTCGAGTGAGAGCGCAGGGTGCTATCTTCAGACTGAGGCTATCCTTAGATCTATGGTTATAGCACAGTCAATCATTTTAATCAACTAAATGATAACAATAAATAAATTTTTAGAGCTTTGATAAACTTGTTATCGTGCTCCAGTCTATTATCTGTCGAAACGAGCTCTATGGCTTCGGTACAAGTAACAGGTGACTACAGAATTCTAGAGAATCTTGATTCTCAACGACCTCTATTACCTTCATTGTCAAGAGAACCTTTACCTCCGATTGGAGAGACTCTTATGCAAGGATTAGACAGAAGCATTGTCCATCAGACATTAAGTTAGTTGTGGTTCTCTCGGAAAGATAGCCGTAGGCCTTCCAAAACCACACTTTTCGCCTACTAGTCTTCCGTAATAGTTATCCAGATTGATGCTAATCTTGATAACCATCCATCAACTGCTAAACAACAGAGGCCCTAACTCACCCCTGTAGTACCTGCGAGGCCTACGGAAGGAGGAAGTGCATCTCATTCGCGAAGAGCCTCAACCCAGCAGTTTAGGGGCGTCTGATGGGTAATCTCGTTCAGACGTAAGCCCCGTATCCGAGTCTCCATATGACGATCCCTAGAGTAATTATAGGAGGGTTAACTATACCCTCACGAGGAGTCCTTATAAGCGACCTTCTGTCTAGGACATCCTCCCTTACTCTTTTCTGCTATTGAGGGTCGATTATACCTGGACATAAGACCTCTTAGCTACTGAATAGTGCTACTTTCGAGTTGTTGCAGCATTCTGATTCTGAGAACAAACTCAGGAAAGTATCGATGCATAAGTGCTATCGCCACCCTGTTGTTCCGAAAGGGAAGGGTAATTCTCCTTCAAATCCCTTTCATCATCCAACTGAATCAGATTATACTCACAGTCATCGGTATCTGAACGCACAGATGACTGGACTGACCCAGCACCTTCCGACAGCTCAAGTTCTGAGACTGCCGTCGTTTGTTTCTGCATTTGCTGGGATGCTGCAATGAGCTGCGCAATCTGCAACAGCAAGTCCGTTACAGAGGCCTAAGGAGCAGCGGTCTTCTGTTGCATGGCCGCCAGCTGCTCCTGGGACAGTGTGTCCGAGATGGCTCTTTTCTGCAGACGTCCCTATAAATGAGGCCTTGTCTCCTTGGCTGGTGTGACTTCTCCGACGAAGAGTGACTTTCTCGGCGATGTAGCCTGGATATTAGAAGTCACGTAGCCAAGGTGCGGTCGTGTGTGCTTGGTAGACGCTGAAGAAGCCGTAATTATAGCCGACCCTGGCTGTAAACTGAATGGAGCATCCCGGACGGGAGGAGTGGATGCATGCTCCGACTGACGCAAGTTCTGATCCATAACATCTGGTCCCAGATGTTATAATAAAAGAGAGGGGGGGGGCTCTCTTCCTTGCGGTCCTTCAGACCTCGCCGTGCTTCCTGCTGAACTTACCGCCTTCTTCCTTTTCATCGACGCAGGGTGAGCCTTATATTAATTTTATATTATAGTGCTAGCTCTACCCTTTCTATTTTCCTTGACCGCAACAGACACACCTGGCATCACGGTACCCTCAGGCGGTTTACCGCTTCACCGGTCGAGCTAGCTGGCGACAGGGATTTGAAACCACACTGTGATTTATTGCCCTGTCTAATATTCATGAGCACTTTTGCCGCTAGCGCCGATTGACTATTTATGGCGACAATGGAAGCACACTATCTGACGGCGTCACGTAAATAGAAACTAATAGACTAGAGCAACATAAGAGCGAGAGGACCGGTGGCAGCCTTCGTCATGAGAGGACTGACAGTGGTCCCTCGCTAACAACGTACCGTGACACCTGTCAGCAACGTTTGTCATCCCATGCGACACATATGAGCAAGAATTAGTGGAAGTACATCGACTACAAGCAACGCAACCTACATGAAAATAAGAGGAAAGACTTCCTCTCCTTGCTTAAAGAGCAATATGCTTACATAATTAAGCAGACTAAGTCGATCGTACTCCCACCAATTCCACATTAAATAAAAATAAAAAGATACATAACAAAAAAATTCAAAATATAAATTGAACAAGAGGGATGTTACATCCCAACGCTCACCTACATTCACGCTTGATAAAGTCGTTCCAATGTAACATGCCTAATATTTAGTTAATATAAATCATTAACTAGGCATCAAATGATTAATGTGGTTTATGTGATGGCTTTGGAAAGTCTATATTTCTGCATTTATTATATATCAATTCAACATAGAATCATTGGATATAAAAGCATTTTTTTTCTTTTAGAAATGTTTTTGATTAAGAATATGAATCGTGAGGCCAGATATTAAATCATAAATAAGAATTAGGAAAGGCTTTCATAAATTTATTTTTTACAAAATGTGCTGAAACGTTAAAAAATTTATAGTAATTTATATATTTTTTATACTTACCAATGACCCAGACTTAGCTGGTGCTAACTCCAACAAAACCAGGGCCAAACACAAATTTTGCCCCCCAATCCCCAAAATTTGCATCCAAAACAAAAAGAAATCATGTCCTAAAGGACCTCCATAGTACGCCTCTACTGCGCATGCGCAGTGACGCAGTCGTCCCGAAATTGGTGCCAATTATCATTCTTACTGGCAGTGCCTGGTCAGCGCTATGTACTCAGCGGGGAGGCAAGAGTTCCCAACTCCAGGGAGGGCCATCCCCGTCTGGGTCATTGGTAAGTATAAAAAATATATAAATTACTATAAATTTTTTAACATTTTTATACTGTACCAATGACCCAGACTTAGCTGAATAGTAAACAGGCTGGAGGGCCTAGGACATAGAGGAAAATCCAATAAGCTCAATTATATAGTAAAGAGGTAACCCCTTAAGGAGAAAAGGAGTATTAGGCTTTACATGTATCTTTCTTATTTAATATTAAATTAGAAAGATACACTACCCTTAATAATTGAGCACAATAACATTCATGTTCTCTATTAACATCCAGTATAACCCTTATACTAATTATTTTTAAAGCAAGCCAATAAATAAAGTAGTCCAGAGAATTGAGACTCTTTATAATCATTTAAAAGTGTCCGAGTATTGTATATTAAAGCCCGTTTGACACTTGACATATACAAATGCTTCACACTGAGCTACACTTTAAAAATAAGACATGAATGAATTTAAACATTAATATTACACTTTAAAACCATCCCGGAAGCGACTCAGAAATACTGACTTGGAGGAGGCATTCCCTTGCTTTTCACTATAAAGCAGGTGACCTAAGGGAACACCCGCCCCCCCCCCCCCCCCCCCTTCCCCTTGCCCTGGGTCAAATAGCCCAGAGCGAAGAGGGCAGCCGGACGGAGTCACTGCCGGAACAGAAAGCCTGCATAACTATAGTTGCAACTGTTTAGTGGACGACATTCTGAGCAACAGATAACGGACCTAAACAATGCAGGTCTCCAGAAATGGACTCAATATTTCCGAGATAAAAATTCGTAAATGTGGATGGCTGAGACCAATAAGCAGCCTTCATTAAATCTGTAATAGCAACACTATTAGCATAAGCCCAGGAAGTAGAAAGAGCTCTTACTTCATGAGCAGAAATCTTAAGCACAGACTGCTGAGAAGAAGATAAATCTTCATAAGCAGTACGGATAGTTAACTGAATCCATCTAGCAATAGAATGGACTGAAATGTCCTTTCTATTAGGCATCAAAGACAGAAAGAAACGTTTCCGTCCCTTTCTGATAAACTGAGATCTCTGTTTATAGATACGTAGTGCTCTAACAGGACAGAGTAAAGGCCTACGCCCGTCTGAAGACGGAAGAGCCTTAATAACAATAGGTTCCAGATATTTATTAGGAGCCTGATTCTTAGCTAAAAAACCCACATTAGTAGTGAAGGTAATAGTGTTCCCAACACTACGATAATGAGAATCATCCACCGATAGTGCATGAAGCTCACTGACTCTTCTGGCAGAAGAGAAAGCTAAGAGAAAAGCTGTCTTATAAGATAAGAATTTGAAATCTACTGTCCCAAGAGGTTCAAATGGCTTTTCCTTCAATTTAAGGAGAACCCAAGCTAAATTCCACTTAGGAATTAATCTAAGAGTTCTGGGTCTATTTATCGAAAAGTTTCTAACCAATTTCGATAAAGAGACATTAGATCCAATTTGTAAACTATCATGATGTGCATAGGTATCAGATAACATAGATCTATAACCCTTTATAGTAACAGGCTGCAGTTTGATTTCGTCAAACAAGTATACTAGAAAGTTTGCAATGTCTGGTATAGAGGGATCAAATATATCTACAGAATGATCCCTACACCAACGACGAAAAACCTTCCACTTAGCCGCATAGTTTAGCGAAGAGGAGGTCCTCCTACAGTTAGAAATCGCGTCCACTGCTCGTCCTGTAAAGTGCTTGCCATGCAAGAAGGACCGCACAACGGAAAAACGTGAAGGTTGAGACCTTGCGGGTTGTGATGGAGTTGGCGCGATTTCCCCTGCGAAAGAAGATCCTCTCGTGGAGGAAGCTTCCGCGGTAGGTCCCACAACAGACACCTGAGTAGATTTATCCACGGTCTCTGTGGCGACAGAGATGCTACCAACAGAATCTTGCATTGAGATTGTTTTATCTTTAGCAATACTTGTTGAATTAACGGCGCTGGAGGATACGCATATCCTATCATTCCGTCCCAAGGGATCGACAGAGCGTCTACTGCAAATGCTCTTGGATCCGGACACGGAGACACATACGTCTGCAACTGATTGTTGAGATGTGTCGCAAATAAGTCTATCATTGGCCGTTCCCATTGGTAGCAAATCTGATTGAATACTTGTTTGTTGAGAGTCCACTCCGACGGCAACAAGCGACCCTTTCGTGAAAGGGAGTCTGCTAGCACATTCAGACGACCCGGTATGTGACTGACCGAAAGAAGAACGTGATGTTCTAACGCAAACAGAAGGATTCTTTCCGTTAGATTGAACAACGGAACTGAATGAGTACCTCCCTGATTCCGTATATACGCCACTACTGTCGTATTGTCGGATAGGATTTGGACATGAGCATCGTGAATAATGTCCATCCAGTGACGTAACGCAAGCCAAATTGACATCATTTCCTTGATGTTTATGTGCTTGCACAGGAATTGTGGATCCCAAAGACCCTGGCATCTCGAATCCGTTGGGATTAATGATGCACCCCAACCTGTTTGACTGGCATCCGTCATAACGGTAAAACTCGGATCCGGCAACTGCAGCGGAACTCCTTGAGTTAACCACTGAATGTTTGCCCAAGTCTGAATCTCTTGTTTCACTTGATCTGACAAGAGAACGTCTACATCGAGCGAATGAATTTTCACACTCCAATTCTGAGTCAGGAAAATTTGAAGAAGACGTGTGCGTAGCCGCCCCATCGGAATGAGATCCGCGGCGGCTCCGCACAGACCTATCAGTCTCATAAATTCTCTCGCCGTGACTTTGTCTGCGTGCAGACAATAGCGAGCGTAACAACTGACTAATTTCGCTCTGGTTAACGGCAGACGAACGAGATTGTTGTGCGTCTCGAAGCTCATTCCCAGATGAGTGAATGACTTGGACGGCACCAGATCCGACTTCTCCTCGTTTACTATAAAACCGAGACGTCGGAGCAAAAGAAGAAGATTCTGAACATCGTTCTGAAGCGTTAACTCGTTGCCGTACCTCTGAAGAATGTCGTCCAGGTAGGCCGACGTTACCGCAGACGAATGAGCTCGGAAGTAGATCATTACCGAGTTCATTACCCGAGTGAAAGCCCAGGGTGCTAGATTCAATCCGAAGCACATGGCCCGGAACTGATACACCACTCCTAGGATTGCGAAGCGTAGATACTTTCGGAATGTCGGATGTACCATGAAGTGAAAGTACGCATCTTTGAGATCTATGCTCGTTGCATAATCGTTCACCCGAATACTCGCTCTGACCGATCGAATCGTCTCCATATAAAACTTTGGAGCGACGATCAGCTTGTTTATCCAGCTCAAATCTATGACTGGACGGAACGAGCCGTCTGGTTTCGGAACCAGAAACAGATGGCTGTAGAATCCCAGAGATTCCTGGTTTTCTACGACCTCTACCGCGTTCTTCATTAAAAGAGACTGCACCTCTGATAACAGAGCGTCTCTTTTCTGTGGATTTGACGGAAGATGAGTCCACTTTGGACTTCGAGTTAATGGAGGCTTTCGTTTGAAGGATATCTTTAGACCTTCCGAAGTCACTCCTCTCACCCAAGGGTCGTCCGTAATCGACGCCCACTCTTGTGAAAAACTCGACAACCTTCCGCCAACCGGAACGCGATAGAGGTTTAAGCCATCACCTCCTGGACCTGCGAGGTCTGCGGTAGGAGAAACCACGTCTTCCACGACACGCACCTCGCCTCGTCGACCTCGGGGCGTCCGACCGATTGTCCCGGCCTGAGGGACGTCCCGAACGAGAGTCGCTATCCTGACGGTCTCTCGAATAAGACCAAGAGGACGCACCGGAACCTCTATAGGAACCTCTCTTGGGCGCATTAGACCTCGAAGTGCCTGTCTTATTCATGTCTGCTGTATCCGACTTTTAAGGAGCCGATCTGAACAACAGAGAATCATTAGCTTTCTTTTTAATTTTATCATAAATAGCGGAAAGCTTGCCGTCAAAGAGAAGTTCTCCTGAGACCGAAGCGACTCTAAGAGAGTTCTTCACCTTAGAATCCACTAGTGTGGATGTAGCTAGGGCTGCGTCACGTCTAACCAACTCCAGATTTGCCACTGAAAGGGAGGAGTTACACGTGGAATAAGCTACTGCCCTTGAAAGAAGCCTTAAAGAGGATTGTATATCCTGAAACTCTTCCCCTTGAAGGCGCAGTGATAACGCCTTAGTAAGGTGATCTGCGTAAGATAAGGCATCTAAATTGGCTCTGTTAGACGCAATAGCTGTTTCCAACACCGCGGTTGGAATAGAAGCTGACGACGGTAATGATAGCTCTAAGTCTTCCGCCTCGTCGTCCATACGCAGAGGAACTCTCGGTATACCCTGTCCTGCCGTATCGAATTTATTCCTTGCATTAATGAAAGGCAGGTTAAGAGTATTAGCAGACAAGAAACCTGCTTTCCCCGTCCTGGAAGCAAGTTTAAATATAGCGTCGTTCAATAATTCAAATGTTCTTGCAACATTATTGGACTGCGACGGAAACTCGGGAGCGATGTCCCTGAACCGCTCAAAAAATTCAGAGTCCAATGACGCTATAATTCTTTTGTCCGGAAGTGCAGCAGTCTGGCCCGACGGAACAACTTGAGGGAGAAAGTGCCGGATAAAGTCCACGGCAGCTTTATGTTGTTCCGAAAGGGATAGCTCCAATTCATCCGTATCCCTTTCACCATCCGGTCGGACCTCCCGATGTTCCCGGTCGTCCGCCCCCGATGCTTTGGCGGAGCGTACCGACCCAGCGCCGTCGGATAATTCTCGATCCGACACCGTTTCTGTCGGCTGCTGGGATGCTGCGATAAGCTGTGCTATCTGCACAAGAATGTCCGACGTCGAGACCTGCAAAGGCGCAGTCTTTCGCTGCTTCGCCGAGGGCAGCTCCGCATCAGATGGCTCCCGCATACTTTTCCTATGCGAACGTCCGGAGTCCATCGGTCTCGAATCCCTGGCTGCCGGATGGTGTGACCTGGTCGCCGAAGAATCCTTCATCGGCGAAGCTGGTAAAATATCGGCGGTCACGCAGCCAAGGTGCGGTCGTGTGCGCTGACGAGAAGAGGAAGCCTTAACAGTCTCTGCGGACTGCTTATACAACGGAGCGTCCCGAGCGACGGACGTATGCTCCGCTAAAGACACATTTTGTACCACAACATCTGGTCCCAGATGTTGTTGTACGAGAGAGGGACCTCTCTCGCTCGTGGCCCGGCTGGACCTGGACGAGCTAGGAACCGGACTAAAAGGCTTCCTCCGTTCTCGTTTACTATCCGCCGTCACTGGGTGTGCATCTATTATGTTTATAGTGCTCGCATCACCCAAAATTTCCTCTTGGACCGCATCGGACGAACCCGGCTGCCGAACCATTCGGTGAATGGACGCTACACCGGGCGAGCTAGCGGACGACATTTGTCTAATCTCCATGAGCACTTTTGCCGCTAGCTCTGAATTCATTTGTGACGACGGACGCACACTTGAAGAAGATAACATGGAAACATCACCCTGTTCTGGTTCCTCTGAAATAGAAACTGAGAGAGTAGAGTGACCTTGTGGAGAAAGAGCCGGCATCGCTCTTTCTCCAGAAACAACATATCGTGACACACGTTTCCAATGTTTCTCATCCCAATGTTCACATATAGGACAGGGATTAATGCGAGAACACTGACTACAATTAATACAATGATCATGAAAGTCAGAGGAAGATTTCTTCCTATTACAATTTGAACAATGTCCCTTCATTGTGAAAGAACAACAATAAGTCCTAATTACTCGCAAAAACCCCTGACACAAAGATACATAATAACATGATCCATTAATAAATGAAAAAACAATTGCAAAACAAAATAATTTTTAAAAAATATTTTTTCAGAGAAGCCCAAGTTGCTGAAAAGTAACGTTGAGCCCCGATGGATCCGATGGCAAAGTGTGGTCAAAAATTTTAAATTTATATAAAATAATTAATGAGACACTTTCGGATAATATAAATGTATCTTATAATGAGATAAACTACCACAAAGGCAAACAGCCCCCCTCAAAAAAGGCTGTTGCCAATGAAAACAAACAGTGTAAACACACTAGAAAACATGACTCCAGGCACTGAAAAAACTGGCCCGGAATCAGTCATCAATTACACTCTATCTGATGCAAAACAGAGACTCCCAGGGGAGAATCTGTAGAACATCAGATGGAAGATGCAGAACACAAACGTTAAACACCACTGGGTGAAAACGTAACTATGGGGAAAATAACAGAAAACATTCTGTAACCAAGCAACTCTCCCAGGAAATTTTAGAAATGAAACTTCTCAAAAATATGCCAAAAGCATGGGAGAATTGCCAGGGGGGACTTTAGAAGGCTAGGGGAGAGGAAACACTGAATAAGCAGTGCAACAATTAGCAAGAATGACAACAAGAGGCCCATGCCTCGAAAATAGGCAACTTAACATAATTTCATCAAAAAATTTTAAGTACAGCCCTGATTATTTTTTGCCACTTCTTTTTCCTCTCCTCCTTCTATCCTCCTTAGAATCACATTTTCTCCAAAAATTACGTGTCTGGCATCCTTTAAACTGAGATTTACAAGCACAAAGATCAGTGAGATGTTGACTGATGAAGGGCCAAACAGAGAATGATAATTGGCGCCAATTTCGGGACGACTGCGTCACTGCGCATGCGCAGTAGAGGCGTACTATGGAGGTCCTTTAGGACATGATTTCTTTTTGTTTTGGATGCAAATTTTGGGGATTGGGGGGCAAAATTTGTGTTTGGCCCTGGTTTTGTTGGAGTTAGCACCAGCTAAGTCTGGGTCATTGGTACAGTATAAAAATATAGACATTCATTTACAATAGGGTTAAAAGAAAACAATGTATTCAATGAAAGTCACAAAAATTGCTTTGTTACATCGTGAGAACATTTTCAAAACATAACAGTTAACCAAATGAAACTGAGGCCAGTGATCTTTGAAAAAATAACCTTAACATTAAATCTTGCAATATTGGACATGCCGGACGCCGACGCTGATGCCCGAGGTCATCATATAAGCTCACCACTTGTAATAGAAGTAGGTGAGCTAATAAAAATACATCAGATCAAAAAATAAAATAGGAGGTGCAAAATGGCATTATGTAATGAATAAGAATCACTGAAATTGTAATTGAAGTACATTCATTGGTTAAGGCGGAGTTGTGGAAAAACATTCGTTCAAGAAAGTGACTATAAGTCCCAACAAAAATACATCATATCAACAACTAAAATAAGTCTTAATGTTGCTAGTAACAAGTATGAGAAAGTATTAAATGAAAAAAAAGTTTAAAAAAATTTTTTTTAAAGAAAGTGAACATAAGTCCCAAAAATCCCCCTCAAATTCCTCAAATATGCATGTAATGAGGGCGCAACATTACCGCAATGTAGTTCAGTAACCCATGTGTACAATATCAATTGCCTGGAAAGACACATAGAAACAGAACTCACCTTAACACAAACTTTTAGAACTTAAAATTGAGTAAGTCAGAGAAAAACGTGAACATTGTGACTGAAAAAAAGAAAAGAAATCAGTTAAATTTCTGCATACAGTAGGGTTAATACCTACAGTTGTTATTGAAATGAGAAAATAAACAGTAATGAGAGGTGAAGGTACCACAATCTGCACAAAAGCTGACTTTAATGCAAATTCTTACAACACCTTTTGGCAGAAAACCAGCCTCAAATTCCTCAAATATGCATGTAATGAGGGTTAAATATTACTGCACTGGAGTTCAGTAACCCAAGTGTAGAATATTAATCACCTGGAAAGACACATAGAAACACAACTCACCTAAACACAAAGTTTACAAAGTTTTACAACTTAAAATTTACTATGTCTGAGAAAAACATGAAAATTTTGACTGAAAAAAAAGAAAATTTCCATTAAATTTCTGCATACAGTAGGGTTAATACCTACAGTTGTTATTGAAATATGAATATCAACAGTAATGAGAAGTTAAAGCAGCACAATCTGCACAAAAGCTGACTTTAACGCAAATTCTTACAACACCTAAACGCAAATTCTTACAAGTTTTGGCAGAAAATTTTAGGTGAAATTTGGAAAAAAGTCGTAGTATCAGGGTTAAATACTGTTCTGATAGTCCCCTACAACCTACATATGCAACATCAAAAGCCTGAGCACACTGATTTTTGAGAAATTAACCTTAACATTAAATCTTACAATATTGGACACGGCGCATGCCAAGGCTGATGCCCGAGGTCATCATATAAGCTCACCACTTCTAATAGAAGTAGGTGAGCTAAAAACAGTTTACACAAAAAAAGAATTTTCAACAAATTTTGACAAGAGCCCAAGTTCCCAAAGGGAACGAAGTGCCCAAAAGTATCCCAAAAGAGCCCAAGTGTGGACAAAATTAATTTTTCCCTCCCAAAAATTAACTGCCACACTACTTGACTGTATAATGTATCTTACAACAGACCTACCATATAATAAATAGGAACCTACATATAAATAACGAACGTTGATAATGTAAAAAACGTCAGACTGAAAACCGGTAACGATACCCCAGGCAACACGGCCCAAAGTCAGTAACAGATTTTTGAACTATCCAATGTAAGGCAAGATCTTCATCAGAAGAAAAAATGATCCATTAGATGTATGATGCATGACTAAAAACGCCTAAACACCCTAAGGGTGAGGACGTAACCCTGGGGATATACAGAAAAAACTTGATGTATAACACGTTAAACTCCCAAGAAATTTTATTTAAAAAATTTCCAAAAAGCTTGGGAGTTTAACTGGGGGGGATCAAGGGAGGTTAGGGAAGGACTACTTAACTAACTGTGGAAAAATCATTATCAAAAATGATGATGTCAGGCCCATGTCCCGAACTTAGGGAACATGAACTAATTTTTATAAATATTATAAAATTACAGCCCTGAACGTTTCAAACCACCGTTTCTTCCTTCCTTCATCCAGTTGTGTCCTTGGATCCACCAATTTAACTATTGATTTGTGTCTGGCATCATTATTAATTGAGATTTAAAAAGCACAAAAAACAGTTTGTTGTTATCTGACGAGGGCCAAACAAAGAATGGTGTTGGCGCCAATTCCGGTCACTTCCTGACGTCTGCACATGCACAGAGGGTAAATGTATGGAGGACCAGTTAGGACTTCTAATTTTCGGTTTTGCATGCAAATTTTAGGGATTGTGGGGGGTGGGGGGGGTGGGCAAAATTTGTGTTTGGCCCTAGATATTTTAGAGTTAGCACCAGCTATGTCTGGGCCATTGGTATACTGTGTAAAAATATACTAAGCAGGTTAAGAGTTAAGTATATCATTTATTATATCTTCTGTGAGAAAGATCTGCGAATCAAGATATGGTATAAGAAATACTCAGATTATCATTAGAATCGAGAATGACAAAATTCTTGTCAACTGAACACTCCTGGTAATAAAATATTTGTCACTGCCAAAGTGGCTATTCGAGAAACAGGGTTCTATTACACTGCATACTGTATAGACATTTGGAGATTATGTTTGGTGAAAGGTTTACTTTTGAGGCAGTGCATTTCTCCAGGAATTAACATTATGTGTACAAGAGGTTGGTGTTTATCAACATACACTCCATTACCTATAACTTCTGAAATATATTTTTCCTTTTATAGCTGTGATAGTTATAACATGTTCCAACCCAGTTAGTCTGATATTGCTGACAACAGGACCTCGAAAGAAATCTGAAAAGAAAATAGAGATGTTATAAAAATATGTTGGTTTTTTTTCATCTGAATTTTCTTTGCTTGTTAACACACATTCATCTCTGTTGTGATCTTTATATATAAAACCTTTTCCTGTCAATTCTCTTATCAAAAGTAATTATTCAATATTATTCCCAGTTTATCCCATAAATAGCCGTTTATTCAAACAATAGAAGCCTTGGATAAATTTTTGCTTTATTCACCTCGTTGGCTGATAAATTTTCCCCGTAGGTTTAACACCGAAAAAATTTATTCCCATAGTAGAGACAGACCTGTTGACCTCTGACCTCTACCGCATTCGTGTTGTCGTGACTTGTTTTACACTTGTGGGAGACATAATGAACCAACGTTTATCAAACGCTGACCATCGCTTAAATGTTTAGTTTTAGAATATATGACACATTTCAACTCTGCCTAACAATAAAATGAACAACAATTAACAAAAACACAAATTAAATCAATCGAAACTCTGCATTGAAAAGCATATAAGTTCGATCGTGAAAGGCAAGGGAAATGATGAATGATGTTTCATTTTGCAAATTAGGAAAGTGTAAATAAATAAACGCATGTGTCATCTGCTTTGTTTATAAAACTCAAGTTGAATCAACGATGAAAAAAAACAACAATAAACAACGAAAATAAGAAGGATAAACATTGTTCATTTAATAAAGAATTTTTGCAAGTTTAGCTAAAGTTTTTAGGGAAATTATTTTTTGACAGAAATGTATCACTGCGCTTTGTTTATTTTTGGCAGTTTTGCTTCTCAATCGAATTGGACCAATGTCCTTTTCACTTTTTGCAGTGTTTTGCAGCGAGTAACAGCAAGATTTTGCTGTGGCTGCCCTGTAAATGATAAATGATTTATGGGATAAACAAAAATAAACGTATAGTGTTTTGAAGTAAAAAAAATTATTCTACTCAAGGATTAAGAATGAAACCAACTCACCAGAGCCTCGTCGGTTTCATTTTTAATCCAACTCATAGAATAAATTTTTTACTTGAAAACACTATATGTTTATTCTATATATATACAACAAGCTATTAATTGATAATAGAATAGATTTTTTATTTTGGAAATTCATTAAAAAAAACATTTCCACAATCAAAAATCCTCATCAGCAAAATTTTAATTAATGAAGCACCGTGTGGTGCTTCATTAATTAAATTATTGATAATTATTCCTATAATTAGTGTTTGGAATCTAATATTATTGCATCCATGGAAATATTCTCCACAGGTGTAAAGTGACTAGTCCACAGCGGTCGTACTGTACACACCACTTGTCAGGTTAGTCAACTGTCAAGAATTATACATAGAACACAACTACAAAAGTTCCATACACTTCAACAAAATGCAAATAGGCAGTCCAGTTACTGTTTTGATTAAACACAACTCATTTCTGACAATGTTCAGATTCTCTAAAGTAAATTTTCATCCTATGAATTGATGTCAGAAGGTTGAGAGATTATCGGTATTAAAATAAAATGACAAAATTAAAGCTCAATACAACAAGAGGTTGTCCATCCCCATTAGCTCACCAACACATGGCATGCAATAAACCTAGGCTTATTACAAATCTGCAAAAAATGTCCGGTCATGTACATGTATAGGAAAACAGGTCAGAAATTTTCTAGGGCCACACTTACAAAAAGTCTAACATTGCATTAAAAAAGTCGAAAATCTCCCCAAAATGTCCGACCAAGAGTTAATTTCTTATATTGATGCATTTAACACATGTATGAAATATAAAAGCCACTGGAGGAAGCCTCCCCTCTTGTGCATGTACAGCAATTCCACACAGACAAAAAAGACTAACATTGCAAAAACACTAAAAATCGAAAACATTTCACTGGGTATGGGTAATTGTTAGCCATAGAAACAGCAGGAGTTGCATAGTAACAGGGCGGAAAGTCAAAGTAGACTGTTACAATAGCTTTAACACAAGTGTTGATGCCGATGCGCCTTGGGTCATGACATAAACTCACTTCGTTGGTGAGCCAAAAAATGAGACATTGACCACCTCATTCATGTTGTTTGTTTTTTCATTTAAATGAAGCACATGACTCTAGTTACAGTTTCCTCCCTTTAGCATTGTAGCAGTTCCTGGAGTGAGAGTCTTTAACAGGCCTGGAAATAAGAAATGAGTTTCGTAACCTGTTTATGCCTAATTGATCATCGTAACCAGTTTAAAGTTATGGGGTGACCAATGGTTGTTGGTACGACAGGCCGATCATGGTTTGGCCCACTGTAGAAAAATTTTGAATTCCTGGGTTCAAAAACCCCCATTTCCTTGCATCTGAGCATCTCAGCAGCCGTATTTCATCTAAATTTCCAGACACAAAATTTTGTTTTTCTTTAGATATCCAAAAATATTGAAAAACATTGTACAATGCCAAAAACAGGTTGGAAAATATTCAGTGTGCATAGCTTACCTCCAAAATTATAAATTTAAAGTAATTTGTATATTTTTTATACTTACCAATGGCCCAGACTTAGCTAGTGCAAACTCGATAAAATCCAGGGCCAACACAAATTTTGACCACACCAATCCCCAAAATTTGCATACAAAACTGAAAAAGTAAAGTCCTATCTGGTCTTCCATACTTTTGTTTACTGTGCATGCGCGGTAACCAGGAAGGTACTGGAATTGGCACCAAGCATCATTCTTTCTATATTGCCTATTAAATGTTATAATCAGCGGGGAGGAATGAGTGCCCACTCCTGGGAGGGCCATCCCCGTCTGGGCCAATGGTAAGTATAAAAAATATACAAATTACTTTAAATTTATCATATTTTTATACTACAACCAATGGCCCAGACCAGCTGAATCGGAAAAAGGCTGGAGGGCCTAGGACTTAAAGGAAAATCCAATCTCTCAATTACTTCGAAAAAGAATAGCTCCAACAGGAGAATAGAAGACATTGGAATGACATATGTCCTTCTCTTTATAAGAAATGACAATGACATAACACCAACAATGTAATTGAGAATTATATAATTTCTAAATTTAATGCCAGAATAACCCATTATGCTAATTCGGTGAAGGAAACCGATTATAAAGCTAGTCCAGAGAATGAGACGCTTTATACTAATTTAAAAGTGTCTGAGGATTGTATAGACACGCTCGTATAACATGTTAATATATACAAATGCTTCACAGTGAGCTACACTTTAAAAACAATACATAAATGAGACATAGTTATTACTTCACACCGAGCTACACATTAAAACCACCCAGCACTGATGCTGGACTACTGTCTCTGGAGGAGGCATTCCCCTGCTTTTCACTATAAAGTCAGATAACATAAGGGAAAAACCGTCCCCCCCCCCCCCTGCCCTTTCTCTTGTTCTGAAGGACAATTCCTCAGAACGAAGAAGGGCAGCAGAACAACGTCAGTGCTCGAGCAGACTGCCTATACACCTTCTAGATGTAATATTAATGGATGACATTCTGAGCAACAGAAAGAGGACCTAAAGATCTAAGGTCACTGGAGATGGACTCTAAATTTCTATGGTCAAACTTGGTAAATGAAGAGGGCTGTGTCCAGTATGCAGCCTTCATAAGATTAGTACTGGCTATACTGTTAGAATAAGCTCAAGAAGTGGACAGTGCTCTAACCTCATGCGCTGAAATTTTGTTGGCAGAACATTGATACGAAGATAGACTTTCAAAGGCAATACGTTTTGCCAGCTGAATCCATCTAGCGATAGAATTAGGAATCAGGGAAAGAAAGAATCTTTTTCTTTCCTTTCTAATAAAACTCGATCGACATTTATAAATATGCATTGCTCTAACTGGAAACAGCAAAGGTTTACAGTTGTCCGAGGATGGTAAAGCCTTAATGATAATAGGCTCCGACCGCTTATCTGGAATCTGATTCTCAGTCAAGAATCCCACTTCCATAGAGAGGGTAACAGTATTACCCACACTACGGTAATGGGAATCATCAACATATAATACATGAAGTTCACTCACTCTTCTGGCAGACACAAAGGCAAAGAGAAAGGCCATTTTATAGGCCAAGAATTTGAACTCTACATCGTCTAACAGCTCAAACGGAGCTTCTTGAAGCTTCAACTGAACCCAAGCCAAATTCCATTTAGGAATTAATCTGAGGGTTCTAGGTCTATTAATAGAGAAATTTAGACGATTTCGAAAAATACGGTGGCACAAAAACTTGGTTTCTACACAGAGGGGTTAACAAAAGTCGGAGAGCATTTAAATAGTTTTGGAAAAAAGTTCTTAATGCCTGATCACTTCTGGATATCGGAAGTTTACCAGATTTAGAGAAGATCTGTTCTGAGCCACTATTCTACAATAAAGAAATAAAAATTGACAAAAAACCTTTCTATAGTCAACAAGAGCACACGTATCGCTGAAGCAATACAATGTCCCCTACCAGACTAATGAGCATTAATAATTATACAAATGTTATAACCTATATGTGATCAGCATGAATTCCAAAAAAGAGTCCAGAAAAGTGATATTTTGGCGCTTTTCCATATTTCCAAGGGCCATAACTCATACAAGAATAATGCAATCAGCATGAAACTCAAACTTGAACTGTAAGTCATTGTTCTATAGTAGGTTATCAAGAATGAAATCATTTGGTTGAAGCATTTCCAAACAAAAGTCCGGAAAACTAAAGTATGACTGACAGACTGACTGACAGACTGACGGATGGACAGAGTGCAAATGAAACTTGATCTGTAAGTCATCGTTCTATAGTAGTTACCAAAAATGAAATCATTCTGTTGAAGAGTTTCCAAAAAAAGTCCGGAAAACTAAAGTATGACCAACAGACTGACTGACAGACTGACAGATGAATGGACAGAGTGTAAATGAAACTTGATCTGTAAGTCATCGTTCTATAGTAGGTTACCAAAAATGAAATCATTCCCTTGAAGCGTTTCCAGAAAAAGTCCGTAAAACTGATATTTTGGTGCTTTTCCATATTTCCAAGGGCCATAACTCACACAAGAAAAAGGCAATCAGCATGAAACTCAAACTTGATCTGTAAGTCATCATTCTATAGTAGTTTACCAAAAATGAAATCATTCCGTTGAAGCGTTACCAAAAACACTCCGGAAAACTGACATTTTGGTGTTTTTTCCCATATTTCCAAGGGCCGTAACTCACACAAGAATAAAGAAATCAGCATGAAACTCAAACCTGATCTGTAAGTCATCGTTCTATAGTAGTTTACCAAAAATGAAATCATTCCGTTGAAGCGTTTCCAGAAAAAGTCCGGAAAACTGATATTTTGGCGCTTTTCCATATTTCCAAGGGCTATAACTCACACAAGAATAAGGCAATCAGCATGAAACTCAAACTTGATCTGTAAGTCATCATTCTATAGTAGTTTATCAAAAATGAAATCATTCCGTTGAAGCGTTTCCAAAAAAAAACTCCGGAAAACTAAAGTGTGACAGACTGACGGATGGGCGGAGTGCAAACCTCTAGTTCCCTCCGGCGATGCCGGTAGGGGACTAAAAATGGTGCGATAAGGGTATATTTTTTGTAAACGACCTCTTGAGTGAGAGCGGGGGGTTCCTTAATTTTGAAACATTCTCCACAGAATTTGGCATTAAAACACCCTACAGGGTTTATGTAGGAGTTAAAAATGCAGGACAAAATTAAATGCTAAAAAAATTAATCTGTATCCAACAACCACTAGTTGATAAACTCAGAGAATCGAGCACAGTTAATAAAACTTTCTACCCTCTGTTTCTTCAACACTTATCTTTGTACCCGGTTCAGTCTCAGGAAAAATGGAAGAAACTTTTGCATATCGAGATCGAAGCTGATGCTTGGAGTTCGATATACAAAGGTGCTGACACTACTACGGAAGACGTTTACCTTCAAACACTGCAATACAAGATTTTACAAGGAGCTCTATTTACGAATGCATGCCTGTTCCAATGTAGACTATCTCAGACCGAGCTCTGCACCTTTTGTAACAACACCAAAGAGACAGTGTTACACCTTTTTGTGGAATGTTCAGTTACAAAAACAATTTTGTTACAATTGGCAGAAAGGCTTCAACAGAACTGCAGAGTGTTGATGCTGTTGACCCCACCTTTCATTATTCTTGGATATAATAATAATAATAATAATAATAATAATAATAATAATAATAATAATAATAACAATATTTACTCATTTGACCACCCCCTCCCTATCCTTATACAAATATACAAAAAGTTCATTTATTCGTGCAGAGTGAGAAAATGTCTACCTATTTTTCCATAGTTTCATCGATGTCCTCCGTAACTTCCGTGAAGTAGAATTGTAATCACTTCACTTATACTCGGAAAAGAAATCACGAACCATAAAGAACAGATGAGAATTCCTGAAACCACTATTCTGTCATACAAGTTATTAAGCACCACGTCATGGACATACATGAGACAACACTGATCGACATGAATCCCTCTCCCCATATTATAAAAATCCACCTGTTATGTAGCACTAGGCTGTACAAAATTAATGATAACAAATGGTCTATTTATTTCTGGTTCAGCATGTTAGGGTTTGACTCTTAAATCTTTATGTTTGTAAAAAACATCTTTTGACTTGTGATCTTACTCACTTATGTATTCATCATTGTACACATGATTGTATTCATTACTTTATCTGAATAAAAATATACAAAAAAAAAATAGAGAAATTTCTAACTAGCTTGGATAAAGAAGAATCTGATCCAATAGTCAAGTTATCATGATGAGCATAAGTGTCTGATAACATAGACCTATAGCCCTTAATTGTGACAGGCTGCAAGTTTAATACATCAAACAAGTAGACCAGGAAATTGGCAATCTGAGGACTGGTCTGTACACAAACGGAAGAAAACCCTCCACTTCGCTGCATAATTCAACGAAGAGGAGGTCCTCCTACAGTTAGAAATTGCTTCTACTGCTCATCCTGTAAATTGTTTTCCGTGTAAGGACCGCACAACGCAAATATGTAAAGGCTGAGTGCCCGGAACTTCCCCTGATATAGAAGGTCCTTTCGAGGAGGAAGCTTCTGGGGAATGTCCCATAACAGACACCTGAGAAGATTGATCCGGGGTTTCTGTGACGACAGAGGTACTACTAGCAGGATTTTGCAGTGAGACTGTTTGATTTTTAACAGAATCTGCTAAATCAATGGAGCAGGTGGATATGCATATCCTTTAATTCCGTCCCATAAGATCGATAGAGCGTCTACTGCATACGCTCTAGAGATGGGCAATATACCGAAAAACCGAACCGATACCGATATCATGGGGACACCGAAAAACCGAACCGACCCAATCTTTGAATACCGAAACCAACGGTATTTTCAATTTTCCCTGTGCATTCACTATTTATAAGGCCTTGATGAGGATTGATAGCAGTTGATGTGTTCATTTTCATGAAAGAAGTGACTGATTTTATTTTTCAGTTTTGTTAAGCCTTAAGAACCAGTGCAGTTGTACTAAATTATCAATAGTCTACGACCTGTACATGTCCAGTTGCTTAGCAGTGATTTCTAGCCAAGTCTTGGCTGCCTTAACAGGCAGCCAAGGCTTGGCTAGAAATCACTGACCAGATAATTTTACTACTGTCATCAGGCCCACCTAAAGATGACATCTTCAGGACACACATTCTATGATTACAGACGCCTTAAGTGGAGCTTGAAAAGTTAAGGCGGATTTAGAACAAGTCACCAAATTACTGTAGATATGATCTGTGTTGACAAAAGAATGACAATGTTGAGCCCATCAACAATGGCATGTGTAGCACTGTGATAGAATGATACAAGAACAACTTATTCTGTATTTTTCTGACATGGATTCCCCTACTATCAGTGAATCTGAAGTCACATACCGAATACCGAACCGATACCGCGGTATGCCCACACAAAAATACCGAAACCGATACCGAACTCAAAATTCCAATACCGCCCATCTCTAATACGCTCGATGATCTGGGCATAGCGACACAAATGTTGGTAATTGATTGTTCAGGTGTGTTGCAAAAAGATCTATCATGGGACGATCCCACTGGTAGCAGATCTGACTGAATACTTGCTTGTTGAGAGTCCACTCCGATGGTAACCGGTGACATTTTCGAGAGAGCGAGTCTGCTAGTATGTTCAGATGACCCGGTATATGACGAACTGAGAGATGAACGTGATGACTCAGAGCGAATATGAGAATCTTCTCCGATAATTCGCATAACGGAATCGAAAGAGTGCCTCCCTGGTTCCTGAGAAAAGCCACTACCGTCGAGTTGTCCAACAGAATCTGAACAAGGACGTTTGCTACTTGAGCAGTCCAATGTTGTAGTGCTAGCCAGATAGACATCATCTCCTTGATGTTTATGTGCTTCTCTAGGAACCGAGGGTCCCAAAGAACCTGACACTTGAAGTTTGCGGGACATAGGGATGCACCCCAGCCCATCAGACTCGCATCCGTCATAATCATGAAGACTGGATCTGGCAGATGAAGAGGAACTCCCTGAGTCAACCACTGGAAATCCACCCAAATCTGAACCCTTTGGTTTTACTAGGCCCGTTAAAACAATCTGGGTTTCGAGCGAATGGGTCTTCACACTCCAGTTCTGAGTGAAGAAAATCTAGAGAGGATGCGTGCGCAGGTGGCCCATCAGAATAAGATCCACAGCCGCTCCACACAGCCCCTTCAGTCGCATAAACTTTGTCGCAGTCACTGCAGGAGAGTTTACACAAAAGTGAGCATAACTGACTAATTTCGCTCTGGGTAATGGCTGACGAACCAGATTGTTGTGAGTCTCGAAGCTCATTCCCAAGTGAATGAAGGACTTGGACGGAGCTAGATCCGACATTTTCTCGTTTACTATGAAACCGAGACGTCGGAACAACTGAAGCAGACTCTGAGAATCATTCTGAAGAATAATTCTGTTGCCGTATCTCTGAAGAATGTCGTCCAAGTAAGCCGACGTTACCACTGCCGAATGAGCTCGGAAGTATGGCATTACCGAGTTCATTATTCGAGTGAAAGCCCAAGGAGCCAGGTTCAGACCAAAGCACATCGCTCTGAACCAATAAACTTCTCCTTGCATGGCAAAACGCAGATACTTTCTAAATGCCAGATGTACCAGGACACAAAGGTACACGTCCTTTAGATGCTCTTACCGACTGAATGGTTTCCATATATAACTTTGGAGCTATGATCAATTTGTTTATCCAGCTCAAGTCTATTACCGGTCGGAACGAGCCGTCTGGCTTCGGTACGAGAAACAGGTGACTGTAAAAACCTGGAGAATTTTGATTCTCGACGACTTCTATTGCTTTCTTTGATAGGAGAGCCTGTACCTCTGCAAGGAGAGACTCTCTTTTGGAAGAATTCTCCGGAAATTTGTCCAAGGCATACTTCTTGTAAGAGGGGGCTTTGCTCGGAATGATAGCCGCAACTGGAAAGAAACAGAGGTCTAGACCATCACCTGTACGACTTGCGAGGTTTGCGGGAGGAGAAACTACATCCTCCCCGCGAAGAACTTCATCCCGTCAGCCTCAGGGCATCTAACTTATAGTCTTGATAAGACTTGTGCCCCTTTCCTGAGTCGCTATATTGACAACCTCTGGATTAACTGTAAGAGGGTTTCCTAGACCCTCACGAGGAGCTCCCTTGCGATGATTGGGAACTGGAACGACATGCATGTTGTTGAGATGCTGATCTCAGTAGCAGTGTGCTGGAAGCTTTTTTGGTAGCTTGTTCATAGACACCAAATTTGCCAATGAAAGGACGGAGTGGTACATGGCATACCTGACTGCCTGGAACTAACTCTTAGCAAGGAACTAACATCCTCAGATTCCTTACCATTTAGACATTGCACCAGAGCCCTGGTGCTATGATCTGCGGAGGACACAGCGTCCAGAATCGCTCTATTAGATGAAATGGAAGATTCCATCACATCCGAGCATAAATTGAATGATGTAGGCAAGGATATATCCAAATCCCCAGCCTGCTCATCCAGACGCAAAGGAGCTCTCTGAACATCGTCTCTAGCCATTTTAAAATAATGTGATCCAGGAAATGGTATACTGATTGAAGATGCAGATAAGAAACCGCCTTTCTTTTTCGAACTTGCTAGGTTGAATATGGCGCCGTTAATATGGCCGAAGGCCTCCAACACTTGCCAAGATAGTCCCGGGAAGGAAAGAACATCATCTTTCCTTTGCACAACATTTCTGTCTAGGGACGACAGCGGTTTCTGCCTAGCAGACGCAGCTTGCTGATCAGGTGGAACAAGGTCAGGATAGTATTGATGAATGAAATTTATCGCTATCATATGTTGTTCCGAAAGGGAAGGGTAACTCTCCTCCTGCTCCCTTTCACCATCCAACTGATTCAGCTGAGAATTTTGGTCAACAGATTCTGAACGTACAGATGACCGGACTTACCCAGCACCGTCCGAGAGCTCACAACCAGAGTCTATGGAAGGCTGCGCTTGCACTTGCTGGGAAGCTGCGATGAGCTGTGCAATATGCGATAGCAAGTCCGTTACAGAGGCTTGAGGAGCAGCAGTCTTCTGCTTTTTTGCTGCTTGCTGTTATTTATTTATATTTATTTATTGAAGTTTAAGGTCACATATTCATGCACAATGGCTAATCATGACCGTGACAGTTTTATGGGTGGAGGAAGCCGGCGTACCCGGAGAGAACCACCGAGCAACGACGAGCAGCTGCCAGCTCTCCAACATCATAACTCCGCACTGCAGCACAGGCAGGGTTAGATTGGTTGAAGACATACGTACAATCAACATGCAGTACGCCTTAGTACACGGCGTCATCGTGCCCCCACGCGGGCAATGGAGATGAAGTGTCTTGCCCAAGGACACAACACGGTTGCCGCAGGTGGGATTCGAACCGAGGACCTCTCGGCTTGCAGCCTGCACCTCTACCTACTGAGCCACCGTGCTCCCCACTGCTTGCTGTTACTGGGACGGAGATCCAGACGTAGGCCTCTTCTCCAAAAGTCCCAATGAATGAAGCCTCGGATCACTAGCTACCGGATGGCCCGACTTCAAGGGTGAAGACTGGGAATGTCTTCACGCGGCTGCCTGGATATCTAAAGTCGGGTAGCAACCTCGGCTGCAGTTTAGATGGAGCATCCCGTGTGGCAAGTGTGGACGTTAGCTCGGAATTCAGTCAAGTTTCTCAAAACAACATTTGGCCCTAAATGTTGCTGGGTTAGAGAAGGCTCTCCCGTTCGCGGTCTATCAGACCTCGCCGAGCTTCCCAAAGAGAAGCTTGCAGGCTTCTTCCTTTTTGCCGTCGTCGTTGCCGGGTGAGCTTTAGTTTTTGAGATGCTCGCTCTACCTGATTCTACACTTCCCTCAACTGCAACGGACTTACCAAGTGTTACGGCTCCCACTGTCGGGTTGGCCACTTCACCGGTGGAACTGGCTGCTGGAATAAGGGGCCTTATTCCTTGTTTAATATTCATGAACATCTTAGCAGCCAGTTCTGTTTGCTCATCACAGCATGATGATGGCAGCAAACTTTCGATGGGTGTCGCAATACCATAACCATGTTCTTGTTCCTCTGAAAAAGAAACTGAAAAACTAGAATTATCCTGTGGTGACAGCTCTGGCATCGGAACTTCACTGTCGATGATGTACCGCGACACCCGTCTCCAACGTCTGGCATCCCAGTGTACACAAGTAGGACAATAATCTTTAGGAGTGCATCGACTACAGGCAAGACAACAAGCATGTAAATCCGAGGTAGACTTCCTCGCCTTGCATTTAGAGCAGTAAGTTTCATAATTATAGAACCTTTGTGAGCACGCTCACATACCCCACGCGCCCTGATATTTCAAGCTCAGAAAAGTGTAATTTTCAGGAAAATGACCCAGAAATCTGTTACTTGTATTTTTCAGAGTCCAGGGCCCATAATTTCGCCAAAAATCAGCCGAGCAGAACGAAATGCAAACTTGATCTGTAAGTCATTGTGGTAGACTCACATACTAAAATGGCCGTAATTTCTATAATATCTGAAAGCGTGTAGAAAAAAGTCCGGAAAGTTAAAAAATTTATAGTAATTTATATATTTTTTATACTTACCAATGACCCAGACTTAGCTGGTGCTAACTCCAACAAAACCAGGGCCAAACACAAATTTTGCCCCCCAATCCCCAAAATTTGCATCCAAAACAAAAAGAAATCATGTCCTAAAGGACCTCCATAGTACGCCTCTACTGCGCATGCGCAGTGACGCAGTCGTCCCGAAATTGGCGCCAATTATCATTCTTACTGGCAGTGCCTGGTCAGCGCTATGTACTCAGCGGGGAGGCAAGAGTTCCCAACTCAGGGAGGGCCATCCCCGTCTGGGTCATTGGTAAGTATAAAAAATATATAAATTACTATAAATTTTTTAACATTTTTATACTGTACCAATGACCCAGACTTAGCTGAATAGTAAACAGGCTGGAGGGCCTAGGACATAGAGGAAAATCCAATAAGCTCAATTATATAATAAAGAGGTAACCCCTTAAGGAGAAAAGGAGTATTAGGCTTTACATGTATCTTTCTTATTTAATATTAAATTAGAAAGATACACTACCCTTAATAATTGAGCACAATAACATTCATGTTCTCTATTAACATCCAGTATAACCCTTATACTAATTATTTTTAAAGCAAGCCAATAAATAAAGTAGTCCAGAGAATTGAGACTCTTTATAATCATTTAAAAGTGTCCGAGTATTGTATATTAAAGCCCGTTTGACACTTGACATATACAAATGCTTCACACCGAGCTACACTTTAAAAATAAGACATGAATGAAATTAAACATTAATATTACACTTTAAAACCATCCCGGAAGCGACTCAGAAATACTGTCTTGGAGGAGGCATTCCCTTGCTTTTCACTATAAAGCAGGTGACCTAAGGGAACACCCCCATCCCCCCCCCCCCCCTTCCCCTTGCCCTGGGTCAAATAGCCCAGAGCGAAGAGGGCAGCCGGACGGAGTCACTGCCGGAACAGAAAGCCTGCATAACTATAGTTGCAACTGTTTAGTGGACGGCATTCTGAGCAACAGATAACGGACCTAAACAATGCAGGTCTCCAGAAATGGACTCAATATTTCTGAGATAAAAATTAGTAAATGTGGATGGCTGAGACCAATAAGCAGCCTTCATTAAATCTGTAATAGCAACAGTATTAGCATAAGCCCAGGAAGTAGAAAGAGCTCTTACTTCATGAGCAGAAATCTTAAGCACAGACTGCTGAGAAGAAGATAAATCTTCATAAGCAGTACGGATAGTTAACTGAATCCATCTAGCAATAGAATGGACTGAAATGTCCTTTCTATTAGGCATCAAAGACAGAAAGAAACGTTTCCGTCCCTTTCTGATGAACTGAGATCTCTGTTTATAGATACGTAGTGCTCTAACAGGACAGAGTAAAGGCCTACGCCCGTCTGAAGACGGAAGAGCCTTAATAACAATAGGTTCCGGATATTTATTAGGAGCCTGATTCTTAGCTAAAAAACCCACATTAGTAGTGAAGGTGATAGTGTTCCCAACACTACGATAATGAGAATCATCCACCGATAGTGCATGAGGCTCACTGACTCTCCTGGCGGAAGAGAAAGCTAAGAGAAAAGCTGTCTTATAAGATAAGAATTTGAAATCTACTGTCCCAAGAGGTTCAAATGGCTTTTCCTTCAATTTAAGGAGAACCCAAGCTAAATTCCACTTAGGAATTAATCTAAGAGTTCTGGGTCTATTTATCGAAAAGTTTCTAACCAATTTCGATAAAGAGACATTAGATCCAATTTGTAAACTATCATGATGTGCATAGGTATCAGATAACATAGATCTATAACCCTTTATAGTAACAGGCTGCAGTTTGATTTCGTCAAACAAGTATACTAGAAAGTTTGCAATGTCTGGTATAGAGGGATCAAATATATCTACAGAATGATCCCTACACCAACGACGGAAAACCTTCAACTTAGCCGCATAGTTTAGCGAAGAGGAGGTCCTCCTACAGTTAGAAATCGCGTCCACTGCTCGTCCTGTAAAGTACTTGCCATGCAAGAAGGACCGCACAACGGAAAAACGTGAAGGTTGAGACCTTGCGGGTTGTGATGGAGTTGGCGCGATTTCCCCTGCGAAAGAAGATCCTCTCGTGGAGGAAGCTTCCGCGGTAGGTCCCACAACAGACACCTGAGTAGATTTATCCATGGTCTCTGTGGCGACAGAGATGCTACCAACAGAATCTTGCATTGAGATTGTTTTATCTTTAGCAATACTTGTTGAATTAACGGCGCTGGAGGATACGCATATCCTATCATTCCGTCCCAAGGGATCGACAGAGCGTCTACTGCAAATGCTCTTGGATCCGGACACGGGGACACATACGTCTGCAACTGATTGTTGAGATGTGTCGCAAATAAGTCTATCATTGGCCGTTCCCATTGGTAGCAAATCTGATTGAATACTTGTTTGTTGAGAGTCCACTCCGACGGCAACAAGCGACCCTTTCGTGAAAGGGAGTCTGCTAGCACATTCAGACGACCCGGTATGTGACGGACCGAAAGAAGAACGTGATGTTCCAACGCAAACAGAAGGATTCTTTCCGTTAGATTGAACAACGGAACTGAATGAGTGCCTCCCTGATTCCGTATATACGCCACTACTGTCGTATTGTCGGATAGGATTTGGACATGAGCATCGTGAATAATGTCCATCCAGTGACGTAACGCAAGCCAAATTGACATCATTTCCTTGATGTTTATGTGCTTGCACAGGAATTGCGGATCCCAAAGACCCTGGCAACTTGAAACCGTTGGGATTAATGATGCACCCCAACCTGTTTGACTGGCATCCGTCATAATGGTAAAACTCGGATCCGGCAACTGCAGCGGAACTCCTTGAGTTAACCACTGAATGTTTGCCCAAGTCTGAATCTCTTGTTTCACTTGCTCTGACAAGAGAACGTCTACATCGAGCGAATGAATTTTCACACTCCAATTCTGAGTCAGGAAAATTTGAAGAGGACGTGTGCGTAGCCGTCCCATTGGAATGAGATCCGCGGCGGCTCCGCACAGACCTATCAGTCTCATAAATTCTCTCGCCGTGACTTTGTCTGCATTCAGACAATAGCGAGCGTAACAACTGACTAATTTCGCTCTGGTTAACGGCAGACGAACGAGATTGTTGTGCGTCTCGAAGCTCATTCCCAGATGAGTGAATGACTTGGACGGCACCAGATCCGACTTCTCCTCGTTTACTATGAAACCGAGACGTCGGAGCAATAGAAGAAGATTCTGAACATCGTTCTGAAGCGTTAACTCGTTGCCGTACCTCTGAAGAATGTCGTCCAGGTAGGCCGACGTTACCGCAGACGAATGAGCTCGGAAGTAGATCATTACCGAGTTCATTACCCGAGTGAAAGCCCAGGGTGCTAGATTCAATCCGAAGCACATGGCCCGGAACTGATACACCACTCCTAGGACTGCGAAGCGTAGATACTTTCGGAATGTCGGATGTACCATGACGTGAAAGTACGCATCTTTGAGATCTATGCTCGTTGCATAATCGTTCACCCCGAATACTCGCTCTGACCGATCGAATCGTCTCCATATAAAACTTCGGAGCGACGATCAGCTTGTTTATCCAGCTCAAATCTATGACTGGACGGAACGAGCCGTCTGGTTTCGGAACCAGAAACAGATGGCTGTAGAATCCCAGCGATTCCTGGTTTTCTACGACCTCTACCGCGTTCTTCATTAAAAGAGACTGCACCTCTGATAACAGAGCGTCTCTTTTCTGTGGATTTGACGGAAGATGAGTCCACTTTGGACTTCGAGTTAATGGAGGCTTTCGTTTGAAGGATATCTTTAGACCTTCCGAAGTCACTCCTCTCACCCACGGGTCGTCCGTAATCGACGCCCACTCTTGTGAAAAACTCGACAACCTTCCGCCAACCGGAACGCGATAGAGGTTTAAGCCATCACCTCCTGGACCTGCGAGGCCTGCGGTAGGAGAAACCACGTCTTCCACGACCCGCACCTCGCCTCGTCGACCTCTGGGCGATTGTCCCGGCCTGAAGGACGTCCCGAACGAGAGTCGCTATCCTGACGGTCTCTCGAATAAGACCAAGAGGACGCACCGGAACCTCTATAGGAACCTCTCTTGGGCGCATTAGACCCAGAAGTGCCCGCCTTATTCGTGTCTGCTGTATCCGACCTTTTAGGAGCGGATCTGAACAACAGAGAATCATTAGCTTTCTTTTTAATATTATCATAAATAGCGGAAAGCTTGCCGTCAAAGAGAAGTTCTCCTGAGACCGAAGCGACTCTAAGAGAGTTCTTCACCTTAGAATCCACTAGTGTGGATGTAGCCAGGGCTGCGTCACGTCTAACCAACTCCAGATTTGCCACTGAAAGGGCGGAGTTACACGTGGAATGAGCTACTGCCCTTGAAAGAAGTCTTAAAGAGGATTGTATATCCTGAAACTCTTCCCCTTGAAGGCGCAGTGATAACGCCTTAGTAAGGTGATCTGCGTAAGATAAGGCATCTAAATTGGCTCTGTTAGACGCAATAGCTGTTTCCAACACCGCGGTTGGAATAGAAGCTGACGACGGTAATGATAGCTCTAAGTCTTCCGCCTCGTCGTCCATACGCAGAGGAACTCTCGGTATACCCTGTCCTGCCGTGTCGAATTTATTCCTTGCATTAATGAAAGGCAGGTTGAGAGTATTTGCGGACAAGAAACCTGCTTTCCCCGTCCTGGAAGCAAGTTTAAAAATAGCGTCGTTCAATAATTCAAATGTTCTTGCAACATTATTGGACTGCGACGGAAACTCGGGAGCGATGTCCCTGAACCGCTCAAAAAATTCAGAGTCCAATGACGCTATAATTCTCTTGTCCGGAAGCGCAGCAGTCTGGCCCGACGGAACAACTTGAGGGAGAAAGTGCCGGATGAAGTCCACGGCAGCTTTATGTTGTTCCGAAAGGGATAGTTCCAATTCATCCGTATCCCTTTCACCATCCGGTCGGACCTCCCGATGTTCCCGGTCGTCCGCCCCCGATGCTTCGGCGGAGCGTACCGACCCAGCGCCGTCGGATAATTCTCGATCCGACACCGTTTCTGTCGGCTGCTGGGATGCTGCGATAAGCTGTGCTATCTGCACTAGAATGTCCGACGTCGAGACCTGCGGAGGCGCGGTCTTTCGCTGCTTCGCCGAGGGCAGCTCCGCATCAGATGGCTCCCGCATACTTTTCCTATGCGAACGTCCGGAGTCCATCGGTCTCGAATCCCTGGCTGCCGGATGGTGTGACCTGGTCGCCGAAGAATCCTTCATCGGCGAAGCTGGCAAAATATCGGAGGTCACGCAGCCAAGGTGCGGTCGTGTGCGCCGACGAGAAGAGGAAGCCTTAACAGTCTCTGCGGACTGCTTATACAACGGAGCGTCCCGAGCGACGGACGTATGCTCCGCTAAAGACACATTTTGTACCACAACATCTGGTCCCAGATGTTGTTGTACGAGAGAGGGGCCTCTCTCCTCTCTCGCTCGCGGCCCGGCTGGACCTGGACGAGCTAGGAACTGGACTAAAAGGCTTCCTCCGTTCTCGTTTACTATCCGCCGTCACTGGGTGTGCATCTATTATGTTTATAGTGCTCGCATCACCCAAAATTTCCTCTTGGACCGCATCGGACGAACCCGGCTGCCGAACCATTCGGTGAATGGACGCTACACCGGGCGAGCTAGCGGACGACATTTGTCTAATCTCCATGAGCACTTTTGCCGCTAGCTCTGAATTCATTTGTGACGACGGACGCACACTTGAAGAAGATAACATGGAAACATCACCCTGTTCTGGTTCCTCTGAAATAGAAACTGAGAGAGTAGAGTGACCTTGTGGAGAAAGAGCCGGCATCGCTCTTTCTCCAGAAACAACATATCGTGACACACGTTTCCAATGTTTCTCATCCCAATGTTCACATATAGGACAGGGATTAATGCGAGAACACTGACTACAATTAATACAATGATCATGAAAGTCAGAGGAAGATTTCTTCCTATTACAATTTGAACAATGTCCCTTCATTGTGAAAGAACAACAATAAGTCCTAGTTACTCGCAAAAACCCCTGACACAAAGATACATAATAACATGATCCATTAATAAATGAAATAACAATTGCAAAACAAAATAATTTTTAAAAAATATTTTTTCAGAGAAGCCCAAGTTGCTGAAAAGTAACGTTGAGCCCCGATGGATCCGATGGCAAAGTGTGGTCAAAAATTTTAATGAGACACTTTCGGATAATATAAATGTATCTTATAATGAGATAAACTACCACAAAGGCAAACAGCCCCCCTCAAAAAAGGCTGTTGCCAATGAAAACAAACAGTGTAAACACACTAGAAAACATGACTCCAGGCACTGAAAAAACTGGCCCGGAATCAGTCATCAATTACACTCTATCTGATGCAAAACAGAGACTCCCAGGGGAGAATCTGCAGAACATCAGATGGAAGATGCAGAACACAAACGTTATACACCCATGGGTGAAAACGTAACTATGGGGAAAATAACAGAAAACATTCTGTAACCAAGCAACTCTCCCAGGAAATTTTAGAAATGAAACTTCTCAAAAATATGCCAAAAGCATGGGAGAATTGCAAGGGGGGACTTTAGAAGGCTAGGGGAGAGGAAACACTGAATAAGCAGTGCAACAATTAGCAAGAATGACAACAAGAGGCCCATGCCTCGAAAATAGGCAACTTAACATAATTTCAACAAAAAATTTTAAGTACAGCCCTGATTATTTTTTGCCACTTCTTTTTTCCTCTCCTCCTTCTATCCTCCTTAGAATCACATTTTCTCCAAAAATTACATGTCTGGCATCCTTTAAACTGAGATTTACAAGCACAAAGATCAGTGAGATGTTGACTGATGAAGGGCCAAACAGAGAAATGATAATTGGCGCCAATTTTGGGACGACTGCGTCACTGCGCATGCGCAGTAGAGGCGTACTATGGAGGTCCTTTAGGACATGATTTCTTTTTGTATTGGATGCAAATTTTGGGGATTGGGGGGCAAAATTTGTGTTTGGCCCTGGTTTTGTTGGAGTTAGCACCAGCTAAGTCTGGGTCATTGGTACAGTATAAAAATACTGTAATTTTGATGAACTTTTAAGTTGAAGGGCCGTAATTTCGGTAAAAATCAGTGGAGAAAAACAAAATGCAAACTTGATCTGTAGGCCACCATGTTAGACAAACATACCAAAAATCAGTTCAATATCTGGAAGCATGTAGAGAAAAAGCCCAGAAAACTGTAATTTTGATGAACTTTTCAAAGTCTATGGGGGTCGTAATTTTGGTAAAAATCCGTGGAGCAGAACAAAACCCAAACTTGTTCTGTAGGCCACCATGTTAGACTAACATACCAAAAATCAGCTCAATATCTGGAAGCGTGTAGGAAAAAAGGCCGCAAAACTGTAATTTTAATGAACTTTTCAAAGTTCAAGGGCCGTAATTTCGGTAAAAATCAGAGGAGCAGAACAAAATGCAAACTTGATCTGTAGGCCACCATGTCAGACTAACATACCAAAAATCAGCTCAATATCTGGAAGCATGTAGAAAATAAGTCCGGAAAACTGGAATTTTGATGCATTTTTCAGAGTCCAAGGGCCGTAATTTCGGTAAAAATCAGTGGAGCGGAACAAAATGCAAAATTGTTCTGTAGGCCACCATGTTAGACTAACATACCAAAAATCAGCTCAATATCTGGAAGCGTGTAGGAAAAAAGGCCGCAAAACTGTAATTTTGATGAACTTTTCAAAGTTCAAGGGCCGTAATTTCGGTAAAAATCAGTGGAGCGGAACAAAATGCAAACTTGATCTGTAGGCCACCATGTCAGACTAACATACCAAAAATCAGCTCAATATCTGGAAACGTGTAGAAAAAAAGTCCGGAAAACTGTAATTTTGATGAATTCAAGGGCCGTAATTTCGGTAAAAATCAGAGGAGCAGAACAAAATGCAAACTTGATCTGTAGGCCACCATGTCAGACTAACATACCAAAAATCAGCTCAATATCTGGAAGCATGTAGAAAATAAGTCCGGAAAACTGGAATTTTGATGCATTTTTCAGAGTCCAAGGGCCGTAATTTCGGTAAAAATCAGTGGAGCGGAACAAAATGCAAAATTGTTCTGTAGGCCACCATGTTAGACTAACATACCAAAAATCAGCTCAATATCTGGAAGCGTGTAGGAAAAAAGGCCGCAAAACTGTAATTTTGATGAACTTTTCAAAGTTCAAGGGCCGTAATTTCGGTAAAAATCAGTGGAGCGGAACAAAATGCAAACTTGATCTGTAGGCCACCATGTCAGACTAACATACCAAAAATCAGCTCAATATCTGGAAACGTGTAGAAAAAAAGTCCGGAAAACTGTAATTTTGATGAATTCAAGGGCCGTAATTTTGGTAAAAATCAGTGGAGCGGAACAAAATGCAAACTTGATCTGTAGGCCACCATGTTAGACTCACATACCAAAAATCAGCTCAATATCTGGAAGCGTGTAGCAAAAAAGTCCGGAAAACAAGTAGGACTGACTGACGGGCCGACGGACGGACTGACAGACGGACCAGTCAAAAACATTGTACCCCCCACAACTTTGTTGCGTGGGTTATAATTACAATCAAAAGACAAAGTCGATAGCACTCCTACAAATTCAACAACAAAAATACATGATAAGGATACATGATAAGAGCAATCAAATTAATTTCGTAACAAATATAAAAACATTTTCAAAAAAATTTTTTTTTTTTAAAATGCCCAAGTTCCCAAAGGGAACATCATGAGACCAAGGGTATCCCGATAGAGCCTAAGTGTGGACAAATGCCAATTTTGGGGGGCTAGACTACTGGAATCATAATCAATGTATCCTACAATAATTCTGAAGTATTATAATACTAAATACTACATGTTAAAGGCGTTGCCAAATGTAAACAACGTCAATAGAAAAAAACGGAAACAAGAAAACAGGCACACAAAAAGGCCCAAAGTCAGTAACCGATTTAAATGCAACCAGATGCAAACCTAGGTCTTCATACGAAAAAAAAACGATACATCAGATAGAAGATGTTAGACCAAAATGACCGAACACCCCCAGGGTGAAGACGTAACCATGGGGATAAACAGAATAAACATTCTGTAACACATGTTAAACTCCCAAGAAATTTAATAAAAAATTCCAATAAAAACAGCCAAAAGCTTAGGAGTTTAACAGGAGGGTTCATGGAAGGATAGGGAAGGAACACTTAACAAACAGTAGGAAATCATTAGCAAGAATGATGACGTCAGGCGCATGCCCCAAAAATGGGAAACATGAAATAATTTTTATAATTATTGTAAAGTTACAGCCCTGAACATCTCAAACCACCATTGTTCACTTCCATCATCCATTTATAGCCTTGAATCCACCAATTCTTTCATTGATTTGTGTCTGGCATCCTCAAAAAAGGAGATTTAAAGCACACGTCAGCTCATTGTTTACTGACTTAGGGCCAAACAAAGAATGATGCTTGGCACCAATTTGGGTACCTTCCTGGTTACCACGCATGCGCAGTAAACAAAACCAGATAGGACTTTAATTTTTCGGTTTTGTATGCAAATTTTGAGGATTGGGGGTTTCAAAATTTGTGTTTGGCCCTGGATTTTATCGAGTTTGAACCAGCTTAGTCTGGGCCATTGGCTCCAGTATAAAAATATAGGAAATTATGGATGTACAAAATGGCGCAAATTGCGGCAATGTCATTATGTGGGAGTATATTTCATTACCAAGACATAAAATTCACAGCATTCCAAATGTAACAATAAAAAAATCCAAACGTTTGTTGTTTTCATTCAATTCCTCCCCAAACCACTCAAGAATTCAAATAAACACACACAATTCCCATGGGGCTTATACTTCCCAGGGTTACTGGATGATTCGCCCCCATTCAAGCATATCAAGGGAGCTAACTATCACACTTAGACAACAAACCATCAAGCAGAGCAGTCTGCCATTTCCGAAATAAAATGAGAAAAGAGTCATTTCAAATGATTAATTGAATGAATTTCTTTGCATTTGTCAGTAGCATTCCGCATATAAAGCCCTTTCAGGTGATCGGTCTGGACCATAAAGTTTATGAAAGAAGTTTGTCAGGTGTTAGATCATCGTTTCAAGTTGAGGTGCTTGATACAACAGTGAAGTGATGATCTTTTTTTTTTGTTCCATTTAGGGTAAAATGCAATCGCAAACGGTTTGGAGGTTACGTTTTTTTTAAATCATCATAACCTCCCCATCACATGAACGAACGTTCACAACTTATTTCCAGGCCCGCTTTATTTCAAACATGCTTATTCACACCATTTCCACCCGATGATGGTGTGTTACTTGGAAAAAAAACAACTTTTCTTCAACCTAAAGTGAATAATTTTCTCAGGTAGAATTGTGTGTTATCAATATGTGAACAAGAAAAAAGAGCAATGCAAAGCACTGCATATGCCCTCATCCTGCAATACCATGGATAGCATACACTAACTAGAATGGCGGCATTTCTCAAGATAGCATAAATATCTGCCATTTTGAACAAACACAAAAAAATGAAGACAAACTTGGTTAAACTACTCCTGCATACCCATTCAAATGAAGAAAGATTTTTCAATTTTCTGTTGTCCTTCAATAAAAAATATTCCCATTGCCAGAAAACAACAATAGAAAAAGTTCATTGGGGACAGTTTCTCCGAGTCTAACAAGAGGCATAACCGAGGTAAGTATACAATGACAGAACCCGCAATACATGGATATCTTTTTCTTCATACAAGTCTATCACCATTATTTATTTATTTATAGTGATTGCAAGATGGATACAAGTTATAATGTAAAAGGTTAATTTGTTATTTTTCTAAGTCCTACAAGGGCCATAGTTCTGGTAGGAATGTATGGATGAAACCTGCGATATGTGGAAATCATGTTCTCTATAATACATCAAAATCTGACAACCAATGCCAGGTTTATAATGAAAACTGTTCATCTTATTATTTTTTAAGTCCTACAAGGGCCATAGTTCTGGTAGGAATGTATGGATGAAACCTGTGATATGTGGAAATCACGTTCTCCATAATACATCAAAATCCGACAACCAATGCCAGGTTTATAATGAAAACTGTTCATCTTATTATTTTTTAAGTCCTACAAGTGTCATAACTCTGGAATGAATGAGTGGACAAAAGCAGTGATATGTAGATATCATGTTCCCCATACTGGTGTACCACCATACCAAAGGTTATCAAAATCTGACAACCGATGCCAGTTATCATGCAGAACCTTCATTTTACTATTTTTCTAAGTCCTATCTATTTATTTATTTATTGGTGTTTTCAGGTCACGCATTCCTGCACAATGGCTAATCATGACCACGACAGTTTTACAGGTGGAGGAAGCCAGAGTACCTCGAGAGAACCTAGCAACGGCAAGCAACTATCAGCTCCACAATATACAAACTCCACACAAGCAGGGTTAGCATTGGCTGAAGACAAGTGCACCATTGACATGCAGTACGCCTTAGTATTAGTACACAGTGCCACCGTGGCACCAATGTGGGCAATGGGAGTGAAGTGTCTTGCCCAAGGATACAACACGGTTGCTGCATGTGGAATTCAAACCGAGGACCTCTCGGCATGCAGACTGCACCTCAACCTACTGAGCCACCGCACCCCTTTCTGAGTCCTACAAGGGCTAGAACTCTGATATGCATGTGTGGACAAAACCATGATTTGTGGATGCCATTCCCCTCATGCTGGTCTATGATAATACTGAAGGATATCAAAATCTGACAACCAATGAGAGAGTTATAATACAAAATGTTTCTACAGATGGATGTGCGACCATATGGATGGATGGACAGGCAGACCAAGACCGTAAGTATATACCAACAGTACCTCCTAAGGAGGTCTAGGGCACAATAATACCTATACAATGAACGTTTTTGCTATCTATTCACATCCATTATAAATAATTCTTACCAATAAATAAGTTCTTCAGCCTGGAGTACTCATTTTCTTCTTCAAACTCTTCTCCAGAGATAATAATGCATGGCTTTGTCCCAGCTGATATTTTGTCTGTCTACAAGTAGAAAATGCCACAATAAAAAAGCTGAAAATGTCTTATTCTCTAAGATCCACGAAATTCATGTTTAATACTTTACCTAACATGCACACCAGACAACAAGTTCAATATTAATGCTTGTATTTTTATTTATTATGATGGAGATTGCTTCAGATATTTAACTGTTTATTTATTGGTGTTTAAGGTCACATATTTCTGCACAATGGCTAATCATGACCATGACAGTTTTACGGGTGGGGGAAGCCGGAGTACCCAGAGTGAATCACCTAGTAATGACGCACAGCTGCCAGCTCCCCAACATAGTAACTCCACACTGCAGCACAGGCAGGGTTAGATTGGTTGAAGACATGCGAACCATCGACGTTCAGTATGACTTAGTACATGGCGTTGTCGTGCCCACATGTGGACAATCAGGGTTAAGTGACTTGCCCAAGGACACAACGCGGGAATCTGAATCGATCGCTCAGACGGTCACCCATCCAATGACTAACCAGGCTCGACATTGCTTAACTTCAGTGATAGACGAGAACGCTCTCCATAAGGATGGCATATAATAAGTGTCAGAAAATTCAGAATGGTGAATTTTAAGAGAGAGAAGATTTGTTTCAACAATATCCCTCTTATTGCATTAAGTTATGAGTTAGGAATCCACAGAAAGCTTAAATATGTCCCCAGGACTTGATTAGAGTTAATTTGCATCTGAGAACCAACCTACACTCCCAACTCCTCCCCCCCCCCCCCCCCCCCCTCCCAAGGATGCTGTATATGAAATATCAAAACAATCTGAGTGGTGGATCTGAAAAAGAATATTTTTTTAAGAATATTCCTCATATTGCATGAAGTTAAAATTTGGGTTCCCAGGCACATGATTTGAACAAACCTGAATGTGACCATCTTAAGGATGCATATCAAATATCAAAAGATTCTGATGGGTGGATCCGAATAGGTTAAAATTCAGGTTCACATAAGAAGATCAAATATGGACCCAAGGACTTGGGATTTGAACAACCTTGAATCTAGCCCTCATATGTATGCAAGCTGTATCCCAATTATTGGGAAGCGCAGTTGCTCAGTGGTAGACTGTTGGACTTCTGTGCTAGAGATCCCGAGTTCGATCTCCATCCGGGACTACCCGCGTTGCATCCTTGGGCAAGACACTTTATCTCAGTTGCCTACACGGGGCCACGATGATGCTGTGTACTAAGGAGTACTGCACGTCAATGGTGCACATGTCTTCAACAGCTATAACCTTGCTTGAGCTGAGCTTGAACAGAGTTAGAATGTTGAGGAGCTGACAGTTGCTTGTCGATGCTCAGTGGTTCTCTCTGGGTACTCCGGCTTCCTCCACCCATAAAACTGTCATGGTCACGATTAGCCATTGTGCATAAGTATGTGACCTTAAACACCAATAAATAAATAAATCCCAAATATCAAAAGATTCTGACTGATGGTTCAAAGGAAGAAGATTTTTAAAGAATATTCCTCTTATTGCACCAAGTCAAAATTAGAAACCTATGGACTTGATTTAAACAAACTTGAGTCTGATTCACATGAGTAAAGGGTTCTGTATACCAAATATATATAAAACATTCTGACTGGTGCAGCTGAAGAATTTTTTTAAAGACATTTTTTCTTATTGCACAAGGTTAAAATTCAGGCTCCAATAGGATAGAAAGCCCAAATATAAAACCAGGGTATTGATCTGAAGAAATTTGAATCTGGCTCTCATAAGCATGTTGTATACTAAATATCAAAATATTCTGACTGGTGGTCCTGAAGAAGATTTTTAAAGAATATTCCTCATATTGTACTCAGTTAAAACCCAGCCTCAGATAAGAAGCTCATCAATGGACCCAGACTCTTGCTTTTAACAAAATTGAATCTGGCTTGCATACGGATGCTGTATACCAAACATGAAATGATTTTGACTTAAGTTTCTGAAGAAGGTGATCACTAAAACGCCCCTTCAACTTCAGTAAGGTAAAAGAAAGGTTGAAAATTAAAAGTTTATTTAAAGTAACAAGAGTACCGCCTAGCTGGGCAACATACTCCCGTCAAAATTGGAAACAAGTTTCTCTGGGGTAAAGTTTGAAATTTTTGTTGACTCGACTATGTCTGTCCCCCCTCCAATCATTGCGCATTCCCCTGCCCTGTCTGGGGTAAAGGGTAATTCACCTGTTTTCACATTTTCATATTAATCGATCTGAGGTCTTCAAAAATAAAACAAGGCTGCTGTAGAAGATTCTCCTCGCATTTACAATGGTAGCATCCATTCACTGACAGGTTAACTGCATTGATAACGATTGACAATGGGTGGCACCAAGGAAAACAACATTTTGAGGATCATAATAGCTACAAACGGCAAAGATTCTCGTCGTTTAAAAATAAAATGGTGTTATTTGCTCCTGTCACATGCACAACAACAATTGATGATCAGCATGGGTGCAAAGTTTGAACAATAAAGCAAGTAAAATGTTGGAGTAGGCGACACAATAGTGTAATGTTTCAAGTACTAAAAGGGGCATAACTCTGGAAATACAAAACAGAGTTATCTGCTCTTGTCACATGCACAATGGCAATTGGTAAACACCATGTGGCAAGGTTTGAACAATATAGCATGTAAAATGTTGAAGGAGTAGGCGACACAATAGTGCAATATTTTAAGTACTAAAAGGGGGCATAACTCTGGATATACAAAACAAAGTTACCTGCTCTTGTCACATGCACAATGGCAATTACTGATCAACATGTGTGCAAAGTTTGAACAATGTAGCATGTAAAATGTTGAAGGAGTAGGCGAAACAATAGTGTGATGTTTCAAATATTAAAAAGGGGCATAACTCTGGAAATACAAAACAGAGTTACCTGCTCTTGTCACATGCACAATGGCAATTGGTGATCAACATGTGTGCAAAGTTTGAACAATATAGCATGTAAAATGTTGAAGGAGAAGACGACCCAATAAAGTTTAAGTACAAAAAGGGGCATAACTCTGGAAATACAAAATGGAGTTACCTGCTCTTGTCACATGCACAACAGCAATTGGTGATCACCATGTGTGCAAAGTTTGAACAATATCGCATGTAAAATGTTGGAGGAGTAGGCGATACAATACTGTAATGTTTTAAGTACTAAAAGGGGGCATAACTCTGGAAATACAAAATGGGAGTTACTTGCACTTATCACATGCACAACGGCAATTACTGATCAACATGTGTGCAAAGTTTGAACAATGTAGCATGTAAACTTTTGGAGGAGTAGGCAACACAAAAATTGTTTACGGACAGGCAGACAGACAGACAGACAGGCAGACAATGCCATAACATAATACGTCCGGCAAAAAATGACGGGCGTATAAAAACTTGGTTATCTATTCAATAATTTTTTTGAACTCAGTTTGCCACACAAACTTACCATATAATGCCACACAAAATAGAAATTGATTCACAGGCATTTTTTCTTTTCTCAAATCTGTGAGGGTGGGAGGGTTTTATTTTTTATTTTATTTTGTTTCTTGAAAATAGATAGTGAGCATGGACTGAGAGGCTTTCAGCTGTCTTTTAAATTGGATGTGCATGATTATGCACATAAACTAATTTAGTTTTAAAAAAAAAAAATTGTTTTGTAACTTCAGTTTTGCCTTTCAAATTTCAGCTGCAAACGTCAAAAAAAAAAAAAAATTAAAAAGTTTTGAGTCTCCCAATTTTGTAGTAATTCTGGAAAACAACTGCAAGGCAATAAAAACTTCCAATGAAGGGGTTAAATTTCAGAGCAGGATTGATGGTGAATCAAACCATTATTCTGTACCAAGTACTTGTTCTTACTTGTGAAAACACGTTTTTCTCCCTAATAGCCCAAGAACATTAGGTTTCACTAGGGAAAAAAATCGGAGAAAGCTGATTTTTTCAGGGAATGTCGAGTACATGTCACTGAACGATTAGACAAAAGTCCCCTAAAATCCCAGTTGAGCTTTTTTTTCTACAGCCTTTTTTCGAAAACGCGTTTGAAAAAAATCAAAAAAAATCGCACGAACTTTGTAACCTCGAATTGATCCAACTGTATTTTTTGTTTACGCGTAATTCGAGCTACATAATGTCTAATATACATTTACCTAGAGGAAAATGTGCATTCTGTGACAATTTCTGCAAAAAATTATTGAAAATTCACAAAAAAGTATCGGATTTACGCAAAAAATGGCGATTTTCATAACGGATTTGCCCAAAGGGTCGTAGTACAAAACGGGATGTTAGTTGGACAGACGATAAAAAATCCACCACCATTTGAAGACTTTTATCATTGCTTACAAAATAGACATTATGGAAGACCCCCTCTGCTTCTGGTCGAGTTCCCCTTTTGGCATAAAATTCGTCAGCCTGAGAACTCAACTATTTTTGGGCTTGGGACCAAACAGACACGTCTGTGTCTGGCAGCATTAGATCAATAAATAATATTTACAGAATGTACAAAAATCAATAAATAATATTTACAGAAAGTACAAATCAATCAACATGGATTCAGTTACATTGACTATTATCAACGCTATATACAGAAATGACATGACCTATATACATATTATTCATCGAACTCAGAAATTTCCGACAGGACAGTGTTTCTGTGGATGTTACAAGAATCCGAACTGCAATTACACAAACCTGAGCAAGAGAGTCCTGCCTTCTTACACCCACACCTTTTTGTACAAGCACTCTTGCAACCACAACTGATCAGATTCAGTAGGTTATCGGGGGCACATGGCTTTGTGGCTGCAGTCGGTACAAGAAGTCCATTGTCTAGCGACCACCCCCAATCCGTCGGAGGAAGCGAAGTGCCCAGCCATTGTTGGACCTGGAGATAACATCTGTAGACATGTTGTTGTGCAGCATCGCTGCTTGGTGGGAGTGAGGCTAGGTCGATGGGTTTATTCAGTTTAGATTTTGCTACATAACGCTTGTAAGTGACATATCTATATTGGTCGAGAGAGGAAACAGTTTTACTCCCGTATAAGATCAGGAGAAGTTGTTCCCCGGCAGCGGCTACTGCACTTGGTGTACTGTCATCTGCCAAAATTGTGTTGACATACTGTTGTGAGTAGCTAGTAACATCGGAGACAATTGTACTGAATACTTTCTTCTTACCAACTCGAAAGAGTGCAGAAGTAGTGTCACAACCACTTATAGAATGTGCTACAAGGAGGTTGCTTCTATGGTCACCCATTTTGGTTGCTATTTCACTAACTGAAACTAGTAAGTTTGGGGTAATGGAATACATCATGTGAATATTACATCCCGGTTGAACTTGAGAGGTAAGAATGACTAACAAGTCTGTGTCTGTTCCCACAACGACAACATTGTTGTCATCTTGAGCGATGTCAAGTGCAGTTTCGGCTATCAGTACATCAGCATCAGCCTCGGCCTGCTTGGACTGAATATTGATAGCAGATAGCTCCTGCATTAGAAGATCGATCAGTTGGGTTTTGTTCTTGGCATTTGCAAGGAAATCGGATTGGGGTGTGGTGGCTGGTAACTCGGGTGAGATATTGATATCAATGGAATACCTGTCTTTAGATCTACGGGCTTGTTCCATGCCCTTTGTCGACATTGTACAAGCATAACCATCAAAAACAACCACGACGTTCGCCCCAAAATGTCTCACTAGATAATTGGAATATGATGTACATATGTCCTTATATGATGACTGTTTAGGCCATACAACTGCCCTCAATAAAAATCCACCATCTACAACAAACAGAGAATGTTCTGGGATTTTAGTTTGCTCGGAACCGTATGTTTTGAGGATCTTACCGAGCATGCTTTTCTGTGTCTTCCTCATTCCAGCAGAATCAAACAATGCTGGTGGTTTCGGGGCGAGTTCATATTTGAGATACTCTTCCATCTCTGCTTGTGACTGAATAACACATGTGATGTGGTTGAACAGAATTGTGGGGTCAATCACTACCTTACTTCCACGGACTTTGATGCTATTTGCCATCGATGCGAAAGACTTCACAGTGTCAACACGTCGTAGTTTGATGTTGTTGAACGTTTTGCTTACAACATTCGATACGCAACATTCACCAATTTTGCGAACTTGGTCACAGTTCACAGTTTCGTCAGCCACAAGCCCGGTCGCTATAGAGACTAATTGTAGTGGATCTCTATTCTGAAAGGGGGAATGCACTCTGAGCCAGTTCAATAATTTGGTGATATCATTGGCATCAGTCAATTGTGAACTTTGACGGAGATCCCGATGTTGTTCGCCATGACCAGTGTGAACATGAACAAAATTTTCGAGAGCATTACATATCGGAAGGCAAAGAGGTAGTCCATGTACCCATTTCGCAACAGTGCTATCGGTTATTCTCCTGCCATGTGTGAGACCACCAGGGAGCTTGAACATTCTCATTAAACACTGCTCTATGGTCTGATCAGAATATATCCCGTCCCAGAATTTATCTCAGCGCCTTATGGTAAAGTAACCTTTCTCAGTGAACAACTTCAAATCATCCTGTTGCGTTATTTCTGTTAGCTCATTCATCTGCTGCAAATAGAGATGAGAACTTTTTGCGTATGCAAAATGACCACCTGCGTGAAATACTGGAATCATATTGCGAACACAATATGTGTGGAGTTCCCAGTCGCCTGTGCGCTCTGCTCTCAAGAACAACTGGAGAAGACCTATTTGCTCGTAGAATTGTACCCAAAGCTTTCCTGTGCGTCCTACGGACGCATTCTGGAGCAGTTCATGTAATTTTGACAGTAGATGGTTGACACTTTCTTGATTGACAGTGTCAGCTGTTGTACAGTCACCTCTGGCAAGTCCACAGAATATTTCATTGACTTCTGTGCAGTCTATGTTATCTAGTGTTTGGCTTTCTTCAAACACAAGTTTTGTAATGGCAATTTGTTTTAGCAAATGGGCACGAACTGCTCTTGAATATGCATGACCACTGATCAAATGATGGATTGACCCACCAGCATAAACAGTCCCCCAAAGTTCATCCAAGCCGCTACCAGCCATGATCGAACCAATTGCCCCTAAATATGACATAATCATATGGAAGCCGCCGAGTCTAACGAGAACTTTTGTCAACTTATCTGACGAAGACACAATCTCCACTGCTTTGATATAAAGTGGTTGGTCAAACGTCACTGGACAAACGTTCAGTCCCTGTTTCTCACATTCAGTGATTTAATCGAACATGGAAATTGAAACAATGATGCTATAATACGGTATTTGAATGAGAAAAGTCGATGCCGTTTGAATTTGAGTTTAGGGGGTATGGTTAATATTTCACACGTTTCACCAGTTCATTATGGAATAAATGACTATTGTTATATATCATTATAAAGCCACTGCTTTTCTGCATTTTTGATATATAATTTAACTCCCAAAGTAGTCGTAGATTTGATTTAATGGACGTTGTGTACCGTTGTGTGTATGAAAACAATAAATTTTTTTCGTAATTTTGTACATTTTCGTGAATATTTCACCATTGAGTGTGAGGATTGGTACAAAGTTGGCATTTTCTGTTGGGGATATGTTTTCTCAATATAATTCAGCACGATATTTATGATTCTCACCCTACTAAGGCGAATAAGAATGAGAAATATGGAGCTGGGTCGAATTTTTTTTAAAATTTTTTTTTTCATCAAAAAAACGCTATAACTAAAAAAGCTCAACTCGGATTCGCGGGGACTTTTCACACTTTATCCGCAATGTGTGTCCCAGAAACATATAAAAAAAATCAGCTTTCTCCGATTTTTTTCCTTACTTTCTCATTTTTATGTCTAATGTGCCTAGACTATAAGGCTTATAAAAAATTTTCCTCAATTTTATGATGAGAAAGTACATCTTTTTTCTGTTTATTCACAAAACAGTGTTAAAAATAGTAGAAATAAGAAATTTAACTACTTACTTTTTTTGTGGAAGACCAATTTTTTAGCAGTGAAAATTTCCCAGAACAAAGTTGAAAATTTAAGCAACTATATCAAGAGACCTCTGTCAAACAAGATATATTTGGTTAAGTATTTGCCCAAGTGCAAAATAGTGTCACAGAAGAGATTTCCAGGTGGAAAAAAGGTGATGAGGCAGATTGTCTATGACAATGGAGGTGCCTGAGAAACAAGAATTTCTTTTTTAATAGTCTTAGTTGGCAAATATGTTTTGATTTTAGATGCTATATTTACATAAAGAAAAGCATTTACATTTTGAAGATCAATTCCTTTATTAAAAGACACATTCTAAATTAATTCTTTCATATGTATATGTATTTACAGGACAAGAAAGTCATATTAGTAAATTCTTGCCATCTTGGATGCCATCTTACTTTTCTCAAGATTGACCACCTGCAGCATCCAACAACATGAGTTTTCAAACGACTTGCCTTAATCTTGGTAGCATTGAAAATGCCTAATCAGAGGTGCAACAGAGGTGCAACAAGGTCCCTCATTATCTTACAACAAGTATGTATTGGGTCTGTAATTACCCGAATAAAGTGTGTATCAGGGGCCCTTGATACAAAATCTGCATCTTGCATCTGCTTAACCCTTTTGATACTTTTGTACGTCTTATGACGTACGAAATCAAACGGCGCATTGATACTTTGTGGCCATTTGCTTTGTTATTATTTTTCGATTTTTTAAAGTTTTAACCTCAATTCCTATTTTCTCACGAATAGTGCTCAGTGACAAATGTTGAGCCAAATTTTATCGCAGCTTAAAATACTAATATAATCCTGCTGTCAAGACTTCTTAACTGGGTGAGTGCTAGAAGCCACTATAAGGGCTTTCAAAAAAATGATGATACCAGAGTAAAAGCCAACACTTTCCTTGCTTATATTTCATATTCAGTCAAACACAAATATTTGTTTGTATAAATTTGTTTTCTTACAAATTATTGGAGAGTGCCTGTGGGCACTCTCCAATAATTTGTAATAAAACAAGTTTTAAATAACAAATTCAGACCACAAAAAATAGTCTAGCCCTCAACCAGATAATCACTAATGTGAAAAATATCTTGTTATTTGTACTTTCCGATGTTTTCACGTCGCATTTAGAAAAACGTTGAAGAAGCTGAATTCCCAGTGACGTTTGAACGTCAGGATAATTAAAGTCTCAAAGGGTTAAACAATTGAGTGCTTGGTTACAATTTGTTTACATTACTATTTATAGAACATTACAAGCTTTCGAAACGTGTTTGCAAGGGGCCTTGTATGTTTCAAGAGAGATAAAAAAAACACTTTTCAAAAGTATAATAATTATTAAATTATGGAACCACATTGCTTTTATTTATTTATTTATTTATTTATTGGTGTTTAAGGTCACATACCTATACATAATGGCTAATCATGACCGTAACAGTTTTACGGGTGGAGGAAGCCGGAGAACCTGGAGAAAACCACCGAGCAACAATGAGCAACTGTCAGCTCAACATTCTAACCCTGTTCACGCTCCGTTCAAGAAACTGTGTGATAGACAAAATGCATAACTTTCTTGAAAAGTGAATTTTTTGGTTTACAGTTTATTCGAAGACCTTGTCTTTAATTAAAATTACTTGTAAGCATGTAACCTCTCAAAATACTTCACATAAAATTTGTAAATATGTACAATTTAGGTCTATAACAAAACAACTTACCTTAAACTCATACATGGATTTAAAGTTCTGGACCCCTAACTCAATCATATCAAGGATGTGGTAGTTGAAAAGCCTCCCTGAAAAAATGTCAAGATACAATAATAATTGATAAAACCTATATGAAGTGTCGAAATAGATGCCAAATTGCCAATGAATGAAGTAATATTAAGTCATGCTAGGAACTGGAACCTAGTAGAAACGAACTTTTGTGGTGTACATTTTATAGAAATTTTGTTTGTTTTGAATGAAACTGTTTATTTCCATGTATACTGTATGTGCTTATTAAAAAAAAATATTTTGAGTGTGTTTCTTATTACTCACGTAAGAGAAGTGTCCATATTACAGTTGGTCAAAAGTAAGAATTCAAATGTAAGTATCAGTACCCCCGTTGTGACAATAACAAACAAACTTGTGAGGAATGATGTTGGGTACATTTGATTGAAATTTTGTTTTGAATAAAACTGTACTTCATTTCCTTGTATATTGTTTGTGTAACTGTTTAATAAAAAATATTTTGACTGTGACCAAAAGTGCCGGTATCTGTACCCCGTTGTGACGAAAACAAACTTTTGTTGTGCACATTTGATTGAAACTTTGTTTTGAATGAAACTGTTCATTTCCTTTATACTGTATGTGTTTATTTAAAAAAAATATTCTGACTGTGTTTCTTATTACTCAATTGTCCACAAGTAAGTATCCAAATATAAGTATCAGTACACCGGCGTGAAGAAAATAAACATTTTTTGAAAAAACTTCTGATCTGTACAAAGAGTTTATCGATAGTGTTACCAGCAATAAATACTGTGCGCGTATCGGAAGAGAAGAGCATATGCTTGGCTGTTTGGAGTATTATAGAAAAGGAACAAGATTTCAGTTCTACTGATTTATTTATAGCACATCACAATGAAGTACATAAAAAAGAAAATATAAAACACAACAAAAACAAGAGGCCCCACGTGGCCTTAATCTCTCACCTGACAAAGTGGCTCTCATAAGTATTTTAGGTCACTTTCACCATGTCATGCCTCATCAACATTAACTGGTTGAGTGATAGATTTTTTTGAAGGTCAACATTTGTTACCTAAAATTTGTTTTATTTAAAATCATTGGCCTGTGCCAACAGCCACTCTCCAATGATTTTTAATAAAACAAATTTATCTCTGCAGACAAACTGGTTTAGCATGAAGCACAAGCAAGGAATGTGAAGACTATAGCCTGGCAAATACATTTTCTTAAAGCCAATATGACAGTGGCTCCCAGTGCTCAAATAGTTAAGATTACAGAGTCAGAAGAGATAGCCTTGGACATCTCTCTCCAACTGTGGATATCTTCCATGTGCTACATGTATATATTTGCATGCAAGAGAACAAAAATTTTCCAAAATATTGGGTTTTTTTATCATCATTGGAACAAGCTCAAACAGCTTATTCCAATAGGGGTATGGGAAGACAAGGTATATTTTTGAGACAAAAATGTGAATATATAATGGTGTTTTTTCGTGAATGACGCTGGAGAGTTTTGCGTAAAGATATGGTAAATGGTTTGTTCTCGACACAGAATGATGCAAAAGTATTTAAATTTTATTAGGCAAGTTGTTCCTATAATGCATTTAAAAAGTGAAGTAACTCAGTTTTTTTGCTGACAATTTTTTAGGTGTGTGTGTCTGTGTTTGTGTGTGTGGAGGGGAGGGGGGGGGGGGGTTGGGTAAGAGTGTTCCTGCAAACAAAATTCCTGAATAAGTGGAAAATTTTATTTTTTGTGTCAAAGACATGGTGCGTGAATGTTGATTGGAACAAGCTTAGAGAGCTCATTCCAATGTGAAGTCATAAAGCTGTGTTTTACGTATGAAATTCTGGAATAACTAAAAAATTGCTTTTTTGTCTCAAAAAGCATGGTGTGCGACCTCTCATTGGAATGAGCTCAAAAAGCTCATTCCAATGGGGTATTTACAAGCGATAAGTACATGTATGTTTTAGAGACAAAAATTAAAATTTGAATAGCGACTTTTGCGGAGAATGCTGACAAGTTTTGGCAGTTATGCTGGTAAAAAGGTAAGGTATGCAAAGTGGTTGTTTTTTAGAGGTGACATTTAATTAAGGGGAATTAACCCTTGATTACTGAGGTAATTTCTAAATGTACTGAAATTTCATGAAGCATTGTGAATAACAGACAACAGTTGCCTAAAAATTTCATGAATAACTAAAATTTTTATTGTTTTGTCTCGAAAACATGGCATATGACCTTTGTTGGAATGAGCTGAATGTGTGTGTTCCAATGAGAGGTCATAAAATTTGAATGGAGATTTGTGTGAATAATGCATTAGTACTGCTAGATTTGAGTAAAGGGTTAACCCTGGATACCACCCCTTCTATAGTAAATCTCTTCTGCAAATTTTGTCTAAGATTCGATCAACATTACAAATAAATACGTTCATGAATCACGACATTGCAGCTTTGGCAGAAAGTCTAAAAATTACCACCAAAATACAGTAAAATATGGGATTTCTTTACCATTGAAACTTCCACTGACGAGAAGGCCAAATGCTTATCCTGTAGTGCTATGTTATGCCGGGGTGAAAATTAAATATAATTTGATTTTCTTTTCCTCGAGTTTCATTAGTATACTCAACCTGTGACATCTTATCTGTGCTGCTTTCTTTTGAGTAAAGAGTGATATTCTGACATCTGTTCCATAAACTTCCATTCAGAAGCACTTACCTAAAACCGGCGACATCACACCAATGAGGGATTTGATGCAAATTAACTCAATCTTCAAACACCAGGGATTGCATTTTCACCAGGCCCTTGCTGGTAATAAGCTCCACCCCACCCCCCCCCCCCCCCCCAACCCCAACCAAATTCTCAAAAGACAGATCAGTTGGACTGGCTCAAGGCTGGTTTCCAATATATGTAATATGAAAAATCACCTCTGAACAGTACAAATCAGACCTAGTGGCCCCATTTATCGGGCCTATCAATCAGCCTGGTCATGATTCTAAAATGCAAGCTCTGAAACACAGCATCGATAGTAACACGGCAAAATTGTGATGTTTCCCCTCCACAGGGGAATTTTGGCATTTTACAGTCAATGCCAAATTTCAGAATTGATTACCCCCCCCCCCCCCCCCCCCCAATCACATTCTACACATATTACTGTTAATGCAGAATTTCAGAATACAGATGACCCCACTCCTCCCTCCCTCCAGTCATGTTTGCTGGTTTTGGTGAAAGGGGTTTACTATTTAGAAGGGGGGGGGGGGGGGGTGATCTCGCTCTCCAATGGCACCAGAGGTTTCAATAAGAAGAAATGTTTCCAGCCAATTAGGGTGGCTACGTCCAAAACAACCAGGCTCTGTAGATTACTTTTAAAAGGAACTGGCCTTCCAACTTAAAGTTTTAAAAACACTTTTGCTCGAGTGAAATTCATAACAGCGAATTAGTTAAAAAAAATACATTCTCTGAAAAATGCTCGTTGAAAAAACAATGTTCATTCGTTCTTCATCGAAGCACAGGCGTCTGGAAACTTGATCTAAAGAGATATCACCCTTATACCTTAAAATACCCCCTCTTAAATATTTAAAATACATGTGTATAGTATCTACATGTATGTGAGAGGGGGTATTTCGAAGTAGGTGTGATATATCTCTTTAGAACGTGTTTCCAGACACCTGTAATCAAATTTTACCTGGCCAGCAGTCTCGAAAATGTAAAGCCGATGATGATAACGGTATTTAGTCATACTGCGGTATTTTATTTTATTACCGTACTCGGTATTAAAAAATCAAATACCGTGCAGCCTTAGCAATCGGCAGACAATTTAATTAAAATATAATACTCTGAACTCACTGGGTCCCGGTGTCCTACGTAAGCATGCATGAACTGGTGTAGTTTATTCAGCCTTCTCTGGCAACTTCCTCGTGTGGTGTACATGTAGTGATGTACATTGCAAGTCATATCCAGTCAGTCACGCGACTAAGTTGACTGTTGTACACATTGCGATGTTTTTGTGGTTATGTGTCCCAAACTGGAACACATACCACGAAAATGTCACAATGTCAACTTCAACTATTCGGAATTCTCAGAAATGCTGAATGATCATTCTGAAATATTCCAGGAAACAATAAAATTCACCACAATCCAGATACATTTAGTTGATTTCTAAATTAAAGATACTGTAGAATGCACATAACTGTTCGATTCCTGAACAAAAATAAATTGATTAGATTGAAAAACGTGTCCTGTGGAAACCTCCAGAATGAAATGGGTCACTGAACGGCCATGAGTAAATTAATAAATGAAATCGGCAGAGAAGTCTGTGATTAAAACAATAAATAGGATTGGCTAGGGTGATCATGAGTGATGTCACACAAAGACCATGCATATTGCAGTTTACTGCACGCAGTTCAATGATATTGGAAAACACAGTGTCTTATTCCCTTTTTAAGTTTTATGTCTGTGAACAATGTGATTATGTCCCGACTGTCTGTATGCATACGTTCATCTTCAAAGGATGCCGACAGAGGCTGCACACAAATTGGAACTGACAAGTGACTGATTAAATGACATGTTAACCATTCCCAACTGCGACTGGGAATCTTTTATTTGCATGCGCTACTTTCTGAACAGCAGCATGCGCCGAACATAACACGCTACTATCGGCATTCACAATCGAAGGATTGGATATTTTGAGATTCAACTATTTATTAGTTGGTGTTTAATGTCATGTGTGTGTGCACAATGGCTAATTATGACCAGAGACCAGCCTAGAGGCTAAATTTAGGGAGAAGTCACTTCTCCCTCCCAAGGTTTTAAGGAGAAGTGAGATGAAAATAGGAAGAAGTGAGCAAAAAATATTATTTCTCAAAGAGCTATGTCAAGTAAATGGTTAAATTCAGTTTATCAAATTACTTTTGACAACCAAATATTCTCAAGAACCTGTGCTAGGTAAAGGGTTAAATTCAGTTTATCAAATTTACTTTTGCCAACCAAATGTTATTTCTCAGAAAGCCGCTTTAGGTAAAGGGTTAAATTCCGTTTAGCAAATTATTTTTTTTGTCAACCAAATATTATTCTAAAAAAAACTGTGTTAGGTAAAGGGTTAAATTCAATTTAGCAAATTATATTTGTCAACCAAATTTTTCTCAAAAAGCTGTGTAGGTAAAGGGTTACATTCAGTTTGGCAAATTGTTTTTGCTAACCAAATATTATTTCACAAAAAGCTGTTTAGGTAAGGGTTCAATTCAGTTTAAAAGCTATTAGTGGGGGGGGGGGGGGGGGAGTTAAATTCAGTTTAGTGAATTATTTTTGCCAACCAAATATCATTTTAATTCAGTTCAGAGAATCATTTCTTCCAGGCAAATGTTCTGTTATCAAGGAAGATAATTGAATTTGTCAGTTTGCTTTTTACACCATTTATTTCTGTAACTTACTACTTTTTGGTAATTTAGTAGGACCCTTATTGTGTCTGCCACAAATGGAACACACCCAACAATAATTTTTAAAAATCACGTTTCAAACTCACAAGTGCAAACAAAAAAATAAACATTTTTATCATTACCCCAAATTTTTTTTTAAATAAATACCCTGTACAGCGAAGTTTGATGGTGGAAATCACTTTTGAAATGAAACATTAAAAAAGAACTTGAGCAATTTTCGTCTTGTCATCTAACTTCAGTCTAGTGAAAACTTGAATTGTCATTACAAATCGTGCCGTGGTTGGTATTATTTTGGGGTTTTATGGGAAGTAAAATCAATATATTTAGTAATTCTTTAACCTGCCCAATTATTTGCTTTCACTGCACTTATTTTTTTTTCTATTTTTTCCAAACGAAGTTGGCAATGGAATCGCCGGAAATAACTTTCCTCAGCGACTTTTCAAAACTGCAAGGCGACTTCAACTTCGCCCAGAGAAAGAAATTGGGCGAAGACCTGGTGTTAAGGGCGAAGATATCGCCTACTTCGCCTTGTAGGCTGGTCCCTGATTGTGACACGACATGGAGATAAAGTTAAGTGTAGGCAATTAATTCAATTCTGAAACATGGCATTTAATGTACGGCAATACAGCAATGTTGTGAAGTCTACCTCCTCCACTCATCCCCTTGCCCTCCCACACACATACAAGTTTGCCGTATTTCTTTCAATGGCTAATTTGAGAATTGATCACCCCTAAGCTATAAATTGTTGGCAGATACATGTAGTAGGCACTCCACTCCAGCGCACACACACACACAAGCTTATTTTTACCTTTGGGTAGATTTGATTTGGAAACTATATGGCTGCAAATGGCTGACTATTGCTGTCAGTCAGACAACGTATTAGCCCTATACATGTTCGACCTTAACTTGTCATTGCCACTTGGGCTTATATTTGGCACTTGTTAAGTTCTGTTGGATGATGAGAATTAAGTATTTAAAATTAATGAAAATCATTAATAATTGTTTGTATAAATTTCAAAGCGACCTCAGTTGTTAAGTGCGACAGTGTAAATGAGACTTTGCACTGTTAGAAGAAATGGTTTTGTCATTTGGATTATCTCCTCTGGCGAATATAACATCAATCTGACAACCATTTATTGAGGTTCAACGACACATTAACAGCCAGGGTCATTTCATGTCGGTGACAGTTTTACGGGTGGAGGAAGCTGGAGTACCCGGAGAGAACCACCAAGCAAATACAAGCAGCTGTCAGCTCTCCAACACTGTAATGCTGAACTCTGCACCGCGGCACAGGGAGTGTTACATGTAGAGTGGATGAAGACATGAGCACCATCAACGTGCAGTACGCCTTAGAACACAGCGTTATTGTGCCCCCATGTGGGCAATTGGGGTTAAGTGCCTTGCCCAAGGACACAACGCGGGAGCGTGAATTAGTCGCTGAAATGGTCACCCATCCAGCTACTAACCTCGCTCGACGTTGAACCATATGTTTGTACATTCTCATTGGTACTGACATTGATCATTTGGTTGACTCCTGTAGGAGAAAAACACATTGTAACGTAACATGCTTAAATGATGCGTTTGTGTTACAAGGTTGTCAACTGGCTTAATGAAAAGCTGAAAGACTGTTCAAACACAGTTTGCATCAAGTGATGGTAAATGTAAATTTATATATAACGCACGTTTTCAGGTGGTAAAAGTTTATGACAACAACTGCAACATGAAAACAACAAAATGTAATTCAAAAGCCCACTCGATTCGTTGTTGGCAGATACATGTAGTAGGCACTCCACTACATGTATCACTACATGTGACAAACGCACACACACACACACACACACACACACACACACACACACACACACACACACACAAACCGATAGACTTTCCATCATGCTTAATGACCTCTGTGTGTGTGTGTGTGGTGGGGGGGGGGGGGGATTTCAAATGCACACACACCCTCACACACACACTGACAGACTCTCCATTATGCTCAATGATTCTGAGTGTGTGGGGGATAAAAACTATCTAGAGCTACTCTGTCATGAATCTTTCATTTACGACATCATGTTTTTACTTTTCTTACCTTTCTGTAACTGACACACAAAGAACTTCCATAATTTTAACCAGCACAAATAGCTTTCTTGGACTAGAATTTGACATGCTTTCAGTAGACAGTAATACAAAATTGGGCTGGTTTTGTATGAGGAAATTCAGAATATTGCATAACTGGTTGAGTGGTAGAATATTGTTGGGATTAAGTATTTGTTCATTAAAATTAGTTTTGTTACAAATTATTAGAGAGCCAAAAGCCACACTCTCCAATAATGTATAATCTAAAGTCTGTCTGTCTGTCTGTCTGTCTGTCTGTCTGTCTGTCTGTCTGTCTGTCTGTCTGAATGCTATCTGAAAGCAAGCTCGGGGTAAAGACATTCTGAAAACTGCCCGAAGAACTCGATTTTTACTATGCAAGCTTAGACCTTTGCCACATGAAGCTTTTCGACTAAATTCAGCCAGGGATATACAGTGGCGTAGCCAGCTCAAAGTGTGTGTGGGTGGGGGTGAGGGGGGGGGGGGGCGGGGCAGGGCGAAAAATTTCAAAAATTACCTTAACCAATAATTGACCGTTCCCGTGATTTCGGTTTGGCTAACCAATCGTTCGATTTCGCAAACATTCTTGGCTAACCATTTTGCAACTTTTTGTCAACCGTTAAAATCTATGAAAATAGTGTTTCAAATATAATTTTGTTCGGGTGTTAGGCTTCCTGGGAGTGTAGGCGTGGGTCACGAGGGGGGTTCAAATTATATAAAAGTTAAACAGATTTAATTTGTAACCATGAAATTATAAAAATATACTTTCCATTTTTAAGCCGATAGGTACTGCTCGATTTTCAGTGAAATCGAGTGCCCCTGAAGCAGATGACAAAATGGGTGTAGTGACTGTACTCGTTTGAAAGTTAAACACGGACAAGTCAGAATGATAAGAGTAGTTATCTCCCTTATTCTACTCTTTTTTTACAATGCATTTCCAAGAAACTGCATTTCAATTTTCAGTCAGAATGATAAGAGTAGTTATCTCCCTTATTCTACTCTTTTTTTACAATTCATTTCCAAGAAACTGCATTTCAATTTTCATCGAAAGGTAAAATTTCCGTTCCGTCTACAGTACATGTAGAAAAAACTCATTTCCAGATTTTGGTCCAAAATTTCTAAGTCCAGACTGGACTCCAAATTTTCAGCATATATATGAAGCCAGGGACTTGGCTTGAACAAACTTGAATCTCAACTCCCTAAGGATACTGTATACCAAATATCAAAAGATTCTGACTTGTGGATCTGAAGAGGAAGATTTTTAAAGCATATTCCACATATTGCACTAAGTTGAAATTTGGGCTCCCATATTTGACCCAGGGTCTCAATTTGAACAAAATGGAATCTAACCCACATAGAGATACTATATACCAAATATGAAAAGATTCTGACTGGTGAGTGTGAAGAAGAAGATTTTTAAAGAAAATTCAACATATTGCACTAAGTTAAATTTTGGGCTCCCATAGGGAGCCCAAATATGAACCCAAGGACTCGATTTGAACAAACTTCAATCTGGCCCCCCTAGAGATGTTGTATACCAAATATGAAAGAATTCTGCCTGGCGGATCTGGAGAAGAAGATTTTTAAAGAATAATCCTCATATTGCACCAAGTTAAAATTCGGGCTCCCATAGAGAGCCCAAATATCAACTCAGGGACTCGATTTGAACACATTTGAATTTGACCCCCCTAAAGATGTTGCATACCAAATATGGAAGAATTCTGACTGGTGGATATGAAGAAGAAGATTTTTAAACAATAATCCACAAATTGCACTAAGTTAAAATTTGGGCTCAAATAGGGAGCCCAAATATGAACCCAGGGACTCGATTTGAACAATCTTGAATCTGAGCCCCCTAGAGATGTTGTATACCAAATATGAAAGAATTCTAGCTGGTGGATCTGAAGAAGAAGATTTTTAAAGAATAATTCTCATATTGCACCAAGTTAAAATTTGGGCTCCCATAGGGAGCCCAAATATGAATCCAGGGACTCGATTTGAACAAACTTGAATCTGACCCCCCTAGAGATGTTGTATACCAAACATGAAAAGATTCTGACCAGTGGATCCGAAGAAGAAGATTTTTAAAGAATAATCCTCATATTGCACTAAGTTAAAATTCGGGCTCCCATAGGGAGCCCAAATATTAACCTAAGGACTCGATTTGAACAAATCTGAATCTGACCCCCCTAGAAATGTTGTATACCAAATATGAAAGAATTCGGCCCAGTGGATCTGAAGAAGATTTTTTTTAATTTTGGAAACAAATTTAGGGTGCTATCAGAGTTATGCCCCCTGTGGGCGTGGCAACTTTGTTTGAATAAATTTGAATTGACATATGATAGGGAACATGCACAGCAAATTTTGTTGAATTTGGTCCAGTAGTTCGTGAGAAGAAGTCGATAATGTAAAGTTAACGCCGGACGGACGACGACGGACAGAAAGTTCCAGACATTTTAAATTGACTTTGTATTCACATTTCGTATTCACTGATGAAATACAGTAGCCACCCTTGAATCATAAAATTTTACAAACATTAAATTTTTTAAATAAAGTGAAATCCCAATTAGAGATGGGCGGTGTTGGAATTTTGAGTTCGGTATCGGTTTCGGTATTTTTGTGTGGGGATACCGCGGTATCGGTTCGGTATTCGGTATGTGACTTCAGATTCACTGATAGTACCAAAGGGGAATCCATGTCAGAAAAATACAGAATAAGTTGTTCTTGTATCATTCTATCACAGTGCTACACATGCCATTGTTGATGGGCTCAACATTGTCATTCTTTTGTCAACACAGATCATATCTACAGTAATTTGGTGACTTGTTCTAAATACGCCTTAACTTTTCAAGCTCCACTTAAGGCGTCTGTAATCATAGAATCATAGAGTGTGTGTCCTGAAGATGTCATCGTTAGGTGGGCCTGATGACAGTTGTAAAATTATCTGGTCAGTGATTTCTAGCCAAGTCTTGGCTGCCTGTTAAGGCAGCCAAGACTTGGCTAGAAATCACTGCTAAGCAACTGGACATGTACAGGTCGTAGACTATTGATAATTTAGTACAACTGCCCTGGTCCTTAAGGCTTAACAAAACTGAAAAATAAAATCAGTCACTTCTTTCATGAAAATGAACACTTCAACTGCTATCAATCCTCATCAAGGCCTTACAAATAGCGAATGCACAGGGAAAATTGAAAATACCGTTGGCTTCGGTATTCAAAGATTGGGTCGGTTCGGTTTTTCGGTGTCCCCATGATATCGGTATCGGTTCGGTTTTTCGGTATATTGCCCATCTCTAATCCCAATGATTCAAAGAGAGAAGGTGGAACACAAAAAGCATGTTAGAAAATCTTGATACTGATGATAGAGACAAATACGTATTGAATACCCCGCAGTCATTATTTTTTTTATTATTATTAGATATCTATTACTGAACACAACATTTGTGGACAACTCAAAAATCCCATTAATATATTTCAATACAAACAATCGGCATGTGATATGTATAATAATAAACTTTGTCAATTTGCCGTCATGCTCGGAAGATTACTTCTTTCTTAGCAGCTTTCATTTTTGAAAAAAAAAGGAAACAGAAAAATGAAAGCCGCTAAGAAGGAAGTAATCTTCTGAGCATGACGGCAAATTGACAAAGTTATATAAAATATTTGATGAAGTGTAATAATAATAAAAATAATGATGACTGCGGGATATTCAATACGTATTTGTCTCTATCATCAGTATGAAGATTTTCTAACATGCCTTTTCTGTTCCACCCTCTCACTCTGAAAACGTAATTTTTTGCTTCACAGATAATGACACCCCATACACATTGGTGGCTAAGTGCAACCACTAAAATAAGCTGCAATGATTCCCCCTACACTCACCCCGTCACAAAAAAATAAAAAATAACTTAGGACATGTTAATTTAACCCATGGGTGTTATTAGCAGAGAAGGAAAAAGTTAAAAAATTTATAGAAATTTCTATATTTTTTATACTTACCAATGACCCAGACATAGCTGGTGCTAACTCTTAAAATATAGGGCCAAACACAAATTTTGCCCCCCAATCCCCAAAATTTGCATCTAAAACCAAAGAAAACATGTCCTGAAAGGCCCTCCACACTTCGCCTCTACTGCGCATGCACAGTGTCAAGGACGTTCCGAAATTGGCGCCATTAATCATTCTAACAACCAGTGCCTGGTAAGCGCTATGTACTCAGCGGGGAGGCAAGAGTTCCCAACTCTTGGGAGGGCCATCCCCGTCTGGGTCATTGGTAAGTATAAAAAATATAGAAATTACTATAAATTTTTTAACATTTTTATACTGTACCAATGACCCAGACATAGCTGAATAGTAAAAAGGCTGGAGGGCCAAGGACATAGAGCAAAATGGAATACGCTCAATAATATAAAATAGAGTCATCCCCTGTAGGGAAAAAGAAGTAATAGGCCTTACATGTATCTTTCTTATTTATGATAAATTAGAAAGATACAACACCTTCCAAAATTGAGCTTCATACATCCATGTACTCTATTAATATCCAATATAGTCATTATACTAATAATTTTTAAAGTAAGCCAATAAATAAAGTAAGTCTAGAGAATAGAGACTCTTATACTCCTAAAAGTGTCTGAGGATTGCATAATCATGTCTGTTGACATATGCAATAATCAAAAGCTATACTTTAAAAACTAAGACTTGAATGAATTTTATAAACCTAAACTTCTCACTAAACAACCATCCCAATAACAGCTCAGAATTACTAACTCCAGAGGAGGTATCCCCTTGTTTTCATAGTAAAACAGGTGACCCAAGGGAACACCCTTCCCCCCCCCCCCCCCTTTTTCTTGCCCTGGGTCAAATAGCCCAGAGCGAAGAGGGCAGCAGAACGGAGACACTGCCGAAACAGACAGCCTACTTAGCTATAGTAGCAACTGTTAAGTGAATGACATTCTGAGCAGTAGATAATAGACCTAACAATAGAGGCCTCCAGAAATGGACTCGATATTTCTGAGATAAAAATTCATGAATGTGGAAGGCTGAGCGCAATGAGCGGCCTTCAAAAATCTATAATAGCGACACTATTAATGTAAGCCCAAGATGTAGAAGAACTCTTACTTCATGAGCCGAAATCTTAAGCACAACTGCTAAGTCAATGATATACCATAAGCAGTACCGATAGTTAATAGAATCCATTAACAATAGAATGGAGCGTAACGTCCTTCTACTAGGCATCAAAGACAGAAGAAGCTTACGCCCATAGTAATAAACAGATATCTGTTTATAAATACATAAACTCTACCAGGAAAGAGTAAAGGCCTATGCCCGTACGAAGACGGAAGGACCTTAAAAACAATAGGTTCCAGATATTAGGAGCCTAACTCTTATGCACAAATCCAACCTAAATAGTAACGGAAGTAGTGATTCCGAAACTACGAAAGTGAAAATCATCCATCGATAGTGCATGAAACTCACTGACTCTACAGTAAAAGAGAAACCAACAGAATTACTGTCTAAAAGGTCAGAATTTGAAAACTACTGTTTCCAGAGGCTCAAATGATTACTTAGCTAAATAAGAACCGAAGTTAAAATCCATATAGGAATTTAATCTAAAGATTCTAAGTCTATTTATCAAAAAGTTACTAACTGACTTAGATAAAGAGACATAAGACTCAATTGTAAACTATCGTAGAGTGCATAGGTATGAGGTAACATAAACCTATAACCTTAATAATAACAGGCTGCAGTAGATCTTGTGAAACAAGTATACTAAAAAATTGCAATGAGTAGTATGGAGGGATCAACAATATGAACATAATGATCCCTACGCCAACGACGGAAGAGCCTCCACTTTAGCCGCATAGAATAGCGAAGAAGAGGATCTCCTATAGTAAGAAATCGCATCCAAAGCTCGTCCAGTACAATGCTTACAATGCAATACGGACCACACAACGGAATACATGAAGGTTGCGACCTTGCGGGTTGTGATAAAGATGACACGATTTACTCAGTGAAAAAAGATCCTCACATTGAGGAAGATTTCACGTTAAGTCCCACAGTAGACAAGAGAGTAAATTACCCATGATCTCTGTGAAGATAGAGATGCTATCAACAGAAATGTATTGTGGTTGTTTATCTTAGCAATACCTGCTGAAACAACAGCGCCGGAGGATACGCGTATCCAATCATTCCGTCCTATAGATCAATAGAGCGTTAACAACATTAGCTCAGAGATTTGGACAAGCCAACACATACGTCTGCAATTGATTAGCAAGCTGTGTCGTAAATAAATCATCATTGGGTGCTCCCATAGATAGCAAATCTGATTGAATACTTGTTTGTTGAGAGTCCATTCTGACAGCAACAAGCGACCCGTAAGTGAACGGGAGTCCGGTAAAACAATCAGACGACCCGGAATATGACGGACCAAAACAGAACTTGGTGTACTATAACCAACAGACGGATTCTTTCCATTAAATTAAATAACGGAAACAAAAGAGTGCCTCCCTGGTTCCGGAGATACGCCACTACTGTCGAATTAAAGGACAGGATTTGGGCATGCGTTTCTGAATAATGTTCATGCAATGAAATAAAGCAAGCCTAAAAAACATTATTCCGCGGAAGAAAACTGATTGCTAAGAGACTGCGGAACCCAAAGACCCTGGCACTTCGAATCCGTAGGGATCAGTATTATATCCCAATCTGTTTGACTGGCAACCGTCATAACAGCCACACTCGGGTCCGGCAACTGCAGTGGCACTCTCTGAGTCAACCACCGAATGTTTGCCCCAGTCTGAATCTCTTGTAACACTAGATAGACAAGAGAATGTGTAAATCGAGCAATTCATGGATTGCCGAAAAGTTGCCATCGAAGAGAAGCTCCTCCGAGAACGAAGCGACTCTGAGAGAGTTCTTAATCTTACTATCCACGCGTGTGGATGTAGCTAGGGCTGCGTCACGTCTAACCAACTCCAATCAGCCACTGAAGGGCGGAGTTATACGTGAACAAACTACTGCCCTCAAAAGAAATTATATTGAGAATAATATCCCGTAAATCTTTTCTTGAAGACGTAATGATAATGCCTCAGTAAGGTGGATTACGTATGATAAAGCGTCTAAGTTAAGTCTACTATACATCATGTCGTTTCCAACATTGAAGTTGGAAAAGACATAAACGGCAAAAAAGAATATTTCCAGTCTTTAACCACACCGTCTAGACACATATGAACTCTCGGTATGCCCTGTTCTGCCAAAATAAACTATTCGTATAAATGATAAAACGGCAGAAATGAGCAACGCGGACAAGAAACTAAACTATCATGCTTGGTAGCAGGCTTGTATGTATATATAGCGTCAAAAAATAAAACACATGTTGTAATGACATTATTGGACTGCGTCGGTAAGTCAGGGACAATGTCCCTGAACCGATCGAAAAATCCGAGTCCAATGACGCTATAAGTCTCTTATCCAAGATCGCAGCAATGAAGTCCGAAATAACAATCACTGGAAGATAATGTCAGAAGATATGAAAGGCAGCTTCCGATACTACTAAAGGGAAAACTCGAAATCTTTCGAATCCCTTTCGCCATCCTGTCGGACCCTATAAAGCGTTCGGTCGTCCGTACCTGATGCAACCGCGGACCGCACCGATCCAGCGCCGTCGGATAATTCCTGATTCGATCAAGAAACTGTCAAATGCTGGGATGCTGCGAAACAACTGTGCTAACTCGGATAGCACATCCGTCACTGAGGCCCGAGGAGAAGCGGTCCTACAATGCATTGCCGCTGGAAGCTCCGTGATCGTTACCCCGTGCATACTACCAATATGCGAGCGAACGGAGTGTATAGGCCTCGTGTCCCTTGGCTACCGGATGGCGCGACCTATTCGCCGTGGAATCACTGAATGACGAAACTGATCGGATACTCGAGGTCACGTAGCCAATGTGCGGTCGTGTGCCCTGCTGTGAGGATGAGGAAGCATTAAGGACAGTCTCTCGGACTGTCAATATAACGGAGCGTCCCGACCGACAGACATATGCTCCGAATGTAAAATATCTGAACCACAACATGCGGTCCCCTATGTTGTTGGACGAGAGAGGGACCTCTCTCGCTCACAGCCCGGACGGACCTGGACAAGCCAGGAACCGGACTAACAGGCTTCCTCCGATCTGTCCTCAATCTGCCGTCACTGGGTGAGTACTAAAGTAATTAAAGTGCTCGCATCACCCAAATCTCCTTCCTAGACCGCAACGGACGAACCCGGCAGCCGAACCATTCGATGAATGTACGCTACACCGGGTGAGCTAGCGAATGTCACTCCGTAGGCGATAGACATATTCCATGAGCACTTATTGCCGCTAGCTCTTCATTAACTATGACGACAGAGGCACACTTTTGAAAGACATCTTCGTAACTTTGCGAACAAGAAACCAGAAATGCTTGGTTATAGCAAGCATAAAATAATAATATATATAGCGTCGTTCAATAATTCGAAAGTTTGTGTGACATTATTGGACTATGTCGGAACTGAGGGACGATGTCCCTGAACCGAACCAAAAATTTCTAAGTCCACCGACGCTATCAGTTTCTTATCCGGCATCGCAGCATTCTGGTCCGACGAAAGAAGCTGTAGAAAACCAAGTCAGATGACATACACAACAGCATATGTTGTTCCGAAAGGGAAAGCTCGAAATCCTCCAAATCCCTTTCGGTATCCCGTCGGACCAGATGAAATTTTCGGACGTCCGTACCCGCTTCCGCGGAGCGTCCCGACCCAGCATCGTCGGATAAAAAATATGCGACAGATTCAGTTGATGCTGGGATGCTGCGATAAACTGTGCTATTTAGGAAAGCACGTCCGTTCCCGAGGCCTGTGCAGTAGCGGTCTTACGATGCATTGCCGCCGGAAGCTCCGTGTACATTGACTCCCGCACACTTCCTATGCGAACGTCCGGAGTCTGCAGGCCTCGTGTCCCTGGCTACCGGATGGTGTGACCTGGTCGCCGATGAATCTCTGACTGGCGAAGCTGACTGGATATCCGTGGTCACGTAGCCAAGAGCGGTCGTGTGTGCAACTATGAGAATGAGGAAGCCTTATTGACAGTCTACTCCGGACTGACTATATGTCGGAGCGTCCCGAGCGACGGACGTATGCTCCGAATGCGAAACATTTTGTACCACAACATCTGGGGCCAGATGTTGTTGAACGAGAGAGGGGCCTCTCTCGCTTGCCGTCCGGATGGACCGGAACGAGCTATGAACCGGACTAAAAGGCTTCCTCCGTTCTCCCTCCGATCCGCCGTCACTGGGTGTGCATTAGGTTGATTTATAGTGCTCGCATCACCCCAAAATTCCTTCTAGACCGCAACGGACGAACCCGGCTGCCAAACCATTCGGTGAATGGACGCTACACCGGGCGAGCTAGCGGACGTCAAAGGCCATCGAACCTACTAGGGTCCTCTTAGGCAATTGGCGTAATTACATGAGCACTTTTCCGCTAGCCCTTCATTAATTGTGACGACGGAGACACACTGTTGGAAGACATCACAGATACATCACCCTAATCTTGATCGTCTGAAATAGAAATTGATAAAGTAGAGTGACCCTGCGGGGAAAGGACCGAGTGTCCAATTCCCCAATAACATACCGTGACATACGCTTCCCATATTGTCATCGAAATCATACAATACAGAACAGGAGTTAATGCGAGTACACTGACCACATATAGAATGATTATAAAGTCAGAGGAAGACTTCCTCTTATTACAATTGATCAATATCCTTTCAATGTGAAAAGAAAACAAGTCCTGGTACTCGCACTAACCCCTGGCAATCAAAATACATAATAATAATATGATCCATTAATATAGAAAAAATAATTGAAATCAAAATATTTTGAAAAAATATTTTTTCAGAACAGCCCAAGTTTCTGAAAAGTAACGTTGAGCCCCAATGGATCCCAAGCCTAAGTGTGGACAAAAATTTTAAAAATATTTTAAACAATTTATTCAACACTTACGAACAATAATAATGTATCTAGTTATGATTAAAATAATATCAAGATATTATTTTCAAGAAATCCCCCCCTCACACAGAGGGCTGTTGTAAATGTAAACAATAAGTGTAAAAACACTAAAATAAGACTCCAGGCACCCAGGCCCGAAATCAGTTACCAAAAACACACTATCTGATGCAAAACAGAGACTTCCAGGGAAGAAACTGCAGAACATCAGATGGTAGATGCAGAACACAACGCCTAACCACCCGTAGGTGAAGACGTAAACATGGGGAAAAGAACAGAATTCATTCTGTTATTCAGCTAAAACTCCCAAGAAAATTTAGTAATAATAATTACAAAAACTATGCCAAAAGCATGGGAGAATAGCAAGGGGGGACTTAAAGGACAGGGAGAGAGGAAAACACTTAAAAAACAGTGTAACTAAATAATCAGAATGACAACAAAATGGCTGCTGCCTCGAAAATAGGTAACTTAACATAATTTCATTAAAAAAATTTTAAGTTACAGCCCTGATAATATTCTGTCACACATTTTTTTCCTCTCCTCCTTCTCTATCCTCCTTAGAATCACCATTTCACTAATATTTATGTGTCTGGCATCATTTAAACTGAGATTTACAAGCACAAAGATCAGTCAGATGTTAACTGATGAAGGGACAAACTTAGAATGATTAATGGCGCCAATTTCGGAATGTCCTTGACACTGCGCATGCGCAGTAGAGGCGAAGTGTGGAGGGCCTTTCAGGACATGTTTTCTTTGGTTTTAGATGCAAATTTTGGGGATTGGGGGGTAAAATTTGTGTTTGGCCCTATATTTTAAGAGTTAGCACCAGCTATGTCTGGGTCATTGGTACAGTATAAAAATATAGAGAATTATTCTTGAATTTATCGCACAACTTTCAATAAGGTGTTGTGGGACAAGTGCAAGAAAAATACTTCTTTAGGGTTATTAAAATCAATCTTACACCATCTACAAAGAGATACAGGTGAAGTTTTAGCTTGGATGCTGCTTTCCATATCCCAATGTGTCTTGCCAAATCCACCGCTTTCTTCTGACTATTGCATTTTCCTTTAATGGATATATTGGTGATCTCAGTTTGCTCTTCACTTGGTTTATTCAACTTTTTGGGAGGACTTTGGGTATCTGCGACTTGATCTATTTTTCTTTTTGCCGGCCTTCCAACAAGTCTTTTTACCACTGGCTTCTGTGAGCTTAATTTCACATTTGGTCTTGCTTCCTCTGCTGTCTTGTATTTTACTATAAATCTACCCATGAATGCAAATTGAACTGTTTGTCTATTTGATGAATGAATGAAAGGTTTTAGTGCGCCAAAGACGCGCATGGACGACGTGGGATTTACAAATCCCTTGCAACCCGGTTAACCTTATTTTATTTCACTTGGATCACACAGGCCCAGCTTTGCTATTGCCTCAAATGGGGTCTGAGGGGGTATGCACGCGGTTAGAATTTCCGGCAGTTTACGTTGGGGTGATAGATTGTCAATACTCTATCCCTCAATGCCATTAAGACTATTAGATAGTGGGCTCTATTTGGTTCCAGCTTGGTGATGGTAGAGGTTTGAGTCCCACCATGGTGGCGAGCCAGAATATAATGCTGTGCGATGGCAAATTTAAGGGAAGAAGAGAAAAGAAAACCAAACAGCAATGCCAGTTTGGTAGCGGCCTTCTGGGAGATAGGATGCCGTATGTGATTATGAGGTATCTGGTTATCCTTCGGGAATTCCAAATGGCCTCCCCCACCCCCCACGCCCAACAAAAAACAAAACAAAAAAAAACACACCCCCCCCCCCCAAAAAAAAAAAAAACACCCTCTCACAGACACACACCCTCAAGCCCTTAAAAGGGCTGTTAAATCTTTATTCAAATGTTTATTTATATAAAATGTACACTCATCCCCAGCCAGACAAGCTTTTTTCAATCCTTGCCTGGTGTTTGGTGGTTTCTTGTGTATGTTGCAGAAAGGTAGGTTGCACCAATTCCTCCTACGTTTTGTCTACCATTTCCATGCGACTTCTTGATAAGAGTGTTGCAAGAAAATTTGAGAATGTTCAATTAGAAAAGTTATAGGTAGAGAGAAAGATAGGTATCCGCTATTGTATATTGTGACTGTTGTGCGATTGTTGCTATGGATGGGGTAAGGGGTGTGTTTCTTCGGAGACCACTCCCCACACGCAGAGTTGCGAGGCAATCCTCACAGACTCAATCCTAAAGATCTCAATGAGTAGCGAGGCAATCCTCACTGACTCCACGCAGTTTAATTCTAGTAATTTTAATTTACTGTGGCTTATTTTGTTTTTCTGTTAAGGGTTCGGTGTTCGTTCAGCTTCACCATTGATTCACTATCCTGGAGTATGTGGAAGGTTTTGTTATATAGATCTTATTAAACGCATTTCAATCAGGCTTCAGCAGAGTTGCGAGGCAGTCTTCACAGACTCTATCCTAAAATTCTCAATGAGTAGCGAGGCAATCCTCACTGACTCCACGCAATTTAGTTATATTGTATAATTTTCTTTCTTTTTTTTCTTTTTTTCTGGAAACTTATTTTGTTTTTCTGTTAAGGGATCGGTGTTCGTTCAGCTCAACCATTAATTCACTATCTTGGAGTCTGTTGAGGGTTTTGTTTTGTAGGTCTTTTAACCGCATATCAATAGTTTCTATTTTTGCTAGCTCGTGAAGTTCCTTTATTGGTGTCCATTTGGGTTTGCATAGTGCCGCACGCAGGGCATAATTTTGAACCCTCGGTAGATGCTGAATGTTGGTTTTGTTCAGGTCACTTGTTATTATGGCACTGTATTCTAGTACCGGACGTATAAATGTTTTGTAGAGCTTGAGAAGCACATCTTTGTTTGCTCCCCAATTTCTACCTCTGATCATCTTCAGAAAATTGATACGTTTAGTAGCTCTAACCGTAATGGAGTTTACGTGACTGTTTAGACTGAGATTGCTATCTAGGATAAATCCCAAAAATTTGGCCTCTTTGTTTGCTTCTAATTTGTGATCGTATAACTGGAGATCGATACTGGGGACTGGTTTTTTCCTTTGCTTTTTGAAGAACATAACTTTTTGAGTTTTGGCGGCATTGAGTTTGATGCACAACAGGGTGCACCAGCTCTCAAGATCGCGAATGGTATCCTGTAGACAATTTTTAATTATGTTTCGGGACTTGCTGGCCGTCCAAATGCCTTTGTTGTCTGAGAACTGCGATAGTTCAACACAGTTTTTCCCTACTTTTTCTATGTCATTCACATATATTACGAAAAGAAGTGGACTTAGAACCGACCCTTGTGGTGTTCCCGCTTCGAGTATTATTTCCTCTGTCACCTCGTGATTTACCCTCACCTTGATTTTTCGGTCAGTTAGAAATGATGATACGATCCTCAGAATTTTAGTGGGTAATCCCATTTTCGCTAGTTTATATCTCACGCCATTGTGCCATACCGAGTCGAACGCTTTTTTCTACATCCAAGAAAAGCGCTGTTCCGATTTCGTTTTGACTAAATGCTGTTTTCGTATAATCGGCCAGTCTATATACGTGTTTGATTCCCTCTTTCTGATTCCTATACGCTCTTTGCCATTTGTTGAAAAAGTTGATTGATTCGAGATAGCTGCGAAGTCTCATAGTGAGAATCTGCTCAAATATTTTTCCAACACAGCTAAACAAGCTTATTGGGCGGTAGTTAGAAGGGTTGGTAAGGTCTTTGTCGGGTTTAGGTATCATGACTCCTGTGGCCACTTTCCAGCATTTTGGGAAGTACCCACAGGAGAGACAGCAGTTTAGGAGTTTGGTAAGTCTGCAGAAGATGTTGGGGCACTATTTCATCATTTTGTAAGAGACTTCGTCTTCTCCTGGGGATGAAGATGACTTGAATTTTCCGATTATACCCATGACCTCTTCTACGCTTATTGGTTCGGTTAATTCATGGTCATCCCCGTCTTCATGCCTTTGGTCGAAGTTCGGTTCATTGAAAATTGAGTTGTTATCTTGAACAAATTTATTTACTTTTACCTTAAAATCGTTGTCATATCTGTTCCCTTCTTGTGGATGATGCGCTTTCTTTAGAAGTTCGGCAAAAGCACTGGCCTTTGCCTTGTCATCCATGGCCATAGTTCCGCCACTAGTCTTCAGCGCATTATTATTGGCACTTTTGCTCTTTTAGCCAGTAAGATTTTAAATGTATCCCAGAACCTCTTAGGTTCTCTCACCCCATTTAGGTTTTCTGTTGCTTTTTCCCATCTCACGCGATTGTCGTTAGCTATGGCCTTTTTTACTTCTCCATGTAGGCGATTATACGCAGTTTTAAGTTCTGCTCTTTTCATTTGATCATTCTCTGATTGGTAAGCCCGGAAGGCTTTTCTTTTTTTGTTATCCGCATCTTTACTGTTTGATGTAGTATTCAGGTTTTATAATATTTGGGGGCTTAAAAAAACAAAACAACAAACTCACTTTGATGTTAAACTGATTTTTATTACTTGATGAATCCATATCATTGAAAAAGCAAATCATTTGTGGTGCTTGTTTTTCTCAACATGCAAGTGGTAACAGTTTTCTGTCCAACCCGGAGCACGATTGTTTTGTTTAAGTCAGCGGTTCGTTTGATGAGAAAATACCTGCTTCATGACAGTGATGTGTAATCAAGTACACACAGTCCAGTGTTGTTTTAACTCCCAACAACAAATGAAAAGGTAACAAAAACATGATTTATTGTATAGCAGAAGCGTGGTCCGATTTTTTATTTTTGTCAAACCCTGAATGCATATTTGAGTGCCTATGACTAGAAAAGTGTGTCGTAGGCGTGTTCAAGTTTCTTGAAAATGTCAATCAATGTTGTCATGTCCATTCCTGAGATCTCATGTGCACATACATGACCTTTCCCTCCAATTTCCAAGTATTGAGACAATTAAAAAAATAGGCTGATGAAATCGTCAGATGTGTACCCATACGCACAATTAGTAGAAAGCTGTATGACGGAGGGCCACCACGGATGCTGACATAATGTACACCATACAAGATATGGTTACAAAAAGAAATGGATTGGAGGAGTGTCTAATTTGATGGATAAAGGGTTAATATCTCTGGATCAAATTATCAGATTTACATAAAAAACTATACAGCACAGCACATCAGTAACCTGAATAAATATATAAAGTAACATGACAATCGGATTGATATTTTTTGAGTTATCTCATGCCAAAGGGATTGGAGGAATTTTCAATTTGAAGGATAAAGGGGGTTAATATCTCCGGATCGAATTATCAGATTTACACCAAAAACTATACAGCTCAGCACATCAGTAACCTGAACACAATTATAAAGTAACTTGACAATCCAAGCAATATTTTTCAAGTTATCGAATGCGAAAGGGATTGAAGGAATTTTCAATTTGAAGGATAAACTTTTTTTATTTTTATACCTATCACACTGACATACCATTCTATTCTATTCCCTATCTACATATCTGGTATGAAAAAAGCAAAAAATTATAAATTCCTCAAAGCCTAAGATTGGAAAGACTGCTAAAAAGTTAAAAAAAACAAACAAAAAGTACCAAACATGTCTGCCCATGGGCCGATAGTGCATAGTGCACAACCCTGATGTCCCAAGAGTTATGTCCCCTATTATTCCTTTCCTGCCAAATTAATGTGATCAACTCTATATTTTTTAGATTAATACAAATATATATGTGAAAAGCAGGGAAGTTGCTTAATTCTTAATTTGATTTTTATGAGAAAAATATAATTTCTTTACCAGCCACAGCACTGAAATGTGCTGAACGAACGATAGGAGGTGGTGAGCACATAAAAATACGAGGATGAGACATTGTCAGATTTACAATTACCAGCAGGTTTCTAGCCACCTAACATAACTAGAGATGGTCTATCGTCTGGTATACCCCCACCATGGCATGCCGCCTAGTGTGGGCGACTGAAAAGGGGCATTCAATTTTCCCAAGTAAAAAAAAATCCAATATGCCCACCAGTGGGCCAACTTGAATTTGATCTGGGAAAAAATTATGTCACGCACTGCTCCTCACTGTGTTGATCATTTATATTGAGTTTCAAGAAAATGCAGCAAAAACTGTAGAAGTAGTTTACTCCACAGGTATTTTGCAAAATCCAATATGGCCACCAGTCGGCCATCTTGAATCCGATCGAGAAAAAAATTATGTCACGCACTGTTCCTCATCATGTTGATCATTTTGGTGAAGTTTCATGACAATGCGACTAAAACTGTGGAAGTAGTTCGCGCCAGAAGATATTTTGCAAAATCCAATATGGCCACCAGTTGCCCTTTTTGAATCCGATCTGAAAAAAATTATGTCATGCACTTCCCCTCATCATGTTGATCATTTTTGTTAAGTTTCATGAAAATGTGACTAAATCTGTGGAAGTAGTTCGCTCCACAAGTTTACTGTGCAACGGACCGACGACGACCAACCGACCGACGGACAAGTTGACTCCTATATACCCCCCTAAACTTCATTTTGTGGGGGTATAATAATTCTGCAAGGTAGAATGGTTTGACACAACCAATGTTATAAAGGTATTTATTATTTATATACATGTAAACACCAATTAGTGAACAACATATACACACATATATATCTATTGTTCCGTCCTCAATATATGGAGCTTACTCTTTGTGCTGTAAATATGAGATATTCTGTAAAGAAGTGTCCCTTCGCAGGAAACCCTCTATTCTACTCAATTTGTTACCACTCATTGTTCTGAGAAGAATCATGCATTCACTATCTCATTCCTTCCAGCAGCAACAAAAAAAATGTTAAGCAATATGAGTATACCATGTAAATATTCAGACAAGGCCAAGGTTACATTCACCATATAGCACAGTTGTTTGTAATCTAGCCTTTGATGTTATATGCTACACACTTAGGAGTATACGTACACTAGCTGACAGTAAGCCTGCCAAGCCTGTTTTATACCATATTAGCTTCACCTAAAGAAACTAGAGGTAGTGCCAAGGGTGGCAAATCCCCCCCAAAACATCACCCTGCTACAGTATATATTATTTATTTATTTATTGGTGTTTAAGGTCACATATTTTTGCACAATGGCTAATCATGACCGTGACAGTTTTACGGGTGGAGGAAGCCGGAGTATCCAGAGAGAACCACCGAGCAATGGTGAGCAACTGTCAGCTCCCTAACATACTAACTCTACACAAGCAGGGTTAGCACAGGTTGAAGACAAGTGCACCATCGACGTGCAGTACGCCATAGTACTCAATGCAACCATGCCCCCACGCGGGCAATGGAGATGAAGTGTCTTGCCCAAGGACACAACGCAATTGCCGCAGGTGGGATTCGAACCGAGGACCTCTCGGCTTGCAGCCTGCACCTCTACCTACTGAGCCACCGCGCTCCCCCCCTGATACAGTAACCTTGGTAATATATTACATTAAATTAACACAGCCATTGTTGGTATTATTTACTCAAATAATACAGATAAGATTACCTGTATTTGATGACATGTCAAGTTTGGTGAAGATCGGGACCAATAAAATTTCAAGTTCACTGTGACCTTGACCTTTGGCACAATGACCTAAAATTATGTAGGGTTCTTCATCTCATCATGCTCAACCCACATGCCAAGTTGGGTTTCAATTGGAAATGCATAATTTTAGGTTCTTCCTGTGACCTTGACCTTTGGCACGATCCCAAAATGAATAGGGTTCTTCCTCTCATCATGTCAAATACACATGCCAAGTTTGTCTTCAGTCGGCCAAGCAGAACTTAATTACAGAGCACAAATGAACACTGATAAAAATTTACCTTTCACACGATACCAAAATAAATAGGGTTCTTCATCTCATCATGCCTAACCCACATGCCAAGTTTGGTTTCAGTCGGCCAAGTGGAATTATTGTTATAGAGCAGAAACCAAGTCTGTCTACAGATGGACAGTGCCACAGCGATATTCCCCCGAAATTCGGGGGAATGAAAACAGGACAAAACAGTAAAAGGCAGAATAATGAGGTATCTATTACTTACAGGGTGCATTGATCAACTGGACAGCAAGCAAAGATCTAATGAATACAAGTCACTAGACCGTTATTGTAGGTGGGAAAAGGATAGGCTGCCTTCATAAGGTCAGGAATAGAAACCGAATTAGTGTAAGCCCAAGAAGTAGACATGGCCCTTCCATTCAGGTTTTAACTCTTTACCCATCGTAATGGCCAAGACCAGTCAGCACTATACCAGTCAGCACTATTCACAGAAATCATCATTCAATTTTCACAACTGTGTCTCAAAAACATAGCTTATGACACCCCATTGGAACGAGCTTGTTGAGCTCATTTCAATGAGTGATCATAAGTTATGATTTTGACACTCAAAATGAAGAAAAATGATAAATTTAAAGTAATTTGTATATTTTTTATACTTACCAATGGCCCAGACTTAGCTGGTGCAACCTCAATAATATCAAGGGCCAAACATAAATTTTGACAACCCCCCCCCCCCCCCCCCCGCTCCCCCCCCCCCCCCCCCACACACACAATCCCCCAAATTTGCATACAAAACCAAAAGTTTAAAGTCCTATCTGGCCCTCCATACTTTAGTACTGCTCATGCCCAGTACCCAGGAAGAGACCGGAATTGGTGCCAAGCATCATTCTTCCTAGTTGTGCCTACTAATGTTGTAACTCTGCGGGGAGGTATGAGTGCACATTAACGGGAGAGCCATCCCCGTCTGAGCCATTGGTAAGTATAAAAAATATACAAATTACTTTAAATTTATCATATTTTTATACTAGAACCAATGGCCCAGACTTAGCTGAATAGTAAAAAGGCTGGAGGGCCTAGGACTTAAAGGAGTAGCAGACTAAATTTCAGCTCCTAAGCCTGCAGGACTCCCAAATGAGAATAGGAGATTAAAATAAATATGAGGAATTACATATATCCCTCTCTATACAACAATAGAGAAGGATATACCACCAAAATAAGGAGCAATATCCAAGTGAATCCTTATTACTTAGCATAAAGATTATGCTAATCGGGTGTAACAAGCCCCTAATTTTAAGGCTAGTCCAGAATAAGATGCTTAAAATTAGGAAAGGCGTGTCCGAGAGTTGGAGACTAATGTCCACAGACACACGCTGTATACAATGCAACAAGCTTTACATAAAGATCAGTATTATCTATAGACAATAACAGTTTCACCCATTGTTACACACTTACTATAAGGCCAGAGGAGGTAAGGAGAAATCACCCCCCCCCCCCCACCCCCTCTTTTTTGAAGGAATTAACCTTCAAAACAAAGAGGAAAGCGGCCTGGAATCAGTGATAAAGCGGTACTGAATAATATCAGAAAATCAACCTAAAATAGGTATCTCCTCTGAGCAATAAAAGGTGAACTGAAGAATATATAATTGCCTAAAAGGCTCTAGGATACTAAAATCGAAAGCTTCTAAAATGTATTCCGTATCCGGAATATGGACATAGGACGAGAACCGGTGATATTAATATGTACAACCTTAAATTTGTCCAATCGAATCCCAATGGAAAGTTATCTGAGAGAACTTACACGCTTCGAGCCAACCAACAGGCGACCACGTTCCGGTGTACAAGTAAATCCCAAATAATGAACTTCCAAACTGTAACCGTTCAATTCTATGAGAATGAGAGAGTAGGATTCCCCTTTGTGTATCGCTTCCAGTTGAAGACTGGATTCAGAACCTGGAATGGGATATGATTAAAAAAAACGTCAAGGACCATCCCCAAATAAATCATTGTTCCCTAGGTCCGTTAAAGCCAATGACTGTTCAGAGAATGATTATACAACTCTGAATCATGAAGACAAAAATAGAGAACGTATGCATAGACAGCCTGTAGGAAAATCCATTACTGATCCAAATAGCACAAAATTCTCATAAGCTTTTATACTGACATTGAGCAAGAATTTAAGAGAATCTATTCAAGAAATATGTCTGCCTAATGATTAATATATATTAAGCATGCAACCAACCGTATCCTGCATGTACCCTTGCCTTAATACAGCCTGTATCATTGGCGTAACCCAAGCGATACAAAATTAACAAAGAAACTGAAGGAATAAAACAATGTTAATGCGATTTTATAACATGAGGAATAAACTCATAAGCCGTAACAGAAGCAGACGACTCTGAATGAAACTTCTCAAGAGTGGACTAATTGCCATATTTCGAGAATATCGCCCAGATAAGCCAACATGCCTGCCGCACAGGTTACACAAAGGCTAGCAATATCAACCGAATGTATTCATAAAAGAATTCAGAATCCAAAACAGTTACTGTTCAGGAATCATATGCTCGTATACGAACTATGAACGAATAACTGCAGGAAGCAAACTAACTAAAGAGTGGATGTGCCCCTGAAGTCACCGTTAGAATAGAAACCACCCGCCAATCGAAGAGCAATGAAAGACTTGAATATAATTGAAAGTATATGGGGTTTATGGGAAGAGAACTACATCCTGCCCTGTAATCGTCTCTAACATATTGGTGGGTGGGGTGGGGGGTTTGGCATAAAATCAAATATCAAATATCAAATACAATATGTGTCTACCTCGAACAACCAGCTGCAGGTTAATCAGAGTTTGGTGGTGAAGAGTGGTAATGCCCCCATGGAACAGTTTGAACATGAGAAGTCGGACAGCTAGTCTGCGGTCTAACGTGCTTCGAAGCAGAGGAAGAAGCCATAGGTGCAACCAGCCCTGGCTGCAGTGTGGAAGGAGCGTCCCGGGCCACAAGTGTGAGTGGATGCCCCAACTCACTAAAGTTTCTCAATGCAGAAACAATCGACCCCGACTGCTGACAAAATGGCGAGGGTTCTCCAACTCGCGAAGTGACTCCAGATCTCGTTGAGCGTTCCATTGAGAAATTTGTAGGTTTCTACCCCTTAGCGTGCTTTCCCATGGAAGAAGAGGAAGCCGTAACAGCAGCTGGCCCCAGCTGAAGTGTGGAAAGAGCATCCCAAACCGCAAGTGAGGACAGGGGCTCTGACTCAATGAAGTTTCTCACAACGGAAACAGTCGACTCTGACTGTTGACAGGACAGAGAATGCTCTCCAACTTGCGATCTGACCCCAGATCTCGCCGAGTTTCCCGTTGAGAAACTTGTAGGCTAATCCCCTTTTGCGTGCTCATCCATGTAAGAAGAGGAAGCCAAAACTGCAGTGTGGAAGGAGCATCCCGAACTGCAAGCGAGGACGGGTGCGCCGCCTCACTAAAGTTTCTCGCGATGGAAACAGTCGACTCCGACTGCTGACAGGATGGAGAGGGTTCTCCAACACGTGATCTGACCCCATATCTCGCCGAGCATCCTGTAGAGAAACTTTCAGGCTTCTTCCTCTTTTGCCATTGTTGCTGGGTGAGCTTTTGTTTTTGAGGTGCTTTCTCTACCCACGGCTACATTTCTCGACCGCAACGGACCTACCTGGTGTCCCAACTCCCACAAAAGCGAAATAGCTTCACCGGTCGAGCTAGCTGCATGCAGAGGATTAAGAGAACTAACTAGAGACTTAATCCCCTGCTAATAGTGATGAGCACCTTAACAGCTAGCTCTGTTTACTCATCAGAGTGGGGTCCATCTGAGTGCAACGACAGCAGCATGGACAGGTGTCAAAGTACAATCACCATGTTCTTGTTCCTCTGAAAAAGAGCCTGAAAGACTAGTATCAGCCTGCGGTGAAAGTTCTGCATCGGAACTTCACCACCCACCACACATGTCAACACCCGTTTTCAACATTCGCATCCCATAGCACAAGTACTGAAGGAGTGCAGCAACAACAGGCAGACAACAAGCATGTAAATCCGAGACCGACTTCCTGGACTTACGCTAGGTACAACATTATTTATAATAGATTCAACTAGAGGTACTGTGAACAAGCTCACAAAGTGATACCCCCCCCCCCCCCACCCCGTGCCTGAAATGTATAAGTTAGATTATCTCCCCTTGGAAATGTCAGAACGGAATTATATTGCTTCATGCACATCTTCATATGGAGTTCTTCCATCGTGTAAAGTTTCATGAAAATTCTTCAAACGGTTTAGGAGGAGTTGCGCTTATAAGGATGGACAGATGGACGGACGGACGGACGGATGGATGGACAGACAGGGTGATTCCTATATACCCCCCCCCCCAAACTTTGTTTGCGGGGGGGGGGGGGGGGGGGGGGTTATATAATAATAATGAAGCCAAAATCATAAGTCTGCTGCATTCCCAAATAATAATACAGAACAAACATCGCAAGGATATATAACATAGACATTCACATATTTTTTCGAAACAAATTAAAGAAATTTTTTAGAAAAATTTTGAATGAAGCTAAAGTACCCTAAGGGAACCTCGTGAGCCCAAGGGCATCCCGATAGAGCCTAAGTGTGGACAAGCACTACATAATTAAAGCTAAACTACCAGAATAAGATATAACATGTAGTATCCTAATAGAAAAAACAACTGTTTTTAACTAAACACTGAATTAATACATATCCAAAATGTTATTGAACAGACATCAAGAGGAAAAACCGGAAATTAACAAACAACAGGAACAACAGAGGCCCAATAACAACAGTAACCAATCAACAACCACCGGATGCAAAGCTATATCTTCATGAGAAGAAAAAACAATGCGTCTGGTGGAAGGTGCAAGAATACAAAACGTCCTGAACAGAAAACGAACAGGACGTGAACACGGGATAAACGGAATACCCATTCCGTAAAACAAGTTAAACTCCCAAGAATTTTATAAAAAATTCTCAATAAAAAAGCCGAAAGAGCTAGGGAGTATAACAGGAGAGGAAAGGAAGTAACACTAACAAAACAACAGTGGAGTCATAGTAAAAATGACGACGTTCAGAAGCATATCCCGAAAATGGGAAACATGAATAATTTTACATAAAAGTTAAAAAATTAATAGTAATTTATATATTTTTTATACTTACCAATGACCCAGACTCAGCTGGTGCGAACTCTTAAAAATTCAGGGTCAAACACAAATTTGGCCCCCCCCAATCCCCAAAACTTGCATCAAAATCCCAAAAATCTATGTCCTATATGGTCCTCCATACTTTTGTCCACTGTGCATGCGCAGTGCCAAGGAAGTACCAAAACTGGCGGCAAATCTTCATTCTTACAACCAGTGCCTGGTAAGTGTTATGTAATCAGCGGGGAGGTATGAGTTCCCAACTCATAGGAGGGCCATCCCCGTCTGGGTCATTAGTAAGTATAAAAAATATATAAATTAGGCCATACAAAGTTGATTGTCTGTTTCTCAGGCCATTTTTTCCAAAAAAGCACACGTGTGGGTGGTCTTTTTTCTTTCTATTTTCTCCCTGAGAGATTGTTTGTGGTAATTCGACCCCCACCCAAACGCCTGGGGGACCACGCAAAATTTCGCAAATATATTGGTTATTCACCGTAGGGGTGTTGGGTCATAAATGAAGTAGGGTTTGAATGTCTGTTTTTTCAGTGAAACATGAAAATTATGACACAGGACGAAACGCCTCGTGGGTGAAACGTCTTGGGATGAAACGTCTCTGGGACAAATCAAATGTCGAAGTGCCAACTTAAACAGATTTATTTTACCCCCCCAAAAAAATCCTTTTACAACCTGCCTAATAAAATCATGAATTGCAATTTTTCCCCATTATATTCAAAATTATCACAACCTTTGAATGGGCAGTTCATCCATAAATCATATTTTTCGGAAATCTGAAAATGAAATACAAAACGAATGTTTGCGTGTTTTTATTAACCAATTCGACCGCACATACGGACATACCTGCCTTTATGCAATTTATTTTCAACTATGAGTGTTACTTTTATATCAAGCAATGGTTACTATTAGTTATCCAATTATCCTGCATCTCAAATGCATTTATTAAAATTAACTGGGAAACTTGAAACGGTTTCAAATAACAGTACACAAATTCCCAATGACGGCCATTTACAATACAAATGTTACTAAAAATAAATGCCAGGAGACTGTGTTTCCATTCAACATAGCACCTGACTTTGGAGACTTTCTGAGGGTTGGTGCGAATGAAACGTGGTGCGAATCAACCATTCCCCTTTGTGACTGTTTGTTGTCAGACTCAAAGACACCTTCCTTCTTGCTGTCATTATGACTTACCTTTTACAGAATAAAACACTTTCTGTCGTGAATATTGCTAAAACCCACCCACTTTATTAAAGTGTGATGTAGAAAAAGCTTGAAGTGTGTTAATTTAAAATTTGCGAATGCATCGATATCGATTTACCGAAATGAGTACAATATCTCAAATTTTTTTTAAAGATTTTTTGGTGTCATAAAAAGGTTGCATGCACACCAAAAATGACCATGCGCATGGGCCGGAGAAACAGAGATTCTTTATTTTATGGCCTTACTATAAATTTTTTAACATTTTTGTACTCTACCAATGGCCTAGACCTAGCTGAACAGAAAAAAGGCTGGAGGGCCTAGGACATAAAGGAAAATCCAATACGCTCAATTACATGTAAACAGAATTATCCCCTCAAGGAGAAAAGGAGAAACAGGATTTACATGTATCTTTCTTGTTTATACAAAATAAGAAAGACACATTACTAATCCGTAAATGAGCACAATAAAATCAATGATATACTAATTCTTTAAAGGAAAGCCAATAAATAAAGATAGTCCAGAGAATGAGACTCTTTATACTCATTTAAAAGTGTCTGAGGATTGTATATTAACGCTCGTATGACACGTGACATATACAAATGCTTCACACCGAGCTACACTTTAAAAATATTACATAAATGAGATAAACATTAGCTTTACACTTTAAAACCATCCCAGCACCGACTCGGAATTACTGACTCCAGAGGAGGTATTCCCTTGCTTTTCACTATAAAGCAGGTGATATAAGGGAACACCATCCCCCCCACCCCCTTCCCCTTGCCAATCACCCAGAACAAAGAGGGCAGCAGGGCAGAGTCACCGCTGGAACAGAAAGCCTGCATAATTATAGTTGCAACTGTTTAGTGGACGACATTCTGAGCAACAGATAACGGACCTAAACAACGCAGGTCGCCAGAAATAGACTCAATATTTCTAAGGTAAAAATTTGTAAACATAGAAGGCTGAGACCAGTATGCAGCCTTCATCAAATCGGTAATAGCAATACTATTAGCATAAGCCCAAGATGTAGACAGCGCCGTCAATTCATACGCCGAAATCTTAAGCACAGACTGCTGAGTAGAAGATAATTGTTCATAAGCAGTACGAATAGTCAACTGAATCCACCTAGAAATACAATGGACAGTAATGTCCCTTCTATTAGGCAGCAGAGACAGAAACGTTTTCGTCCCTTTCTGATAAACTCAGATCTTTGTTTGTAAATACGCATAGCTCTAACTGGACATAGCAAAGGCCTATGGCCGTCTGAGGACGGAAGAGCCTTAATAACAATAGGGTCAGGGTACTTATTACGAGCCTGATTCTTAGCCAAAAATCCAACATTAGTAGTCAAAGTAATAATATTACCAACACTGCAATAATGAGAATCATCAACAGATAGTGCATGAAGCTCACTAACTCTTCTAGCAGAAGAGAAGGCTAAGAGAAAAGCTGTCTTATAAGTATTTGAAGTCTACCGTGTCAAGGGATTCAAATGGCGCTTCTTTTAGCTTCAGAAGAACCCAAGCTAAATTCCACTTAGGAATTAACCTCAGGGGTCTAGGTCTAGTTATTGAAAAGTTTTTAACTAACTTTGATAAAGAGACAGAAGATCCAATTTGTAAGCTATCATGATGAGCATAAGTATCCGATAGCATAGACCTATAACCCTTAATAGTTATTGGCTGCAGTTTGATCTCGTCAAACAAGTAGACCAAAAAATTAGCAATGTCTGGAATGGAGGGATCAAAAATATCAATAGAATGATCCATACACCGATAGAAAACCTTCCACTTAGCAGCATAATTTAGCGAAGAGGAGGTCCTCCTACAGTTAGAAATTGCATCCACTGCTCGTCCTGTAAAATGCTTGCCGTGCAAGAAGGACCGCACAACGGAAATACGTGAAGGATGAGAGCTTGTGGGTTGTGATGCAGTGTGCGCGATTTCCCCTGCGATAGAAGGTCCTCCCATGGAGGAAGTTTCCGAGGAATGTTCCACAACAGATTTATCCATGGTCTCTGGGGTGACAGAGATGCAACCAACAGAATCTTGCAGTGATATTGCTTGATTTTTAGCAATATCTGTTGAATCAATGGAGCTGGAGGATACGCGTATCCTATCATTCCGTCCCAAGAGATCGAGAGAGCATATACTGCGAACGCTCGAGGATCTTGGCATGGCGACACATACGTCTGCAACTGATTGTTGAGATGCGTCGCAAACAAGTCTGTCATCGGACGATCCCATTGGTAGCAGATCTGATTGAATATTCGTTTGTTGAGAGTCCATTCTGACGGCAACATACGACCTTTCCGAGAAAGGGAGCCCGCTAGAACGTTCAGACAACCCGGAATATGATGCACCGACAGAAGAACCTGATGCTCTAGGACAAACAGAAGGATTCTCTCCATTAAGTTGAACAACAGAATGGAATGAGTGCCTCCCTGGTTCCGAATATACGCTACTACTGTCGAATTGTCGGACAGAATTTGAACATGTGAATTCTGAATAATGTTCATCCAATGACGTAACGCAAGCCAAATTGACATCATCTCTTTGATGTTTATGTGCTTGTTTTACTTAGGTTGACAAGACGATGTTCGTTTTGAGCGAATGAATCTTCACACTCCAATTCTGAGTAAAAAATATCTGGAGTGGATGAGTGCGTAGGCGCCCCATCGGAATAAGATCTGCGGCAGTTACGCACAAACCTATCAGTCGCATGAATTCTCTCGCTGTTACTACATCTGAGTGAAGACAAAAGTAAACGTAACAACTGACTAATTTCGCTCTGGGTAACGACAGACGAACCAGATTGTTGTGCGTCTCGAAGCTCATTCCCAAGTGAATGAACGAGTTGGACGGAACTAGATCCGACTTCTTTTTGCTTACTATGAAACCGAGACGTTGGCGCAGTTGAAGCAGATTCTGAACATCGTTCTGAAGCGTTAATCTGTCGCTGTACCTCTGAAGAATGTCGTCCACATAGGCCGACGTTACTGCAGACGAATGAGCTTGGAAATGAGTCATTACCGAGTTCATTATTCGAGTGAAGGCCCAGGGCGCTAGATTCAGACCGAAGCATATTGCTTGGAACTGATAAACGACTCCTAGGACAGCGAAGCGAAGGTATCCTCTCAACGCCAGATGTACCATGACGTGAAAGTACGCATCCTTGAGAAAGCGTAATCATTCACTCGAATGCTCGCTCTCACTGATCGAATGGTCTCCATATAGAATTTTGGAGCCAAGATCAGCTTATTTATCCAGCTTAGTTCTATAACTGGACAGAACGAGCCATCTGGTTTTGGTACCAGGAACAGGTGACTGTAGAAACTGGGAGATTCCTGGATTTCTACGACCTCTATTGCGTTCTTCTCCAGAAGAGATTGCACCTCTGATAGAAGCAAATCTCTCTTCTGAAGGTTTGATGGAAGCTGAGACCAACGTGGACTTCGTGTTAACGGAGGTTTTTCCCTGAAGGACAGTTTTAGACCTTCCGAAAAAAAAACCCTGAACCCATCGGTCGTCCATAATTGACAACCAATTGGTTAAGAATCTTGACAGCCTTCCGCCCACTGGAGCGCAATAGAGGTTCTGACATCACCTCCTGGACCTGCGATTCTTGCAGGAGGAGAAACTATGTCCTCCCCGACCCGCACCTCGATCAGTATTATGTCCCCTACCTGAGTCGCTACTCTGACGGTCTCTAGAGTAAGAGGTAGAGGTTTTCTTAGAACCTCTATAGGAACTTCCCTTGGACGTACTCAAGCCAGAAGTCCCTGACTTACTCCTCTCTGCTGAGTCCGTTTTTTTCGAAACGGACTTCAAGAGCAGAGAGTCCGAAGCTTTCTTAGTAATCTGATCATAGATTAGTGAAAGCTTACCATCAAAGAGAAGGTCTCCTGAAACCGGAGCGAATCGAAGAGAGTTTTTCACCTTAGAATCCAATCTTGTGGATGAAGCCAGGGCAGCATCATGTCTGACTAACTCCAAATTTGCCACTGAAAGGGTGGAGTTATACATGGAATATGCTACGGCCCTCGAAAGAACTCTCAAGGAAGTTTGAACATCCTGGAATTCTTTTCCATCGAGACGTTGTGATAACACTCTGGTAAGGTGATCTGCGTAAGATAAGGCGTATAAACTGTCTCTGTAAGACAAGATTGTTGTCTCCAACGTACTGGAGAGAATCGATATAGACGCCGGCAATGACAACTCCAAGTCTTCTGCCTGGTCGTCTGAATGCAGAGGAACTCTCGGAACGCCCTGTCCTGCCGTTTTAAATCTATTTCTACTGTTGATGAACGGCAGTGGTAGATCATGAGAAGATAAGAAACTGGATCTGCCAGTCTTAGAAGCTAGCCTGAAAATAGCGTCATTCAGCAATTCAAATGTCCGTGAGACATTTCTGGACTGCGCCGGAAACTCAGGCGCGACGTCCTTATCCCGGCCGAAAAAATCTGTGTCCAGTGACTATCAGTCTCTTATCTGGTATCGCTGCTCTCTGGTCTGGAGGAACAACTTCTGGAAGGTGTTGCTGGATGAAATCTACGGCCACCTTATGTTGTTCCGAAAGGAAAAATTCAAGCTACGCTGATTCCCTTTCACCATCCGACTGGACCAAATGTGAATCTCGGTCGTCCCTTTCTGACACTGCAGGGAAGCGTACCGATCCAGCTTCCTCAGACAGTTCCTGATCTGAGAGTTTCTGAAGGTTGCTGGGATGTTGCGATGAGTTGTGCTATTTGCGATAGTAAGTCCGTCAGGGAGGCCTGTGGAGCCGCGGTCTTGCGTTGTTTAGCCGCTGGAAGCTCCTGGGACGGTAACTGTTGCAAAATTCTTTTATGCGAATGTCCCGACTGGTAAGGCCTCGTGTACTTGGCTACCGGATGGAGTGACCTGGTTGACGTGGAATCCGTGGTTGGCAAAGCAGGCTGGATATCTGTGGTCACGTAGCCAAGGTGCGGCTGTGTGTGCTGACGTGTGGATGAGGAAGCCAGTATACTAGCCACGCCCCGCTGTCTATGCGACGGAGCGTCCTGAGCAGGAGGAATGGACATATGCTCCGACTTACGAACGTTACGTACAACAACATCTGGGCCCAGAAGTTGTTATAAGAGAGAGGGACCTCTCTCGCTCGCGGTCTGGGTAGACCTGAACGAGCTAGCTACCGGACTGTCTGGCTTCCTCCGGTCCATCCTTCGATCCATCGTCGCCATGGGTGCGTGATCCGAGTTTATATTGCTCGCAACACCCCTTCTCCTCTCCTGGACCGCAACGGACGAACCCGGCATCATATCACCCACTTTACGAGTGATAGCTTCACCGGGCGAGCTAGCTGGTGACAAGGTCGTCAATCCTACTAAGGATCTAGGCACTTGTCGTATTTCGTTGATCACATTTGCCGCTAGCTCTTCATTTAATTGTGACGATGGTAGCACACTTCCTGAAGACATCACGGAAACATCACCCTGTTCTTTTTCCTCTGAAAAAGGGACTTGAAAAACTAGAGTGACCCTGAGGCGAGAGGACCGGCATGGACCTCTCACCACTAACAATATACCGTGACACACGTCTCCATCGTTTGTCATCCCAATTGGCATACACTAAGCAAGAATTAGTGCGAGTACATTGACTACAGCAAATACAATGAACATGAGAATTAGAGGAAGACTTCCTCGATTTACAATTTGAACAATATTCTTATGATACAACAGCGTGCATTCTGTTTTTATTGAGTACACACTAAACTACTGATGTAGGAGGAAATGGATAGAAAATCTGTGCCATTCTGTCCATCCTTGTCACTAAAAGGTTGATGTACAGTGTTCCCCACCACTGACAAACTAACTTGAATACCTCTTTATTCAACGTTCATTCTAGCAGAATTATCTTGGCTTTGTGGGAGAGCAAGTCGGATAAGGCATAGGGGCAGACGACCTGGTATGTGCCTAGTAAGCACCTGAACATTTTTCTGTTGTGCTAGTAGCTACAGCTTCCTCTGTAATTTGTAAATTGTAATTAAATATGTACTTCCCAGATTCATGATGTATTGTCCAACAGAATAAGAGCATGGTGATCATACATGTGTGGACCCCAGTGCCTGAAGCTCCGAATGGTCAGCTAACAATTTCTTCTGGTTAATTTGCAGAACTGCTTGATCCACTGACTAAGTTAGAGCTGAAATGGTTACGGGATTTTCTTGATCGATTAATCACGTGGATTAACCTTGGTTAACCGATTAAACACTTGTCCAAATAAATATCTGAATAATTGCCATACAGTTGATGATTTACAGCATGAACCCTTTACCCAACGTAACAAACAAAACCGACTAGGCCTATGTACAAAAATCTCCATTCAAATTTATTATGTTTTCAATTTTTGTCTCAAAAACATAGCTTATTTTTCATTAAATCTTAACTTAGTGCAATATGACGTTAAGCTCATTCCAATGGGTGGTCATAAGCTATGTTTTTGAAATAAAAATTTTAATTTTGAGTAATTCATTAATTTATTTTGCAAGTATCGTCTGCCACCTGCAATGGGTAAAGGGTTAAGAATGACCATTTGAAGCTACTGATACAGTATGATGATCATGCAAGTAAACAAGTATGTCAGCAAGCAACTTGAATGCTTTACTCTGTCTCATATCATTGATGTGAGTCAGTGTGACAATATTTACCTGTTTTGGAGCAAGTTTGTTCCTTTGTTAACCCATATAATACAGCAGTTCAAAAGTAACGGTTAATCGATCAAATACTTTTTGGATCGATCAAGATGTTCATCATTCATTAATCGATTAATCGGTTAACCATTTCAGCTCTAGACTAAGTACCAAGTATCTGTTGGTTCAGAGGATCCAGAGTCGCTCACTAGGTGCAATTGCTCGCATACACTGTAACACTGTGATCTGGGTTTGGGGAGTCCAAAGGAATTCCTTGTGTAAGGTATTCGAAGTGTATCTACTACGACATCTGATAGATGATCAACTCATTCAATGGTATGTAATCTTCGAGGAGATGACATTGTGTTTCCATTGCTGGAGCAGAAAGAGTTGTAGAAGACATTGTATAAAGACTGCCAAGCAGAACAAGGTCCAACACTGAGAGGCGAAGACCGATCAGACAAAGGAATATACTGTGAGTGACCGACTGATGATAAATTCCATGCCCAAATGATCGAATGATTGGGACGGAATTAAGAAGGGCTTCTCTGTTGGCCAGTAGCCCAAGTAACTAGCGGTTGCAACAGTAGAGAACAACAGACTCCAGAAGAGATGAAGTGGCATATAGAGATACACCAAATTTGTAAATTATGTCCAGTGCTAAAACATCATTTGATTAATCAGTCAGGTGAATATCCAAGGAGCTGCATTTAATCCAAAAGGCATGGCTTTGAATTGGTATGCCAAGCCTCAGATCAAGAACATCAGAAAATTCCAAGATGCTTGGAAAGTTAAAAAATTTATAGTAATTTATATATCTTTTATACTTACCAATGACCCAGACTTAGCTGGTGCTAACTCTAACAAAACCAGGGCCAAACACAAATTTTGCCCCCCAATCCCCAAAATTTGCATCCAAAACAAAAAGAAATCATGTCCTAAAGGACCTCCATACTACGCCTCTACTGCGCATACGCAGTCACGCAGATGTCCCAAAATTGGCGCCAATTATCATTCTTACTGGCAGTGACTGGTCAGCGCTATGTACTCAATGGGGAGGCAAGAGTTCCCAACTCCAGGGAGGGCCATCCCCGTCTGGGTCATTGGTAAGTATAAAAAATATATAAATTACTATAAATTTTTTAACATTTTTATACTGTACCAATGACCCAGACTTAGCTGAATAGTAAACAGGCTGGAGGGCCTAGGACATAGAGGAAAATCCAATAAGCTCAACTATATAGTAAAGAGGTAACACCTTAAGGAGAAAAGGAGTATTAGGCTTTACATGTATCTTTCTTATTTAATATTAAATTAGAAAGATACACTACTCTTAATAATTGAGCACAATAACATTCATGTTCTCTATTAACATCCAGTATAACCCTTATACTAATTATTTTTAAAGCAAGCCAATAAATAAAGTAGTCCAGAGAACTGAGACTCTTTATAGTCATTTAAAAGTGTCCGAGTATTGTATATTAAAGCCTGTTTGACACTTGACATATACAAATGCTTCACACCGAGCTACACTTTAAAAATAAGACATGAATGAATTTTAACATTAATATTACACTTTAAAACCATCCCGGAAGCGACTCAGAAATACTGACTTGGAGGAGGCATTCCCTTGCTTTTCACTATAAAGCAGGTGACCTAAGGGAACACCCGCCCCCCCCCCCCCCCCCTTCCCCTTGCCCTGGGTAAAATAGCCCAGAGCGAAGAGGGCAGCCGGACGGAGTCACTGCCGGAACAGAAAGCCTGCATAACTATAGTTGCAACTGTTTAGTGGACGACATTCTGAGCAACAGATAACGGACCTAAACAATGCAGGTCTCCAGAAATGGACTCAATATTTCTGAGATAAAAATTCGTAAATGTGGATGGCTGAGACCAATAAGCAGCCTTCATTAAATCTGTAATAGCAACACTATTAGCATAAGCCCAGGAAGTAGAAAGAGCTCTTACTTCATGAGCAGAAATCTTAAGCACAGACTGCTGAGAAGAAGATAAATCTTCATAAGCAGTACGGATAGTTAACTGAATCCATCTAGCAATAGAATGGACTGAAATGTCCTTTCTATTAGGCATCAAAGACAGAAAGAAACGTTTCCGTCCCTTTCTGATAAACTGAGATCTCTGTTTATAGATACGTAATGCTCTAACAGGACAGAGTAAAGGCCTACGCCCGTCTGAAGACGGAAGAGCCTTAATAACAATAGGTTCCGGATATTTATTAGGAGCCTGATTCTTAGCTAAAAAACCCACATTAGTAGTGAAGGTGATAGTGTTCCCAACACTACGATAATGAGAATCATCCACCGATAGTGCATGAAGCTCACTGACTCTTCTAGCAGAAGTGAAAGCTAAGAGAAAAGCTGTCTTATAAGATAAGAATTTGAAATCTACTGTCCCAAGAGGTTCAAATGGCTTTTCCTTCAATTTAAGAAGAACCCAAGCTAAATTCCACTTAGGAATTAATCTAAGAGTTCTGGGTCTATTTATCGAAAAGTTTCTAACCAACTTCGATAAAGAGACATTAGATCCAATTTGTAAACTATCATGATGTGCATAGGTATCAGATAACATAGATCTATAACCCTTTATAGTAACAGGCTGCAGTTTGATTTCGTCAAACAAGTATACTAGAAAGTTTGCAATGTCTGGTATAGAGGGATCGAATATATCTACAGAATGATCCCTACACCAACGACGAAAAACCTTCCACTTAGCCGCATAGTTTAGCGAAGAGGAGGTCCTCCTACAGTTAGAAATCGCGTCCACTGCTCGTCCTGTAAAGTGCTTGCCATGCAAGAAGGACCGCACAACGGAAAAACGTGAAGGTTGAGACCTTGCGGGTTGTGATGGAGTTGGCGCGATTTCCCCTGCGAAAGAAGATCCTCCCGTGGAGGAAGCTTCCGCGGTAGGTCCCACAACAGACACCTGAGTAGATTTATCCACGGTCTCTGTGGCGACAGAGATGCTACCAACAGAATCTTGCATTGAGATTGTTTTATCTTTAGCAATACTTGTTGAATTAACGGCGCTGGAGGATACGCATATTCTATCATTCCGTCCCAAGGGATCGACAGAGCGTCTACTGCAAATGCTCTTGGATCCGGACACGGAGACACATACGTCTGCAACTGATTGTTGAGATGTGTCGCAAATAAGTCTATCATTGGCCGTTCCCATTGGTAGCAAATCTGATTGAATACTTGTTTGTTGAGAGTCCACTCCAACGGCAACAAGCGACCCTTTCGTGAAAGGGAGTCTGCCAGCACATTCAGACGACCCAGTATGTGACGGACCGAAAGAAGAACGTGATGTTCTAGCGCAAACAGAAGGATTCTTTCCGTTAGATTGAACAACGGAACTGAATGAGTGCCTCCCTGATTCCGTATATACGCCACTACTGTCGTATTGTCGGATAGGATTTGGACATGAGCATCGTGAATAATGTCCATCCAGTGACGTAACGCAAGCCAAATTGACATCATTTCCTTGATGTTTATGTGCTTGCACAGGAATTGCAGATCCCAAAGACCCTGGCATCTCGAATCCGTTGGGATTAATGATGCACCCCAACCTGTTTGACTGGCATCCGTCATAATGGTAAAACTCGGATCTGGCAACTGCAGCGGAACTCCTTGAGTTAACCACTGAATGTTTGCCCAAGTCTGAATCTCTTGTTTCACTTGATCTGACAAGAGAACGTCTACATCGAGCGAATGAATTTTCACACTCCAATTCTGAGTCAGGAAAATTTGAAGAGGACGTGTGCGTAACTGCCCCATCGGAATGAGATCCGCGGCGGCTCCGCACAGACCTATCAGTCTCATAAATTCTCTCGCCGTGACTTTGTCTGCGTGCAGACAATAGCGAGCGTAACAACTGACTAATTTCGCTCTGGTTAACGGCAGATGAACGAGATTGTTGTGCATCTCGAAGCTCATTCCCAGATGAGTGAATGACTTGGACGGCACCAGATCCGACTTCTCCTCGTTTACTATAAAACCGAGACGTCGGAGCAATAGAAGAAGATTCTGAACATCGTTCTGAAGTGTTAACTCGTTGCCGTACCTCTGAAGAATGTCATCCAGGTAGGCCGACGTTACCGCAGACGAATGAGCTCGGAAGTAGATCATTACCGAGTTCATTACCCGAGTGAAAGCCCAGGGTGCTAGATTCAATCCGAAGCACATCGCCCGGAATTGATACACCACTCCTAGGACTGCGAAGCGTAGATACTTTCGGAATGTCGGATGTACCATGACGTGAAAGTACGCATCTTTGAGATCTATGCTCGTTGCATAATCGTTCACCCGAATACTCGCTCTGACCGATCGAATCGTCTCCATATAAAACTTCGGAGCGACGATCAGCTTGTTTATCCAGCTCAAATCTATGACTGGACGGAACGAGCCATCTGGTTTCGGAACCAGAAACAGATGGCTGTAGAATCCCGGAGATTCCTGGTTTTCTACGACCTCTACTGCGTTCTTCATTAAAAGAGACTGCACCTCTGATAACAGAGCGTCTCTTTTCTGCGGATTTGACGGAAGATGAGTCCACTTTGGACTTCGAGTTAATGGAGGCTTTCATTTGAAGGATATCTTTAGACCTTCCGAAGTCACTCCTCTCACCCAAGGGTCGTCCGTAATTGACGCCCATTCTTGAGAAAAGCTCGACAACCTTCCGCCAACCGGAACGCGATAGAGGTTTAAGCCATCACCTCCTGGACCTGCGAGGCCTGCGGTAGGAGAAACCACGTCTTCCACGACCCGCACCTCGCCCCGTCGACCTCGGGGCGTCCGACCGATTGTCCCGGCCTGAAGGACGTCCCGAACGAGAGTCGCTATCCTGACGGTCTCTCGAATAAGACCAAGAGGACGCACCGGAACCTCTATAGGAACCTCTCTTGGGCGCATTAGACCCAGAAGTGCCTGTCTTATTCGTGTCTGCTGTATCCGACTTCTTAGGAGCAGATTTGAACAACAGAGAATCCTTAGCTTTCTTTGTAATTTTATCATAAATAGCGGAAAGCTTGCCGTCAAAGAGAAGTTCTCCTGAGACCGAAGCGACTCTAAGAGAGTTCTTCACCTTAGAATCCACTAGTGTGGATGTAGCTAGGGCTGCGTCACGTCTAACCAACTCCAGATTTGCCACTGAAAGGGCAGAGTTACACGTGGAATAAGCTACTGCCCTTGAAAGAAGCCTTAAAGAGGATTGTATATCCTGAAACTCTTTCCCCTGAAGGCGCAGTGATAACGCCTTAGTAAGGTGATCTGCGTAAGATAAGGCATCTAAATTGGCTCTGTTAGACGCAATAGCTGTTTCCAACACCGCGGTTGGAATAGAAGCTGACGACGGTAATGATAGCTCTAAGTCTTCCGCCTCGTCGTCCATACGCAGAGGAACTCTCGGTATACCCTGTCCTGCCGTATCGAATTTATTCCTTGCATTAATGAAAGGCAGGTTGAGAGTATTAGCGGACAAGAAACCTGCTTTCCCCGTCCTGGAAGCAAGTTTAAATATAGCGTCGTTCAATAATTCAAATGTTCTTGCAACATTATTGGACTGCGACGGAAATTCGGGAGCGATGTCCCTGAACCGCTCAAAAAATTCAGAGTCCAATGACGCTATAATCCTCTTGTCCGGAACCGCAGCAGTCTGGCCCGACGGAACAACTTGAGGGAGAAAGTGCCGGATGAAGTCCACGGCAGCTTTATGTTGTTCCGAAAGGGATAGCTCCAAGTCATCCGTATCCCTTTCACCATCCGGTCGGACCTCATGATGTTCCCGGTCGTCCGCCCCCGATGCTTCGGCGGAGCGTACCGACCCAGCGCCGTCGGATAATTCTCGATCCGACACCGTTTCTGTCGGCTGCTGGGATGCTGCGATAAGCTGTGCTATCTGCACAAGAATGTCCGGCGTCGAGACCTGCGGAGGCGCAGTCTTTTGCTGCTTCGCCGAGGGCAGCTCCGCATCAGATGGCTCCCGCATACTTTTCCTATGCGAACGTCCGGAGTCCATCGGTCTCGAATCCCTGGCTGCCGGATGGTGTGACCTGGTCGCCGAAGAATCCTTGATCGGCGAAGCTGGTAATATATCGGCGGTCACGCAGCCGAGGTGCGGTCGTGTGCGCCGACGAGAAGAGGAAGCCTTAACAGTCTCTGCGGACTGCTTATACAACGGAGCGTCCCGAGCGACGGACGTATGCTCCGCTAAAGACACATTTTGTACCACAACATCTGGTCCCAGATGTTGTTGTACGAGAGAGGGGCCTCTCTCGCTCGCAGCCCGGCTGGACCTGGACGAGCTAGGAACCGGACTCAAAGGCTTCCTCCGTTCTCGCTTACTATCCGCCGTCACTGGGTGTGCATCTATTATGTTTATAGTGCTCGCATCACCCAAAATTTTCTCTTGGACCGCATCGGACGAACCCGGCTGCCGAACCATTCGGTGAATGGACGCTACACCGGGCGAGCTAGCGGACGACATATGTCTAATCTCCATGAGCACTTTTGCCGCTAGCTCTGAATTCATTTGTGACGACGGACGCACACTTGAAGAAGATAACATGGAAACATCACCCTGTTCTGGTTCCTCTGAAATAGAAACTGAGAGAGTAGAGTGACCTTGCGGAGAAAGAGCCGGCATCGCTCTTTCTCCAGAAACAACATATCGTGACACACGTTTCCAATGTTTCTCATCCCAATGTTCACATATAGGACAGGGATTCATGCGAGAACACTGACTACAATTAATACAATGATCATGAAAGTCAGAGGAAGATTTCTTCCTATTACAATTTGAACAACGTCCCTTCATTGTGAAAGAACAACAATAAGTCCTAGTTACTCGCAAAAACCCCTGACACAAAGATACATAATAACATGATCCATTAATAAATGAAAAAACAATTGCAAAACAAAATAATTTTGAAAAAATATTTTTTCAGCGAAGCCCAAGTTGCTGAAAAGTAACGTTGAGCCCCGATGGATCCGATGGCAAAGTGTGGTCAAAAATTTTAAATTTATATTAAATAATTAATGAGACACTTACGGATAATATAAATGTATCTTATAGTGAGATAAACTACAGCAAAGGCAAACAGCCCCCCTCAAAAAAGGCTGTTGCCAATGAAAACAAACAGTGTAAAAACACCAGAAAACATGACTCCAGGCACTGAAAAAACTGGCCCGGAATCAGTCATCAATTACACTCTATCTGATGCAAAACAGAGACTCCCAGGGGAGAATCTGCAGAACATCAGATGGAAGATGCAGAACACAAGCGTTATACACCCATGGGTGAAAACGTAACTATGGGGAAAATAACAGAAAACATTCTGTAACCAAGCAACTCTCCCAGGAAATTTTAGAAATGAAATTTCTCAAAAATATGCCAAAAGCATGGGAGAATTGCAAGGGGGGACTTTAGAAGGCTAGGGGAGAGGAAACACTGAATAAGCAGTGCAACAATTAGCAAGAATGACAACAAGAGGCCCATGCCTCGAAAATAGGCAACTTAACATAATTTCATCAAAAAATTTTAAGTACAGCCCTGATTATTTTTTGTCACTTCTTTTTCCTCTCATCCTTCTATCCTCCTTAGAATCACATTTTCTCCAAAAAGTTAAAAAATTTATAGTAATTTATATATTTTTTATACTTACCAATGACCCAGACTTAGCTGGTGCTAACTCCAACAAAACCAGGGCCAAACACAAATTTTGCCCCCCAATCCCCAAAATTTGCATCCAAAACAAAAAGAAATCATGTCCTAAAGGACCTCCATAGTACGCCTCTACTGCGCATGCGCAGTGACGTAGTCGTCCCGAAATTGGCGCCAATTATCATTCTTACTGGCAGTGCCTGGTCAGCGCTATGTACTCAGCGGGGAGGCAAGAGTTCCCAACTCCAGGGAGGGCCATCCCCGTCTGGGTCATTGGTAAGTATAAAAAATATATAAATTACTATAAATTTTTTAACATTTTTATACTGTACCAATGACCCAGACTTAGCTGAATAGTAAACAGGCTGGAGGGCCTAGGACATAGAGGAAAATCCAATAAGCTCAACTATATAGTAAAGAGGTAACCCCTTAAGGAGAAAAGGAGTATTAGGCTTTACATGTATCTTTCTTATTTAATATTAAATTAGAAAGATACACTACCCTTAATAATTGAGCACAATAACATTCATGTTCTCTATTAACATCCAGTATAACCCTTATACTAATTATTTTTAAAACAAGCCAATAAATAAAGTAGTCCAGAGAATTGAGACTCTTTATAATCATTTAAAAGTGTCCGAGTATTGTATATTAAAGCCCGTTTGACACTTGACATATACAAATGCTTCACACCGAGCTACACTTTAAAAATAAGACATGAATGAATTTAAACATTAATATTACACTTTAAAACCATCCCGGAAGCGACTCAGAAATACTGACTTGGAGGAGGCATTCCCTTGCTTTTCACTATAAAGCAGGTGACCTAAGGGAACACCCGCCCCCCCCACCTTCCCCTTGCCCTGGGTCAAATAGCCCAGAGCGAAGAGGGCAGCCGGACGGAGTCACTGCCGGAACAGAAAGCCTGCATAACTATAGTTGCAACTGTTTAGTGGACGACATTCTGAGCAACAGATAACGGACCTAAACAATGCAGGTCTCCAGAAATGGACTCAATATTTCTGAGATAAAAATTCGTAAATGTGGATGGCTGAGACCAATAAGCAGCCTTCATTAAATCTGTAATAGCAACACTATTAGCATAAGCCCAGGAAGTAGAAAGAGCTCTTACTTCATGAGCAGAAATCTTAAGCACAGACTGCTGAGAAGCAGATAAAACTTCATAAGCAGTACGGATAGTTAACTGAATCCATCTAGCAATAGAATGGACTGAAATGTCCTTTCTATTAGGCATCAAAGACAGAAAGAAACGTTTCCGTCCCTTTCTGATGAACTGAGATCTCTGTTTATAGATACGTAGTGCTCTAACAGGACAGAGTAAAGGCCTACGCCCGTCTGAAGACGGAAGAGCCTTAATAACAATAGGTTCCGGATATTTATTAGGAGCCTGATTCTTAGCTAAAAAACCCACATTAGTAGTGAAGGTGATAGTGTTCCCAACACTACGATAATGAGAATCATCCACCGATAGTGCATGAAGCTCACTGACTCTTCTGGCAGAAGAGAAAGCTAAGAGAAAAGCTGTCTTATAAGATAAGAATTTGAAATCTACTGTCCCAAGAGGTTCAAATGGCTTTTCCTTCAATTTAAGGAGAACCCAAGCTAAATTCCACTTAGGAATTAATCTAAGAGTTCTGGGTCTATTTATCGAAAAGTTTCTAACCAATTTCGATAAAGAGACATTAGATCCAATTTGTAAACTATCATGATGTGCATAGGTATCAGATAACATAGATCTATAACCCTTTATAGTAACAGGCTGCAGTTTGATTTCGTCAAACAAGTATACTAGAAAGTTTGCAATGTCTGGAATAGAGGGATCAAATATATCTACAGAATGATCCCTACACCAACGACGAAAAACCTTCCACTTAGCCGCATAGTTTAGCGAAGAGGAGGTCCTCCTACAGTTAGAAATCGCGTCCACTGCTCGTCCTGTAAAGTGCTTGCCATGCAAGAAGGACCACACAACGGAAAAACGTGAAGGTTGAGACCTTGCGGGTTGTGATGGAGTTGGCGCGATTTCCCCTGCGAAAGAAGATCCTCTCGTGGAGGAAGCTTCCGCAGTAGGTCCCACAACAGACACCTGAGTAGATTTATCCACGGTCTCTGTGGCGACAGAGATGCTACCAACAGAATCTTGCATTGAGATTGTTTTATCTTTAGCAATACTTGTTGAATTAACGGCGCTGGAGGATACGCATATCCTATCATTCCGTCCCAAGGGATCGACAGAGCGTCTACTGCAAATGCTCTTGGATCCGGACACGGGGACACATACGTCTGCAACTGATTGTTGAGATGTGTCGCAAATAAGTCTATCATTGGCCGTTCCCATTGGTAGCAAATCTGATTGAATACTTGTTTGTTGAGAGTCCACTCCGACGGCAACAAGCGACCCTTTCGTGAAAGGGAGTCTGCTAGCACATTCAGACGACCCGGTATGTGACGGACCGAAAGAAGAACGTGATGTTCTAACGCAAACAGAAGGATTCTTTCCGTTAGATTGAACAACGGAACTGAATGAGTGCCTCCCTGATTCCGTATATACGCCACTACTGTCGTATTGTCGGATAGGATTTGGACATGAGCATCGTGAATAATGTCCATCCAGTGACGTAACGCAAGCCAAATTGACATCATTTCCTTGATGTTTATGTGCTTGCACAGGAATTGCGGATCCCAAAGACCCTGGCATCTCGAATCCGTTGGGATTAATGATGCACCCCAACCTGTTTGACTGGCATCCGTCATAATGGTAAAACTCGGATCCGGCAACTGCAGCGGAACTCCTTGAGTTAACCACTGAATGTCTGCCCAAGTCTGAATCTCTTGTTTCACTTGATCTGACAAGAGAACGTCTACATCGAGCGAATTAATTTTCACACTCCAATTCTGAGTCAGGAAAATTTGAAGAGGACGTGTGCGTAGCCGCCCCATCGGAATGAGATCCGCGGCGGCTCCGCACAGACCTATCAGTCTCATAAATTCTCTCGCCGTGACTTTGTCTGCGTGCAGACAATAGCGAGCGTAACAACTGACTAATTTCGCTCTGGTTAACGGCAGACGAACGAGATTGTTGTGCGTCTCGAAGCTCATTCCCAGATGAGTGAATGACTTGGACGGCACCAGATCCGACTTCTCCTCGTTTACTATGAAACCGAGACGTCGGAGCAATAGAAGAAGATTCTGAACATCGTTCTGAAGCGTTAACTCGTTGCCGTACCTCTGAAGAATGTCGTCCAGGTAGGCCGACGTTACCGCAGACGAATGAGCTCGGAAGTAGATCATTACCGAGTTCATTACCCGAGTGAAAGCCCAGGGTGCTAGATTCAATCCGAAGCACATGGCCCGGAACTGATACACCACTCCTAGGACTGCGAAGCGTAGATACTTTCGGAATGTCGGATGTACCATGACGTGAAAGTACGCATCTTTGAGTTCTATGCTCGTTGCATAATCGTTCACCCGAATACTCGCTCTGACCGATCGAATCGTCTCCATATAAAACTTCGGAGCGACGATCAGCTTGTTTATCCAGCTCAAATCTATGACTGGACGGAACGAGCCGTCTGGTTTCGGAACCAGAAACAGATGGCTGTAGAATCCCAGAGATTCCTGGTTTTCTACGACCTCTACCGCGTTCTTCATTAAAAGAGACTGCACCTCTGATAACAGAGCGTCTCTTTTCTGTGGATATGACGGAACAAGAGTCCACTTTGGACTTCGAGTTAATGGAGGCTTTCGTTTGAAGGATATCTTTAGACCTTCCGAAGTCACTCCTCTCACCCACGGGTCGTCCGTAATCGACGCCCACTCTTGTGAAAAACTCGACAACCTTCCGCCAACCGGAACGCGATAGAGGTTTAAGCCATCACCTCCTGGACCTGCGAGGCCTGCGGTAGGAGAAACCACGTCTTCCACAACCCGCACCTCGCCTCGTCGACCGATTGTCCCGGCCTGAAGGACGTCCCGAACGAGAGTCGCTATCCTGACGGTCTCTCGAATAAGACCAAGAGGACGCACCGGAACCTCTATAGGAACCTCTCTTGGGCACATTAGACCCAGAAGTGCCTGTCTTATTCGTGTCTGCTGTATCTGACCTTTTAGGAGCGGATCTGAACAACAGAGAATCATTAGCTTTCTTTTTAATTCTATCATAAATAGCGGAAAGCTTGCCGTCAAAGAGAAGTTCTCCTGAGACCGAAGCGACTCTAAGAGAGTTCTTCACCTTAGAATCCACTAGTGTGGATGTAGCTAGGGCTGCGTCACGTCTAACCAACTCCAGATTTGCCACTGAAAGGGCGGAGTTACACGTGGAATAAGCTACTGCCCTTGAAAGAAGTCTTAAAGAGGATTGTATATCCTGAAACTCTTCCCCTTGAAGGCGCAGTGATAATGCCTTAGTAAGGTGATCTGCGTAAGATAAGGCATCTAAATTGGCTCTGTTAGACGCAATAGCTGTTTCCAACACCGCGGTTGGAATAGAAGCTGACGACGGTAATGATAGCTCTAAGTCTTCCGCCTCGTCGTCCATACGCAGAGGAACTCTCGGTATACCCTGTCCTGCCGTGTCGAATTTATTCCTTGCATTAATGAAAGGCAGGTTAAGAGTATTAGCGGACAAGAAACCTGCTTTCCCCGTCCTGGAAGCAAGTTTAAATATAGCGTCGTTCAATAATTCAAATGTTCTTGCAACATTATTGGACTGCGACGGAAACTCGGGAGCGATGTCCCTGAACCGCTCAAAAAATTCAGAGTCCAATGACGCTATAATTCTCTTGTCCGGAAGCGCAGCAGTCTGGCCCGACGGAACAACTTGAGGGAGAAAGTGCCGGATGAAGTCCACGGCAGCTTTATGTTGTTCCGAAAGGGATAGTTCCAATTCATCCGTATCCCTTTCACCATCCGGTCGGACCTCCCGATGTTCCCGGTCGTCCGCCCCCGATGCTTCGGCGGAGCGTACCGACCCAGCGCCGTCGGATAATTCTCGATCCGACACCGTTTCTGTCGGCTGCTGGGATGCTGCGATAAGCTGTGCTATCTGCACAAGAATGTCCGACGTCGAGACCTGCAGAGGCGTAGTCTTTCGCTGCTTCGCCGAGGGCAGCTCCGCATCAGATGGCTCCCGCATACTTTTCCTATGCGAACGTCCGGAGTCCATCGGTCTCGAATCCCTGGCTGCCGGATGGTGTGACCTGGTTGCCGAAGAATCCTTCATCGGCGAAGCTGGCAAAATATCGGAGGTCACGCAGCCAAGGTGCGGTCGTGTGCGCTGACGAGAAGAGGAAGCCTTAACAGTCTCTGCGGACTGCTTATACAACGGAGCGTCCCGAGCGACGGACGTATGCTCCGCTAAAGACACATTTTGTACCACAACATCTGGTCCCAGATGTTGTTGTACGAGAGAGGGACCTCTCTCGCTCGCGGCCCGGCTGGACCTGGACGAGCTAGGAACCGGACTAAAAGGCTTCCTCCGTTCTCGTTTACTATCCGCCGTCACTGGGTGTGCATCTATTATGTTTATAGTGCTCGCATCACCCAAAATTTCCTCTTGGACCGCATCGGACGAACCCGGCTGCCGAACCATTCGGTGAATGGACGCTACACCGGGCGAGCTAGCGGACGACATTTGTCTAATCTCCATGAGCACTTTTGCCGCTAGCTCTGAATTCATTTGTGACGACGGACGCACACTTGAAGAAGATAACATGGAAACATCACCCTGTTCTGGTTCCTCTGAAATAGAAACTGAGAGAGTAGAGTGACCTTGTGGAGAAAGAGCCGGCATCGCTCTTTCTCCAGAAACAACATATCGTGACACACGTTTCCAATGTTTCTCATCCCAATGTTCACATATAGGACAGGGATTAATGCGAGAACACTGACTACAATTAATACAATGATCATGAAAGTCAGAGGAAGATTTCTTCCTATTACAATTTGAACAATGTCCCTTCATTGTGAAAGAACAACAATAAGTCCTAGTTACTCGCAAAAACCCCTGACACAAAGATACATAATAACATGATCCATTAATAAATGAAAAAACAATTGCAAAACAAAATAATTTTGAAAAAATATTTTTTCAGAGAAGCCCAAGTTGCTGAAAAGTAACGTTGAGCCCCGATGGATCCGATGGCAAAGTGTGGTCAAAAATTTTAAATTTATATAAAATAATTAATGAGACACTTTCGGATAATATAAATGTATCTTATAATGAGATAAACTACCACAAAGGCGAACAGCCCCCCTCAAAAAAGGCTGTTGCCAATGAAAACAAACAGTGTAAACACACTAGAAAACATGACTCCAGGCACTGAAAAAACTGGCCCGGAATCAGTCATCAATTACACTCTATCTGATGCAAAACAGAGACTCCCAGGGGAGAATCTGTAGAACATCAGATGGAAGATGCAGAACACAAACGTTATACACCCATGGGTGAAAACGTAACTATGGGGAAAATAACAGAAAACATTCTGTAACCAAGCAACTCTCCCAGGAAATTTTAGAAATGAAACTTCTCAAAAATATGCCAAAAGCATGGGAGAATTGCCAGGGGGGACTTTAGAAGGCTAGGGGAGAGAAAACACTGAATAAGCAGTGCAACAATTAGCAAGAATGACAACAAGAGGCCCATGCCTCGAAAATAGGCAACTTAACATAATTCATCAAAAAATTTTAAGTACAGCCCTGATTATTTTTTGCCACTTCTTTTTCCTCTCCTCCTTCTATCCTCCTTAGAATCACATTTTCTCCAAAAATTACGTGTCTGGCATCCTTTAAACTGAGATTTACAAGCACAAAGATCAGTGAGATGTTGACTGATGAAGGGCCAAACAGAGAATGATAATTGGCGCCAATTTCGGGACGACTACGTCACTGCGCATGCGGAGTAGAGGCGTACTATGGAGGTCCTTTAGGACATGATTTCTTTTTGTTTTGGATGCAAATTTTGGGGATTGGGGGGGCAAAATTTGTGTTTGGCCCTGGTTTTGTTGGAGTTAGCACCAGCTAAGTCTGGGTCATTGGTACAGTATAAAAATTTACGTGTCTGGCATCCTTTAAACTGAGATTTACAAGCACAAAGATCAGTGAGATGTTGACTGATGAAGGGCCAAACAGAGAATGATAATTGGCGCCAATTTCGGGACGTCTGCGTCACTGCGCATGCGCAGTAGAGGCGTAGTATGGAGGTCCTTTAGGACATGATTTCTTTTTGTTTTGGATGCAAATTTTGGGGATTGGGGGGGAAAATTTGTGTTTGGCCCTGGTTTTGTTAGAGTTAGCACCAGCTAAGTCTGGGTCATTGGTACAGTATAAAAATATAGGAACTTTAAAGTTTGTGTCATTGAGATTGTCTGGTAGTGAAATCATTCTTGTCTAGTGAACAGCACTGAAAGTCTCCAGGCTGAAGTTTAGAGCTTTGTTGGAGAGGTTCGGAATACTAAGATTCAGCTGTAAAAGCCTGGCCACTCTGTGTTGCGAGTAATCTTGATTGCTTCCTTGCACAACAGAGCAGTTAATTCTGTATTGAAATAGAGATACTCGTTTGTCATCTGAAGGAATGTGTATGGGAATAGAATTGCAAGTTGTATGAGGATGTTTCATAAACAAGGTGAGAAGTCCACTTTCAAATGTCTGTAAAATCAAAGGATAAGATGTTATGTTTCTTTGATCCTGAAAACGTGCAATCCTTCTACCATAGGAAAATGAATCAGGTTGTCCTCATTGTGACGTCGTTCCACTCTATTCAATTTGGTAAACTGTTAACATGACACAATTATAAAACGGAGTCATTCTCATAAACAATTTGGCCATTTTAAAGGACTTACACTATAGGTATTGGTGACCAGGTCCTGTTATGTCAGGAAAGCAGAAATTATTTACAATACAGTTTCCATGGACTGGTCGAAATTTACGTGTGGCCAGTGATGTCCATGCATATGTTTACCAGGTAATAAAAATTATCATCAGCAAAATTTTAATTAATGAAGCACAGGGTTGTACCTGGTGCTTTATTAATACATTTTTGATGATTATTCCTATAATTGGTGTATGGAATCTAAAATTATTGGGTCCATGGAAATATTGTCCACCCGTCCACGGTGGCCATACTGTACCATAGTAACCAATCACTGTTCTACATTCCAGAGTACTCAACGGGCATAAATTTATTCAGTTTCATAACATATTCCAGATATAAAACATGTTGGATTTCCTTTGGTGATGAAATGCTGTTATATGACATACTGTTGCAAAGGGCTTTTAACCAATAAGTGGGACTTGAGATGTGGTTTCAGAAACACCTTGTTTTTTTTCTTCTTTCTGGTGTGACGTGATAGATGCTTGTTAAAATGGGACTTGAGACATTTTTAGAAAAATGTGAGTACTTACAGTGGTACCTTGTTATCAAAGGGATACAGGACTTAATCTTGTAACAAGAGGCTCCAAGGGGCCTTAATTGCTCAACTGAAGAAGTTTTTTAAAGAAGGATTTAAGATTATACTCGTCACTTATTGCTAATTAACACTATAAAGCCCAAACACAAACCCAGGCACTAGATTCAAACAAGCTTGAATCTCTCCCTACATATCAGAAGATCCTGACTGGGGGATTGGAATAATTAGATTTTTATAGAATATTCCTCATGCTACAATACGTTAAAATTCTGGCTTGCATAAGAAACCAAAGTTTAGACCCAGATCTGATTTGAACAAATCTGAATTTGCTCTGTAAGGATGCTTGATACAAAACATCGATTGGTTCTGACAGGTGGGTTTGAAGAAGTTGAAGCCTAAATAATATCCCTCATATTGCCCTAAGTTCAGATTTGAGCTCTCAAAAGGAGCTCCGAATGTGAACCCAGAGATCAAATTGAACAAACTTAAAATTCAGGCTTGCATAAGAGGCCCAAGTATGGACCCAGAGATCTGATTTGAACAAATCTGAATTTGTCCCCATAAGGATGCTGTATACCAAACATCGATTGGTTCTGACAGGTGGGTTTGAAGAAGCTGATATCTAAATAATATTCCTCATATTGCCCTAAGTTAAGATTTGAGCTCTCAAAAGGAGCTCCAAATATGAACACAGAGAGCAAATTGAACAAACTTAAAATTCAGGCTTGCATAAGAGGCCCAAGTATGGACCCAGGGATATGATTTGAACAAATCTGAATTTGCACCCCCTTAGGATGCTGTATACCAAATATTGACGTCATATTGCACTAAGTTAAGATTTGGTGAAAAATATTTTGAAAATCCTTAGTGGGTTAAGAGTTAAAGCTGAGACACACCCACCCATCAGAGCTCTACTATCAAAAACTAAATAACAGTGCCAGATATTTATGTCAACCGCATACTTGATCATCTGGACAAACAACCTATGCAAAAAAAATCAAATTCCTCATAACATAACCTGTTACTGACCTACGTAAGCAAGCCCTACTCAATATACCACCAGCAGCTACACAGGTAGGTATCTGCAAAAAGGTTTGGTTGGAGGGCTCTGAAAACCATATACCACCAGCCAAAAAATGAATGAACTGAAAAAAGTCAATTGCCATACCTAGAACTAAATTATTTGGTCTTTTCTTGTTATGACTTCCGAATAAGAACAGTGAAGCATCTGCTTTGTTTGAGAAAAATTCCTGAAAAATATATAAAGATTATGTTTAATGGCTTAAACAAAAACATATTCCTCAGATCTACAATATAATTCAATAATTTATCTAATGTAAGTATCAAGTCTGGCCTGTACTATTCACAAAAATTGCCAAAACAGCATTGGACACATCACTGAATGAGGTGCAAAATGATGAGGGGGTCATATGATATGGTTTTGTTGAAATTTTTGGAAAAATCTATTTTTTTAAACTGCTTAATTTGTAAATTACGCAGGCGGATGTGGCTGATTCGTTAGGTAAAGGGTTAACAGGATTCTGCTGTATTTGTACATCTGCACTGATTTTAAATAATTCTTTCAAACTTCTCTAGAGTCCAAATAACATCTTCTCTTCCCACACATTTGAATCTTATCATCAGAGTATGATTGGAAATTTTAACTTGGATAACACACTACAAGAACACCCGACCCACCATACCATGGTTCCGACCGAAGAAAGAAAATTATGAAATTTCACAAAAAAAAAACGATCTACTCTTTGGATGTCAAATTTCAAAATATTTATAGGTGTTTTTTGTCAATTCACCAAATGCAAACAGGAATTGAAACCTGTAATATTAATGTCACTGAAAATATTTCAAATGGCAAACAGTAGAAATTAGAGTAAGTCATTTGATAAACTAATTGATTGAGTGAAGGCATGAGCTACAAATCTTTCAATTTACCAAGAAGTTGTTCAGTTTGAAAGAACAGTAGCTTTCATGATATTCTGGGTAGGAAACTGACTTCACATTATATAAAATGTGAGCAATTTTCCACGATGCCTTGTTTCTACGCAGGAGATAAAAAGTATGTCAGGCATAACAAGGGAGCTAACTCTAACCATACAGGCCAATATGTCTGATTTTTTTTCTTTTGTGTGATATACAATGATTAACCAAAATTTTCAGTTGTCAGAGACAAATGACGTTGATAATGGGAGACAGATAAGCTGGCGTAGTAATGGGTTTTTGTTTTGTTGGTTTGGCAGTTACATAGTCTCACAAAACCTGTTCATTGTGAAACTTCTACATCTGTAGCATTTTTCAAAGGTGTTGAAGGAATAGAGCAGGTCGTCCCCGGAGTTCCAGTGTGTTCTATGTGCCTACTGGCACATAGAACACAGTGGAACTCAGGAGACGAGGTGCATAAGAGTGGTAGGTTGTGAAGAAAATACATATCAGGGAAAGAAGAGATATGATAAATTTAAAGTAATTTGTACATTTTTTATACTTACCAATGGCCCAGGCTAGCTGGTGCAAACTCAAAGTTATCAAGGGCCAAACACAAATTTTGAACCTCCCAATCCCAAAATTTTCTTGCAAAACCGAAAATTAAAGGTACTATCTGGTCCTCCATATTTATACTCTCCACGCATGCGCAGCCGTCAGGAAGTGACCAGAATTGGTGCCAACATCATTCTTTGTAGAAGAGAGTACTACATAATAACTCAGCGGGGAGGTATGAGTGCCCACTCATGGGAGGGCCATACCCGTCTCGGCCATTGGAAGTATAAAAAATATACGAATTACTTTAAATTTATCATATTTTTATACTATAAACCAATGGCCCAGACTAGCTGAATCATAAAAAGGCAGAGGGCCTAGGACTTCAGAATTAGCAGACCAACATAGTTCCCAAGCCTACAATCCAAGGTGAAAGGAAATTAAATTTAAAAGGAATTACATGTATGTCTCTCTATACAGTAATAGAGAAGACATATCACAAATAAGGAGCCAAATTCAATTCCGTATACAATAATACACAAGCTGTATCCTGGATATAATCTACAGACAAAACAGCTTCACTCATAGTTACACACTTATCAAGCCGGAGAAGATTTAAAAAATCCCCCCCCCCCCCCCCCCCCCGTTTGAAGGAAGTAAAAGCGGTACCAAACAACAATATATATTCGCCGAACAGGCACCCAGATATTAATAATTATTAATAAATTGGTGCTTAACGCCACTTCAGAAGCTAAGGCTATCATGGCGATCCCGGTAATTAATAGCGCCTGCTTGTAATGTATACCGGAGTCAGCATACGTAGATAGGTCGAAAACTGGTGATATAATATGTACAACATACACACGTCCAATAAAATCACAATGGACGATCTCTGGAGAGTAAACACACTTCCGAGGTAACCCACAAGCTACCCCATTCAGGTGTACAATAAATTCCAATAAATAACATTCCCAGATGTGTTCTATCTCCCAGACACATCCGAATATACAAGAATGCATAGACAAGTTATATTTGATTGGGTAACGAAATTTATGGAAACCTGGATTTAGAAATGGAACGAGCTATGATTAACAGACTCGTCATGGACCGCCCCCAAAATAATTCATTGTTTCTAAGGTCCATAACATACAATAATGTGTCTGCCTAATAATACACTTATTTTGCACGCGAGCATTGAAATTCCACATGTAATCATCTGAATACCAGTTAACTGACTAGATAGCCTTACAGGTACCCAAAGGATAGCATAAATGCATATGAGGCTTATGGGAAGATAACTATGTCTTGCCCGGTAATCGCCTCTTAACACATTGGCAGTGGGGAGGGGGGGAATTCGAAATCAAATTGAACCCCCCTCACCCACATTACTTGAATCGTTCTTGTGTTAGTCAGCAAATAGTGTAGGAACCGCAAGGCTCCCTCATGTCTAACAGACTCCATAATGCCACTAAGGACAGAGAAGGATGTGATGAACAAATACACCGCATTAACATAATAACTCACATCAAACCATACCAGTTTGAAGAGAACAACCTCCTCTAACAAATGGTATCATGTTCGGTATGACAACTAACTCAGCCTAGCTGAAGCAGCTACAGGTCTTCCTGTATGTGAAGACCATTAAAAGCTGATAACTGAGGCCCAAGAAGCTCAATGAGACTTATACCACTAGCCATAGCTTATAAGTCTTCATCTTTGTGAAGACAGATATATCAGTGTAAGTTGCGACCCTGAAGGCTCACTTAATGGAGACTTACAATTATCGTCGCGCAAGGTAGAGAATGAAGAGCAGCTATATAAACAGCCCTGAATTCCCCAAGAGACTGCAGTCCCAAGAGATAATAAATTAAGTTATGCCACTGCATAATCCTGAAAAAATCTCACTCATGCTTTTAGCTAGGCTACTATGGTGTAACAATACGACTCAAGTCTATGACACCTAGGAAAAACAAACTGAAATGCACAGTATCTTTTTCGGTTTTATTCCCAAAAGACAGCAGACAGAGCCTAACCCAAGAGACCGCAGTAACTGTACAGAAGGCTACTATGGCATCCACAATGACATAATTGTCTTGATGTCAAGGCATATCTCGGTCTATCTATGCACTATCCATCCGGATTCAGGATGAGAAACAGATGATAATAAAAAATTGGAGATTAATTTCGACGACATCTAATGCTTTTCTTCAATAGGAAAGCTTATACCGCCAGAAGGAAAGCCTCTCTTGGAAGATTTGTCAAACAAGTATTATTGTAAGTGGAGCTTGCTCGGGCTGATAGCGGCCGGCCTGCCGAGACAACATTCTTGTCCACTGATCTTCCACAATTTATCCACTTTTTGCGAGGTTGATAACCTACCGCTAAGTGGAAAGCAACCAAAATCTATTCTCGGTGACCTCAATTGTTCACTTCAATAAGAGAGCCTTTACCTCCACTAGGAGCGACTCTCTTTGAAAGGAACTTCCGTGATTAACGTCCAGTTTCTCGTGAAGTTGATAACCTTCCATCAACTGGCAAGCAATAGAGGTCATGTCGTTCACCTGTATGACTTACGATGCTTACGGGAGGAGAACCTATGTCCTTCCCGCGAAGAAGCTCGTCGACCTCAAATGTTCCCTTCTATAAGAGAGCCTTTACCTCCACTAGAAGCGACTCTCTTTGAAAGGAACTTCCGTGAGTAATGTCCAGTTTCTCATGAAGATGATAATCTTCCGTTAATCGGCCTAGGGGGGTCTGATCCATAGCCTTCATCAGACCTATGCCCCTTTCCCGAGTCACTATAATGACTTCCAAAGTAAATATAAGAGGGTTATTGTACCCTCGCAAGACATTCTCATGATGCTTTCTTAGAAGCAGAACGGCCTCGCTTACCCCGGTCTGCTGAAGTGTGTTGATGAGACGGCGACTTCCACAGCAGAGTACTGGAAGCTTTCTTGTAGCCTGCTCATATATCAACGCAAGCTTGTTGTCAAATTGTATAATTCCGGTAACTGGAGTGACTGAGAGAGAGCTTTTCACCCTGTCATCTATAAGTGATGACGATGCAAGGGCAGCATCACATCTTACCTACTCCAAATTCACTGTCCATGCAGAGTTGAACGTGGCATACATGACTGCCTTGGAAAGAACTCTTAGTGAGGAACCACGTCCTCATATTTCTTTCCACTGAGAAGTTGTGCCATAGCTCTGGTAAGGTGATCTGCTTAGGACACTGCACCCAGATTTGCTCTTTTCAATGAAATAGCACATTCCATCATTTCGAGCATATATTAAATGATGCAGGTAGGGACATATTTTCATCCCGCCTGGCCCATCTAAACGCAGACTTATATCCAGATGGAACAATATTCTTAAGAGCTAAAGACTTTTCATAGTCTTAAAGTGCCCCTCTGTGAGAGATGGAGACTCACACTCCGTATCCTCTCACCATCCAAATGTTCCATCTGCAAATATGGTCAACTCCATCTGACTGAACGGATGACTCGACCAACACAGCACCGTCTGTCAGCTCACCATCGGGGTCTGTTAAACGGTAGTTCCAGTCTCAAACGACTAGCTATCAACCCGAACCTGCGAAGTCAGATAGCTAGTCTGTGGTCAACGTGCTTCATTAATGAAGCAAGGGAAGATGCCATAGCTGCCACCGAATCCGGCTTCAGTGTGGAAGGAGCATCCCGAACCGCAAACATGAACAGGCGTCCCAACTCACTAAAGTTTCTCGCACCAAAAACAGTCGACCCCGACTGCTGACGGAAAAAGAGAAGGTTCTCCATCTCGCAGTCTGCTCCAGACCTCGCCGAGCGTTCCGTTAGAAACTTGTAGGCATCTATCCCTTATTGTGCATATCCATGGAAGAAGAGGAAGCCGTAACCAAAGCCGACCCTGGTTGAAGTGCGGAAGAAGCATCCCGACTCGTCACATAGGACGCGTCCTCCTCCTCATTGAAGTATCTTACAACACAAAACAGTCGTCCCCGACTGTTAACGGGACAAAAAAACGCTCTGCACTCGTGATCTGTCCCCAGATCTCACAGAGTATCCCACTTAGAAACTTCTAGACTAATAGTATTTTGTGCACTTCCATGTAAGCAAAAGAAGCCAAAACTGAAGTCTGCGGTGTGGAAGGAACATTTGACATGTGTTCCGACTCAATATGGTTTCTCACAACAGACACAGTCGACCCCGACTGTTAATGGGATGGAGAGGGTTCTCCAAATGGAGATCTGACCCCAGATCTAGCCAAGCGAGTGGAGAAACTTCTGGCTTCTTCTACATGCACAATTGGAGTCTGCGGAAGGCTGCTCTTGCATTAGCTGGGATGTTGCTAATAGCAGTGCAACTGCGACAGCAAGTCCGTTCCCGAGGTTTGAGCAGCAGTGATCTCTTGGATGTTTTTCCACTGCTTGCTGCTCCTGGGCCGAAGATCCGGAGATCGATCTCTTCTCTGAACGTCCCGTTGATCGATGCCTCGGATCGCTAGCTATTGGATGGTCCGATTTCTGGGGCGAAGAATGGCTCCGCCTTCGCGCAGCTGACTGGATATCTGAAGTTGGGTAGCTAGGCTGCATGACTGAAGCCGACCCCAGCTGCAGACGAGATGGAACATCCCGAGCGGAGGGTGGACGTATGCTCTGTCTAGTACAAGTTTCTCATAACAACATTTGGCCCCAAATGCCGTTGGGTTAGAACGGGACCTCTCCCGCTTGCGGTCTCATCGACCTCGCCGAGCCTCCCAACAAGAAAACTTGATTTCGGCTTGTGAAACGTAGAGGAGGAAGCAGTGACTGAAGTCGACCCCTGCTACAGACTAGACAGAGTGTCCTGAGCAGTGGGCGGACGTATTCTCCGGCTCGTACAAGTTGCTCATAACAACATTTGGCCCCAAATGTTGTTAGGTTAGAGAGGGGCCTCTCCCGCTCGCGGTCTATTAGACCTCGCGAGCCTCCCAACAAGAAACATGCTGACTTCCTCCCTATTTCCGTCGTTGCTGGGTAAGCTTATTTATATTTAAGTCCCCGCTCTACCCACATCTACACCTCCTTCAACCGCAATGGACTTACCCAGTGTCACAGCTCCCACGGACGGAGCAACTGCTTAATTGCCTAAGTGACAATTTGTGTGTGTGTGTGTGGGGTGTGTGTGTGTGTGTGTGGGAGGAGGGGGGGGGGGGGGGGCAGTTGTGGAACCTATATTGAAACCTGGCCTGTATTACTGGTCTCACAGAACTAAATATTTTCCCATAGGCGACCATTATAACGTTCAGGTGGAAAAAAATATGATCGCATCACTTTAATTTTGGCATTCAAATATCTCTGTCAAGTATAGCCCTTCAGACAACTTTTTCTGATCTGAAAACAGGGGGTCATGCAACAAATAAGAGAGAAAAACTGTAACAAAGGGAAGTACCGGTCACGTACACATATTTTTCAGGGAATTCCCTACAAAAACACACAAAAAGTAAATTGTATTTTTTAGGTCCAAAAGTCATCAAATCACCCTCTTTTTTATCAGGAATATTCAACAATAATGCAAGATGTCAATAGAATGTTTCAAACTTTTATTGAAACAACAGATTTTCCCAAGGCTGTTTATTTTTAGAGATTGCATCATTTCCGAGTGCAACATTTTAAGGCAGTTCACTCTAATTTCAATATTTAGTTCCGCGATACCTACTAGCTGGAAAATACACATATCAACATTGGTTGAAATCAAATAATCCAGACTGGAGTCATCAGTCGGAAACCACTTGTTTACAGACAGATGGATGGACCGACAGATGGACGGATGAAAGTCATGATTATAGCCCTGACAATAAACAGTCAGGCTAAAAAATGCATTTTGTACCAAAGAAAAAATATTGCATGAATGGCCCTGGGTGAGGAGGAGGTGGGATGGGGGATGAGGGGTGGGGAGAGTGGGGGTGTGTTAGGGGAGTCTTTTTTTCCACATGTGGTCAGTCTAAATCCTTCAGAATGCATTTTGAGCAGAAAAAAAAATACCTAACTGGCACCATGGGGGGTGGGGGGGGGGGGGTGGGGGCTGGGTGGTGGTGTTCGTCTGGTTTTTTAACCACAAACATTAACCCAAACTGTAAAAAGCATTTTTGACGAAAGAAAGGTGTTTGTCTGGGTTTTTAACCACAAACTTGGAGTCATCCTACCAAGTTACAATGAAATCCCTTTATAATTATGGCCTATGGAATATTCTAAAGGTTTTCGGGCTTCGGGCCTCTGTTGCCGTCACAGTTGCCCAAAAGGGGACGTTCTCATCTAGACATTATATGAAGTCAACCTATCAAGTTACAATGAAATCCCTCCATAAATATCACCTATAGACTGTGCTAAAGGTTTTTGGGCTTTGGGTTCGGGCAGCCATCATGGTTGAATGATCGCAACCAAAAGGGGACATTCTCATCTGGGCATCATGTGGATTGATCCTATGAAGTTACAATGAAATCCCTTCATAAATATGACCTGTAGACTGTGCTGAAGATTTTCGGGCTTCGGGCACCTGTAGCCGTCACAGTTGGCCATTCACGTCCAAAGGGGGACTTTCTCGTGTGAAGAAATTATATGAAGTCACCCTATGAAGTTACAATGAAATCCCTCCATAAATATGACCTGTAGACTGTGCTAAAGCTTTTCGGGTTTTGGGCTCAGGCAGTCGTGACGGTTGATAGATCATGCCCAAACTCGCTTTCAGATGAACGTGCGCTGAAATTTGGAGCAGTACTCGGCCCTATGCTATATCTCCTGTATACACAACCACTTGGTGACATTATCAGGAGCCACAGAGTTGGGTGCCACATGTACGCAGACGACACACAGTTATATGACCTTGATACAGTTAACCGATCCGCCCAGCTTGTTTCAAACGCTGAGGAATGTTTGTCATCGGTGAAGTCTTGGATGTTGGCAAACCAACTCAAACTCAACGATGACAAAACCGAAGCGATGAACTTGATCCATTTCACCGATAGTGCGAAAAATCTCGGAGTTCATTTGGACACCACTCTTTCAATGTCCTATCAAATATCAAACATATGTAAGTCAGTATATCTTGAAATTAGAAGGCTAGGTCATATCCGAAAATATTTAAGTTTAGACGCCACAAAAAAGCTGATTTCACCATTCATCTTGAGTCGAATAGATTACTGTAATGCACTGCTTTTCGACGTCCCGGACAACCAGCTCCAACGTTTACAGAGGCTGATCAACGTTGTTGCTAGGATTGCTCTACGGACGAAGAAAAGGGAACACATCTCACCTGCCCTTGCCAAGCTGCACTACATCCCAGTTAAAGACCGCATAACATATAAACTAGCAATACTCACCTACCACAAAAATTCGGCTGACTTCCCAGGCTACCTTAGCGAACTCCTCATACCATACAAGCCGCAGTGATCATTGCGATCCAGCGACGAAGGGCTTTTAACTCAGTTCGCGGGGAATTTGAAGACTGTAGGTGACAGGGCTTTCAGGATCAGCGCGCCCCGTGTGTGGATCTCGTTACCCAAAACCTTACGAAATGCACCATCTCTTGAAAGTTTTAAAAAGGGACTAAAAACCTACTTATACCAGAGGAACTTCCCAGGCTATCCCTTCGCTGACACACAAACCGGGTGACTTTATTGATTTTATCTATCTTATTTGTGATTTCTTTTGTAAAGCGCTTAGGGCTTTTATCAGGATAGGCGCTATATAAGTGATATATTATTATTATTATTATTAAATGGGGAAATTCTCATGTAGACATCATACGGAGTCATCGTATCAAGTTACAATGAAATCCATCTATATTAAACATGACCTGCAGACTGTGCTAAAAGTTTTTTGGTTTCAGGCTTGGGCAGCCATCACGGTTGACAGATCATGCCCAAAAGGGGACGTTCTCATCTAGGCATTATACAGAGGCATTCTATGAAGTTGCAATGAAATCCCTTCATAAATACGACCTGTAGACTGTGCTAATGGTTTTCGGGTTTTGGGCTCGGGCAGCCATACCGGTTGACCGATCATGACCAAAAGAGGACATTCTCATGTAGACATGACCTAAAACCTGCATATGAGATTTCGTGACGATCAGACAAGAAATACCGGGTAGAGTCTGTACCTGAAGGTTGAATAAAAAACTTTAACCACAAACTTTAACCAAAACTCCAAATGTCAACTAAACAGGAATAAGAAAAAAAAACAAAAAAAACACTTGAACCTTCAGTGAAAAACTTTAACTACAAACTTTAACCAAATGTTAACAGAAAAAGGCAGACGGACAGATGGACGGACGGATGGACGGACAAAAGTCATTACTATAGCCCTCACTGTAAACAGTCGGGCTAAAAATGAATTATAAAGCAGTGAGAGGCCTGGCCTCAGAACCTCACCGCCAACAACGTACCGCGACACCCGTCTCAAACATTAGTCATCCCAATGAACACAAGTATGACAAGAGTCCGCAGGAGTGCATCGACTAAAGTCGATATCACTCCTCCAAACTCCACAACAAAATATATAATTAAGGTACATGAATAATAGCAATCAAAATTAAATTCAAAATATTTTAGAAATTTTTTTTTTGAAAAATGCCAAAGTTCCCAAAGGGAACATTAAGAGCCCAAGGGCATCCTGATAGAGCTTAAGTGTGGACAAAATCCAAATTTATTGAGCTACACTACCCGAATAATAATCCATGTATCCTTCAGTAATTCTACTTTAATAGAATATAAAATACTACCTATATATGAGGATGTTGTCAATGTAAACAACGTCAATGCAAAAACCGGAAACAAGACAAAAGGCCCAAAGTAAGAAACCAATTTAAATGCTATAAGATGCAAAGCTAGATCTTCATACAAAGAAACAATGATACATCGGATAGAAGATGCAAGACTAAAGGACCTAACACCCTTAGGGTGAGGACGTAACCAAGGAGAAAAACAGAATAAATATTCTGTAATACATGTTAAACTCTCAAGAAATTTAATAAAAAATTTCAATAAAAAATAGCCAAAAAGCTTAAGAGTTTAACAGGAAGGGTTCATGGAAGGATAGGGAAGAAATACTTAACAAACAGTGGAATAATCATTAGCAAAAATGATGACGTCAGGCATTTGTCCCAAAATAGGGAAATATAAAATAATTTTATAATTATTATAAAGTTACAGCCCTGAACGTCTAAAACCACCTTTGAACACTTCCACCATCCAATAACAGCCTTGGATCCACCAATTCTTGCATTGATTTGTGTCTGGCATCCTCAAATGAGAGTGTCAATGACACTGTAGCTTAAACTGTCTGTGTGTTATGTTTGATGAAAAGGATAATGTTCAATGTTTATGAAAGGATTATGAAATAAGACAAGAATTGTGATAATTGGGAATATTTTAATTTCTGTTCCCTGAATGCTAAGTTTTTAATAAAAATAATATTAGATTATTTATTTAGCAAATACACCAAAAACAAGGCAGATTGCAAAAATACAAAATCATAGTATATATATATAGTGAATAATGTAATCCAAATATTCACATTCAAAAACATTCTATCGGGACATTTTCACTATATTATTTATTTACTATACAATAATTCCCATCGTTTAAAGAACTGCCGGATCATATCACAGATAACATTGCATAATGATGGTATTTCGTTTTTCATAAGAAACACGAACCGATCCGAGCTAGACATATCAGAAAACTGAGGACATTCGCTTTCAATTTTCTGAAATGCAATAGACCTGATCGCTTCGTACTCCCTGCAATCCATTACAAAATGTAACTCATCTTCTATGGCACCAGCATTGCATATGGGACACACCCTTTCGTGTACAGGTACGGGTGGCTGCATATGCCTACCTGTTTCTATACGAAGTTTATGGTTGCTTACACGTAACCGAGTAAATAGAATTCTCGCTTCTAATGACGTGGTGTGTAACAGATAAGGTTCCAGATTGAATGTTTCCTTGAACCCCCTATATGTCCTCAATTTGTTTTTACCACATCTTCTATTGTCATCATGTATGTCATTAAAAAACCTCTCAATGTGAGCCTGTTCTAGGAATTTACAGCAGCTTTTAAAGTCCAGCGTTCTACTGGAATCGTTTTCAGTTTTTCAATTTCCAACAATAAGTTGATATTTGAGTAATATTGAATCGCTATTTGTGTAATTTTCGTATTTTTTTCTCGCTTCACTTAGTAAAGTGGACAGGGTTGACTGATATAATTTCTCAACGTATTTCAGCATTTGGAGAGAGGCTGCGATGTGTAGAGGGTTACGTCCAAGTTTGGCTCTTGCGGCATGGTTCGACGATTTATTATTCACCCCCAGTAAGGTTTTACAAAACTGAAGGTGAACATTTTCACATGGGTAATTATCATTGGGTACATTGTTGAATTCGGCGGCCCATATTTCGCTTCCGTAAAGCAGGATGGGTTTAATGAGTGAAACAAACAGTTTCAAGGACATGGGCACTGGCAGAAACCATTTGTTCTTAAAAGCATTTTGTAAACTGTAGAGAGCTTTTAGGCCTTTAAGTCTCAGCTCCTTCTGTGCATTTTGCATTTTGCCATTGGCTGTAAACGATAAGCCCAAATATGTGTACTGTGGAGTGTATGACAACAGCTCTGTACCGATATAAAATTTAGGTGGATTTTTTATACTACGGGCGTGAAAAATCATAACTTTCGTTTTCTCGATATTTACGCTGAGGGCATTTTTTCTAGTGTATTCGTCTAGTTTTTCTAGACATCGCTGAAGTCCACCAGCGGAGTCTGAAATTAGAGCTAGATCATCAGCGAAAAGTATATGGTTAATGTAGGTATTATTGTAAGAAACAGGAGCGCAGTCTTTGTCCAAGTATGATTTTATGTCGTCAATGTAGATTTTAAACAATGTTGGGGAGATTGCACAGCCTTGCCTCACGCCAATGGTAGATAAATAAGCTGGGCCTAGTCCGACTTTTGTTTTTACTTGACAATAGCTTGAATTGTATAAGGACTGAATAATTTTTAGCATTTCATCACATACACCAATATTTTGCAACTTTTCGAAGAGAATTTTCCTGTCGACAGTATCGAATGCTTTCCTAAAATCTACAAAGGCCGTGTATAACGGTTTTTTAATTCTTCTATATTTATACCGCTGTCTTAAGTATAAAAGCGCCATCAATTGTGCTGCGTCCCTTCCTGAACCCAAACTGATTATCGCTGATGAGACTGTTGTCCTCTAGAAAGTTATTAATCGTTTCATTAATAACTTTGTTGAACAGCTTTCCCATCGCGTTGCTTACGGCTATTGCCCTGTAATTGTTAGGGTCATATCGGTCTCCTTTCTTGTATAATGTCGTGAGAACAGATTTACTCCACGTAATAGGATAATGACCTGAGTCGAAAACTAGATTAGAGCTTCGGCCCCTGTAGCCGTCATAGTTGACCAATCACGACCAAAAGGGGATGTCATCATCTAGGCATTATATGGAGTCAACCTAACAAGTTACAATGAAATCCTTCCATAAATACAACATATAGACAATGCTAAAGGTTTTTGGGCTTGAGCAGCCACAAAGACTGAATGATCATGACCAAAAGGGGATGTTCTCATCTAGACATTATCTGGAGTCATCCTACCAAGTTACAATGAAATCCCTTCATAAATATGACCTGTAGACTGTGCGGAAGGTTTTCAGGCTTTGGGCCCCTGTAGCCGTCACAGTTGCCCAATCACGTCCAAAAGGGGACATTCTCATCTAGATATTATATGAAGTCAACCTACCAAGTTACAATGAAATCCCTCCATAAATATGACCTGCAGACTGCGCTAAAGGTTTTTGGGTTTTGAGATCGGGCAGTCGTCACGGTTGACAGATCATGACCAAATGGGGAGTTCTCATCTAGACATCATACGGAGTCATCCTACCAAGTTACAATGAAATCCCTCCATATTAAATATGACCTGTAGACTGTGCTAAAAGTTTTTGGGTTTCGGGCTTGGGCAGCCATCGCGGTTGACAAATCATGACCAAAAGGGGAAGTTCTCATCTAGGCATTATACAGAGGCATCCTACCAAGTTACAATGAAATCCCTTCATAAATACGACCTGTAGACTGTGCTAATGGTTTTCAGGTTTTGGGCTTGGGCAGCCATCACAGTTGACCGATTGCAACCAAAAGGGGACGTTCTCATCTGGACATGACCTCAAACCTGCATATGAAATATTGTGACGAACTACGGGGTGTAGCCTGTGCTAAAGGAAAATGTGAACAGACACACAGACTCACATATTAACAGACTTCCACACACGTGATGGCAATAGCTTATCTTGACTTTGTCAAGTTAAGCTAAAAAGGAGATTTTAAAGCACAGATGTCAGTTGCTGACTTTAGGGCCAAACAGAGAATGATGTTGGTGCCAATGCCGGTCACTTCCTGATGGCTGCGCATGCACGGAGAGCATAAGTATGGAGGACCAGATAGGATTTTTTTCGGTTTTGCAAGCAAATTTGGGGGAGTAGGGGGGGGGGGGGGGCTCAAAATTTGTGTTTGGCCCTTGATAACTTTTGAGTTTGCACCAGCTAGTCTGGGCCATTGGTTTATAGTATAAAAATATGATGCAAGCTGTGAAAAAATAAGTAAATCTTTAATCTTACAATTGGAGTTGGATCTTCAAATGGTCTCAGGATGTTCTTCCTATAAAATAAAACATAAAAAATAGGTCGATGAAAACGTCAGATGTGTACCCATATGCGCAACTAGTAGAAAGCTGTATGACGGAGGGCCACCACGGATGCCGACATTATATACACCATACATGGTAAAGGTACATATAGAAATGGATTGGAAGAGTCGCCAATTTGATGGATAAAGGGTTAATATCTCCGGATCAAATTATCAGATTTACATAAAAAACTGTACAGCACAGCACATCAGTAACCTGAATAAATATATAAAGTAACATGACAATCAGATTGATATTTTTTGAGTTATCTCATGCCAAAGGGATTGGAGGAATTTTCAATTTGACGGATAAAGGGTTAATATCTCAGGATCAAATTATCAGATTTACACCAAAAACTATACGGCTCGGCACATCAGTAACCTAAACACAATTATAAAGTAACTTGACAATCCAAGCAATATTTTTCAAGTTATTGAATGCCAGAGGGATTGGAGGAATTTTTCAATTTGAAGGATAAAGGGTTAATATCTCAGGATTGAATTATCAGATTTACACCAAAAACTATACAGCTCGGCAGATCAGTAACCTGAACACAATTATAAAGTAACTTGACAATCCAAGCAATATTTTTCAAGTTATCGAATGCCAAAGGGATTGGAGGAATTTCCATTTTGAAGGATAAAGGGTTAATATCTCAGGATTAAATTATCAGATTTACACCAAAAACTATACAGCTAAGCACATCAGTAACCTGAACACAAATATAAAGTAACTTGACAATCCAAGCAATATTTTTCAAGTTATCAAATGCCAAAGGGATTGGAGGAATTTTCAATTTGAAGGATAAAGGGTTAATATCTCAGGATCAAAATAACAGATTTACACCAAAAACTATACAGCTCGGCACATCAGTAACCTGAACACAAATATAAAGTAACTTGACAATCTAAGCAATATTTTTCAAGTTATCGAATGCCAAATGGATTGGAGGAATTTTCAATTTGAAGGATAAAGGGTTAATATCTCAGGATCAAAACAACAGATTTACACCAAAAACTATACAGCTCGGCAAATCAGTAACCTGAACACAAATATAAAGTAACTAGACAATCTAAGCAATATTTTTCAAGTTATCGAATGCCAAAGGGATTGGAGGAATTTTCAATTTGAAGGATAAAGGATTAATATCTCAGGATCAAATTATCAGATTTACACCAAAAACTATACAGCTCGGTACATCAGTAGCCTAAACACAATTATAAAGTAACTTGACAATCCAACAATATTTTTCAAGTTATCGAATGCCAGAGGGATTGGAGGAATTTTCAATTTGAAGGATAAAGGGTTAATATCTCAGGATCAAAATAACAGATTTACACCAAAAACTATACAGCTCGGTACATCAGTAACCTGAACACAAATATAAAGTAACTTGACAATCCAAGCAATATTTTTCAAGTTATCGAATGCCAAAGGGATTGGAGGAATTTTCAATTTGAAGGATAACGGGTTAATATCTGAGGATCAAATCATCAGATTTACACCAGAAACTATACACCTCGGCACATCAGTAACCTGAACACAAATATAAAGTAACTTGACAATCCAAGCAATATTTTTCAAGTTATCGAATGCCAAATGGATTGGAGGAATTTTCAATTTGAAGGATAAAGGGTTAATATCTCAGGATCAAAATAACAGATTTTCACCAAAAACTATACAGCTCGGCACATCAGTAACCGGAACACAAATTTAAAGTAACTTGACAATCCAAGCAATATTTTTCAAGTTATCGAATGCCAAATGGATTGGAGGAATTTTCAATTTGAAGGATAAAGGGTTAATATCTCAGGATCAAAACAACAGATTTACACCAAAAACTATACAGCTCAGCAAATCAGTAACCTGAACACAAATATAAAGTAACCTAGACAATCTAAGCAATATTTTTCAAGTTATCGAATGCCAAAGGGATTGGAGGAATTTTCAATTTGAAGGATAAAGGATTTATATCTCAGGATCAGATTATCAGATTTACACCAAAAACTATACAGCTCGGTACATCAGTAGCCTAAACACAATTATAAAGTAACTTGACAATCCAAGCAATATTTTTCAAGTTATCGAATGCCAGAGGGATTGGAGGAATTTTCAATTTGAAGGATAAAGTGTTAATATCTCAGGATCAAAATAACAGATTTACACCAAAAACTATACAGCTCGGTACATCAGTAACCTGAACACAAATATAAAGTAACTTGACAATCCAAGCAATATTTTTCAAGTTATCGCATGCCAAAGGGATTGGAGGAATTTTCAATTTGAAGGATAACAGGTTAATATCTGAGGATCAAATCACCAGATTTACACCAAAAACTAAACAGCTCAGCAAATCAGTAACCTGAACACAAATATAAAGTAACTAGACAATCTGAGCAATATTTTTCAAGTTATCGAATGCCAAGGGATTGGAGGAATTTTCAATTTGAAGGATAAAGGATTTATATCTCAGGATCAAATTATCAGATTTACACCAAAAACTATACAGCTCGGCACATCAGTAACCTGAACACAAATATAAAGTAACTTGACAATCCAAGCAATATTTTTCAAATTATCGAATGCCAAAGAAATGGATACGGATGCCAGACGGACAGATGGACAGACAGACAGATGAATGGATGAACAGACAGACGGACGGACAAAGGATGGACGAACGACTGATGGCCACCCCGGATACCGGCATTATGTGTACCATACATAGTATGGGTACACATAAAAAGTGTCTTTAAGTCTTTTCTTAACATAATCACAAATACCAACCAGAGCAATTCACAAAAAAATGCTACTCAATGTTTTGGTTTATTTAACTTTAGACTCAAAAACATAGCTTATGACTAATCATTGGAATGAGCTTGTTGCAAAAAAGTGGCATAACAGTGCCCTACGAATATTCGGTATTCGAAAATGATATTCGATTCAATCGCAGTATTCGGTTCAAATTCGATTTGGCAATCAGTGCTGAATGCCTATCGAAATTCTCTAATTATCCTTGCGATCTTTCTCTCTGGCGGAATGCATTGGAAAGCGTGTTTAAAAAATAGGCACACATCAGCTTAAAAACACATTTCCATTTCACACAACTCCACAACTTCTGCTACCTCAGAAATAATATCCAGAGTTCCAGTAATGCAAAACTTGGTAGTTCAACTATCAACCTAAGGACTAAACTTGAATATGACTCCCTTCAAGGATGTTGTATACCAAATACAGTAGTCTCCATGGATGCTGTACAACAAATATCAAAGGATTTTGACAGGTGAATCTAAAGGAGATTTTTTGAAGAACTTTCCTCATATTTCACCAAGTTAAAATTTTGGCTCTGGTATGGAGTCAAAGTCTGAACTTGATTTGAAAAAAAAAACAACTTTAATTTGATCATCCTAAGGAAGTTTATCAAAAGGTTCTGACTTGTTGGTTCTAGCGAAGATTTTTTTCCCATTTTGAAAACTGCTTACTCAGCATTTTCCCCATAACCAACAGTGTTAAAAGACGACCCCCATACAGTACCCTCTGACACAACTTTTTGAATTTTTCCTTCCAATTTTCTTGTAAGAACAAGTGCTTAGGAACCAATAATACTGCTTACCAAATTAAATTTAAATCGATCAATCAGTTCAGAAAATACAAATTTTGGGTGAGACCAAAAACCTTGCCTTTCCGACTGAAAATATTGCTGCTCAAACTTCCGTTGAACAATTTATAGTGAACATCTCAAAAGGAAACTGAATACCACATATCAATTTATTCCATCCATCTGATCATAAGATTTTTTAAAAGTTTGAGGCAATTATCTTCCACCCTTTCCCCACGGGGGCAGGACATGGATTTTAACAAAATTGAAATGGTCCACCCTAACTATCAATAATATGAAATATTATCAGAATCGGCCCAGCAATTCAGGATTAGAAGACCAAAACAACTTTTATGATGGCTTGATGGACAATGGACAAAGTGTGATCACTATAGCCCGCCCGGACTTTCATGCAGGTGAGCTAAAAAATCAGGTTATCAGTAGAAAAAGCTCAGGGAAATTGCCTGGCAGAATTCCATGTCTATATTATTCACTTCTGAAGAATTAATACTTTATTTATCTCAAATGGCAGACAGATTTTTTAGATGACTTGAAACTTTTCATTTCAAAACATAGCTTATAACCAACCCTTCACAGGAATGTGCTCAATAAGCTCATTCCAATGAATTGTCACAAGCTAATTTTGTAGGTTGTTTAGTAGGTATAGGGTTGAATATAATTCGGTGAAACTGAAAAAAAAAAAATCATTTTTCGAGTGGACACTGAAATCATTTCACACATGTGGAAAAGGTAGTAACATACTTTTTATGCTTCTTTGCTTCCAATTCACAGTGAAAAATATGTTACCCAAATTTTTCATCCTTATTCATGAAATAATACTGGTATCATGTAGATACATGTGACCCCTATCTTATTATTCAGAATCTCACAAACAACAAAAACTCAGGTACAACAACAGGCTACTAAATCTTCATACGGGAGTGTGGTGGCTCAGTGGTAGGCTGCTGGACTTCTATGCTAGAGGTCCCGAGTTCGATCCCCATCAAGGATGACCCATGTTGTGTCCTAGGGCAAGGCAATTTATCCCGGTTGCCTCATGGGGGCATGATGACGTCGTGTACTAAAGCGTACGGCACATCGATGGTGCACATCTTCAACCGCTGTAACCCTGCTTGAGCAGAGCTTGAACAGAGTTAGAATGCTGAGGAGCTGACAGCTGCTCGTCGATGCTTGGTGGTTCTCTCCAGATACTCCGGCTTCCCCCACCCGTAAAACTGTCACAGTCATGATTAGCCATTGTGCATAAATGTGACCTTAGACACCAATAAATAAATAAATAAGTCTTCATACAAACCTTTTATATGAAAGTGCATCTGGCTTTCTCAAGACATACTGGAAGAGAGAAAAAAAACAAAATATAATAACTCATTGCATGCTGATGTCAAAAATACTGAAATTTTACGCAGTAAAATCTCATAATGCATTTATGAATTTAATCAATTCAGTTTGGTTTGAGAGAGCCCAATGGTCAAGACTGTATTGGTTAAGTTTCCAGTTGTGTTACAGGAATAAGTTGCCACTTGAAATATTAATATTTCAACCTGTGTCTAGAGGGTTAATTCTAAATGGTAAAAGCTTATTAATTTTACAAGTACTGTGGAGTAAGTTCTGTATCTTATATTGACACCTCTTCTAAGCCGTCTGGTACTGGTTAAATCTTAACACTCAGATTTATTTTATATTAATAACCATATAAACATGAACCTGGCTGCAGATGACTTAAAGGTGTTTCTGCATCGTTGTTGGCTGCCTGAGCAGGCAGCTAACAATGATGTAAAAACACAATTGAGATAAATGAATCCTACCAGTAGTTCTCTTCAAAGAAAACACTAGGGACAACTTTTCAGAGCAACATAAACAAGAGGCCTCTCAGCCTAGAAAGCTTGGCCCAGGGTCACTGCTTTTAGGGGCAGCTAAATACAAGACAAGAATCCCACGTGTTACTGCTTGTGACCTTAATGTGTGTTGTGAACTTGTTTCCATGCATGGTTAGAGATCGAAAGGCACAGGACATATCAGAATTTAATGTACATTTTTCAACTTTTTAACAATATTTACTCTACAGTCAATGTCTTTATTTATTTGTTGGGGTTTAATGACACTTTCAACAGCCAGGGTCACCTCGTGTTGGACAATTTTATGGGAGGAGGAAGGCAGAGTAATGGGAGAGAACCCCCGATCACATGCAAGCAACTGTTTGACTCCCCAACACACTAACTCCACAAAAGCAGGTTTAGCATTGGCTGAAGACAAGTGCACCACTGACGTGCAGTATGCCTTAGTACACAGAGTCACCATGCCTCCACGTGGGCAATCAGGATTAAGTGCCTTGCCCAAAGACAAAATGCAATTACCCCTGGCGGAGATAAAAAAGGGACCTTTTTCGGTTTGAAGTTCAATGCTGTAACCACTAAGCCACCACACTCCCACTCTGCAGTCAACATAGGAGAGAAACATTAAGGGAGGTAACTGAATTGAACAATGAACTTGATAAACTGAAAACGTGGTTGTGTCAGCCATGCGACATACATGTTGCTTAACAATCATCTGCCATTAAAAAAAAGATTGTTTTTGAGTTTTCTCTCAAATTTTATTCTTCAACTGAGTTGTGATGTCGGCATCTTGAAATCCTGCAGACTACCGACTGAAGACATTGTACTTATTTGTTAACGTTATGTACTCAATACAACGTTGTAAAGCATCCTGGTCAAAGGCCATTGACTTCGATCAGCCAGGAAATGGTGCCGATCTTGCACAGACTGCAGGCGGTAAATCCCGTAATATCGCGGGTTTACAGCTTCTTATATTCTGCTATTCACTACATACATTTTTAATGGGCAAACTTCACTGAAATGGCCAGATATCAGAGATTTTTAATAGTCAGTATTAAAGAAAGAATAATTGGAAACTGACGGTTTTTAACTGCCGGTTGTCATAATCGCCATTGCCCCATAACCGGCCGGTTCCAACTGCCAATTCTGATTATTGATCCATCGCTAAGACTGTTGCCAAGAAGAATGAAATCAACCCAAAGTACGAGATTATCTTCAATCTTTTTTGACCCAATCTTGGATTGTAGATACAGGAAGAGCAAGAAAGGTGATCACATCTTACTGATGATTTTGTTAGAAACTTTTCTCATATTTTTAATTCTGTGATAGACCATAAATGCGAATGTCTGTATCTCTCTCTCTCTATCTTTGTTCCGGGTGAACTCCTCCGTTTCTCGACCGATCGATCTCAAATTTTGTACACGGGGGTAATTCATCCCTGCGAGTAACATAGGGTGGGTGACGTGCCTGTGCGTGGTGACCTTGACCTTGAAATTGATGACCTTGACATTTTATTTCAAAAACGGCTGGGCCGATCAGGCTAAAATTTCATATGTGCGGGTATATTGACCCATCGATCATTTTGACTTTATCGGGGTGCCCGTGCAGGGTGACATTGACCTTGAAATTGGTGACCTTGACCTTTTATTTCGAAAACGGCTGGGCCGATCGGGCTAAAAATTCATATGTGCGGGTATATCATTTTGACTTTATCGGGGTGCCCGTGCAGGGTGACCTTGACCTTGAAATTGGTGACCTTGACCTTTTATTTTGAAAACGGCTGGGCCAATCGGGCTAAAATTTCATATGTGCGGGTATATTGACCCATCGATCATTTTGACTTCTTCGGGTTGCCTGTGGGGGGGGGGGGGGTGACCTTGACATTGAATTTGGTGACCTTGACCTTCTATTTTGAAAACGGCTGATATAACCATCTTCTCCCGTGCAACGCCGGGTAACACCCGCTAGTACTAAATATAATTCCAAATTGCTAATATATCTAATATATGTCAGGGAGATTACACTTTCAAATTAACCCTTTACCTAACATAACTAGTGGATGACACTACATGCATTTTTTCCCTAAGTAACTTAAACCTTTTCCCTCCCAAAACATAGCTTAGCAACTCTTGTGAATAAGCTCAGCGAACTTATTTGAGAGCCAAAACACATGCTTTGATTTTGAAGGAAAAACTTTAAAGTTAATAAAATTTGAATGACGATTCTGGTATGCAACACACAAAGATTTATCTGATATGTTAGGTAAAGGGTTGAGAGGTTGTAGGAAGGCATAATGAAAGTGTCAATGACACTGTAGCTCAACTTGACAAACTTGAACTTGGTAAGTTATAAATGAAATGGCAAAATTGAAGATCACTGGTACCAATGTTATTTGATGAAATTTCAACATAACAGCATTGTGTGTGCACAACGTCACAGTAATCCATGCATTTTTAAATGTAAACTGTACGACTGGCTAAAGGAAGAATGTTGATACACAAATGAAGTATGTTTTGAGGTTATTGTAAATGGCAACTTTTTTCACAGAAATGAATGCTAATCAATAGCTCTTATCTAAATGTCCCGCCTAATGAGCACACCAAGTCCAGAAACAATCCTGTGATAAATGTGGCCTGTAGGCCATGTCAAAGAATGTTGATGCACAAATGCAATAAATTCAAAGATTGTTGCTAACAGCAACAGTTTTTGATGGAAATGAAAAGAAAATCGATGGCTCCTATCTTTGTCACCCTTCATAAGCATACAAAGTTTCAAAACAACCTGATAATGAATGTGCCCTCTGAGGCATGCCAAAGGACGATGTTAATGCACAAATGCACTAAGTAGAAGGTCATTGCTTGTGGCAATGTTTTGGGGGTTTTTTTTTTATATGGAAATCCATAAATATACCCTGCAGAGAGTGCAAAAGGGATAAGTTGATGCACAAATGCATCAAGTCCAAAGGCTGGTGATAATGACAATAATTTTTTATGGAAATTAAAAAAAGCAATAGCCTACATCTAGAGGTCACCCCGAAAACACCTACCAAGTTTCAAAGTGAACCGATCATAAATGTGCCCTGAAGGGTGTGTTAAAGGGAAATATTGAGGTCTGACTAAACTAAGTTCTAAGAACATTGGCTGTGGCAACATTTTTTGACGGAAATGGAAGAAAATTGATAGCTCCCATCTAGAGGTCTCCCCAAACAAGCGTGCCAGGTCTCAAAGCAATCCGATCATAACTGTGCCCTGTACGGTGTGCCAAAGGGAAATACTGAGGTCTGACTAAATTAAGTTCTAAGAACGTTGGCCGTGGCAACATTTTTAGCCGGAAATAGAAGAAAGTTAAAAAATTTATTTTAATTTATATATTTTTTATACTTACCAATGACCCAGACTTAGCTGGTGCTAACTCCAACAAAACCAGGGCCAAACACAAATTTTGCCCCCCAATCCCCAAAATTTGCATCCAAAACAAAAAGAAATCATGTCCTAAAGGACCTCCATAGTACGCCTCTACTGCGCATGCGCAGTCGTCCCGAAATTGGCGCCAATTATCATTCTTACTGGCAGTGCCTGGTCAGCGCTATGTACTCAGCGGGGAGGCAAGAGTTCCCAACTCCAGGGAGGGCCATCCCCGTCTGGGTCATTGGTAAGTATAAAAAATATATAAATGACTATAAATTTTTTAACATTTTTATACTGTACCAATGACCCAGACTTAGCTGAATAGTAAACAGGCTGGAGGGCCTAGGACATAGAGGAAAATCCAATAAGCTCAATTATATAGTAAAGAGGTAACCCCTTAAGGAGAAAAGGAGTATTAGGCTTTACATGTATCTTTCTTATTTAATATTAAATTAGAAAGATACACTACCCTTAATAATTGAGCACAATAACATTCATGTTCTCTATTAACATCCAGTATAACCCTTATACTAATTATTTTTAAAGCAAGCCAATAAATAAAGTAGTCCAGAGAATTGAGACTCTTTATAATCATTTAAAAGTGTCTGAGTATTGTATATTAAAGCCCGTTTGACACTTGACATATACAAATGCTTCACACCGAGCTACACTTTAAAAATAAGACATGAATGAATTTAAACATTAATATTACACTTTAAAACCATCCCGGAAGCGACTCAGAAATACTGACTTGGAGGAGGCATTCCCTTGCTTTTCACTATAAAGCAGGTGACCTAAGGGAACACCCGCCCCCCCCCTAAGGGAACACCCGCCCCCCCCCCCCTTCCCCTTGCCCTGGGTCAAATAGCCCAGAGCAAAGAGGGCAGCCCGACGGAGTCACTGCCAGAACAGAAAGCCTGCATAACTATAGTTGCAACTGTTTAGTGGACGACATTCTGAGCAACAGATAACGGACCTAAACAATGCAGGTCTCCAGAAATGGACTCAATATTTCTGAGATAAAAATTCGTAAATGTGGATGGCTGAGACCAATAAGCAGCCTTCATTAAATCTGCAACACTATTAGCATAAGCCCAGGAAGTAGAAAGAGCTCTTACTTCATGAGCAGAAATCTTAAGCACAGACTGCTGAGAAGAAGATAAATCTTCATAAGCAGTACGGATAGTTAACTGAATCCATCTAGCAATAGAATGGACTGAAATGTCCTTTCTATTAGGCATCAAAGACAGAAAGAAACATTTCCGTCCCTTTCTGATAAACTGAGATCTCTGTTTATAGATACGTAGTGCTCTAACAGGACAGAGTAAAGGCCTACGCCCGTCTGAAGACGGAAGAGCCTTAATAACAATAGGTTCCGGATATTTATTAGGAGCCTGATTCTTAGCTAAAAAACCCACATTAGTAGTGAAGGTGATAGTGTTCCCAACACTACGATAATGAGAATCATCCACCGATAGTGCATGAAGCTCACTGACTCTTCTGGCAGAAGAGAAAGCTAAGAGAAAAGCTGTCTTATAAGATAAGAATTTGAAATCTACTGTCCCAAGAGGTTCAAATGGCTTTTCCTTCAATTTAAGGAGAACCCAAGCTAAATTCCACTTAGGAATTAATCTAAGAGTTCTGGGTCTATTTATCGAAAAGTTTCTAACCAATTTCGATAAAGAGACATTAGATCCAATTTGTAAACTATCATGATGTGCATAGGTATCAGATAACATAGATCTATAACCCTTTATAGTAACAGGCTGCAGTTTGATTTCGTCAAACAAGTATACTAGAAAGTTTGCAATGTCTGGTATAGAGGGATCAAATATATCTACAGAATGATCCCTACACCAACGACGAAAAACCTTCCACTTAGCCGCATAGTTTAGCGAAGAGGAGGTCCTCCTACAGTTAGAAATCGCGTCCACTGCTCGTCCTGTAAAGTGCTTGCCATGCAAGAAGGACCGCACAACGGAAAAACGTGAAGGTTGAGACCTTGCGGGTTGTGATGGAGTTGGCGCGATTTCCCCTGCGAAAGAAGATCCTCTCGTGGAGGAAGCTTCCGCGGTAGGTCCCACAACAGACACCTGAGTAGATTTATCCACGGTCTCTGTGGCGACAGAGATGCTACCAACAGAATCTTGCATTGAGATTGTTTTATCTTTAGCAATACTTGTTGAATTAACGGTGCTGGAGGATACGCATATCCTATCATTCCGTCCCAAGGGATCGATAGAGCGTCTACTGCAAATGCTCTTGGATCCGGACACGGAGACACATACGTCTGCAACTGATTGTTGAGATGTGTCGCAAATAAGTCTATCATTGGCCGTTCCCATTGGTAGCAAATCTGACTGAATACTTGTTTGTTGAGAGTCCACTCCGACGGCAACAAGCGACCCTTTCATGAAAGGGAGTCTGCTAGCACATTCAGACGACCCGGTATGTGACGGACCGAAAGAAGAACGTGATGTTCTAACGCAAACAGAAGGATTCTTTCCGTTAGATTGAACAACGGAACTGAATGAGTGCCTCCCTGATTCCGTATAAACGCCACTACTGTCGTACTGTCGGATAGGATTTGGACATGAGCATCGTGAATAATGTCCATCCAGTGACGTAACGCAAGCCAAATTGACATCATTTCCTTGATGTTTATGTGCTTGCACAGGACTTGCGGATCCCAAAGACCCTGGCATCTCGAATCCGTTGGGATTAATGATGCACCCCAACCTGTTTGACTGGCATCCGTCATAACGGTAAAACTCGGATCCGGTAACTGCAGCGGAACTCCTTGAGTTAACCACTGAATGTTTGCCCAAGTCTGAATCTCTTGTTTCACTTGATCTGACAAGAGAACGTCTACATCGAGCGAATGAATTTTCACACTCCAATTCTGAGTCAGGAAAATTTGAAGAGGACGTGTGCGTAGCCGCCCCATCGGAATGAGATCCGCGGCGGCTCCGCACAGACCTATCAGTCTCATAAATTCTCTCGCCGTGACTTTGTCTGCGTGCAGGCAATAGCGAGTGTAACAACTGACTAATTTCGCTCTGGTTAACGGCAGACGAACGAGATTGTTGTGCGTCTCGAAGCTCAATCCCAGATGAGTGAATGACTTGGACGGCACCAGATCCGACTTCTCCTCGTTTACTATAAAACCGAGACGTCGGAGCAATAGAAGAAGATTCTGAACATCGTTCTGAAGCGTTAACTCGTTGCCGTACCTCTGAAGAATGTCGTCCAGGTAGGCCGACGTTACCGCAGACGAATGAGCTCGGAAGTAGATCATTACCGAGTTCATTACCCGAGTGAAAGCCCAGGGTGCTAGATTCAATCCGAAGCACATCGCCCGGAATTGATACACCACTCCTAGGACTGCGAAGCGTAGATACTTTCGGAATGTCGGATGTACCATGACGTGAAAGTACACATCTTTGAGATCTATGCTCGTTGCATAATCGTTCACCCGAATACTCGCTCTGACCGATCGAATCGTCTCCATATAAATCTTCGGAGGGACGATCAGCTTTTTTATCCAGCTCAAATCTATGACTGGATGGAACGAGCCGTCTGGTTTCGGAACCAGAAACAGATGGCTGTAGAATCCCAGAGATTCCTGGTTTTCTACAACCTCTACCGCGTTCTTCATTAAAAGAGACTGCACCTCTGATAACAGAGCGTCTCTTTTCTGTGGATTTGACGGAAGATGAGTCCACTTTGGACTTCGAGTTAATGGAGGCTTTCGTTTGAAGGATATCTTTAGACCTTCCGAAGTCACTCCTCTCACCCAAGGGTCGTCCGTAATCGACGCCCACTCTTGTGAAAAACTCGACAACCTTCCGCCAACCGGAACGCGATAGAGGTTTAAGCCATCACCTCCTGGACCTGCGAGGCCTGCGGTAGGAGAAACCACGTCTTCCACGACCCGCACCTCGCCTCGTCGACCTCGGGGCGTCCGACCGATTGTCCCGGCCTGAAGGACGTCCCGAACGAGAGTCGCTATCCTGACGGTCTCTCGAATAAGACCAAGAGGACACACCGGAACCTCTATAGGAACCTCTCTTGGGCGCATTAGACCCAGAAGTGCCTGTCTTATTCGTGTCTGCTGTATCCGACTTTTTAGGAGCCGATCTGAACAACAGAGAATCATTAGCTTTCTTTTTAATTTTATCATAAATAGCGGAAAGCTTGCCGTCAAAGAGAAGTTCTCCTGAGACCGAAGCGACTCTAAGAGAGTTCTTCACCTTAGAATCCACTAGTGTGGATGTAGCTAGGGCTGCGTCACGTCTAACCAACTCCAGATTTGCCACTGAAAGGGCGGAGTTACACGTGGAATAAGCTACTGCCCTTGAAAGAAGTCTTAAAGAGGATTGTATATCCTGAAACTCTTCCCCTTGAAGGCGCAGTGATAACGCCTTAGTAAGGTGATCTGCGTAAGATAAGGCATCTAAATTGGCTCTGTTAGACGCAATAGCTGTTTCCAACACCGCGGTTGGAATAGAAGCTGACGACGGTAATGATAGCTCTAAGTCTTCCGCCTCGTCGTCCATACGCAGAGGAACTCTCGGTATACCCTGTCCTGCCGTATCGAATTTATTCCTTGCATTAATGAAAGGCAGGTTAAGAGTATTAGCGGACAAGAAACCTGCTTTCCCCGTCCTGGAAGCAAGTTTAAAAATAGCGTCGTTCAATAATTCAAATGTTCTTGCAACATTATTGGACTGCGACGGAAACTCGGGAGCGATGTCCCTCAACCGCTCAAAAAATTCAGAGTCCAATGACGCTATAATTCTCTTGTCCGGAAGCGCAGCAGTCTGGCCCGACGGAACAACTTGAGGGAGAAAGTGCCGGATGAAGTCCACGGCAGCTTTATGTTGTTCCGAAAGGGATAGCTCCAATTCATCCGTATCCCTTTCACCATCCGGTCGGACCTCCCGATGTTCCCGGTCGTCCGCCCCCGATGCTTCGGCGGAGCGTACCGACCCAGCGCCGTCGGATAATTCTCGATCTGACACCGTTCCTGTCGGCTGCTGGGATGCTGCGATAAGCTGTGCTATCTGCACAAGAATGTCCGACGTCGAGACCTGCGGAGGCGCAGTCTTTCGCTGCTTCGCCGAGGGCAGCTCCGCATCAGATGGCTCCCGCATACTTTTCCTATGCGAACGTCCGGAGTCCATCTGTCTCGAATCCCTGGCTGCCGGATGGTGTGACCTGGTCGCCGAAGAATCCTTCATCGGCGAAGCTGGTAAAATATCGGCGGTCACGCAGCCAAGGTGCGGTCGTGTGCGCTGACGAGAAGAGGAAGCCTTAACAGTCTCTGCGGACTGCTTATACAACGGAGCGTCCCGAGCGACGGACGTATGCTCCGCTAAAGACACATTTTGTACCACAACATCTGGTCCCAGATGTTGTTGTACGAGAGAGGGACCTCTCTCGCTCGCGGCCCGGCTGGACCTGGACGAGCTAGGAACCGGACTAAAAGGCTTCCTCCGTTCTCGTTTACTATCCGCCGTCACTGGGTGTGCATCTATTATGTTTATAGTGCTCGCATCACCCAAAATTTCCTCTTGGACCGCATCGGACGAACCCGGCTGCCTAACCATTCGGTGAATGGACGCTACACCGGGCGAGCTAGCGGACGACATTTGTCTAATCTCCATGAGCACTTTTGCCGCTAGCTCTGAATTCATTTGTGACAACGGACGCACACTTGAAGAAGATAACATGGAAACATCACCCTGTTCTGGTTCCTCTGAAATAGAAACTGAGAGAGTAGAGTGACCTTGTGGAGAAAGAGCCGGCATCGCTCTTTCTCCAGAAACAACATATCGTGACACACGTTTCCAATGTTTCTCATCCCAATGTTCACATATAGGACAGGGATTAATGCGAGAACACTGACTACAATTAATACAATGATCATGAAAGTCAGAGGAAGATTTCTTCCTATTACAATTTGAACAATGTCCCTTCATTGTGAAAGAACAACAATAAGTCCTAGTTACTCGCAAAAACCCCTGACACAAAGATACATAATAACATGATCCATTAATAAATGAAAAAACAATTGCAAAACAAAATAATTTTGAAAAAATATTTTTTCAGAAAAGCCCAAGTTGCTGAAAAGTAACGTTGAGCCCCGATGGATCCGATGGCAAACTGTGGTCAAAAATTTTAAAATTATATAAAATAATTAATGAGACACTTTCGGATAATATAAATGTATCTTATAATGAGATAAACTACCACAAAGGCAAAACAGCCCCCCTCAAAAAAGGCTGTTGCCAATGAAAACAAACAGTGTAAACACACCAGAAAACATGACTCCAGGCACTGAAAAAACTGGCCCGGAATCAGTCATCAATTACACTCTATCTGATGCAAAACAGAGACTCCCAGGGGAGAATCTGTAGAACATCAGATGGAAGATGCAGAACACAAACGTTATACACCCATGGGTGAAAACGTAACTATGGGGAAAATAACAGAAAACATTCTGTAACCAAGCAACTCTCCCAGGAAATTTTAGAAATGAAACTTCTCAAAAATATGCCAAAAGCATGGGAGAATTGCCAGGGGGGACTTTAGAAGGCTAGGGGAGAGGAAACACTGAATAAGCAGTGCAACAATTAGCAAGAATGACAACAAGAGGTCCATGCCTCGAAAATAAGCAACTTAACATAATTTCATCAAAAAATTTTAAGTACAGCCCTGATTATTTTTTGCCACTTCTTTTTCCTCTCCTCCTTCTATCCTCCTTAGAATCACATTTTCTCCAAAAATTACATGTCTGGCATCCTTTAAACTGAGATTTACAAGCACAAAGATCAGTGAGATGTTGACTGATGAAGGGCCAAACAGAGAATGATAATTGGCGCCAATTTCGGGACGACTGCGTTACTGCGCATGCGCAGTAGAGGCGTACTATGGAGGTCCTTTAGGACATGATTTCTTTTTGTTTTGGATGCAAATTTGGGGGATTGGGGGGCAAAATTTGTGTTTGGCCCTGGTTTTGTTGGAGTTAGCACCAGCTAAGTCTGGGTCATTGGTACAGTATAAAAATATCGATAGCTCCCATCTAGAGGTCACCCCAAACAAGCACGCCAGGTTTCAAAGCAATCCAATCATAAATGTGCCCCGCAGGGTGTGTCAAAGGGAAATATTGAGGTCTGACTAAACTAAGTTCTAAGAAGGTTGGCCGTGGCAACATTTTTTGATGGAAATGGAAGAAAATCGATAGCTCCCATCTAGAGGTCACCCCAAACAAGCATGCCAGATTTCAAAGCAATCCAATCATAAATGTGCCCTGTAGGGTGTGTCAAAGGGAAATATTGAGGTATTACTAAACTAAGTTCTAAGAATGTTGGCCGTGGCAACATTTTTTGACGGAAATGGAAGAAAATCGATAGCGCCCATCTAGAGGTCACCCCAAACAAGCATGCCAGGTTTCAAAGCAATCCAATTATAAATGTGCCCTGTAGGGTGTGTCAAAGGGAAATATTGAGGTCTGACTAAACTGAGTTCTAAGAACATTGTCCGTGGCAACATTTTTTGACGGTCACCCCAAACAAGCATACCAAGTTTCAAAACGATCTGATCATAAATGCGACCTGTGAGGTGTGCCAAAGTAAACTGTGGACGTACGTACGTATGTACTAACGTACGTACGCCAACGGATGAGAAGTGATGGCAATAGCTCAGCTTGACTTTTGTCAAGTTGAGCTAAAAATGGCAACAAAAGATCTGTAATGAAAAGCACAAATAGTGCTGGAAGCATCCGGAGGGCAACAGGGGAGAGGAACTAAGATATCAAAAGTTCAATCGATTATTGGTATGAGTTAAGATCAGGAGTTTGCAACGTATCATACAACAAATAAGAAATCGTAACACAACACTCAATAGCACTTACATTTTATATCAGTGGAACAAGGTGCCAATTGCAATGTCAGAATTACAGATGGCACTAGTGATCATATTCATTGAGTTTCACTGAACATGGTTTATAAATGTAGGAAGAGTTGCATAAAATATAGAATCTTAGTGAGCACGCTCACATATCCCACGCGCCCCAATATTTCAAGCTCTAATCATTTTTATAAAAATAAACATAGATTCTAGGAATACTGCAGAAAACAGTGTTCTGTAGTTTCAACGGTATTGAAAGAATTCAAGCAGAGAAAAAGCCCGGAAAACTGTAATTTTGATGAACTTTTCAAAGTCTATGGGGCCATAAGTTTGGTAAAAATCAGTGGAGTGGAACAAAACCCAAACTTGTTCTGTAGGCCACCATGTTAGACTAACATATCAAAAATCAGCTCAATATCTGGAAGCGTGTAGGAAAAAAGTCCGGAAAACTGTAATTTTGATGAACTTTTCAAAGTTCAAGGGCCGTAATTTCGGTAAAAATCAGTGGAGCAGAACAAAATGCAAACTTGATCTGTAGGCCACCATGTCAGACTAACATACCAAACATCAGCTCAATATCTTGAAGCGTGTAGAAAAAAAGTCCGGAAAACTGTAATTTTAATGCATTTTTCAGAGTCCAAGGGTCGTAATTTCAGTAAAAATCAGTGGAGCGGAACAAAACGCAAACTTGTTCTGTAGGCCACCATGTTAGACTAACATACCAAAAATCATCTCAATATCTGGAAGCGTGTAGGAAAAAAGTCTGCAAAACTGTAATTTTGATGAACTTTTCAAAGTTCAAGGGCCGTAATTTTGGTAAAAATCAGTGGAGCGGAACAAAATGCAAACTTAATCTGTAGGCCACCATGTTAGACTAACATACCCAAAAACAGCTCAATATCTGGAAGCGTGTAGAAAAAAAGTCCGGAAAACTGTAATTTTGATGAACTTTTCAAAGTTCAAGGGCCGTAATTTCGGTAAAAATCAGTGGAGTGGAACAAAATGCAAACTTGATCTGTAGGCCACCATGTTAGACTAACATACCAAAAATCAGCTCAATATCTGGAAGCGTGTAGAAAAAAAGCCCGGAAAACTGTAATTTTGATGAATTTTTCAGAGTCCAAGGGCCGTAATTTCGGTAAAAATCAGTGGAGCGGAAAAAAATGCAAACTTGATCTGCAGGCCACCATGTTAGACTCACATACCAAAAATCAGCTCAATATTTGGAAGCGTGTAGAAAAAAGTCTGGAAAACTGTAATTTTGATGAATTTTTCAGAGTCCAAGGGCCGTAATTTCGGTAAAAATCAATGGAGCGGAAAAAAATGCAAACTTGATCTGTAGGCCACCATGTTAGACTCACATACCAAAAATCAGCTCAATATCTGGAAGCGTGTAGAAAAAAAGTCCGGAAAACAAGTAGGACTGATGGACGGACCAGTCAAAAACATTATACCCCAGCAACTTCGTTGCGTGGGGTATAACAAGAATTTCATACACAGTATGGCCAGAGTGGACTGGTGACTTTCCACTGGGCAATATCTCCACGGATGCAATAATATTAGATTCCAAACACTAATTATAGGAATAATCTTCAAACAACCCAGTGCTTCATTAACTGCTGATGATGATTTTTATTACCTGGTAAATGCATGCGTGGACATCACTGCCCATGCATGGATTATGACCAGTCCATGGCGACTGTACTGTAGAAAACTATATAAGTACAAAGGGACAGGTCTGGCATTCTTTAGGAGTGCAGGAGTGCTGCATGCATATTGCACGCCTAGAAACAATTAAGGAGGGCAATTTTTTGCACCTCTTGATTTTCTGGAATGCCAGACCTGTTTTGGTCTGCCTTTAAAATCTATTATCATTTCGTCCCCGGAGTTCCAGTGTGTTCTCTGTGCCAGCAGACACAGAGAACACACTGGAACTCAGGGGACGATTTGTCAATATTGCATTGATTCGAAATAATTCATGACCCATTCTGTGTCGCATTTCGATAGATTTTGAGCGTAGAGGACAGTCACATAAGAATTGAATGCAACATTTTGAATAATGAGATGTGTGTGTCAATTTTTCCACAATGTAGCTGAATGTAGTTCAATTTTTCAGTCACAGTATTAATACCTTGAAGTGAATATAACCAAAATAGTATACAAGTTTTTGCATTGAAAATTTCAGGTGCAACTGCACTCCCAAGCAATCTGAGAGGGGCAACTGTTTTGCACTCCTTGATTTTCTAGATTGCCAGACCTGAAGGGAGATCACATTATCTTGGTGTGGACAGCCATAACTTGAAAATTTTAACTATGAACATATTCGCTTGCTGGTGAATTTTGGACTTGTTCTTCAGAGTGGTGTTACAGTACAGCTGCTGTGGAATGGTCAAAATCCATGTGTAGGCAGTTTTGTCCATGAGCAATTTTGTCAATCAATAATCAGTAGTTTTCAACAAATATTCAATGAAAGAAGCTCCGGGTTGTACACTGTGCTTCAGTTATTAACTGGTAGAGTGCTGGAAGCCCATATTTGAGCTGTATTCTGAAGTGCAGGTGCCATAACTTAATGGCTTCATATTCTATAGATGTACGTCATATTATTTTTGAACTGAGAGTATTTAGTCTGTGAGGATTTGCCTTGTTACAATTTATGGGAGAGTGCAACTAGGCGCTCTCTCATAAATTGTAACAAGGCAAAGAGACGTGGACAAATTTGGATGACCAAAAATAACTTAGCACTCTACCAGTTAAACATCTGAGTGTGATTCCATTCTTTTATGACAGAGATTCACTTTCAACACATGCATGACAACATTCCCCACACATGGATTTTGAGCTTTCCACGGGGGTGTGGTGGTTCAGTAGGTAGAGGTGTAGGCTGCAAGCCAAGAAGTCCTTGGTTTGAAACCCACCTGCGGCAATCGCATTTTGTCCCTGGGAAGACATTTCACCCCCATTACCCATGTGAGGACATGGTGGCATTGTGTACTAAGGTGTACTGCACGTCGATGGTGCACCTGTCTTCAAACCAATGCTAATCCTGCTGGTGTGGAGTTAGTATGTTGGGGAGCCAACAGATGCTTGCAGTTGCTTGGTGGATCTCTCCAGGTACTCCAGCTTCCTCCACCTGTAAAACTGTCCACACGAAGTGAACTTGGCTGTTGAAAGTGTCATTAAACCCCAATAAATAAATAAATGAATTTCTCTTTAAAGATAATATGGAGTACATCCACTGAATATGAATGCTTTAAGTTCTGGTACCTGTGCTGCAGAATAAAGCCAAAATATGGGCTTCCAGCACTCTACCAGCTAAAGTCCTGGTTGCATTCTGGGAAATGTTTTGCTTCTTGAAATATCAGTATTTTGACATCAGTGTGCAGAGGGTTAAACATGCTTTTGTTGCAATCACATGAAAATAAATATATATCAATTAAGAAATGTTAAAATATAAAGTCTTACAATTTCATAATAATTTCAAAAGACAGTGCAAGCCAATAAAAACATTCAACGAGGGGGTTCCATTTCAGTGAGGGATTGCCCATAAACCAAAACCCTCATTTTTTTTAAAACTAATTCTCAAGTTTTGCAACAAGGGACTGGTTAAAAAGGGGTATTCATCAAATTTCTTTTTAAACCTGATTCTTACCAATTCCTTTAAAATCTGTGTCACAGTTTGGCTGGTGTTACCACCCTTGATAAACATTGCCTGTTTGGTGTTTTCATGTATTTTTGGAGCTTTGTCATCCAGATAGCGTCTGGAACGCTGGTTTTTCGCCTTTCTGAAATTATAACAGTACAGAATATTAGTGAATCAACAATTTAGTATGATGTTTAGAAACCAGTCCTGTGGAAAAAAGCAAATTTAACCACTTTCTTAACATCCTGTCAAGCATTTAACCATGATCATTACGATGATCTGAATATTTTTTTTAGCTAACCCTTTACCTGAGACAGTTTACAAAGGACACTTCCAACAATATTTCCCGTCAACAAAAACATTTCATTCTTACTTCAGAAACACAGTTTAAAGAACAGTTGCTGTGGATTGGCCATAATCCACATGTCAGCAGTGATGTCCATGCATGCGTACAGCCGTATACTAGTAATAAAAATCATGATCAAAAAATTTTTAATTGATGAAGCACCGGGTTGTACCCAGTGCTTCATCAATTAAATTTTTGATGATTATTCCTATAATTAGTGTTTGGAATCTTAATATTATTGCGGCCATGGTAATATTGCCCACCTGTGGAAAGTGACCAAACAATGGCAGCCATACAGTATGTCCATTCACAGAAACGAGGGGCCATAGGCTATGTTTTGGGAGCGAAAAAATGAGAAATTTAAATACCGGTAGTAATTTTTGTATGTTGTGCTTGACAGATTATACTGTCAAGGTTTGATCCTACTCAATCTAGTCATACACTGGACAAGTTCACTGCACAGGTAGATCAGGGTTAGAATTTCACAAGAAACAGAGAATATGATTATTATAATGATTCTCACAAATTCATTTCTGAACTGTAGGATACAATGGGCATCATTTTGATTCTCGCAAAGGTTTCTGAACTCCTGCCCAGGCAGCCGAATAGCGGTCTTGAACACATTACCATTAACCCTTTACCCAACGAATCGGCCGCATCCGCCCGCGTAATATGCAAATTCAGCAGTTGAAAAAATATTATTTTTCAATAAATTTCAACAAAACCATAGCATGTGACCCCTCATTGGAACGAGCTCGTTCCAACGAGGGGTCACATGATATGGTTTTGTTGAAATTTTTTGAAAAATTGGAAAAAATGTTTATTTAAAATAATAAATTTTGATATCGTCTGCGTTGGGTAAAGGGTTAACAAAATTAACAGATGTATCCATTCAGTGCCAACGTCACTCAATTTTATTATTTTTTCAATTTTTGCCTCAAAAATGATCTTTCATTGAAACGAGTTCATCAAGCTCATTTCAATGATGGACACAAGGCAAAAAAAAATTTAATTTGTTATTCAAGAAATCTGTTTACAAGTCTCAAATTCATTTATAGTGTTAAATGACGAAATCGCATTATCTTTTCATCTGTCCAGTTTACAAACATCATGACAGGTTACTCAGATGAAATTCTCCATCCCATTTCCTCTCAGCTACATTATATAATCTCACCAGGTGAAAAAGAAACAAGAGGCCCCAGGGGGCCTGAGGGCGCTCACCTGACATGGTAGCCTAAATATCAACCCAGAGAATTGATTTCCACAAGTTGCATCTGCTCCTCCTAAGAAAAGCTGAAACCAAATATCCAAATATTCTGACCAGTGGATCTAAAAAAAGATTTTTAAAGAATATTTCTCATATTGAACTAAGTCATAATTCGGGCTCCCACAGGGAGCCCATATATGAACCCAGGGACTTGGCTTTAACAAACCTGAATCTCACACCCCTAAGGATTCTGCACACCGAATATCAAAACATTCCGACTGCTGGATCTGAAGAAGAAGATTTTTAAAGAAAATTCCTCATTTTGAACCAAGTTACAATTCGAGCTCCCACAATCAGCCCAAATATGGACCTAGGGACATGGCTTGAACAAACTTGAATCTTACCCCCCTAAGGATGCTGCATAAAAAATATCAAAAGCATTCATCTGCTGGATCTGAAGATTTTTAAAGAAAATTCCTCATTTTGAACTAAGTTGTCATTCAGGCTCCCATAGTGAGCCCAAATATGAACCAAGGGACTTGGCTTGAACAAACTTGAATCTCAGCCCCTAAGGTTGCTCCATGCCAAATATCAAAACATTCCAACTGCTGAATCTGAAGAAGAAGATTTTTAAAGAAAAATTCCTCATATTGACAAAGTTATAATTTGGGCTCCCACAGGAAGCCCAAATATGGACCCATGGACTTGGCTTTAACACACTTGAATCCCCCCCTCCCCCCCCCCCCCCACCCCTCCAAGGATGCTACTCACCACATATCAAACCATTCCGACTGCTGGATCTGAAGAAGAAGATTTTTTAAGAAAATTCCTCATTTCGAACAAAGTTACAATTCAAGCTCCCACAATGAGCCCAAATATGGACCTAGGGACATGGCTTGAACAAACTTGAGTCTCACCCCCCTAAGGATGCTGCATACCAAATATCACAAGATTCTGCCTGCTGGATCTTGAGAAGAAGATTTTCAAAGAAATTTGCCTGAAATGCACTAAGTTCGAATTTGGGCTTCTATAGTGAGCCCAAATATGAATCCAGGTGGCCGATTTGAACAAACTGGAATCAGATCCACCCCACAATGTTGCATACCAAATATCAAAAGATTCTGCCTGCAGGATCTGGAGAAGAAGATTTTTGAAGAAATTTGCCTGAAATGCACTAAGTTCGAATTCGAGCTTCTATAGTGAGCCCAAATATGAATCTAGGGAGCCGATTTGAACAAAATAGAATCAGATCCACCCCACAATGTTGCATACCAAATATCAAAAGATTCTGCCTGCTGGATCTGGAGAAGAAGATTTTTTTAAGAAATTTGCCTGAAAAGCACTAAGTTCAAATTTGGGCTCCTATACTGAGCCCAAATATAAACCCAGGGAGCCGATTTGAACAAACTTGAATCAGATCCACCCCACAATGTTGCATACCCAATATCAAAAGATTCTGCCTGCTGGACCTTGAGAAGAAGATTTTCAAAGAAATTTGCCTGAAATGCACTAAGTTCAAATTTGGGCTCCTATACTGAGTCCAAATATAAACCCAAGGAGCCGATTTGAACAAACTTGAATCAGATCCACCCCACAATGTTGCATACCAAATATCAAAAGATTCTGCCTGCTGGATCTGGAGAAGAAGATTTTCAAAGAAATTTGCCTGAAATGCAGTAAGTTCAAATTTGGGCTCCTATACTGAGCCCAAATATAAACCCAGGGGGCCGATTTGAACAAACTTGAATCACATCCACCCCACAATGTTGCATACCAAATATCAAAACATTCTGCCTGCTGGATCTGGAGAAGAAGATTTTTTAAGAAATTTGCCTGAAATGCACTAAGTTCGAAATCGGGCTCCTATACCGAGCCCAAATATGAACCCAGGGGGCCGCTTTGAACAAACTTGAATCAGATCCACCCTCCAATGTTGCATACCAAATATCAAAAGATTCTGCCTGCTGGATCTGGAGAAGAAGATTTTTTAATGTTTTTCCCATTGCCTACAGTGTTAAAAAGTGCTGACTCAGCACTTTTTCAAAGTCCCGAAACTGTACCCAATGATAAAACCGATGGCAATTTTTTTTTACCAATTCTTTCTGTTGGTCCTAAGAAAGCTTCACACCAAATAAAAATTCTCGGTGCCGTGCAGTTTTGGAGATATGGGCGTTTTAATTTTTTTCTATTTTTAGCTCCTGCGGTTCCCATGGGGCTACGGGAAAAAAAAAATCAGCATAAATTAGGTACTTATGACCCAATAAGCCCTCACAACAAATTTGGTTCAAATCAGCCTCTCGGTTTGGAAAATAGAAATTTTGGGCGGGGCCAAAAATTTTGCCCCTCCCATAACGACGCCAAGTATAGCCCCCACAAACTTCTCTTGAACAAATCTGAGTCTACACCTCAAAAGGAAGCTGCACACCAAATATCAAGTCTCTGCTACTGCTGGTTCATGAGAAGAAGATTTTTTAAGATTTCAGCACACTTTTTGGGTGGGGCCCTACCCACGGGCGAGGCAACTTGATTTGAACAAAATCAAATTGCGATGTCATAACAAACTATTATCTCAAATATCAATTAAATTGGTTCAGCGGTTTGGGAGGAGAAGACACAAACACCATGTTCACGGACGACGGACGACGGACACAGGACGACGGACGGTGAGTGATCACTATAGCTCTCCTGACTGAAAGTCAGGTGAGCTAATGAAAGAACACTGGGATGCTACTTTTGTTTGTTTGGAAACACTGGGATTCTACTTTTGTTTGTTTTTCTTGATGCAGTCTTCATTTTGCAGTATTTTGTTTATGAAACCATGACCCACTAGTATATGACCAGAACATGATCTGATTAGAGTTGAAACTGTTAACCGATTAATCAATTAACTACTGATCAACGTCTTGATCGATCAAAAAGTAAATGATCGATTAACAATTACTTTTGAACTACTGTATTTTCTGGTTTAACAAAGGAACAAACTTGCTCCAAAACAGGTAAACATTGTCACACTGACTCACATACATCAATTATATGAGACAGAGTAAAGCATTCAAGTTACATGATGACATACTTGTTCACTTGTATGATCATTATACTGTATCAGTAGCTGGAACTGGTCATTCTCAAGTTAACCTTTATCCAATGCGGGTAGAAGACGACACTCGCAAAATAGATTCTTGAATTACTAAAAAATTTCAATTTTTGTCTCAAAAACATAGCTTATGGCCCCTCACTGGAATGAGCTCAATGAGCTTGTTCCAATGAGGGACCTTAAGCTACGTTTTTGAGACAAAAATTGAAAACATAATAAAATCTGAATGGAGATTTTTGGATGTAGAGCTGGCCGATGCTGTCCTTTACCTTGGGTAAAGGGTTAATGCTATAAATCATCAACGGTACGGCAATTATTCAGCTACCTATAAGGGCAAAATTGATTAATCGGTTAACCAAGGTTTATCCATGTGATTAATCGATCAAGAAAACCCTTTAACCATTTCAGCTCCAGATCTGATCACAAAAGCGACCATTTTACATGTATGATCACAAGGCAAATGTAAAACTGACGGTGACTGCCCAGCCACAGTTGCCTCCGAACTATGGCCAAATATGCTGGAATGAAAATTTTTGTGTTGAATTTGGTGCTCACTATAATTCATAAGGTTTCGAATTTAATAAAATACATTTGAACACGCATGTTGCAGCCAACAGCTGTATTGACCTTATTTCCATAAGGTCATTACAGCCACTAAATTGCACTAATATGTTGGAACTTTCTCAACAGAACAATCCACATATGGATGTCACTTGAATTGGCATTCAGTACAAATCAAATGAAGTAGCAGGATAACCGTCCGCTATAAACTATATATTTTTCTCTTCCTTCACTGATAAGACCAGATTCTGGTCTTATCGGTGCACAAGTGGCAGTATACTTAGTTTTATATTGCTGTTATGTTACAACTTACTTTGACTTGTACTATAATGTACAAGTTCTTCTGACAACAATATCTGAATGGTTTTATTGGAAAATAGAGGTAAACTTTTTTCCCCATGAGTGGAATTTAGTTTATTTTTTTTTTTTTAAACATTCTTGGATAAAGGCTTAACTGATATAGATTAACCTTTTAAACAATGAAACCCTGCACTCAGGGATTGTAAATGATGAAAGTGTGTAAGCAGATGACAAATTATACATGTTGAATTATGGCTCCGGACAAATACAGTCTTTGAGAGAATTAAGTTTACCCATTCCTGCGACCTTGACCTTTGTCACACGAACATGGTGTTGCTGTGCAAACTACCTTTCAATGCTCTTTAAGCTTGTATAAAGTTTCATGGAAATCCATCAAAGCATTATATAGTTATGTCTCTGGATGAACAAATAAATTTGGACAGATGGATGAGAGGCAAAGTGACCGACTTACTGACGGAACGATGGAGGAATAAAAAATAAGCCAAAACTAGGTCGAGTGCTACTGGCACACACCCAGTAGGGGACGCTCTTCTCCTAGAACTGAGATCCACGGATTCCGGTACCAGTGCGCAGACATGTAACCAATGACTCATTCTTTTGAATCCGCCAAATTGGAGTTCTGTGATCAGCGGGGAGGAAGGATTCTTACCCAAATAAGAAGATGGGAGGGTCTCCATGTAAACAATTGTGGTAGGTATAATAAGAAAAATTTACTATAAAATTTAAATTTCTTATCAACCTACCTTACATTTGTTTACTACAGGCTGAATAGACAATAGGAGGAGGGAATCACATAATCAACCCCCACATAACCCAACTCCACTGTAACTGTGGACAGAAGAAGAGTTCCCTTGGCCTATCAAATCATAGCATCACAAACATTAGTAAAAGACAATGAGAGATGAGGCGTATGGCTATGTGTGACGTACCGACAGAAAGGACAGTAAAACAGCACAGCAGGGCATAAAATCCGTGCATTTTTGCGAGAATCCCAATGGATTCACGCAGATTTGGCCGCGCGAATCCACAGTGGCATGCAGATGCCGTAGGCATATGCCACGAGTGCCGCAGGCACGAGCTTTCTAAGGGGGGGGGGGTTTCCCCCAGGAAAATTTTTAAATTGGTCATTCAAATGGTGCTCTCTGGTGACTTTTCAGCTAAAAATGCAGAGATTTTTACACAGCAAAAATGACCATTTTTATGGACGAATGTTTCAATTTCCAGGTTGTGTAATCCCTTCACTCAACGAATTGACTTACCTTAGCCCTTATGCCATGGTGATTGCGTAAAATTGCTAAATCTGAAAATGCTTTATCCATGGAAACTTATTATCTGTGAGTGTGTGGTACCCGTGGTACATTCCAAATCCAATTTCAATCCTTCCAATGCATCGTGGTCGGATGTGTAATGGCGCAACCAAGAAAAGCTAAAGATATAATCTGGAAATTCCCTTTCAGTTTGACAAACTTACGCATTGTCATTTCCGGACAAAAATAGCTGAGTGGCATAACTCCGTTTGAACATATAATTCACACTTCGGGAATGATCGTACCGAAAGTTTCGGTACGATCATTCCCGAAGTGTGAATTACATGCTTCGTTAATTATTGCACTGATGATACTGCCTTATAGAACTTTGTATTGTCAGTTGGATCATCGTAAAAGTCAAAATTTTGGCACACAGCTTCAGGCCACTTTTCTACAGCTTTCTTGGAGATTTTTTTAGACGCCATGATACGATAGGAACTAATTGGCGATTACAAATAAAACAAAACTTTAAAGCCATAAATTTGTACCGTTTTCAAGCGAGTGACACACGAGACAGTTTGTAGATAATTGACAGACATCATTCTGAAGCGGGAGGTGGAGTCATTAATCATTTTACAGTTTTGTTTGACGGGGAGAGGCGTGACTTCGGGTTATTAGAACTTCCAAACTATTTATTTCAGATGACTGGCAGTTTGTGGAGTGGGGTTGGTAGTGGCGAAATAATTCTATTAGCAACATATTCAGAGACATCAAAGTGTATGTGACAGCAAAAACCGCGGCTCAGTTCTGTTATTATGAAATCGACAACAGACATGTGCAGTTTCCATTCGTGTTAAATTCAATTTATTGTCTCGACTTTTGGCACAACGCTATTCAGTTTTAACCCCTCTTCTTGCGCGAATCTATGCAATGTTGGTAGGCGAATCCACACAGATTCGCGTGATTTCGTTTGCGCGAATATTTACGCGAATGGATTCGCGGATTCGCGTCGGATTTTATGCCCTGCACAGGGCTGGGACTGACCTTGTAAGAAACCCAATGGCTAGGGTAGACAACAGCCTGAGCAGAATAAAGAGGGTCCAAAGAAAAAAGGTCCTTAGACTGCTCCTGAAACTGACACAGTTAGAAGGTGGAGAAAGTAGAAGCATTTCTCCAGTAGGCTGCCTGCATAACATCTGACAACTTGACAGAGTTAGCACAAGCCCAAGAGGTAGACAAGGCACACGCCTCGTGGGCAGAAATACGGTTGGTAATACAATCATCAGTCGCTAGCCGAGCGTAGGCCACGCGAATAGCAAGACAAATCCATCGAGAAATGGATTGAGGAGAGATCTTCTGTCGACCAGGAATAAGAGAAAGAATCGTTTCCTGCCTTTCCTAATGAACTGCGTCCGGTTGAGATAAATGCGAAGTGCACTAACCGGACAGAGCAAAGGGTGATTACCCTCAGCAGAAGGAAGAGTCCTGATACATATATGAGGTGGAGTTGTTTCTTGTATCTGATTCTTGGCTAGAAAGGAGTAATCAGTGGTAAAGGTAACACTGTTGGAGGAGCTCCTGAAAAAGGACGGATCAACCGAGAGGGCGAGAAGCTCACTAACCCATCTGGCTGAGGCGAAAGCCATCAGAAAAGCTGTCTTGTATGTAAGAAAATGCATATACACCTGGGATAAAGGTTCGAATGGTCCTCCCCACCCCCCCCCCCCCCCCCACTCCCCAAGCAAAACAGCACCCAAGAAAGATTCCATCTTGGGGTAAGCTGCAAAATCCTAGGACTTTTCAAAGAAATGTGCTGAATAAGCTTGGAGAGGTATGGACTAGTGCCGATACAATGCTTTCCCACATACGAAAAGGTCTCCGAAAACATGGACCTGTACCATTTGATGGTAACAGGCTGGAGACCCGAGAATCAAACAGATATACCAGAAACTCTGCAATCTGTGTTATCGAAGGATTGGCATAATCAACAGAGTGATCAGCACACTATCAACAGAAGACCTTCCACTTAGCCGCATAGGTTAAACCAGTGGAGTGCCGCCTTGAAGAAGAAATGCATTCCACTGCACGTCTCGAAAAAAGCTCTACAGAAGAGACAGGACCTGACAAAAGGTATGAGTGAGAAGCCATGCATAATGAAGTCGGGTCGACGTGAAACCTCCTCGGGTGACCTTGGCAAAGAAGGCGATGCAGAGGGAGACGTGCCGGAACCACCACCAACAGAGAGCGGAGCTGATTGATCCACACCCGCTGAGGTGACTGGGGAGCGATCAGAATGATTCAACAACTGCAGGTTCGTATCTTGGCTAGAACCTAAGGCAGAATCAGAAACGGTGGGAAGGCATAGCTGACTAGACCGTTCCAATCGAGTGACAGAGCGTCCATCCGAAAGCCAGAGAATCTGGAGATAGGGACACGAAAGTGTCCGTCTCATGGTTCCAACGGGTCGCAAAAGATCGATGTGGGGATGACCGAAGAGATCGCAAATCGACTGGAACACTGCCCTGTGAAGCATCCACTCGATGGAAATGACCCTGTCCCGAGTCGGCTAGGACATTCATACGACCAGGAATGTGATGAACCACCACTCTGGCGTGGACATCCTGAGCTAGCAGTAGAAGATCCTGAGCCAATTTGTACATGAGAACCGAGTGTATGCCGCCCTGGTTCCGAATGTAAGTGACCATTGTCGAATTGTCGGACAACAGAAGGACCGGACGATTCGAAAGGTGGGGGATCCACTGCCAGAAACTCAGAAGAAGAGCAAGAAGCTCTTTCTGGTTGATGTGAAGAGTTGCTTGATCCTGGTCCATTACCTCGAGAAGGGAAAGACCTAGAGGATCCAATGTCGCTCCCCATCCAAGATCACTGGCGTCTGCCATCAAGACGAGGGCAAGTCCAACGAAACTCCCTGCATAATCTACTGAACATCCATCCAGGGGTGAAGGTGACGATGAAGAGAGTCCGGTAACTGAAGCACCAGATCCAGAGGATCGACATTCGGCCTCCAACGATTGAGCAGAAAGTGTTGGAGAGGTCCGACATGCAGCCGACCTAGAGGAATGAGATCCATCACCAAACCACAGAGACCGAGCAGCCAGAGAAAACTCCGAGCTGTTGCGGACGTGGACTGGGACAGAGTCAGGGTGAAAGCCGTGAGAATCACAGTCCTCGCCCGGGGAACTGCCACCGTATTCAGCTGAGTATGGAAGTCCATCCCCAGATGACAAAACCTCTGAGAAGGGACAAGGTCCGACTTCTCATCGTTGACTCTGAACACTACATACAGCAACGTGAGCAGGCTCAAGTGTGTCGACATCTGACTCCAGAAGAGCAGCATTGGAGTGCCTCTGGAGGATATCGTCCAGATACGCCGAAGTAGTCACCCTGGACTGTGTGCGATGGAAGGCTATCATATGCGACATCAGTCGGGTGAAGGCCCAAAGAGCCAGGTTGAGACAGAAAGGCATGGCCTTGACTGGTAAACTTGCACCAGAAAAGCAAACCTGAGATACTTTTGCGATGTCCGATGAATCGAAACGTAAAAGTAATTGCCTCGCAGGTCGATGCTGGAAGCGAAATCTCCCTGGTGAATGGAGCGGCGAACCGACCTGAAAGTCTCCATGCTGAACTTGGGAGCAATGATAGACTGGTTCAGGATACTCAGATCGATAACCGGTCAGAGTCGGCCATCCTTCTTCGGCACCTAGAACAGGCAGGAATAAAATCCCACTGACTGAATGTTCTTGATGACCTCGATCGCCCCCTTTGAAGGAGATTGTAGATCTGCGTTATCAAAAGTTCCCGCCGTGAAACGTCTTAAGTAACTTGTGTTGGAAGAGGTACTCTCGACAGAGTGGGGTGCCTCCGGAAGGATAGTCGCGGCCATGTTGAACATCATTTAACACCCAAGGATCGAAAAAGAGATTATTTACCACAGTAAACAAGCACTGCTTCACTTCCCAGGGTTCCCGCGGGGGTGACTTCTGCTGTAGTGCAAGCCTGTAGTAAACAGTTGTAAGGTAGGTTGATAAGAAATCACTACCAGCACTGTGCAGCACACACCACAAGAAAGGGAATTTAAGATTTACAGAAGGTCACAACAAATCAATTTGCATTAACAACTTGTTCAAACTGCCCCGCGGATGGAGTGAAATAATGCCACATTTTGTTTCGATTTTGGCAACTGACAAACAATACAGTCCTACATATACATATATTCTAAAGCTGCAAATTTATAGCCAGGGATTCTTCTGCCATTTTTTGGGAAAGGGTCTGGGGCTCCCTGCCATTTGAATTTTGAAAATTCACATTGTGAGGGCTCTAATCGCGAATTTGTTTTGGATGCCTGCATGGACATCACTGTCCACACATGGATTATGACGAGTCCACGGTGGTGGTACTGTAGCTTCCAGCATTTTTCAAGGTCCTACAGTTAAAACTACAAATCCTGTCACCACTAGTGCAGAGAACACTCGTTAGTTAGTGAGTTCTGCCAGTGCAGAATAGTCAAGTAAACCAAGTTAAACATGCGGTAACTCCTGCGCTATGTAACGCAGAATGTAGTGCGTTACTCACTGGGTTGTTAACTTTGATCTCTAATGCATATCATTAGGAAAAGAAATGTATTGTTATTGGACTCGGACATTCATCAATATCAATTCAAATCAGGGTTGCCTGATAAATTAGTGATGACAATGAGAGGACAAGGGCTTCGCCAAGCGTGGGCCACTACCCCCGACCGGTAGGCATGTTCGAAGTAGCCTTCAAGGTATTGTGGGACAGAAAAAAGTCGAAAGAGTGAAAAAGGACCATAACTCTGGAAAAAGTTTTTGGACGAATCCCATTCCTTGTGCTTATCAGACTCATAGTCCAGGCACATTAGACATAAAAATGAGAAAGTAAGGAAAAAAATCGGAGAAAGCTGATTTTTTTATATGTTTCCGGGACACACATTGCGGATAAAGTGTGAAAAGTCCCCGCAAATCCGAGTTGAGCTTTTTTAGTTATAGCGTTTTTTTGATGAAAAAAAAAAATTTTTTTTAAATTCCACCCAGCTCCATATTTCTCATTCTTATTCGCCTTAGTAGGGTGAGAATCATAAATATTGTGCTGAATTATATTGAGAATACATATCCCCAACAGAAAATGCCAACTTTGTACCGATCCTCACACTCAATAGTGAAATATTCACGAAAATGTACAAAATTACGAAAAAAAATTTATTGTTTTCATATACACAACGGTACACAACGTCCATTAAATCAAATCTACGACTACTTTGGGAGTTAAATTATATATCAAAAATTGCAGAAAAGCATTCGCTTTATAATGATATATAACAATAGTCATTTATTCCATAATGAACTGGTGAAACGTGTGAAATATTAACCATACCCCCTAAACTCAAATTCAAACGGCATCGACTTTTCTCATTCAAATACCGTATTATAGCATCATTGTTTCAATTTCCATGTTCGATTAAATCACATAATGTGGTGTTCGCCTACACTCAAGATGCATTGGCATGTAATGTGTGCACGCCCTTGATGTGTAGGACGCACAGGAAAGCTTTGGGTACAATACTACAAGCAAATAGGTCTTCTCCAGTTGTTCTTGAGAGCAGAGCGCACAGGCGACTGGGAACTCCACACATATTGTGTTCGCAATATGATTCCAGTATTTCACGCAGGTGGTCATTTTGCATACGCAAAAAGTTCTCATCTCTATTTGCAGCAGATGAATGAGCTAACAGAAATAATGCAACAGGATGATTTGAAGTTGTTCACTGAGAAAGGTTACTTTACCATAAGGCGCTCAGATAAATTCTGGGACGGGATATATTCTGATCAGACCAAAGAGCAGTGTTTAATGAGAATGTTCAAGCTCCCTGGTGGTCTCACACATGGCAGGGGAATAACCGATAGCACTGTTGCGAAATGGGTACAAGGACTACCTCTTTGCCTTCCGATATGTAATGCTCTAGAAAATTTTGTTCATGTTCACACTGGTCTTCGCGAACAACATCGGGATCTCCGTCAAAGTTCACAATTGACTGATGCCAATGATATCACCAAATTATTGAACTGGCTCAGAGTGCATTCCCCCTTTCAGAATAGAGATCCACTACAATTAGTCTCTATAGCGACCGGGCTTGTGGCCGACGAAACTGTGAACTGTGACCAAGTTCGCAAAATTGGGGAATGTTGCGTATCGAATGTTGTAAGCAAAACGTTCAACAGCATCAAACTACGATGTGTTGACACTGTGAAGTCTTTCGCATCGATGGCAAATAGCATCAAAGTCTGTGGAAGTAAGGTAGTAATTGACCCCACAATTCTGTTCAACCGCATCACATGTGTTATTCAGTCACAAGCAGAGATGGAAGAGTATCTCAAATATGAACTCGCCCCGAAACCACCAGCATTGTTTGATTCTGCTGGAATGAGGAAGACACAGAAAAGCACGCTCGGTAAGATCCTCAAAACATACGGTTCCGAGCAAACTAAAATCCCAGAACATTCTCTGTTTGTTGTAGATGGTGGATTTTTATTGAGGGCAGTTGTATGGCCTAAACAGTCGTCATATAAGGACATATGTACATCATATTCCAATTATCTAGTGAGACATTTTGGGGCGAACGTCGTGGTTGTTTTTGATGGTTATGCTTGTACAATGTCGACAAAGGGCATGGAACAAGCCTGTAGATCTAAAGACAGGTATTCCATTGATATCAATATCTCACCCGAGTTACCAGCCACCACACCCCAATCCGATTTCCTTGCAAATGCCAAGAACAAAACCCAACTGATCGATCTTCTAATGCAGGAGCTATCTGCTATCAATATTCAGTCCAAGCAGGCCGAGGCTGATGCTGATGTACTGATAGCCGAAACTGCACTTGACATCGCTCAAGATGACAACAATGTTGTCGTTGTGGGAACAGACACAGACTTATTAGTCATTCTTACCTCTCGAGTTCAACCGGGATGTAATATTCACATGATGTATTCCATTACCCCAAACTTACTAGTTTCAGTTAGTGAAATAGCAACCAAAATGGGTGACCATAGAAGCAACCTCCTTGTAGCACATTCTATAAGTGGTTGTGACACTACTTCTGCACTCTTTCGAGTTGGTAAGAAGAAAGTATTCAGTACAATTGTCTCCGATGTTACTAGCGACTCACAACAGTATGTCAACACAATTTTGGCGGATGACAGTACACCAAGTGCAGTAGCCGCTGCCAGGGAACAACTTCTCCTGATCTTATACGGGAGTAAAACTGTTTCCTCTCTCGACCAATATAGATATGTCACTTACAAGCGTTATGTAGCAAAATCTAAACTGAATAAACCCATCGACCTAGCCTCACTCCCACCAAGCAGCGATGCTGCACAACAACATGTCTACAGATGTTATCTCCAGGTCCAACAATGGCTGGGCACTTCGCTTCCTCCGACGGATTGGGGGTGGTCGCTAGACAATGGACTTCTTGTACCGACTGCAGCCACAAAGCCATGTGCCCCCGATAACCTACTGAATCTGATCAGTTGTGCTTGCAAGAGTGCTTGTACAAAAAGGTGTGGGTGTAAGAAGGCAGGACTCTCTTGCTCAGGTTTGTGTAATTGCAGTTCGGATTCTTGTAACAACCACAGAAACACTGTCCTGTCGGAAATTTCTGATTTCGATGAATAATATGTATATAGGTCATGTCATTTCTGTATATAGCGTTGATAATAGTCAATGTAACTTAATCCATGTTGATTGATTTGTACATTCTGTAAATATTATTTATTGATTTTTGTACATTCTGTAAATATTATTTATTGATCTAATGCTGCCAGACACAGACGTGTCTGTTCGGTCCCAAGACCGAAAATAGTTGAGTTCTCATGCTGACGAATTTTATGCCAAAAGGGGAACTCGGCCAGAAGCAGAGGGGGTCTTCCATAATGTCTATTTTGTAAGCAATGATAAAAGTCTTCAAATGGTGGTGGATTTTTTATCGTCTGTCCAACTAACATCCCGTTCTGTACTACGACCCTTTGGGCAAATCCTTTAGGAAAATCGTCATTTTTTGCGTAAATCCGATACTTTTTTGTGAATTTTCAATAATTTTTCGCAGAAATTGTCACAGAATGCACATTTTCCTCTAGGTAAATGTATATTAGACATTATGTAGCTTGAAATACGCATAAACAAAAAATACAGTTGGATCAATTCGAGGTTACAAAGTTCGTGCGATTTTTTTTGATTTTTTTCAAACGCGTTTTCGAAAAAAGGCTGTAGAAAAAAAAGCTCAACTGGGATTTTAGAGGACTTTTGTCTAATCGTTCAGTGACATGTACTCGACATTCCCTGAAAAAATCAGCTTTCTCCGATTTTTTTCCCTAGTGAAACCTAATGTTCTTGGGCTATCAGTTTCCACATGAGGGTCTATCAGCACACCAAAGGAGATCTAAATCCGACAGATGGCTTTGAAATTACAATCCAAAACGTTGGTACGGACAGAAGGACAGAGGTCTCCACTAGATACCCCCGAATCCTCCTTCAGAGGTCGAGGGCACAAACAACAAAAAAATTGCTGAAATGACCAGTTGTAATTTTCGCAAGAAGCTCAACAGTGAAAACAAAGTAGTTGCCAAATTGGATAAACATCTTTTAAATGATTTTTTCGGTGCTATGTTAATTGCGGAGATGAGACTTGTGTGAGATCTGTGTGTACGAACAGTCCACCACATGATCGTTTTTGAACTAGCTAACAAAACAGTTTTGACACCAACATTTTAGCAATTAATATCTGTGACCTTGTTCAACTTGGAAAACATGGATGAATTTGTATGTAAAATTGCCGTAACCCAAAACTCCAAATACAGATAATATCGCTAGTCGCCAGCTGAATTTTTAATGAGTCATTCACAGAAAATTTTCAATCTCATTTAACCCCTCCCCCCCCCCCCTCCCCGGCCCCATCCTATTTGACTAGAACTGACCTTCAGCATCCAGACTGATAAATGAGGCCGTTCTGAATATTTTGGCCGACAACCCCCAATCCGGATAACACAACTACACTTCTAAAATCAATTTTACAAAAAAAATGCTATTGTCTTTTATTCTGTATTTATTGGACTATGCAATTTCAATAAATAGGAGAAAATTTAGAGCGTTTCCTTGTTTATTATGAGAGTAAGAGTGAAAAGTCATTTCATCTCGGCAGATTTTGAACCCAGCACGGGCCTCGACATACACTTTTTAGTGACCACTAACATAATACGGGGATATTGGATTATTTACACTATAAAATTGATAATTATGGGTTTTTTTAATGATTCAAGCATCAGCCACCTGTGGTTACTGCCACTTTATCTAACTGAATGGTCAACTATGGGTTAACATTTTTACAGATTGGTGAAGCAAAGTCAAGAAACATGAACTGTTTATTTGTTGTAATAGTAGTGATTTTACCTGAAAATTTTATAATATGTATTTTGTGATAATAGTGATTGGAAAATATTCCTCATATGGTAAGAAAAAGAAATCTTTTTTACAGAATCAAAAAATTCCATGCAGTTTTCGAGTTGTGGCCATTTGAAGTTTCGAAATTTGTCGGAAATTTAGACTTTGGGACAAAGTGGTTTTTATATAAATTCCAGAACCAGAAACACCCCCAAAAGTGGTGATTTTAGAACATTTCTTTCATGTGAAAAAAGGTATTAACACTCATAAAAATGAAAGTGGTAATCAGAGTCTTGAAATTTCACACAGTCATGGGCCACACTCTGCCTCAGAATTTCACGCTCAAATTTTTCAACATGATCCAACCGTCTTTCAATAAATTTGCATAAAAATGTCAAGTTTTCCCTTTATTTAGAATATATTCTCACATTTTTGTTACTGGAGCTGAAATTATATCACAGGAGTATTGCAACAACTTGCACAACATGGACAGTTTGTTTTGTAACCATATCTGACTTTAAAAACAGCTCGAATTTCCTGATTTGTATATTTAAACCTCACCCACTTTTTTAAATTTCCATTTTTATGCCCCCAACTTGAAAAGTCGAAGGGATATCTAGTGGAGACCGTGTCCATCTGTCTGTCCATTCATCTGTACCAACATTCTCCCTTGTATCTCAGCCGCTGCTACTAAGATTTGAATTATATTTGGTGTTGTGATAGAGCATCATGGGAGAACGATACCTGTGTAGCATGAGTTTATTCCACACATTTTTTCCAGAGTTATGGCCCTTTTTCACTCTTTTGCCCACTTCTTTGGAAAAATAAAAAAATGTAATAGTTTGCATAAACTTTCAACCAAACTAAGGCTTACCAAGAATACATGTACATGTATCTAACCAAGTTATTCCAATATTACCCTGAAGGCAAAGGTCAAAGAAGCCCAGTTCTAGTTCTGATAAAACTTAAAACTAATTAAATATGCAAATTTATTCAGTAATGTTATGTATTTTAACAAATTTAGTCTTATCTCAATCCATCATTCTGTCACACTTCCCGGTCAAAGTTGGTCAGCACAGTGAAAATAAAATCTAAACCCTCTTGTATTTAACTAATGGGTCTCCTATTTAATGAGGTGACAAAATATAATTAAATTAAATTATTTAATATGCACATTTATTCATTTCAGTTAAAATCAGTTTACCGGTAATTTTTTACTATTATTCATTGCTCAAATGTGCAACTATTTGTTCTTCGAATGTCACGCGTAACACAGGCTGCACAGTGGAGAAAAGAATGTTGAATGCCTGTGACTAAGACTACCAAACGGCCACTCTCAAAGCTGGTTTAAGCTGCTTTCAGCTAGCTGCACTGTCCATATGTACAAGAGTAGTGTGCTGCTCGAAACACGTAACACTCAATGTATGAGGTTTTATAGCTTTGATCAGCAGTACAAAATCCAAAAGATGCTACTGACAAGGCTTGACAATAAATCTTGGAGTGAAAAAGACAACAGAAGAATGAAATGTAGCATCAGTTGGGATAAAAGTACTCGATTCCTACTCCTGTGTTCCAAATAATCATACCCATAATATCAATAATTTTGTTGATTTTTTTCCCAGGCCTTGACAATTCCATATTTTGTTTAACCCATTAACAGGTTACCCATTTAGTTGTTCATTAATCTATTCTGAAGGTTAAGTAAATTTGTTTCATTAACCTGTTGGTTAACTAAAACTCCAAACATGAAATGCAACAGGCATATCCCCAAAGCCATAGGCCTGAGGGTTTGGGAGGGAAATGTAGAGCTATGCCTCTTCTGTTGGCAACATGACTGAGATGACGATAGAAATATCAATGAAACAGAAATATGCAATCACTAGAAATATAGAGTGGTGCCTCTTCTATTGGCAGCATTGCATATAGCGGTGAATAGGCCCAGAATTGATTTGGCTGTGGCCCTATCATACATCAGGCTGCAGTGCATTTCAATTTCCATAAACTGTAACAACATGTTTCTAATTATGCTTACAGTTGTCCCAACATGGCCTGAAAGTCCGTAATATAATTTTTTGGACGTACGAAACCAAATGAAAGTGTCAATGACACTGTAGCTCAACTTGTCAAGACATGTACATGTTTTGTATGTGACACAGCAATGACAAACATCTAGGTAATGACCTGATAACAAATGTACATATAAAGTATTGTAACGGTCTGTACATAAATGCAGACCGTAGCCTGTAACAAATATATGGGTAAAGTATTGTAAAGGTGGGTGACAGTCAAATGCTAAATAGAAAAGAAATCTTTGAGTCCCAGAGTGGGTCTGACTGAACCCCCAAAATATTTGTTCTCATAGCACAGTGATAACAAAGGCACCCCAAAAACACACTCATTCCTGTCCCAAGGTGAAAACAAAGGTACCCAAGAAGTTTCGTGAAGATCAGTTCAAAAATACGAGCTGCATAGAAGTTGTGACAAAAAACTGATTGGACCTAATTTCGGTACAAAATGGCCAGTGGCAGCCATCTTGAATTTTGGACTGCACTCAGAAACACTCGTTCTCGTCCCAAGGTGATAACAAAGGTACGCAAGAAGTTTCCTGAAGATCGATTGATAAATACAGCCTCTAGCCCGAGCCGTATTGAGATGTACACTTACAGTGTATAAGTAGCACTAAATAAATCAAAATTCATCTAATTTTCATAATTTCTGCACGAGAAAAAAACCCGTACTGTATGTGATGTATTCCATTTTACTAAACATTCCTACAAAAATTTATTCAAATCAGAACTTTCATACAGAAGTTCTGTACAAAAGACTGATTGCATTAATTTTGGTACTTTTAAAATGGCTGCTGGTGGACATCTTGAATTTCGGACCACACCCAAAAACACTCGTTCTCATCCCACGATGATAACAAAGGTCCCCAAGAAGTTTCGTAAAGATCGGTTCATAAATACGGCCTCTAGCCTGAGCCGTATAGACGTTGTGTACAAAAAACTGATTGGACCTAATTTCAGTACGAAATGGCCACTGGCAGCCATCTTGAATTTTGGACCGCACTCAGAAACACTCGATCTCATCCCAAGGTGATAACAGAGGCACCCAATAAGTTTCGTGAAGATCGATTGATAAATACAGCCTCTAGCCCGAGCCGTATTAACATGTGCACTTACTGTGTGTAAGTAGCACTGAAAAAATCAAAGTTCATCTAATTTGCATAATTTCTGCACGAGAAAAAAACCCATATTATATGTGATGTATCCCATGGTACTAAACATTCACACAAAAAATTATTCAAATCAGCGCTTTCATATGGAAGTTCTGTCCAAAAATCTGATTGCACCTAATTTTGTACAAAATGGCTGCCATCGGCCATCTTGAATTTCAGACCGCACCCAAAAACACTCGTTCTCGTCCCACGGTGATACCAAAGGTAGCCAAGAAGTTTCGTAAAGATCGGTTTATAAATACGGCCTCTAGCTCGAGCCGTATTGGCATTTGAACTTACAGTGCTGAAAGTAACACTAAATACATCAAAGTTAGTCTAATTTGCATAATTTACGTACAAGAAAAAACCTGTATTATATGTGATGTATCCCATGGTACTAAACATTCATACAAAAAATTATTCAAATCAGAGCTTTCATATGGAAGTTCTGTACAAAAAACAGATTTCTGCATCATCGGTACAAAATGGCGGCTGGCGGCCAACTTGAATTTTGGAGCGCACCCAAAAACACTCGTTCTCGTCCCACAGTCATAACAAAGGTACCCAAGAAGTTTCGTAAAGATCGGTTCATAAATACGACCTCTAGCCCGAGCCGTATTGAATTGTTGGCGGACAGACAGACGACGGACAACTGGTCGCCAAAGTTGAGCTAAAAATTATATTACAGACCTTCAGGTCATGTTTGGACTACGGTTAAAGCTGAATAAAAAGCACAAATTTAATATTTGTATGTGTACTACTTTCTCTTCAGTCATCTGCATGTAATATGCCGATCGTAAAAAAGTTGGTTAACCAATGGATCCATTTGGTTAACCGATTGTCTGTTCGCCTTAATTTTTGTTTGCGTAACCTCTAGGGCAACGTAACAATCGTTCACCTGAATTGTCGAGGCTTGCAATCCATATTATTCTGATTTGATATAGGGATGCCGCGATGCAGTAAAGGGTTAATCGACTAACCATCGACTGTTGTGGTAGTCAACGGTTTTTATTTTTAGTCGATCGTCGTTCATTTTTAAAGTGGTACAAGTCAGATTAAAATTGTGCTGTGCTATGAGATAAATTAACAGATTGTTAACCTTCAAAATGTCTCGCCATAGTTACTTGTAATATCCCATGGCCTTTGTTTTCCACATTATTGTGCAACACTGTAATTTTGAAAACACTCAGCCTTGCCATTTCATCAATCCCTGTTTTCTGTAGTATTAACCAACACCCATTGATCAGTACTAAAGAGTATCATTTCTTGGGTGTATCTTTTAATAATTGCAGTTTGGGAATTCACTGCAGAGTAAATAGAATGTTTGGTCTTGTACACTTGAACAATCCTCTTTGGAATAATTGGAAACGCAAAAGTGAGATATTTGTCTCAAGACCCACAGCAGTAACTTCACTTGTAGTACTAAGTTGTAATTTGTGTTGGAGTGGAGGGGGTTTTATATTCGAAATTTCTAAATATTAGTTACAGAAAAAAAACATTTGCACAAATGTTCTTGTGTTTAAATTCTTCAAATCAATCGGAGTCTGCCGGAGATATTCTGGTGTTTCTATTTTATCTCGACACAGAAAAGTACACAATCAAACATCATCAGTTTTAAATTTATTTTGTAAGTATGTTAAGAGATTATTGAATTCACAGGAAACGACTATTAATCGACTAACCGTCGACTAATGCTGGTGATTAGTCGACTATGAAAATTGATAGTTACGACAGCCCTAATTTGAAACACTATTTTTATTCATTTTCACCAAGTTGGACTGCGATCTAATCATCAGGATGCACTATTTTTGATGAAATTCTTAACATTTTACCATAGCTGTAGATAGTTTGCGTTATTTTAGAATTCTGAGGTTATTTATCCAAGACTGGGCACTTTGAAATAGTATAAAGTCAGTTTGAAACTTTAGTATTAGGCATTAATATTCGACCCTGTACTATTATAGCATTATTCCAACCCATAGTCATTTCACCAATTTTTCCATCTTGGACTATTAATCCTCATCATATTATTATGGATGACAGGAGTACACGCCCTCTCACATTCCCAGTAAAGTTGACATAAGAAACATGAGGACATTGGTCAATGAATGAAAATACATATAGAATTACAACATGGGATGAAGTTCACCGTCTCCAATCGACACCTTTATCCCCCCCCACTCCCACCCCCCCAGCCAACAGAACACCAATTTAGCTGTGACCTATCCATACTACAATGAAAAGAACTGCAGTGTCATGCTAAAAGAAATTCTAAACACCTTTATGGTGAAAAAAACCCCACACCAAATCAGACCAAAAAAATCAGGACAAGCTGAAGCCGTGTTCCAAGTTTTGAGACCTTAACCAGCAGGGAATTGGAGAAGCAATTCAGGGTTCCTGCAGGCAAGAACTGATCAAATTTAATGCTATTCAAGACCATTTCTCGACATGTTATAGCTTTTTTGAAGGCCTTACATCAACTGAATGGAAGGATTTTCAAGGCCTTACTGCCGTAAATGATGATATATGATCACTAGTGTACCCATCAATAGAGGTTGTTAATTACCCATATTTCGGCACATTTTTATTTTGCAAAAATTCAAGGATTTTAAAGGCTCCCTTGACTATTTTCCAGAATTTCAAGTACTTGAACCACACTTTGTGGAATTCAAGGCCATTCCTTGAATCCAAGGGGCATAACGCTGGCAAAAAAGTCAGATCAAAACTACAATCACAGGTGCACAGGTTCCCATGGCAGTAAACATCCACACCAAGTGTCAAAGAAATTGACACATAAACATCTGAGAAAATCTCCAGACAAAATTCTAGACCTGCATTTTAAAGTCGAAAAGGGGAAAAATTCTGGCAAAAATCAACTTGAGTTGACATATGATAAGGAACATGCATATGAAATTGGTTCAATTCGGTTCAGTGGTTTATGAGAAGTCGATAATGTAAAGTTCACGCTGGATGGACGGACATCAGACAGTGGATGGAAAGTGAACTCTGAAGCTCCCCCTCCCTCACTTTCACTCTTTCAGTCAGGTGTGCTAAAAATGCAGACAGTTTTGTCCTTTTCCCAAATGCAGTCCTATCGCTGCATCCTGAAGTGTTTTGAATGCCTAGCTTTGTTCTTGGGGTATATGAAGCATATTTGGCCACGAGTATTTTTTCTGAAATATTATTTTATTATCAGTTCTGGTACGAATATGGTAGCAGACTTTCAGGAACCATTGTTCATTGGTGCCTGCTGTCAACTCTTTGAGTTGATTGCATATATTTTTCATGTTCTATACATCTCAACCTTCATTTTGGTGTATAATTTGTGTATATTTCCTTTGAATTTACGGAATAACAGAGGTGGGAATTTCATAATAAACAAATTTCCCTTACTTTATAGCCATCAACAATTTTTATTTAATTTTTTTTACAAGCAATTGAAGTTGAAAAATTGAAAATTTTCGCAATGACTATGCAACGATGTCACCCGACTGAACACTCTAGTACTAGCCACTGAATTAGAATTTGATGACATTAGTGTTGAAATGACTACAGAATTTTCGAGTCAACAAATCGAAGGCCAAAAGTCTAAGTCGGCTGATCGTGTCCCAGACCTTTAAAAATATTGCACGACCGAGAGTTTAGTTCATGCACCGTTCAAGCAAACGTCCCGTAGCTTAACCTTGATTCCATTAGTGCAATTACCGTATTTCATCTAAATTTTCGAACACTTTTTGTTTTTGGACAACATGTTTTTCATCAAAAATAATTTTTTTTAACCCTCAAAATTTTCGGACGCCCACTAAAAGAAGCGTACTGGACTGGTGTGGTGGCAAAATCCCAGTGAAACATAAATCCAAATTGCAATGATTTTTTTTCAGTTGAACACTTTATGTTTCTTTGTTTTATGTTAAAAAACACGTATTGTATTCACAATATAGTGTCTAAAGGAAATAGAATTAACTCCCTCCACTCTAATGTCAAAATATCAAAATTTTAAGTTGTCATATATCCCATAATGCATCTAGAAATTTAGCCAATTCAGTCTTGTTTGACAGAGCTCAGTGAGCTCTGTCAAACAAGATTGAATTTGCTAAATTCCTAGTTGCATTATGGGAAGATTTTGCACCTGAAAATTTTGACATATCGACATCACGGGGTTAATAAAACAACACTATTTGCAAACTTGTTCTTTGTTTATTGACAGGTAAGTATTGTTTTCCTTATCAAACTGACACGCATGATAAACTGACCAATAAAATTTTTGTTTTCAAAAAGTGTGCATTCATAAGACTCCTTCGAGATTTGGGAAGAGAAAACAAACAAATGTTATGTTGAACTGACCTTAAATGATAACAATAATGAAAGGGTCTCATAAATAAAACCACATAAAGCAGTATAAACCAAGTATTATCAACAGAACAGGGGAATTTCTGCTTCAAATAAGCATATTCAGCACACTGAACACCAGTAAACAATCCAAACATTAACCAGATGCTCAAGTGAGCCCAAAATGCTCACCTGGCACAAGTTATGAAAAGAGATGAGTGTATCAGTAAGTGATCAGAAGCAAGAGCAATTTTTTGATTTGCTATGACACAACCAAAGGTAACTTTTTTGGCCATTCATTTCTGCTGGTCTTAGGAAAGCTTTCTAGCAAGCTCTGTTCTGTGAAGTATTAAAAAACAACAACCGAACAAAATTTTTGTTTTGTTTTCAACAACTGTGGTTCTCCACCCCAAAAAAACATAAATAAACTAGAGAATTGTAATTTGTTGGACAAATTACGGGCTTTCTCAACTTTCCAATGTGAAAATGCAGACTACATATAGCAAAGCAAAGTGTTTGAAATTAACCATTTCCAAAATGATAGACAAAAAGCATCCAAAGTTGGCTAATTTTGGCATTCTCTCACAGTTCTCTTATTCACGTTCTCATTTTGCTTGGGGCTTAAATCTTGAGATTAAAAAGTAAACAGTAACTTTCTTCTACAATCATTGTTGCATCTATCCATACCAAAATAACTGCTACAACAACCTTGCAATTAGAGGAAATGAGTACAGATGTTTGCAAAATTCACTGAAAATCAATTTTTTTTTCTGACAGTACTATTCTTTACATGGCCAAAGATTATATTGTGTTAAGCCCCAAAGCATAACTTACAGCAGAGGATTTGTTCATTAGGCGTCTCAACCTATAGCAAAACAAAGTGTTTAGAATTAACCCTTTCCAAAATGATAGGAAGATGCAACCACAGTTAGCTAATTTTGGCATTTTTGGATGGTACTCTTACCCTCATTTGCTCGAGGGTTAAACTTTTAATAATAACATATAGAACAAAATCTGTCATACTTTGACTGCTGCATGCTTCTATAGAAAACATTCAGAGCTCAGTTAATTAATAATGGAGTAAATCGTCACCTAAACTTACCAAATTCTGAAAAAATTTGAGTTTTTTTGGACGGTGACTACTTTTATGCAACCAGAATGGGATAGGGTTAAACTTTACAACCAAACTTACAACAGCAAATATGCTCGGTAGTCAATGGAGAATACGTACATGAAAAGTGTTTGAAATTAAGCCTTTCCAAAATGATAGAAAATGCAACCAAAATTGGCCAATTTTGGCATTTTTAAACGGTACTCTTATTCTTGCCCTCATTGTGCTTGAGGGTTAAATCTGAGATTAAAACGTAAACAGTAACTTTCTTCCACAATCATTGTTGCATCTATTTATACCAAAATAATTGTTACAACAACCTTATAATTGGAGAAATGTGCCCTTGAAGTTGGTCAATTTTGAAGAAAAAGCTGTATTAATGTAATTTTTGGCCAATGGGGGTTAATATTGAAAGATTTGAGTAGTGATTGTGGTGTATCATATTATGCTCTAAATGTGTGGAAAATGTGTGCTAAATAACTGTAAACAATTTTGAGACTTTCGAAAAATGGTGTAATTTTGAAGGTTTTGGCAGAATATTTTGAAAATATGCGTTTTCGCAGACATGACGATACCGCATTTCACTAGATTTTAAGACATTACATAAGTATGCCAAATCTGGTTAAAATCGTACAGCTTGTTTTTGAGCAGTTCAACAGACAAAATTCACGGAAGAAAAAAAAAAAAAAAAAAATAGAGAAGAAAAATTTTGAAAAAGAAGAATAACAAGAGTCTTTCCCAAACTGGGTTTGGGAAAGCCTAAAAATTCTGGCATGTGTGGTTCACATTTGCCCATTGAATTTGAAAATATAAATTATGAGTGTAGCCCTAAATTTGGGAGCACAGATTTTGACTTACTGAGTTTCTTTGAAAAAAAGTGAATCTGCATCAGTAAAGTAAGTTCCAAACAAGAAATCTAAGCATTTTTGTAAGTGGCTTATAAAAAGAGGATTTTAAAAGCATATTAGGCTTATGGAGCATTAACCCCACCCTAAGGAATATAGTCATTTGGGGGGATCAGAAGAGTAAATTCCACCAGCCTGAAGATGGCAGCAGCTTCATTTGAACAAAGGGGAAAAGGTTTACTCCAAAGATGGTCTGTGCCATAAATGAATGAATTTGGCCCAGTGGTTTTAAAGAATTAAACAGATTTCAAACTAGAGAAACAGAATTTTACTGCCAGCAGTAAATTCAAGTCTGTGTGAAAATGGTTAAAGCATCAGAAATCAACAAAACAGAAAGAGAATTTATGAAGGCTTATTTTGGGGGGTAAAGTGTTTTTAAAGAAATCAGAAATAGGTTTTCCTTAACAGTATGACATGAAATAAAATCTTTGGAACCCACATTGATGCCTTGAGAGGGTTAAAGTAAAGATATTCATACAGGAATCGGATCAATTTCTCTCCAAGGAACCAGAAAAAACATATATGTGCACAGCATTGAAAGGGTTTGATCCAGGGAAACATTTTCTGAACAACAATTTCATTTTCTGATTGTAATAAGATTAACATGTGTTTGACAGGTATTCTGACAGGTGTTTGACAGGTAATTTGTTTTGATAAGACCAACATGATATTCTAGAATCTCAGTGCATGAAATTTTCCTCCAGAAATAACTACTGCAAAAATGCTGACTCATCATTTTTCAATACCCTCTACTGGGCACCCTGATAGAGCCAGTGACCAATCCCTTCTACTGATCCTAAGAATGCTTCATACCAAATAACAGTTCTCTGTTCCTTGAGGTTTGGGATATACGGCTTTTGAATTTTTTTGTTTTTAACCCCTGGGGTTGCCACAGGGCTGTGAATTTTTTTTTTTTTTTCGAGGGGGGGGGGGGGGCATCAATCAGTTATTTAGAACCCACTTATACTACATGCCAAATGTGGTTGAAATTGGCCCACTGGTTCTTGAAATGGATAATGGATATGCCCCCCACAGAGAGCCCAAATACCGACCTACCAACTTCCCTTGAACAAACTTTAATCTTCTACTCCAAAGGATGTTCCATACCAAATATCAAGACATTCCCTCTGGTGGTTCGGGAGAAGATTTTTAAAGGTTCTTAAGCTTTTGGGGCATTAACCAGAGTCTGAATATGGCAGCTGCTTCATTTGAACAAAATAGAAAGGGTATACTCAATAAATAGTCTGTGCAATATATGTTTGAATTTCGCCTAGTGGTTGTGAAGAAGAAGTTAAGTTTGCAAAAGTTAACAGATGACGAACAAAAGTGATGGCAATAGCTCCCAGTGACTTGCAGTCAGGTGAGCTAAAAATAGAACAAACGACAATGAGGTCACGGTTTCTCAAAAATTAACACTTGGACCTGAACACTATCAAAGTGTACTGGTTTTCAATATTACTTTTTTAAACAACATTTGCATTGTATGTGGGGAGGACTCGCTTCTAAAAACACAAATAGGGAATACGGGAGGGACTGTAAGGCAAATACTCGTTGTTATTTTTTTTTTCAAATAATTTTGTATACGGCTTTATGAAAATGTAGCATTTTGCATTGCACATTAAGGTGGGGTGGGGAGGTTATTTCTAAATAATGGCTATTCATCCTAAATAATAGCAACTTTCCCAATTCGTTTCAACCATACCCTGATACATCCACAGGCCTCTGAATAGGGAACTGTGGGTAAGTAATAAAACAAATGTGTGATATTAGATTTTAATAGTAAGTTTTGGTTTCGATATGAAGTTCTTTTCTGTAATGTGAAACATCAACTGAAAAAGTGGATGGGTCAAGCAAAAAAAAATGGGCTAAGCAATTTTTTGTGCTTACCCGAATTTTGGGTTAAGCAAATTTTCAATTTTTAAAGGCTTGGTGTCCCAGTAGTACAATAGGAATGAAACTCCATGTTAGTCCTCAGACCAGTTGCAGTGCGACCGTTTGTCCCATGATCAAACGTGCTAACCTACTGTAATCAGTTTAAATATCAGAAAAAAAACAAATGTTTTTTTCTGTTTCGTGTTGAATTGGAAGTGTCGGCTGTCACCGGTGTCATGACATGCTGAGCGAATATAGGTGACTTACACTCAACTATTTTAAATTCAACAATTTAAATTAAGTTTTAAGATGAATAAAAAATGTATCAAAGGGCTGTTAAATAACATATATTTATTTACTTGATTTATGTAAGGATTAGGATTTATGTTCTAATTCAAATTTTTTATTCCAAACCCACGTGGATATACAGGATAAAAATAGGTCCCATTTTATACACAGTAATTAGATTGTTTCTACTATGGGACAGAAAACTATGACTGAAAATACAAACACAATGGGCTGTGTTTTAAAATTACTTCTAACACTACAATTCACTCAGTTTCATCGATTTGTGGTTAAGTGTCTAGTGCCGGAAAATTACAAGTGGAAAAATATAATGCTACACAAATGATAACCAATCCCAGAACTCCATGCACAAAATGGCCATATACTATTTAGATTGTTTACATAAATAAGTAATGTGCACAACACATTGCCTTATTCTCCGACTGTGAAAACAATTGGCTGATGAGTGTATTTTATGTTCATTTTTTATTGTCCACTTTGTGTTGACAGTGATAAAAGAATAATTGGGTAACTAGATTGTTGCCGAATGAACTGACAAACGATGAAACGGCAATTCATGATACTGGTGGGGTGCTGTAAGTACAACTTGTACAGAGGTATTATAAATGTTGCCACTAGTCGACGCCTAATTTTTTTTGTTGACTAACAACATTAATCACGTTGACGTCAACTAATCATTTCAACACTAGCTAGACGACATATTGCGTACAGTGATTTGGCAACCTGTTACTGTTCAACGCAACAACTGAAACAGAAAACTGGAAACGGATGAAACACATCCAGCACAAAATAATGCCTTAAGTTTCAGTAAAAGCAGTGACAGCTCAACATATATACAGGGCTTGCGTGACCCTGTTTTGGGGTCCATGAAACGGACCCATTCCCCAAACCAATTTTCCCCAGTTGGCTAGTGCAGATGTACATTGTTATGCACTTGAATAAAAATGTGAGTGAATATTTCTGTATAAATCACACATACTCTGATTGCTGACTAGGGCTGTCACAACTATCAATTTTCATAGTCAGCTAATCGCCACCTTTAATCAATGGTTAGTCGATTAATAGTTATTTCCCCAAAATTCAATAAACCAGCTGTCATATACTTACAAATTTGAAACTGACGATGTATGAATGTGTTGAGATAAAGTGGAAATATCAAAATGTCTACCAATCAAATCTGAAAAATTTAAACTGAAGAATGTTTGTGCAAATGTTTCATTTATGAAACTAATTTCCAGAAGTTTTGAACATGAACTTCCATCCATTCCTACACAAGTTTGTTAAAACTTAGTTCGAACGATGACAAGCACACTGACCGTTGTGTCAACTTTCTCACGTTCGCGATTAAGGTTTTTCCAACGGGGTCGATCGAGTGTACAAGACTGAAGATTCTATTTACTCTGCAGCCTGCAGTTACTTCCGAAACCGTGAATTATTCAAATGGTTCACTGTTTGAATAAAGGACTCTTGTCAAGAGAACAGATACTGAACAAATGACCATGTTTTAAAGCCTTTTTAAATTATGTTGTAACGTTATACGCTTGTGCAGAAAACAAAGGCCACTCGATTTTAAAAGTAACATGATGTAGGTTAATCAGGGCTTGCATTTTGACCAGGCTGATTGGCCTGGTAATCGGCCATAAAAATAATCTGACAAGGCTGATCAATCGACCCCGTCGTCAGTTTATTGTTTTCCCAATCTCAGGGAATCAAGTGACGGGTGATTTTGAAAAACAAAATAACTTCCAGCAATGGGACTAATCGATCGTGTGATACCGGGTTTGTTCATTTACTTCTGCCGGGGATGTACTAAAAGACAATCGTAGGTGAGCGTAGAAAACGTGAGGGGGTGGGTATGGCGAAAATAAATGCACAAACGGGTTGATACTGACCTTAAAAACCATATATGGTGTAATGACTTCGAATCCCTTATTTATTACCACATTCCATTGCGATTACTGTTTGATTGCCTGGCACAAGTTTTATGCACATGGTAGGAAAAGCAATATGAATACAGTAGAACCTGTCTTGAGAGACCGCCCTTTGGGCCAACAAAAGTGATCTCTCAAGACAGGCGGTCTCTCATAACAGGTTTCAGGTTTTCTCAAGTCAGTGAATAACCAACCACAAAATTCAAACATGGAGAAGACTGGATTTTTGTAATTACTTTGTAGTTGTTCTTTTTTATGAAGTTTTTGTAACAAATTGAAATGGACTGTTATAAAAATTATAAAAGTTAAAAAATTTATAGTAATTTATATATTTTTTATACTTACCAATGACCCAGACATAGATGGTGCTAATTCTCAAAAATCTAAGGCCAAACACAAATTTTGCCCCCCAATCCCCAAAATTTGCATCTAAAACCGAAAAAATCATGTCCTAAATGGTCCTCCATACTTTCCCTCCACTGCACATGCGCAGTGTCAAGGAGGTCTCGAAATTGGTGCCAATTATCATTCTTAAGAGCAGTGCCTGGTCAGCGCTATGTACTCAGCGGGGAAGTATGAGTTCCCAACTCCTGGGAGGGCCATCCCCGTCTGATTCATTGGTAAGTATAAAAAATATATAAATTACTATAAATTTTTTAACATTTTTATACTGTACCAATGACCCAGACATAGCTGAATAGTAAATAGGCTGGAGGGCCTAGGACATAGAGGAAAATCCAATAAGCTCAACTATATATAATAGAGTCATCCCCTCGAGGAGAAAAGGAGTATCAGGCTTTACATGTATCTTTCTTATTTATGATAAATTAGAAAGACACAACACCCTCCATAATTGAGCATAATAACATTCATGTTCTCTATTAACATCCAGTATAACCCTTTATACTAATTATGTTTAAAGTAAGCCAATAAATAAAGTTAGTCCAGAGAATTGAAACTCTTTATACTCTTTAAAAGTATCCGAAGATTGTATATTAATGCCCGTTTGACACGTGACATATACAAATGCTTCACACCGAGCTACACTTTAAAAATATGACATGAATGAATTTTAAACATTAACTTTACCCTTTAAAACCATCCCGGTAACGACTCAGAATTACTGACTCCGGAGGAGGTATCCCCTTGCTTTTCACTATAAAGCAGGTGACCTAAGGGAACACCCTCCCCCCCCCCCCCCCTTTCCCCTTGCCCTGGGTCAAATAGCCCAGAGCGAAGAGGGCAGCAGGACGGAGTCACTGCCGGAACAGAAAGCCTGCATAACTATAGTTGCAACTGTTTAGTGGACGACATTCTGAGCAACAGATAACGGACCTAAACAATGCAGGTCTCCAGAAATGGACCCAATATTTCTGAGATAAAAATTTGTGAATGTGGATGGCTGAGACCAACATGCAGCCTTCATTAAATCTGTAATAGCAACACTATTTGCGTAGGCCCAAGATGTAGAAAGAGCTCTTACTTCATGAGCCGAAATCTTAAGCACAGACTGCTGAGTTGAAGATAGATTATCATAAGCAGTACGGATAGTTATCTGAATCCATCTAGCAATAGAATGGACCGTAATGTCCTTTCTATTAGGCATCAGAGACAGAAAGAAGCGTTTTCGTCCCTTTCTGATAAACTGAGATCTTTGTTTATAAATACGTAAAGCTCTAACCGGACAGAGTAAAGGCCTATGCCCGCCTGAAGATGGAAGGGCCTTAATAACAATAGGTTCCGGATATTTATTAGGAGCCTGATTCTTAGCCAAAAATCCGACATTAGTAGTAAAGGTAATAGTGTTCCCGACACTACGATAGTGAGAATCGTCCACAGATAGTGCATGAAGCTCACTGACTCTTCTAGCAGAAGAGAAAGCTAAGAGAAATGCTGTCTTATAAGATAAGAATTTGAAATCTACTGTCTCAAGAGGCTCAAATGGCTTTTCTTTTAGTTTAAGAAGAACCCAAGCTAAATTCCATTTAGGAATTAATCTAAGGGTTCTAGGTCTATTTATCGAGAAGTTTCTAACTAATTTAGATAAAGAGACATTAGATCCAATTTGTAAACTATCATGATGTGCATAGATATCAGATAACATAGACCTATAACCTTTAATAGTAACAGGCTGCAGTTTGATCTCATCAAACAAGTATACTAGAAAGTTTGCAATGTCTGGTATGGAGGGATCAAATATATCAACAGAATGATCCCTACACCAACGACGAAAGAACTTCCACTTAGCCGCATAGTTTAGCGAAGAGGAGGTCCTCCTACAGTTAGAAATCACGTCCACTGCTCGTCCTGTAAAATGCTTGCCGTGCAAGAACGGAAATACGTGAAGGTTGAGACCTTGCGGGCTGTGATGTAGTTGACGTGATTTCCCCTGCGAAAGAAGATCCTCTCCTGGAGGAAGTTTTCGCGGTAAGTCCCACAGCAGACACCTGAGTAGATTTATCCACGGTCTCTGTGGAGTGGAAACAGAGATGCTACCAATAGAATTTTGCATTGAGATTGTTTTATCTTTAGCAATATCTGCTGGAGGCTACACATATCCTATCATTCCGTCCCACGAGATCGATAGAGCGTCTACTGCATATGCTCGGGGATCTGGACATGGAGACACATACGTCTGCAACTGATTGTTGAGTTGTGTCGCAAATAAGTCTATCATTGGCCGCTCCCATTGGTAGCAAATCTGATTGAATACCTGTTTGTTGAGCGTCCATTCTGACGACAACAAGCGACCCTTCCGTGAAAGGGAGTCTGCTAATACATGCAGACGACCCGGAATATGACGGACCGAAAGTAGAACTTGGTGTTCTAGAACAAACAGAAGGATTCTTTCCGTTAAATTGAATAACAGAACGGAATGAGTGCCTCCCTGGTTCCGAATATACGCTACTACTGTCGTATTGTCGGACAGGATTTGGACATGTGCTTTCTGAATAATGTTCATCCAATGACATAGTGCAAGCCAAATTAACATCATTTCCTTGATGTTTATGTGCTTGCCTAGGAACTACGGATCCCAAAGACCCTGGCACTTCGAATCCATTGGGATTAATGTTGAACCCCAACCTGTTTGACTGGCATCCATCATAATCGTAAAACTCGGATCCGGCAACTGCAGTGGAACTCCCTGAGTCAACCACTGAATGTTTGCCCAAGTCTGAATCTCTTGTTTCACTTGATTTGACAAGAGAACGTCTATATCAAGCGAATGAATCTTTACACTCCAATTCTGAGTCAAGAAAATTTGGAGAGGACGAGTGCGTAACCGCCCCATCGGAATGAGATCTGCTGCGGCTCCGCACAGACCTATCAGTCTCATGAACTCTCTCGCTGTGACTTTGTCTGAGTGAAGACAATAGCAAGCGTAACAACTGATTAATTTTGCTCTAGTTAACGGCAGACGAACGAGATTGTTGTGCGTCTCGAAGCTCATTCCCAGATGAGTGAATGACTTGGACGGCACCAGATCCGACTTCTCCTCGTTTATTATAAAACTGAGACGTCGGAGTAATAGAAGCAGATTCTGCACATCGTTCTGAAGCATTAACTCGTTGCCGTACCTCTGAAGAATGTCGTCCAGGTAGGCCGACGTTACCGCAGACGAATGAGCTTGGAAATATATCATTACCGAGTTCATTATTCGAGTGAAAGCCCAGGGCGCTAGGTTCAAACCGAAGCACATCGTTCGGAACTGATATACAACTCCTAGGACTGCGAAGCGTAGATACTTTCTGAATGTCGGATGTACCATGACGTGAAAGTACGCATCCTTGAGATCTATGCTTGTAGCATAGTCGTTCACCCGAATACTCGCTCTGACTGATTGAACTGTCTCCATATAGAACTTCGGAGCGACGATCAGCTTGTTTATCCAGCTCAGATCTATGACTGGACGGAACGAGCCGTCTGGTTTCGGAACCAGAAACAGATGGCTGTAGAAACCTGGTGATTCCTGGTCTTCTACGACCTCTACCGCATTCTTCTTCAGAAGAGACTGTACTTCTGATAAAAGAGCGTCTCTTTTCTGTGGATTTGACGGAAGCTGAGTCCATTTTGGACTTCGAGTTAATGGAGGCTTTCGTTTGAAGGATATTCTTAGTCCTTCCGAAATCACCTCTCGAACCCAGGGGTCGTCCGTAATTGATGTCCACTCGTTTATAAAACTCGATAATCTTCCGCCTACCGGAACACGATAGAGGTTCAAACCATCACCTCCTGGACCTGTGAGGTTTGCGGAAGGAGAAACTATGTCCTCCACGACCCGAACCTCGCCCCGTCGACCTAGGGACGTCTGACCGGTAATCTCGGCCAGAAGAACGTCCCGCACGAGAGTCGCTGCCTTGACGGTCTCTAGAATAAGACCTAGAGGACGCATAGGAACCTCTATAGGAACTTCTCTGGGGCGTACTTGTCCCAGAAGTGCCTGTCTTACTCTTTTCTGCTGTATCTGGCTTTTTAGAAGTGGATTTGAAAAGCAGAGAATCCGAAGCTTTCTTAGTTAACTTATCATAGATTGCTGAAAGCTTGCCGTCGAAGAGAAGAGAGAGTTCTTCACCTTACCATCCACGCGCGTGGATGTAGCTAGGGCTGCGTCACGTCTAACCAACTCCAGGTTTGCCACTGAAAGGGCGGAGTTATACGTGGGATAAGCTACTGCCCTTGAAAGAAGTCTTAATGAGGATTGTATATCCTGGAATTCTTTCCCTTGAAGACGTAATGATAACGCCTTAGTAAGGTGATCTGCGTAAGATAAGGCGTCTAAGTTAACTCTGTTAGACATTATTGTCGTTTCCAACGTCGTGGTTGGAATTGACATAGACGGCGGTATAGACAATTCCAAGTCTTCAGCCTCATCGTCTAGACGCAGAGGAACTCTCGGTATGCCCTGTCCTGCCGTTTCTAATTTATTCCTTGAATTGATGAAAGGCAGATTTAGGGCATTTGCGGATGAGAAACCAGACTTGCCCGTTTTGGTAGCAAGCTTATAAATAGCATCGTTCAATAATTCAAATGTTCTTGTGACCTTATTGGACTGTGTCGGAAACTCAGGGATGATGTCCCTGAACGATCAAAAAATTCTGTGTCCAATGCCGCTATCAGTCTCTTATCCGGCATCGCAGCATTCTGGTCCGATGGAACAACCTCTGGAAGGTAATGCCAGATAAAATCTACGGCAGCTTTATGTTGTTCCGAAAGGGAAAGCTCCAAATCCTCCGAATCCCTTTCGCCATCCTATCGGACCCTATGAAGTTCTCGGTCGTCCGTACCCGATGCTTCGGCGGAGCGCACCGACCCAGCGCCGTCGGATAATTCCTGATCCGACAGAGATTCTGTCGTTTGCTGGCATGCTGCGATAAGTTGTGCTATTTGGGATAGCACGTCCATCACTGAGGCCTGTGGAGTAGCGGTCTTACGTTGCTTTGCCACTGGAAGCTCCGTGTACGTTGACTCCTGCATACTTCTCTTATGCGAACGTCCGGAGTCTACAGGCCTCGTGTCCCTGGCTACCGGATGGCGTGACCTGGTCGCCGTGGAATCCCTGCTTGGCGAAGCTGGCTGGATATCCGTGGTCACGTAGCCAAGGTGCGGTCGTGTGCGCTGCCGTGAGGATGAGGACAGCCTTCTGGACAGTCTCTCCAGACTGTCCATATAACGGAGTGTCCCGAGCGGCGGACGTATGCTCCGAATGCGAAACGTTTTGTACCACAACATCTGGTCCCAGATGTTGTTGTACGAGAGAGGGGCCTCTCTCGCTCGCAGCCCGGATGGACCTGGACGAGCTAGGAACCAGACTAATAGGCTTCCTCCGTTCTCTCCTCTGATCCGCCGTCACTGGGTGTGCACTTTGTTGATTATAGTGCTCGCATCACCCAAATCTCCTTCCTGGACTGCAACGGACGAACCCGGCTGCTGAACCATTCGATGAATGGATGCTACACCGAGCGAGCTAGCAGACGGCAACGCCGTTGATCCTACTAGGGACCTCTTAGGCAACTGACGTATTTCCACAAGCACTTTTGCCGCTAGCTCTTCATTTAATTGTGACGACGGAGGCACACTTTTGGAAGACAACACGGAAACATCACCCTGTTCTTGTTCCTCTGAAATAGAGATTGATAAACTAGAGTGACTCTGCGGAGAAAGGACCGGCATGGCCTTTTCCCCGCTAACAAAATACCGTAACACACGTTTCCAATGTTTGTCATCCCAATTGACACATACTGAACAGGAGTTAGTGCGAGTACACGGACTACAATTAATACAATGATTATGAAAGTCAGAGGAAGATTTCCTCTTATTACAATTTGAACAATATCCTTTCATTATGAAAAGAACACAAAAAGTCCTAGTACTCACACCAACCCCTGAAAACAGATACATAATAACATGATCCATTAATATAGAAAAAATAATTGAAATCAAAAAAATGTTTTGAAAAAATATTTTTTCAGAAAAGCCCAAGTTTCTGAAAGTAACGTTGAGCCCCAATGGATCCCAAAAAGCCTAAGTGTGGACAAAATTTTTTAAAATATTACAAAAAAATTAATGCAACACTTACGTATAATAATAATGTATCTTGTTATGATTAAGCTACTACAAAGACAAGAAAATCCCTCTCAACAGAAACCGTTGTCAATGTAAACAAGAAGTGTATAAACACCAGAAACATGACTCCAGGCACTGATAACCATGGCCCGAAATCAGTTACCAATAACACACTATCTGATGCAAAACAGAGACTTCCAGGGAAGAAACTGCAGAACATCAGATGGTAGATGCAGAACACTACACCTAAACACCCATGGGTGAGGATGTAAACATGGGGAAAAGAACAGAATTCATTCTGTAACCCAGCTAAAACTCCCAAGAAATTTTAGTAATAATATTACAGAAAATATGCCAAAAGCATGGGAGAATAGCAAGGGGGAAAGGGAGAGAGGAAACACTGAACACGCAGTGTAACTTTATAGCAAGAATGACAACAACAGGCCCATGCCTCGAAATTAGGCAACATAACATAATTTCATAAAAAATTTTAAGTTACAGCCCTGATTATTTCCTGCCACTCATTTTTTCTCTCCTCCTTCTATTTCCTCTTTAGATCCACCATTTCTCTAATATTTATGTGTCTGGCATCATTTAAACTGAGATTTACAAGCACAAATATCAGTCAGATGTGAACTGATGAAGGGCCAAACAAAGAATGATAATTGGCGCCAATTTTGAGACCTCCTTGACACTGCGCATGTGCAGTGGAGGGAAAGTATGGAGGACCATTTAGGACATGATTTTTTCGGTTTTAGATGCAAATTTTGGGGATTGGGGGGGCAAAATTTGTGTTTGGCCCTAGATTTTTGAGACTTAGCACCAGCTATGTCTGGGTCATTGGTACAGTATAAAAATATAAATTAGTGTTGAAAATCTTCATTGAAGATTTTCAACACAAATTTATTTTTATAATCCTATCTGTCACATTTCAGGTATGTATGAAATTGTCTATTCAGCAATAATCCTAATCTTTTCACAGGGGTCTTATAAAAACATCTCAATCTTTAATGAGTTATGTAACTGAATAGCAATTGAAACCCAATTAAGAGCTTTTAATACTTTTAATTATGTTAGTTTTACCACAATGGATTTTCCAATTCCAGAACAGGTAAAAAGTTTTTGTCATTGTTTCAATCTTCAAAGGGGCTCTCAAGACAGGTCCATTATGGCATGAAAATACAAGTTGGTACCAGGTCCCATGGGACACACCCATCAAAACTCTCCACGACAGGGCCCATATCCCACCATCAAAGACCGACTAGCCACACTGGCCATGAAAAGTCATGACTGGCTAGCCGACAGTGAACTAATTTCCAAACTTGGAGCCATTTGCGAAAGCCGACAAAAGCCCAAAAATTCCAATCAAAACTAATACCGCACGAAAGAACTAGGGAACGAGGAGGTGAACTAACAGGCAGATTAGCAGCTTAACTGTGGCCTTCTACCAGAAAGGGCTGCCTTCACCGACACAACTAAAATTACATCACGTTTAAACACTGTATAAGGTTTATGTGTAAACATGTTATCCCTGAACAAAAACGTCCGCGATCCCCGACACCTCAAACACCTTTAAATTAACCTAAATAAGATCGCAACCAGCGAAGGGTACAACAGGAAAGAAACACCCTCGGGTGTGGTTTAGTGTGCTAAACCTGTTATCCACCCGCCACAATCTCATTCCCAGCCGGGGAAGCTCAGCCCACATAAAACGCTCGCGATCCCCAGCACCTCCAAATAAACTCAAACTAACATAAATATGGTTGCAACCAGTGAAGGGTACAACAGGAAAGAAACACCCTCTGGTGTGATTTAGTGTGCTAAACCTGTTACCCTCCCGCTGCAAACTCACTCTCAGCCTAAGAAGGTGAGCTAACAGGCAGATTAACAGCTTAACTGTGGCCTTCTACCAGAAAGAGGCTGCCTTCACCGACTCAGCTAAAGATTAAATCATAAATTAAACAAAATGTGCTATTTTTATCTTTTTATACTTTACATATTCTAATGAAAACTAATTCTGCCTTCTTCTTTTAAGCAGGTACAAAGAAGATACTTTTTGACCAGCACCCCAATAACCGCTATGGACACTATAACCGTTATGGAAACAATAACCCACATGGTTCCTGAACATCCTCCACTCCATCCCCAAAAGTGGTCGACCACTTTAAGGGAGGAGAGCGTTGGTCCTGCGTCCCGCCTCTCCCCCTTTTTATAAGCACATTGCGCATCTTTTGTCCCAACCCAATAGGATTACAATGCAGGCCTGCCCCCCGAACCAGGGAAGTTCAGGTCTTCTTTCTGGTGGTCCCCGAAAGGGGTCGTTGTTGTTTCTTTCAAAGACGTCCTACCAAACAGAGACAGCCTGAGGCAGATTATACTTGCCAGTGATGGCCATCACTCAATATCATCTCTGAAGTGGCAGACTATACTTGCCTGAAAATCCAGATAGACTGCACCCTCGGGGAGAGGTAGTACCTTTGTGAGAGGACCCAACCTCTCACACTGGTCCTCACCCGAGGGTTCAACCGACATCAGTCAAAGAGACCATCACACCGCAACCTGTGACACCTGCCGAGTACCTGAACCTGTTCCGCCTTCAACACGCCTAGACATGTGAAAATTGATCATTTACAATCACTGAGGGTCGAAAGGGGCGTGTTCCCCATACCGTCTCTGCGCGCCTTCGGTGCGTAAAACCATTCCATTCGAAGGTCACAGCATCATCCATCATTCACAGCACTCACACCTTGGATTCCGAGGTGTCAACAACTACACAATGGAGCTCCCAACTGTTATACAAGAGACACTGGTCAGAGTGAAGGCTACCCTAGCTACCACCTGGAGCATCCAGGTGCTCAAGGGTAAAATTCCCCTGACAGTGGATTTTGAGAAGGAAACTGAACCGCCGTCCTTAGAGAGGTGTAGCACCTTTCACGGGGGGATTTCCCCACGCACTGGTCACCCTCCAAGTGATACGGACTCGCAGGATCATGCCAAGAATACGGAAGCAGCCGAAGGAAAGAAGAAAAGGAGAAGAAAGAAGGGACCTTCCGCCAGACAACACGATGCCCGCCGACTGACGGTGTTCATGGAGAAGAAAAGGATGGAAAATGAAGAGAGGGAGGCTAACCATGGCGTTACAAGCTCAATGCCTGCTACCCCTGGTTGTACCACGTCCACGCCGGTTCCCCCTACTCCTGTGGAGGTCCGGAGGATGCTGGTTCGCCAGGCAACACGCCAATCTCTAGCCCATCACACTCTTCCTCGGAAGAAGAGATGGAGGAGGGAGGTTTGTTTATGGTGCAGGAAGTTGAGCCGGACAGCGCACCTGTAGCTACACCCACTCTTGCTCTTCCAGCCTTTTCCGACCAGGACACCATCCAGGAAGCTCACACCGCGGAGTCAGTGGAAAGCATCCTTGGGGAAAAGGTCAGGGTGACGAACATCTAACAATTCTCCAACAAACGCTGAATACCCTGGATAACCGCGGACTCTTGGAAAGCACGATTAGAGGAGCATTACAGAGTGTCAGTAACCACTATCTGCGCACTACTCCAGAGAGCTCTCCATCACTGGCAGCTGCAAGGGCTAGACCATACCAACCCAGTGAGCCCTCCAGCACCCCTCCGTCAACACCACCAAAAGAGGTATCACCATCACAGCCTCCTACTCTAAAAAAGAACAGGAGGAAACATAGATGGCGCCGAGTACCATTTCCATTTTCCATCTTTGCCATGCCCAGACAACCCAAATCATCTACAGTTAAAGAGGGTTGAAAGGGGCTTGTCCTATACCGTCCCTGCGCGCCTTCGGCGCGCGAAACCATTTCATAGAGGTCACAGAAGTCTCTCAAGACAGGTGGTCTCCCATAGCAGGTCCATTCTAGAGTAAAACCAATCGGTGCCTGGCAGATGTGGTCTCTCAAGACAAATGGTCTCTCAAGACAGTGGTCTCTCAAGACAGGTTTTACTGTCTCATCGGCAGACTTTAAAAAAATTATTTTGTGCTGTCAACACAACCACGTGCGTTTATTATAATAAAGAGAGCTAGAAAGTGTTTTAGCACACTAAAACATATGTCTCCCCTTCCTTTTGAGGTCAGAGGTCAAGGTCACATGCAGTTCATCAAGGTAGAGGACATGCGGTTTCATGGTGACACATCGACATGTCAAAAAAAACAAATTCTGGTCTGGACAATTACTCCCTATTTAAAGTACATAAATTTGACCTTGAGGTCAAGGTCACATGAAGGTCATGATAACATGTGGTCTCATTGTGATACATCCACATGTCAATCATCCAAGTCCTTGGTCAAAAAACAAAAAAGTTATGATCTGGACAATTATTCCCTATTTGAAGTACATAAAATTGACCTTGAGGTCAAGGTCACATGAAGGTCATGATTACATGTGACATGCGGTCTAATTGCGATACATTCACATGTCAAATATCTGAGTCCTAGGTCAAAAAACAAAATAGTTCTGGTCTGGATAATTATTCCCTATTTGAAGTACATAAATTTGACCTTAAGGTCAGAGGTCAAGGTCACATGAAGGTCATCGAGGTAGACGACATGCGGTCTCATGGTGACACATCCACATGTCAAATAACCAAGTCCTAGGTCAAAAAACAAAAAAATTCTGGTCTGGACAATTACTCCCTATTTGAAGTACATAAATTTTACCTTGAGGTCAAGGTCACATGAAGGTCACAATGGTGTGCGACACACCGGCTCATGATGATACATCCACGTGCCTAATATCTAAGGCCTGGCTCAAAAAACAAACAAGTTTTGGTCCGGACAAAGTTTCCTTGAAAAAAGCACAAATCTGACCTTCAGATCAAAGGTCAAGGTCACATGAAGGTCACAATGGTACGCTACACACCGGCTCATAATAAACATAACCTCTGATTGATTGAGCGTTTATTCTGAAATGTTTACACAAGAGTCTGTAATTTCTGCATCTTATGTGGATTCCCTCTAGGGCTGCAACGATTCATCACGATTTCAATGCATCGCGATACATTTGTACATGATACGCATATCGTATCGTTTCATGTGTGTCAGGATACAAACGATACACTTCCAGAAGGTTGGCATGATGTTGTCAGAAGTTGCATTTTCAGGCCGAACAAGTCTATTTTGTGCTTTCCCAACTTATAATTCCACCACAGGAGTCTGAAATTCTATCAGTATAGCTATAATTCACTTTCAACATGATATTTACGTTCCCAACAGAATGTAAATATCACGTTGAAAGTGAATTATAGCTATACTGATAGAATTTCAGACTCCTCTGATTCCACTTGTTCATTTGTATTTCAGTAAAATATCAACTCTGTCTAAATTATAAGCATAGTTTGAGGCGACAGACCCCTCACCTCTGAGTTGAACCCAGACTCCCAGAGGTCCATTGGCTGAAACTTGCTTGTCTTTCTCAAGCACTAAAAAGGAAATTGGATGTTACTGGTCATATAAAAGTTGGACTCTGTGCAGTTTGGGGGCCTTTTATTACTGATAATTCACTCTCAATGTACTGCATGTAATGTATCGTGAAAAAATCGTATCGTGAAAAAAAATTGCGATACATATTGTATCGTGAGTGAGACGTATCGTTGAAGCCCTAATTCCCTCCTCCCCTCCCTACAAGCTGTCTTCAAAAATAACCTGTCACAGAACAAAGCAATTACAATTGATTTGAAAAAATATACACTGAACATGAACTGGTTCATGCATTAACTATTCATGAGTTAGATGAAAAAGAAAATCTGCATTGTCCTCCGGGTATGGGCAACACATTTCTACTCACCTAATTTCGCTTCAAATTCACCTGCGCACCGACTTTTAACCTTTTACCTAACATAGCGGCCAAAAACAGCCCAGAAAATTAACAAGAATACGCGTACCACAGCCTAAAATATCTCAGAACTGTCTCAATAAAACCATACAATTATGGATATCATTAAAACCACCTCGTTGAGCTGGTTCTAATGATATCCTTTTCAGAAAATGTAAAATTTAATTTATTTTTAAAAAATAATGTGTTAGGTAAAGGGTTAAAGTCCTCGAAACTGAGGGAGTTTACTTGAACACGGATAGGGGCACCTTGTTTTCAACATGCAGAAAGGTGGGTGGAGGGGGACGGGGGAGGGGGCTAATCACAAATATGTGCCAAGATGCAAGACACGGATCAGCATGGTATTAATATTGCCTGATTAATAGCCCATAGCAAATTAATAGAAGACAATTAGGTTGGAATTATTAATCTTTATTCATAACAAATCATCAAATAACATGAAATATCAATATAATATGCACACGCAAGTGTAAAAAAATAAATCAGCCCCAGTGAAGAAAAATCAGCCTGGTCGCCCACTTCACCAGGCTTGTCGATCAGCCTGGTCACGATTCTAAAATGTAAGCCCTGGTTAATAATCATCATTCACCTCATTATACAATGTAATTTATGCATGACTTGTACCACTTTGAAAATGATGATCAACTAAAATTAAAAACGGTTGACTACTGCAATACCTGATGGTTAGTTGACTAATCAAATAATCACGACAGCCCCCATTGTTGACATAAAAAAACCTACTAACGTCCTAATTAATAATTTCATGGAATTTATATCCTACTGCTACTATGTCTTGGAATACATTGTGACATGACATAACTCAATCCATGTGGAAAGGATGACGCAAGACGATCCATGTTCATTTACAATCGAATGACTCTCTCGATTGTAAATAAGGTCAAGCGTTGATTCAGAAATAGATCATGAATGGTTGGAGCTGCCAAGTATTAATTTATATTATCGCCGAAAAATTACCGGCACCAATCGCGTCAGCTAACATTACATAAAGTGTCTCCAGGTATGAATTTGTCTCATTTTAAGGTGCTATATAAGTAATGGAATTTTGTTGGTTTGAAATTCCCACCTCTGATATTCTTGAAATTCAAAATTAAATATACACAAATTATACACCAAAATGAAGGTTGGGAGGTACAAAATGAAGGTGACTGCAGGCACCACTGGTTCCTGGAAGTCTGCTACAGAATTCATACCAGAACTGATAATACAATAATATTTCCTGAGAACAACTTGGGGCCAAATGTGGTTCACATATCCAAGAACAAAGCTTGGGCATCAAAATCCTTCCAAACACAGTGACAGAGCTGCATGGGGGAAAATTCCAAAGGTGACGACTTTGTTCACATATATTCTTACTTTCGATTTCCGGTCAACATCATCGGATGGAAAAAGCATCAAAAAACAACACCGTTTAAAATCAAATAATGAGAAAGATCGCCTTAATACAGCACACTATTATTATATAGAGACTGTACAGTTGCCATATTCTATGCAAGATATCATGACACTTGGTGAAATATTTTAGAATTACGATTTTGTTTTTTGATGGAAATTTGTGGTATTAAGTGATTTGCACATGTCTGTTGAACATGGAATCCATCTTCAATAAACAATGCAGACAGTGTTGTCCTTTTCCCAAATGCAGTTCTATCGCTGCATCCCAAAGTGTTTTGAATGCCTAGCTTTGTTCTTGGATATGTGAAGCACATTTGGCCATAAGTTGTTCTCATGAAATATTATTTTATTGTCAGATCTGCAACTTCTGGTACGAATACGGTAGTGGACTTCCAGGAACCAGTGGTGCCTGCTGTCAACTCTATGAGTTGATTACATATGTGTTTTGTGTTCTCTACATCTCAACCTTCATTTTGATGTATAATTTGTGTATATTTAATTTGAATTTAAGGAATATGAGAGGTGGAAACTTCAAAATAAACAAAATTCTATTACTTATATAGCCACTTACGGGGTCGTCCAACGTAACTTTGGGCATTTTTTTGTAAATTTTCACAATGCCCTAAATACGAATTAAAGCTGTCAATAACGACATATTATATACCAAAATAATGACAAAAGTATACAAAACCTGAACTTATAATTATCCACTTTTGGAATTTTTTTTTGCTTTTGATGACAAAGAAATTGCCAGCTGCATATGTAACCGTCAGGGTTAACAAGGAATAGATCAGTAATTTGAATGTCTGAGTTGTGAATAAAAGACTCCATACTCGGAGAAAGCATATTTATCATTTCAACACCAATGTGGTGAGAATCTCAGGGGAAAATGGATGACCACAAACGCTTCATTCTGTTTGTCCGACACGTTGCTGTGATCAGGTGGGTTTTGGGGTGAAGTTGTGAAATGACTTGATTTCCCACGAAATCTTCAAACATTTCACTGCTGTTTTTGAATCTGGCAGGCGATGTAATGGACAACTCACGATACATTCATAGGAAAATATTCAACTGACAATGTGATAAATGCGAGATACTGCCCATAGTAGTGCTGTTGAATTCTAAAACTGTACAATGTGACACAAGTGTCAGCAAGGGATTAATACGCCACCAATCTGAACTACTATTATTTGGTTGGTGATGATGATCAAAACATAAAAGTGGAAAATTATATTTGAAAACAAAAATATATTCACATCAACATACATTACAGTCGTCACAACTGTATATTTACGAAAAAATAATTTTACTGTCGCCAAACTATATTAGTGACGTAAAGAAGGCTTGATGAAGTCTGCTACGAAAAAAGAAGACCAATGTCAAGGAGAATTATCAGAAAGGTTTCTCCCTGTTCACCAAATATAGAGAAATGTTGTACCATCGTAAATTTAAATATCTCCCTCACGCAACTGCATTGTGTATAAGCCGGATCAATGTCGATTTTGAGCGCTGTTAGCACCAAAAGGTTGCGAAAATCTATGTTTGTTGACACTCTGTGGACAGAAATAGAGAAATTCCGCTTGACGGACAAAAATTCACACGAATTACCAAAATGAGACCACAACGTGTAGTGCTGAAACGATTGTTCAACTAGTCGACCTCGACCCGATTACTAAAAAATTTGACGCTGAAATTCGCCAGTCGACTAGTCGGCACCTTCATTATGGAAATCATTGTTAAGTATAAGAGTCAGACATACTATACTCTAATTGGCCACATCTGACAGTAAAGTCGACAGAACCTTATTTTTTGGAAAACAGAGGCAAAATATGTTGTTCATTTTAACCCAACTCACGAAAATTTACAATTCCGGCACTTGTTTTTGTATTTGTTTGAAGGTTTACTTTCACTTTCGCACTAATGTTCAATCCAGTTTGTTACATTATATGCCTGTATTGGCCAGGACTTAAAATAACCAGGTATGCATCACATTTTGCGATACAAATTGTCTATTTAGAGACACATCATAATTCGGAATCGCATTTTGCAAATAACATTAAATATTGTCAAATTCAGTCAATTACCAATGTATCACCAAAGATTTATTCGGCTTCCGTTATAGCTACAAGAACTTACTATCAAGTAAAAAAAAAAACACTTATCTATGACCTATCTTCATGAATATGAATTACCTAAACAAGCCTATTTAACATAACTCTTTCCTAATATGGCGATGTGAGTGAAATTAAGACAGGAATTCAGCCAATTAAATAGTGTATTTTATTCTGGTGCCAAATGATTTATATCCACATCACCTGATTGGAAGTCTTCAGTTACGTGCTACATTCGTTGTCATCCAGTGAAATTTATAATCTTTTTTTATATGAAGAATTGGTATATCAAAACTAGACTGCGCTTTGGCGCCATATTTCACAGATATGTATTTATGACATATCTACATACGGTGCCTAAGTTTTAATCACATACGTGAAGCATTTGAAAAGTTATTTTTAATTGAAACCGCTGAAATGACAGGAAACTCAAAATGCACAATTTGGATTCCATTTCTGAAGAGAACCACGTGGTTTGTGATGCTTCGTACGAAATAACATACAGTCTAAAAATAACTCTTGAACTGCCCCGTCTGAATGAAACATTTCAAAATAGTAGGGGTAATTTTCTAAGAAATGAATATCAATATATTCCCTTCTGTATTTGTTTTAAAAGTTTTTGATCTCCTAAATATTCTCCACAACTAAGAAATATACCTGGCATTTATCATACATTCAAGCAGGGCGCAGATCGGAGGTGGGTGGGGGATGCCATGTCAACAAAACTTCAAATCAGATCACTTGCCAATTTGCAAATTACAGTACATGTTGAAATAAGTTGTAGCGTTTCACTGAAAAACTATGCATTTTTTTTAATACTTGGCAAGTAATCTTGTATTTTTGTAGCAAAACGGGCCAACTAGTCGACTTCAAGATGATTACTACCGGCGACTAGTCGACTTTCAAAAATAGCTAATCGTTTCAGCACTAAAAACGTGTCATAAGTGTTTAGATAAATGAATTTAATAATCAACACAATTCCGACATTGTTCAGGACGGTAACCCTCTGCCTATAAAATTAGTATTGGTAAGCAGATCAGTTATTAATGTTCTTAAATCTCATGAGAAAACAACAGTCAAGCCTCCCCAAACAGCAACTACAGAAGGCCGATAGTTCCAAAACAAATGAAGCATACCAAATCATGTACATAAATGAATTGGAAGCCAGGATCATGAGGATGTCTAACTAAGTGTAGCCAATTGGTGAAAGTTTTCAGCATACAGGGAAGGTCATTGTTTGTTGTTTTGGCCACACTTGAACATTCAAATGACACTCTTGGCGGCTGTCACTGCTCATGCAACCCCAGAAATGGACACATATAACACTAAATGAGGAAGTTTGGCAGTTCACCCTTTTTTGGTGTGTTACGGTGTATGGTGTGGAATTATTAATGATATTGGTAACAGAAAGAAATCTGAGAATCAGCAACAAAACTATGAATTTAACTATTCTGAAATTTAATTAAAAAAAAATTAATATAAAAAAAAATGATACAAAGATCTTTTACACTAATTGGGTTACAGAAAATAAAAAAAAACAATGGTACTTATCAATTATAGAATTAGTCCAAAGTACAATTTGACAGAATCCAGTAATCCAGTGGTGAAGTATCTTCTGAAGAAAGTTACCAGCTGGTAGATGTAGTATTAAATCCAAGAATGTCTCTTCAGAAACAGTATCCCGTAGATTTATAATAAAATTTTCACTTTGAAATTTCAGCAGTCTCCAATAAAATATAATAAAATGCTCCGCAAAATTCAAATGGAGTAAAAATCCAAGAAGTATTGGTGCCACAGGTAATTTCCAAATAATCCAGTAGAATCCTGGCTTTTCACAAAATATTATTCTGTTTCACAGAAAGTATAAATTCTCTTTTCCAAGACGAACAAATTCTCTTCAAAATTCTCTTTTGGAATCAATCTTCCAAAATCACAAAGAAGCACTGCTTCTATAATAAATGCACTGTTCTGAAACAATAATAATCTCCAATGGAAACAACTGCTGTGAAAATAAGTTCTGAAATGGCTTTCAAAAAAGAGTTTTTGAATTCTGTTGACAAACCTTTATATAGTAACCAGATAGAATGTCCCAGAAGAGGAAGTTTCTGCAATGTTCTAACAGTTTCTAGGGGATTCTGTTAAAGTTCAAGTAAACAAGGTCATTGACCTATTTAAACAATTAAACAATCAACAGCTATATGTACAATATATCAGTGTAACAAAGATGTAAACAAGGTCACTGAGTGCAAAAGAGTTAGACCAGTCAGAAAATGCAGAAATAAAAAAAAATCTTTCTCACATAATTATCAACTTAAGGATATATCAATCTCAATATAATATGGGGGCTATAACACACCCCGCCTTAAAAGAAAAAGTTTGAAGGTACTGAAAACTTTTTACATAATTTTAGCAGACTCTGACTGGTTTACAATACACACACACCATAATCTTCACAATTTTATTTTTATTTTTTTTTTTTTTTTTAATAAACATATATACACTTGAATTGAATAGGGACCGATCATATCATTTTAAATTAGGATATTCTGGAAAGAGCATCAGCTACAACATTATCTCTTCCCGAAATATGCCTAATCTCTAAATTATATTCTTGAAGGGCTAAACTCCACCGCAATAATCTTTGATTCTTGTTTTTCATTTTATTGATAAAAGTTAAGGGGTTATGATCGGTGTAAACTGTAATTGCACATTGGGCGGTTCCTAGATACACATCAAAATGGGTTAATGCCAAAATTAGAGCCAAAGTTTCTTTTTCTACTGTAGAGTAATTCTTTTGATGTTTGAGAAATTTTCTGGAAAAATAACATACAGGGTGATCAATACCTTGGGAATCTTCCTGGGCAATATACCCACCTGCTCCATTGTCACTTGCATCTATGAATAATTTGAAGGGCTTTTCATAATTGGGACTGGCCAGGACAGGGGAATTGTTTAATAAAGTTTTTATTCTGTTAAAGGATTTCTGACATTCCTCAGTCCAAACAAACTTAACCCTTTTGCTCAATAAACTGGTCAAAGGGGAGACAACATCTGAAAAATTTAAACAAAATTTTCTATAATATCCAGCCATGCCTAAGAATCTCATGAGCTCTTTTTTAGAGCTTGGTACTGGAAAATTTACAATGGCATCAACTTTCGCCGCAATCGGCCTCACCTGCCCCTGCCCCACAATATGACCTAAATAATTTACAGTTGCTTTGCCAAATTCTGATTTTACCAAGTTAATAGTTAGGTTGGCTTGGGTCACTTTGTCAAAAAATTCTTGAATATGCTTTAGATGATTAGCCCAATTTGTATCTGTGTGTATAATAACATCATCAATATAAGCTTCACTGTGATCTAGGTCTGCAATTAAGTGGTTAACCATGCGCTGGAACGTTGCCGGAGAGTTTTTCATGCCAAAAGGGGTTACTTTATATTGATACAACCCAAATGGGGTAACAAAAGCAGATATTTCCTTTGCTTTTTCTGTTAAAGGGACTTGCCAATAACCCTTTAACAAGTCAAATTTTGTCACAAATTTAGCATGGCCAAGTTTGTCAATGCAGTCATCAATTCTTGGAATTGGATAATTGTCTGTTTTGGTGAGGCTGTTCACCTTTCGGTAATCCGTACAAAATCGGTAACTGCCATCAGGTTTTGGGACGAGTATACAGGGCGAACTCCAGTTGCTATGGCTAGGTTCTATGATATCATTGTCCAGCATATACTGTATTTCCTTTCGCATGATCTCAGCTTTGAAAGGGTTCAATCTATATGGATGCTGTTTGATGGGATTTGCCTCTCCTACATCAACATCATGAAAAATAACAGATGTCCTACTAGGCACATCGGGAAATAAGTGTTGATATTTGAAAATTAAATCAACTAAATCTTTTCTTTGGTCAGGCAGTAAATAATCAGTTTTATTTTGTAGGACATCTGAGTTCTGTAACTTCAGAGGTACATTTTCGCCGCCTTCATGAATTTCCTCTACAGGATTTTCCAGCTTATCCATGTGGGTGACTGTTGAGACTGGTAGAGAGTTTGGTTCTCTCTCATAATATGTTTTCAACATATTTATATGGCACAGCTGAGTATTTTTGAGTCTATCGGGAGTCTCAACAACATAATCAGTATCACTGATCTTGTGCTTAACAATATAAGGGCCTGAATATCTTGCTTGTAAAGCATTGCCCTTTAAAGGGAATAATACTAGCACCTTGTCCCCAGATTTAAAGGTGCGAAATTTCGCCTTTTTGTCATACCAGGTCTTCATATGACTCTGGGCTTTCTGTAAATGTTTATTTGCCATTTCTCTGGCCTGGTGAAATTTTTCCTTAAAAGTGGACACATAGTCCAGGAGAGAAATTTCAGGTGGCTCTTCCTCGAGCCATTTCTCCTTCAAAGCAGTGAGTGGACCCCTCACTGAGTGTCCAAACACTAATTCAAAAGGGCTGAACCCCAGAGATTCCTGTACAGTCTCACGGACTGCAAATAAGAGGAGATGTACTCCTTCATCCCAATCCTTCTCATTATTCTCCCCATAGGCCTTTATCATGGTCTTCAGTGTTTGATGAAAGCATTCTAGAGCTCCTTGACTTTCGGGATGGTAGGCACTTGATGTGTACTGCTTAATTTTGAGCTCATACATCACCTGCTGAAAAATGTTTGACATAAAATTTGAGCCCTGGTCTGATTGCACTGACCTGGGTAGACCGAAAGTCGTGAAAAATTTTATCAAGGCCTTAACTATAGTCTTAGTTTTAATATTTCTTAGAGGTATAGCTTCAGGAAATCGTGTAGAAGCACACATGATGGTAAGAAGATATTCATTTCCAGATCTTGTTCTAGGCAATGGGCCAACACAATCAATAATAATTCTACTGAATGGCTCCTCAAAAGCAGGGATTGGTTGAAGGGGAGCAGGAGGAATCTTCTGGTTGGGTTTTCCTACAATTTGACAGGTGTGGCAGGTTTTACAAAATTCAACAACATCCTGTCGAAGCTTGGGCCAGTAAAAACACTGTTGAATACGAGAGTAGGTTTTCCTAACTCCCAAATGTCCAGCCATTGGATTTTCATGAGCCAGGCTTATTATTTCATTCCGGTATTTAGTGGGGACAACTATTTGATAAATAACCTCCCAATCACTACTGGAGGGTACTTCTGGTGGTCGCCATTTCCTCATGAGTACATCAGATTTTTTAAAATAATAGACAGGGGAGTTTTGGGCTTCTGCCTCTGTTAGAGCCTTTTCACGTGGCTCGGCAAGGTCAGGATCACTCTCCTGTTCCTGAATTAAAGATGTCCGGGAAATGACATTCAAGGAGGTCCCCCTATCACTCTCAGGTGTAGTGGCCTCTTTACAATGTCTGGACGAGTCATCACACTGACTCAAAAATGTCTGAGACAAATCAATGTCTTCAGAATCCGTAATTCTGTGACAGTTCTTATCCTCAGCTTTGCTGTTTAAATCAACACAATTGAGGTTGTTATCAACCTCAGTTTTCTTTGCCATGGACCGAGTCACAGCACATGCTGAAAAGGTAAAAGGAAAACATTCCTTCAAATTAATAATACTTTCATCTGTGCTTGGCTTATCCACCACTTGAGGTTCTACAGTGACTTTGTCACCAGCTAAGTCATTTCCCAATAATAAAGAAATACCTTTTACAGGTAGAGTAGGTCTGATTCCTACTGTCACAGTCCCATTTACTAAGCTACTTCTTAAATTTATTTTATGAAGTGGGACCTTTAAAGAGTTTGACTCAATACCTGATATTAGAACTTGTGCCCCTGTAGCACTTTCTTCAGAAAATGGCAAAATGCCTTCTAACATTAATGACTGAGTAGCCCCTGTGTCTCTCAGTATTTTTATTGGTAAGGAACAGTGCTTATCCCCATCAAGGGAAACAAAGCCTTCAGAAATAAATGGCTTATAATTTTCTAAAGCATCTTGCTTTATAACATAATTTTCAGGGCATGGTGCACATGCTAGTGCATTCTGTGAAGTAGAGGACTCATTTTTCCTTTTTAACAGCCAGCAATCTGATAGTAAATGCCCTGCTTTCTTACAATAATTACAAGTTTTAGTTGAACTGTTGGGTCGTAATGGTGTAGGGCTGGCATTGGATGACTTATTCTCATTTGGCTTCCTATTAAATTTGGGTGGTGAAAAGTTTGGAGGATTGGAAGGATGATTAGAAGGATGAGTTTTATCTGAAGTAGGTCTAGGTCCACTTTGGAAAGAATTCTTGTGAAGCCAAAAATTTGTAGAGTTACGACTCATTTTATGAGTTAAGGCATAGTCATCTGCTAGTACTGCTGCTCTATTTAATGTGTCAACTTTTTGTTCATCCAGGTGGGCCTTTATATCTGAATGTATCTTTCCTTTAAACTCTTCAATCAGCATCATTTCTTTTAACTTCGAGAAATCTTTCCCAATTTCTTTGGAATGGCACCACCTATCAAATAAATTTTGCTTTTCTCTGGCAAATTCCACATGAGTTTGATTTTCGTTTTTATAATAATTTCTGAACTTCTGCCTATAGGCCTCTGGAACAAGTTCATATGCCTTGAGTAAAGCCTCTTTAACAGTATCATAATTATTGCTTTGCTCAGAAGATAGAGCGGAATAGATTTCTTGGGCCTTTCCTTTCAAAACACTTTGCAGTAGCAAAGTCCAGACATCCCTTGGCCATTCTAAACTTGTTGCCACTTTTTCAAAATGTGAAAAATATTTATCAACTTCTTTTTCTTGAAAGGGGGGAACTAGCCTAACATGTTTAGTTGCATCAAATCTACTTGGAGAAATTACATTTGAGCCTTGACGTTGAGATTCTAATTCTTTTATTCTTATTTCCTTTTGGGCCTGAATTTCCAATTCTTTTAAGTGCATTTCTTTTTGAGCTTCTATTTCCCTTAATTTTAGTTCCCTTTCTTTTTGAGCCTGAATTTGTTCCCTTTCTTTTTGAGCTTCTAATTCTTTTTCTTTTTGTCGAGCTTCTAATTCTTTTAATTTCATTTCATTTTCCTGCCTTTTCATTTCTTGTTGCATTTCTAATCTCTTTAGTTCCAATTCTAACTTTTTGAGTTCAAGGGCATCAGTAGGTTGTGGTTCAGAGACAGGTGACCCAGACTGAGGCAAAAGACCCTCCTCAATGTAATGATTAACAATGAGCTGTTTAAGTTTATGCTTGTTCAGACCAGGGGTGGCAGGTAATTTTAGACACTGAGCAAGTTGAAATAAATCCTCCTTCTTAAGAGATTCTAAAAGGGCCAAACTAGGAGATCTTTCAAATTCAGAAATAAATTCTGTCACAATAAATACCATGATGAAAAGGTTTGCTGGTTCTCAGAATATAAATAATAATACTGAAATTTTCTAAGAAAATTTAAATGTTTTGAAAGTGAGCCAAAATAATAATTGCAATATGCAAATAAAGCTTTCTCGTAATCTTATATTCAATCTCGGCAACGAGCCCCCAATTTCTGTTACGGTGTGGAATTATTAATGATATTGGTAACAGAAAGAAATCTGAGAATCAGCAACAAAACTATGAATTTAACTATTCTGAAATTTAATTAAAAAAAAATTAATATAAAAAAAAATGATACAAAGATCTTTTACACTAATTGGGTTACAGAAAATAAAAAAAAACAATGGTACTTATCAATTATAGAATTAGTCCAAAGTACAATTTGACAGAATCCAGTAATCCAGTGGTGAAGTATCTTCTGAAGAAAGTTACCAGCTGGTAGATGTAGTATTAAATCCAAGAATGTCTCTTCAGAAACAGTATCCCGTAGATTTATAATAAAATTTTCACTTTGAAATTTCAGCAGTCTCCAATAAAATATAATAAAATGCTCCGCAAAATTCAAATGGAGTAAAAATCCAAGAAGTATTGGTGCCACAGGTAATTTCCAAATAATGCAGTAGAATCCTGGCTTTTCACAAAATATTATTCTGTTTCACAGAAAGTATAAATTCTCTTTTCCAAGACGAACAAATTCTCTTCAAAATTCTCTTTTGGAATCAATCTTCCAAAATCACAAAGAAGCACTGCTTCTATAATAAATGCACTGTTCTGAAACAATAATAATCTCCAATGGAAACAACTGCTGTGAAAATAAGTTCTTCTGAAATGGCTTTCAAAAAAGAGTTTTTGAATTCTGTTGACAAACCTTTATATAGTAACCAGATAGAATGTCCCAGAAGAGGAAGTTTCTGCAATGTTCTAACAGTTTCTAGGGGATTCTGTTAAAGTTCAAGTAAACAAGGTCATTGACCTATTTAAACAATTAAACAATCAACAGCTATATGTACAATATATCAGTGTAACAAAGATGTAAACAAGGTCACTGAGTGCAAAAGAGTTAGACCAGTCAGAAAATGCAGAAATAAAAAAAAATCTTTCTCACATAATTATCAACTTAAGGATATATCAATCTCAATATAATATGGGGGCTATAACAGGTGTATCAATCTTATCGTATGTTACCAATTTGATACAGATCTCATGCAAAATGGCACAGGATTGTGGTATGGTCACAGCAGACTCACAAAAGACACATTGGACATTCTTCATTTTTCATTGATGTACTCTCTCATGACTCCATACTTATTCTTCTGAACTGTGTGGATTTGACCCTTGGTGAACTTCATAAATGGTAAACAAACACAAGAAAAATGGCAGCCGTTTTGAAATGTAGGCATCCTAAATAACAATTTGTCTCGTGGTCTGTTCCTTGCAAGAATGATAAAAAGATTTCTCCGAATCTGTACTAGAAGGATTGCAGAATTTAACTATTCAACAAATTTAAGGTATTTTATTGTCTAAAATCTGGTCGGTTACTTATGCCATAGCAGACTTTCAGGCGGTGCTATCTACCACATGGCAGCAGTTCCATGGCAAATTTCAGTTTCCACATGTTCTATGTTTCATTCCAAGCATTTTGGTATATAATTTATTGGGGTTATTCATTTTGGGTCTTTTTTAGACTTGGAAGAAAATTACATGAAATTTGACCAAAGTTGGGTTGGACATCCCCTTAAGGGGTTGTCCAACGCAACTCTGGACATTTTTTTGAATATTTTCACAATGCCCTAAATACGAATTAAAGCGGTGAATAACGACATATTTTTTACCAAAATAAGGACAAAAGTATAAAAAAAACCTGAATTTATCCACTTTTTCAGAACTATTTTTTATTTTTTTGCTTTTGATGACAAGGAAATTGCCAGCCTCATATGTAACCGTCAGGATTAACAAGGAATAGATCGGTAATTCGAATGTCTGAGTTGTAAATAAAAGACTCCACATTCCATACTCGAAGAAAGCATATTTATCATTTCATCACCAACGTGTTGATAACACTCAGGGGAAAATGGATGACCACAAACGCTTGATTCTGTTCGGGTGACACGTTTGTTGTTGACAATGTTGTGATCACGTGGGTTTGGGGGCAAAGTTGTGAAATGATTTGATTTCCCACGATCTGAAATCTTCAGACATTTCACTGCTATTTTTTAATCTGGCAGGCGATGTAATGTACAACTCACGACACATTCATAAGAAACTATTCAACTGACAATGTGATAATTGTGAGATACAGTCCATAGCAGAGATACAGTCCATAGCAGCACTGTGGAGATCAAAATCTGTACAATGTGACGCAAGTGTCAGCAAGGGATTAATACGCCACCGATTTGAACTACTATTATTTGGTTGGTGACGATGATCAACACATAAAGGTAGAAAATTATATTTGTAAACAAAAATATTCACATCAACATACATTACAGTCCTCACAATTGTATATTTATGACAAAATAATTTTACTGTCGCCGAACTATATTAGTGACGTAAAGAAGGCTTGATGAAGTCTGCTACGAAAAAAGACCAATGTCAAGGAGAATTATCAGAAAGGTTTCTTCCTGTTCACCAAATATACTGAAATGTCATACCATAGTAAATTTAAATATCTCCCTCGCACAACCGCATTGTGTATAAGATGGATCAACGTCGATTTTGAGCGCTGTTAGCAACAGAAGGTTACAAAAATCTATTTGTTGACACTGTGTGGACAGAAATAGAAAAAATCTGCTAGGCGGCCTAAAATTCACATGAAAATGATGAATTACCGAAATGAGACCACAACGTGTCATAAGTGTTCAGATAAATGAATATAATAACCAACACAACTCCGATATTGTTCAGGCTGGTAACCCTTCGCCTATAAAATTAGTATTGGTAAGCAGATCAGTTATTAATGTTCTTAAATCTAATGACAAAACAACAGTTAAGTCTCCCCAAATAGCAACTATGGAAGGCCGATAGTTCCAAAACAAATAAAGCATACCAAATCATGCACATAAATGAATTGGAAACCAGGATTTCTAACTAAGTGTAGCCATTTGGTGAAAGTATTCTGCATGCAGACTTTCTGGCGGGGTTATCTACCATATGGCAGCAAGGCAGCAGTTCCATGGCAAATTTCAGTTTCCACATGTTCTATGTTTCATTCCAAACATTTTGGTGTATAATTTATTGGGGTTATTCATTTTGGGCCTATTTTAGACTTGGAAGAAAATTTCGTGAAATTTTACCAAATTTACGTTTGACGTCCCTTTAAGTTAAGGGCCTATATAAGTAATGAAATTTTGTTTATTTTGAAAATTCTCACCTCTGATATTCCTTCAATTCAAATTAAATATACACTAAATGTACATCAAAATGAAGGTTGGGATGTATAGAACACGAAACACATGTGTAATCATCGAGTCGACTGTAGGCACCACTGGTTCCTGGAAGTCTGCTACCGTATTCACACTAGAACTGATAATTTAATAATATTTCACGAAAACAACTTGTGGCCAAATGTGCTTTACATATCCAAGAACAAAGCTAGGGGTTCAAAATTCTTCAAAACATGGCGACCGAGCTGCATAGGGGAAATTCCAAAGTCTTTGCTTTTGTTTACGTATGAGTATACTTTCGATTTCCGGTCGACGTCATCGGACGGAAAAAGCATGTAAAAACAATGCCGTCTACAATCAAACAATGAAAAATATCGCCTTCATACAGTATACAGTTATTAGAGAGAGATTGCACAGTTGCCATATTCAATGCAAGGTATCATGATACCTGTTGAAATTTCTTAGAATTACGATTTTGTTTTTCGATGGAAATTTGTGGTATCGAGTGACTTGCACATGTCTGTCGAGCATGGAAACCATCTTCAATAAAAAATGCTGACAGTGTTGGCCTTTTCCAAAATGCAGTCCTGTCGCTGCACTCGAAAGTGTTTTGAATGCCTAGCTTTGTTATTGAATATCTTAAGCACATTCGGCCATGAGTTGTTCTTGCGAATTATTATTTTATTATCAGTTCTGGTACGAATACGACAGCAGACTTCCAGGAACCAGTGGTGCCTGCTGTCAACTCTATGAGTTGATTACATATGTGTTTCGTGTTCTATACATCCCAACCTTCATTTTGATGTATAATTTGCAGTCCTCGGAATTAGGAAAATATTGCGACGGCACAACATTGCCGTCGCCAAAAATTCTGCGACGGCAAATTTTTATCAGCGACGGCACTTTTGAATTGAATTGTTTGGATGACAGTATTATGACACTAAGTGAATAATAATCATTAATCAGAACAGCTGACTTCGAATGGACAAGAGATCACAGGCGGGTGGTCAGTTGGACAAGCTGTAGTTCGATTAAGTGATCAATTGATTGACTGGTTGTCCTAATTTTAGGGGCTGGTTGTAACTTGCATCCATGCATTATTAGCCTATCGGTTTTGACAGTAACTGTTAGAGACAGAAATATTTGCATTGCGCATCAACCTGGGGCGAGTTGACTCTGACCCGATAAACACAACAAGAATTATTTTCCAACTCACTCTTGTTTTGTGCTCAATGCGTTTATTTTTTTATTGAACTGATTGATTGTTTTCCAATTCAGTTTGTTTGAGATTGTACAGTTTACATATGCCACAAGTGGAGAATGCTAAAATTAAAATGGAATATGACCACGTGCTCTGTTGAGATTACATCAATGACCAATAGAACTGCCGCATTGTCCCAGTACACCAATTTAGCATACTTTCATGAAACGTAGAATTCGATGGTTGTATTTATGTAAGGTGTGACGTCAAAAGGGAATTGCCCAGGAATTCCTGGGTTATTTTAAACGTGCATGACAGTCAACAAGGGGGTTCTTTCGAAAAAACACAAACAAACGAAATACAGCTGGTTATGAACAGTTTTTCAACCACATACATTTTGTACAAACTTACTTTCAAATTAAATAATATAAGATATTTCCTCAAATATTGCTTTTATACACCAGTTACGACTATAAAACATATGTATGTAGGGTTGGATGATTAGTTCTGATGGACTTCAGGTGATTGGGACAAGTAAAAAAAAATATTATGGCTGCCAATTTGCGACGGCAAGAAAATGCTGCCATCATGCCCCATGTTGGCGGCTTTGCGAAGGCATTGCCGAATGCCGTTGCTAATTCCGAGGACTGAATTTGTGTATATTTAATCTGAATTTAAGGAATATGAGAGGTGAGAATTTCAAAATAAACAAAATTCCATTACTTATATATTCACCACTGATTCCTGGAAGTCTGCTGCTGTATTCGCTCCAGAACTGATGATTAAATAATATTTCACGAAAACAACTTGTGGCCAAATGTGCTTTATATATCCAAGAACAAAGCTAGGGGATCAAAATTCTTCAAAACACGGCTACGGAGCTGCATTGGGGGAAATTCCAAAGCCTTTGCTTTTGTTTACGTATGAGTATACTTTCGATTTCTGGTCGACGTCATCGGACAGAAAAAGCATGTAAAAACAACGCTGTCTTAAATCAAATAATGAAAAAGATCACCTTCATTCAGTATACTGTTATTAGATAGAGATTGCACAGTTGCCATATTCAATGTAAGGTATCATGATACCTGTTGAAATTTCTTAGAATTACGATCTTGTTTTTTGATGGAAATTTGTGGTAACGAGTGATTTGCGCATGTCTGTCGAGCATGGAAACCATCTTCAATAAAAATGCAGACATCTGTATCTGTATCTGTATGGTTACGTCGTAAGACCCACTACTGGTATTGTACAACAGATGTAGACGGCTTATTGTTGTTTCTGGTTGTTTATGAGGGCAGATCTAAATCACTCAATAGTTGGTGCACGGACTACTTCTTCTCGCAGATGGTTCCAGTTGATTGCAGTTTTAACAAGGAATGATTGTTTGTACTGTTCACTTTTTGCTGTTGGGATTTTTATTGGACGGATATTATTGACGATGTTGTTGTCCTTTTCAAAAATGCAAACCTATCGCTGTATTCGAAAGTGTTTTGAATGCCTAGCTTTGTTCTTGGATATATGAAGCACATTTGGCCACCAGTTATTCTGATGAAATATTATTTTATTATCAGTTCTGGTGCGAATAGTAATACGGACATTACGGTAGCAGACTTCCAGGAACCAGTGGTGCCTACAGTCGACTCTAGGAGTTAAATTTACATATATGTTTCGTGTTCGATACATCCCAACCTTCATTTTGATGTATAATTTGTGTATATTTAATCTGAATTTAAGGAATGTAAGAGGTGAGAATTTCAAAATAAACAAAATTCCATTACTTATAATATAGCCTAGGCCCTTAAGGTTTTATTTGGGTAAAACGATGTGCAATATTTCTATAAATATTGACATTTATATTGCCATACCCAAACTCAAAAATGCCAGTTATAACCAACTTCTATACTAATTATGTTATGATTTACAATTACATACACAACTCTTTGAACAACCATTCCAACGTGTAGATTTTCTGATTTATTCAAAAATCTTTTTCACGTGCTTCTGGTTGGTATACCCGACGGTGCAACAAAAAGGATAATCATATAACGGTGTTACAAAGTTAATACGAACCAAAGCAAAGTCCAACCGTTTCCACTGAGCGACTTCAACAGTCTCCGATATTTGACCCAGATTGTCCTTTACTCAAGACAAGTGACCTAACCCCTACTTTTCTACGCTCTTGCGGTCTAATAAGTCATGCAATCATGTTTATTAATCTTGATGGGAATTTCCGCACAACACATCCTTCATTTGGGTCTGTCGGGATCGGGATAACCCGCCACCAGGACAACCCGCCACCAAGCGGTCGGGACAACCCGCCACTGAGACAACCCGCCACCAATTTACAGCACAGCGAAAGGGGATTATGAGGTGTGAAAGGATTATGTGTCGAGTGATTGAATCCATTGTCCTGGTGATAAAAAATAACAAGTAATCTCTTCAGTCTAATAAATGGTTTTATTGAACAAAAAACAAAGAACTTAGGAAAACTAATTACATGACAAAGATGGCTTTTGGAAACGTGTATGAGCAGTAGTTTTATTTATTACACGTTTTACAAATTAAAAAGAATACGTTTTACAAATTGAAAAAGAACAAGTTACAAAATATACAAAATATAAAAGAAATAAATACAATGACAGGTTTCAGCATAAAACCTGGATCACCAGAATGATTGTGGTCTTGTCGACGGGCAAAGTTGTCACCATTCTGCGTTACCGTTACGCTGCATGATCCATAAACACTTCGCGTACTGCAGCGCCAACTGACACCATTCTTAAGATCTTTCTGAAATTATAAATTATAATTAATGAATTTATTTATTTATTTATTTATTTACTCATTTATTTATTTATTCATTTATTTATTTATTTATTTACTCATTTATTTATTTACTCATTTATTTATTTACTCATTTATTTATTTATTTAAGCTCTGTTTACTATACATTAAAATAAATTAAAATAATGTAAAAATAAATTAAAATAATGTAAAATTTTAAGCTAACCTTTTTGACGTAGGAAAAGCCGTCACTACTAACAAGTAATGGCCCGCCGCGCTGTGTACCATTTGGAAGGACTGTGTACGTCACGGGTCTGTCTGCTGGCACCAAGTCACTGTCCCGTGGTAGTTCTCTCTCAATCACAGACTCTTCGGCCGGTTCAATGTGGTTGTCGATCTGTCTATGTGGTAAATCGAAGTCTGTGTTTAAACCATTATTTTCTGAAATAAAAGATATGAGTATAAGATATAAGATATGAGCATAATCTTTCAAATGAATTGATGAGTGATTTAATTAGGAAATTGGGTAGAGGGGTAATCATATTATTAACTTACGACGGAAATTACCCGTATGCATTATTAAATTGTGTAGAATATAAAAAAGGAATAATAGGTAGAGGGGTAAACTTCAAACTTTAAAACTCACCAATTTCTTCATTAAGTAAATCTTCCGCTAGGCTGTTGGATTGTTCAATTTCCATTGGCAGCGACACAGGAATTGCTTCTGGCGTGGCTGTTATGTCAGGTTCTGTTGTAGTGCCGTTGTCGACAGGTGTATCTTCTGTTGAATCTGTTGATGTGGTATTTGGTTGTTCAAGTGTTGCTGTTCCATTATGACTAGGTGTTTGCTGCGTTGGTGTGTCGCTGTCTGACGTTGTGGATGATGATGCTGCTGCTGCTGCTGTCGTAGTTGATGTCTCGTATATATATACTGCAGAACACACACCTGGTGTTTCTCTATTGCATAATTTACAATTGAAGTATATTGTGCATAAACCTTTGTTTGCGTCGTTGTACTTTCCTGTGAAAATAAATATTAAATACAATTAATGTACATATTTTAATTCTGTGATAATACGCTCTCTCTCTCTCTCTCTCTCTCTCTCTCTCTCTCTCTCTCTCTCTCTCTCACGCTCTCTCTCCTCCTCTCCCTCTCTCTCTCTCGAGATCATACACACATACATACACACAAACATACATACACAAACACACACACACACACACACACACACACACACACACACACACACACACACACACCATAATGCGGGAAAATAAGCGAAATAAATATTTATGTACATACTTTGTTCAATTCCCGTATTACAAATACGATGTTGCCACCGACCACATCCGTCACAATCAAGAGCCTGTTGCCGAGGCCTAACATTCCTCTCGCATTCTATGCATGGATATTCTATGTCTCTGGAACGTTGACGAAGTTCCATGTTGATGGTGAATGATGCTTGCAGTAATGCATGGCCCCTATTTATCCCTCCAAACAACTTTGGTGTGCCGCTAAATAAACTTAAAAACATGGCTTCTAATCAAAGAACATGATTTGTTATCACTTAAAAAAAACAATCATCTCTTTAGGCACAGTGCCGCATCATAGTAAAAAACAACATGATTAATTATCTGATTAATTGTCAGTTAAAAAAATACAACCTGATTATATATCACTTACAAAAACAACTCCATATACTATACTGAATCTTTATTTATCAAAGAATGCCGATATACAAACAAGTTTCATGAAGCCATCAGTTTATACAATAAGAATAACAAACAATTTAAAAAGTATTCAAAGGTTACAAAACAAACAAATTTAGTCGAATTTTAAGTTAAAAGAATGAAATAATCTATAAAACCACGCCTCCATACCGCCCACTAAACCTGGGCTAACCCGCCACCAAAACCTGGGCTAACCCGCCACCAAAATCGAGCGGTGGCGGGTTGTCCTGGTGGCGGGTTATCCCTGACCCGGTCTGTCTGGGAAGGCCAAAATTTATGTAGGTCAACGAAGGAATGCAGACCTGCTGTTGATAAATTATGTGAAGTTCGACCCGTGTCTTTCCCCGATTTCTGTCTATCGGAATTTTTGTTGTTGTTGTTGTCCTTCTCCGTCGGCAAAAAAGTGTTGGTCGCTCGAATCTCAACATTTTCTCTTATGCATGGAGAAGAAAATTTTAATAAACAAATTGACCATTTCGCGAAATCAAAATTTTCATTACCCGGCAATAAACTGAAATGTTTCTGGCTATACCCATTGCCCCCTCCCCTCCCACCCTAGAAAAAATATAAAATATAAAAAAACGGTCCTGTTATTTATAGACTTTTTTCTATACTGAGTGTTATGTCTGGGTTTTTAAAATAATTTGCAGTAAATTGCGGAAGTTCCTCGTTGTGCGTGAAAGGGCGTTATTAATCCTTTGTCTTGTTGGTAGTTAATCGGATTACAGTGTTGTCACCTACATAAGTCTCTTGCTAATCATTGTTTTTTTCCCCACACTGGTCCTCACCCGAGGGTCCCACCGAGATACGTCAACGAAGCCATCACACCACAACCGGAGACACCTGCCGAGTACCTGAACCTTTTCCTCCTTTGACACGCCTAGACATGCGAAAATCAATCATTTACAGTCACTGAGGGTCGAAAGGGGCTTGCTCCCCATGTCGTCCCTGCGCGTCTTCGGCGCGCAAAACCATTCCTTTGTTGTTGTTTTTTTACTGATTGCATACATTATTTTTTTTTTTAATTTGATATGTATAAATAAATGTTTGGTTACCAATGTCTATCTTAACAATCAACTAATTCTGCCTTTTTCTTTTAGCAGGTACACCAAGATGTTTTCTTTTTGATCGCCAGCACCCCAATAACCGCTATGGAAACTATAACCGATATGGAGCACGTAACCGCTATGGACTCTGAGCATGAACATCATCCGCTCCATCCCTAGAAGTGGTCACCCACCTCCAGGGAGGCGAGCGTTGGCCCTGCGCCCCGCTTCTACCCCTTTTTGTAAGCGTCTGTAGTACACATCTTTGCCCCAGCCAAATAGGTTTGAAAGCAGGCCTGCCCCCGAACCAGGGAAGTTCGGGTCTTTCTATGGGTGGTCCCCGAAAGGGGCCGTTGTTGTCGTCTATCCAAAAACACATTCAACTGTAAAGCCAGAACAACTGATTAAAACAGCCTGAGGCAGATTATACTTGCCAACGATGGCCCACCATCGCTCCATGATCTATCTTCGAAGTGGCAGACTATACTTGCCCGCAAAAAACACCACAGCACCCTAGGGGAGAGGTAGCACCTTTGTGAGAGGATCCCCTCTCGCTCTGGTCCTCACCCGAGGGTTCAGTCAACGACCTACACAAAGACAACCCAACATTCTTCCTGACCATATAGCCTAAGACATCTGCTGAGTACTGGATCCTTTTCCTCCTTCTACACGCTGAGACACGTAGCTTCCTGATCTCAACAGTCACAGAGGGTCGAAAGGGGCCTGCCCCACAGCGTTCCTGTGTGCCTTCGGCGCTTGAAACCATTTCACCACCAGCGTAACCAGTCACCCCACTTCCACCTTCGGCTTTTGACAGCCTTGGAAATAGGGGAACATATATTGACCTTTTCCGTGCAGCCGTCGTCAATGGTTGGTCAGAGACATTACATATATAGGCCATTAGTTCTGTTCTTGGTGTATGCATTCGTACCCATTGCCCACCAATGGTCAATTCTTCAGTTCTAAACAGCCTCGTGTTTATTCTCAACAAGACGAATCCCAACAAGACGAATGTCGAAATTGGTCATCTCAACAAGACGAATCCAAATAAGACGAATTTAAGTAAAGCGAATGTATAACCAATTTATTTTGAGGTTCTGGGCAAAAATGTATACGAGAAGGGTACTTTGAAGTAGAAGTTTATTTTGTCAGGAAAACACAATATGTATTTGAACTATTTTATTTATTATAAAACTGGTCGGAAAACGCAACAAAATCACACTAGAGTAACAAAACTTAAAGGAGTTTACATCTTGTACCATATAATATAATTATTTATCAATTTTTTCCCCCATTTGCGCGGTATTTATGCTTTATATATTATTAAGAAAATTTTCAGTAAATCAACGCTAGCTAAGGGAAGGTTCAGTATGGCATCGCGAATTACCCTCCCAGTTTTAAAAAGCATAAATTACCTGTGTGCGATTGGAAATTATGACAAGGAATATACACGAAGGCTTATTTTACCAGAATGTTTTTAACTTTTGGGACCTGTATCACAATTTACATAAACATCTCGTTTTTGAGCATGCTTTTTTCAACTTTCTGGGCAATATTATTTTTTTTAAATACGCCTTTAGTGTCACAAGTGAGTTTTCATAAAGATAAGGGACTGAAAGTCTGCACAGCATTTAGTGAAAACAAAGGATTGTTACCGTGACAATAGATAAGAGAAAGGAATTGTATGTTCTTTATAAGTTAATATTCTACCATAAACTGCTAACACAGCTTAATGTCGGGGAAAGAGATTTCAATTAACAAAGGCACCATGCATTTTAGTTTAAACAATATTTATTTCCAAAGTAAACATATACACTAAAAAATAACAGAATATACAGCAATTGAAGGAAGTGGATTCAGCATAAAGCTAAATAGCTTATGGAAGGCTGTTTCCACGGCAAAATCAACTATTTATAACACTGCGGCAGATTGGTTCGTTCATGTTCGATATGTTTACCTTTGGCTGAGAAACAGTAAGATAGGATAAGAGCGATGTAGAGTGAGAAGAGAAGGAAAGAAAGAAAGAAACAGAGTAACACGGAGAGATGACAGTGAGACAATGTATACATTTTCTTTTAAGTGTGTGGCGCAACGGACAGGGGTGCTTCGCAGAGAATGCAAGGACCCCGCGAAGTTAGGGCGACACGACAGTCACAATTGGCAGAATTGGCTAGAACATAAGGTCAGTGGCAACAGAGTCCACGATACTAAGCTAAGTTGCAAGGCGTTTACATCCCATCAGGGAGGGAAGGCATGGCCATCAGTGGCTGAAGCCGTACTGGTTGGCCTCCGGCAGGATAGCGGACATGGTGAACAGAAGCCAGAGTTATTTTAATTTCGCACCAAAAGGCCGGAGGGAGGCGGATTGAATTTCGTTAAAATCGCTTACTGAGTAGAATAAAATTGTGAGCCACCTCAAATAGCTTGTGATTCTCCTCATTGCTCAGAAATTCAGAGCCGTACAGCAAGGTTGATGTGTCCAATGCAATAGGTAATTGGCTGATGGTGCAATTTCGGGCAGTTGTAAATCGCGGACAGTGTAAGAAGTAGTGCTCTGGTGTTTCAAATTCACCACAGTCGCATAGGGGACTGCTGGACAGATGGTTATTGAACAGGTGAGCTTTGAGATGACTACAGTGCAGCCTAAGTCTGCAGTGAACAATTTGGGCGAGGCGGGATTTGGCAGCACAATAGAAATTTGGTGGTCTTAAATTGCCTTTATTTAAGAAACCTTTGAAGTTATTCAACGAGGAGTTCGTACGAATTGGGAGGGGTATATTGTTCCACTGATCAGTCACGTTAGGAATGAAAGAAGACCTATACAGTTCGGTCCTGCAGGTTGGGATTCGATGGTTTTCGGCTGTTCTAAGATTGGAAGTGGATGTTAGTTCCGAGATCTTTGGCGGAACTTTACAGGACAGGTATTGTGGTGTGATATTGTGATACATTTTAAAAAACTGGATTAATTTATGTTTGCGTCGTCTTTCACGAAGTGGTTCCCATCCTGTTTCGGTGTACAACAAGGCCTTATTGGCACTGAGTGTTGCCCCTGTGACAAGCCTTGCTGCTGCTATCTGGACCCTCTCCAGTTCCTCAGCTTTGAGTGCGGAGCAGTTGTCCCATACTACATCTGCATATTCGAGTAGGGGTCTTACAAACGCAAAATAAATTTTCTCGAGGACAGATCGGTCTAAGAAGAATTTGTACTTTCTTAGAAGGTCTAACCTAGACCAAGCTTTCACACAGATATGGTCAATATGGTCGTTCCACGTACATGTGTTATTAAATGTGATTCCCAGATGTTTGTGGGTGGAAACTTCTAAGATTTGCGAGTTGGCAAGAAGTAGAGTAGGGTGAGGATTGGGGCCCCTTTTCCGAGACATGAGAAGGCTTTCTGTTTTATTTGGGTTGAATTCTACCAGCCATGAATTGGCCCACTGGTCAATAGAAGTTAGGTCGCGATTTATTATCGACGAAGCTTGTATTGGGTCATCAATTATTAGGTATAGGGATGTATCATCAGCAAATAAACGTATACTACTGAGAATGTCATCGGTTATGTCATTGATGTAGATTAAAAAAAGTAAGGGACCTAAAATTGACCCCTGTGGTACACCCGCATTAATTGATCTCCACGAGGATCCCTCTGACCCAATCACTACTCTCTGGGATCTTTCTGAGAGATACGATTTCAGAAACAGTAGAAGTTTACCAGAAATACCAATGTTTTCTAGTTTGTGGATGAGCCCCTTATGCCAGACTTTATCGAAAGCCTTGCTGACATCACAAAATACAACCCTCACCTCTTTGCCCTCGTCAAGCGCTTGGCAGAACTCGTCGTATATGTCAGTCAGCTGAAGTACAGTCGAGTCACCAGGTGTAAATCCAGATTGAAACTGTGAGAGAATATTATTTTCGATCAGGAATTCCCATAGCCGTTTAAAAATACATTTTTCAAATAATTTTCCCACACAGCTGATAAGCGATATTGGACGGTAGTTACTAACAATGTTGGAGGGTTGTTTTTTCAAAACGGGGGTGACATTTGCTTGTTTCCACTTGGTCGGGAAATGTGAGTTGTTCAACAGTATATTGAATAATATTGAAAGGGGCTCACACAAGGAGGATTTGCATTCTTTGAGAACTCGTGGGCTAATCAAATCAGGACCCGATGCTTTTGACGTTTTAAGGGTTTTCATTGCAGCATACACATCAGTGGAGAGTAGAGTAATATCGTCAAGAACTTTGGAAATCTTCATTTTGGTTTCGGGTAGCAAAGCTCTCGAGTCGTCGACAGTTGATATGGAGCTGAAATATTCGTTAAATATTTATCGGCATTGGCGGAGTACACGGTATTGGAATAGAGAAGCGAGGGTATACCTGGTGCATTTACACTCCCAAAAAGAGATTTCAGTGTTTTCCACCAATGAGACGGAGAGGTTGTTTTGCTTTGTAGAATAGTTTGAATTTTGGACGCATGCAAAGCTTTGGATTTTCTAACAGCCGAAACAACCTCATTCCGCTTCTTTTTATATTTGGCCCAGTCTTGCTGTCTTTTTGTGCGTTTGGCGGTGTGATAGAGTCGTTTTCGCTGCCTGATCAGCAATCTAATTTCATTATGCATCCATTTGGGCTGCCCTGTCCGAATGGTGACAACTTTGTTTGGAATGTGAAGGGATGCGGTGTGGAGTATGGTATCTGTGAAAGTTTCGACAATGTCGTCAGGGCATGGGGTGTCAAAAATAACATCCCAGTTCGTGTTAGAAAATGTCTCATTTAAAAGTTCATAATTACCCTTGTCGTATTGCCATACCGTTCTCTTAAAAGAGGAAAGGGCTGGTTTCGAGTAGTTAACTTCTATTGAAATAGGACAGTGATAACGAGTAAGGTCGGGTATGATTGGATCAAGAACTTCACATCTTTTTACTTTCACTGTATCGCTAACGGCAAAGACGTCAAGCAATGTCGATGAGGACTCTGTGAAGCAAGTAGCTTCGTTCACGGTCTGTCTTAAGTTAAAGTAATGGAGTAATTTAGAGAAACCGTTACGGGAAGGGGCAAGTTGATTGTCATTAAAGTCTCCGGTGACTATAAGGTCAGCTATAGATGTGTCTCTACCCTTTTCAATAGACATGGATATTGAATCCCAAAGGTCCACTGGGCTATTTGGAGGTCGGTAAAATACACCTAGAAGGAGCGAATGTCCTCTGTATTTCAATATTTCTATCCACAAGCATTCTAGATTGGGATGTTGGAGATCTGGCCTGGGACGAAATGGGATTCCACACTTGACATAAATAGCCACGCCACCACCTCTTGAAGTGCGATCCAAACGAAGAGGCTCCTGGAAGCCATGTAATGAGACTTCGCCGGTGCCAACTGTGTCACAAAGCCACGTTTCGGTTAATGCCAGTATATCGAATGATAGAAATTCGTACTGCACAATGTCTAGTTTGGGCTTGATACTTTGAATATTGAGATGAACTATTTTCAAACAGTTGTGACTACTCTTCATACTATCAGATGGTGGACCGGGGTTGATTTCAATGTCACCACACTTCAATAAGAGTTTGAAAAAGTATACTACCGATGTCTTTAGGGCATCCAAAAAGTTAGATTGTGGCATTGATGTAATTACGGGGCTGTCAAGAGCTGGTTTGGTCGGCCTCTGTTCAGGAAAACTATGGAGGATCGAGTGCGATGACAATTTTTGAGTTACAAGCAACGAGATCATTAGAGATAGTCCCTTTGGGCCGAAGTTGTACACTAACATTATTAATATTAAGCAATTGTAGTCTAGCCTCTTTTTTGGGGGCTTACCTGATCTAGCTCTTGGCACAAAAAGACCAACTCTCATTCTGTAAGTATTTATATCAGCCATGTAGCTTAACATTAATTCGAATTGCATAAGAAGAGTTGGTCGTTTGAGCCTGGGATAGCATCAGTCTGGACGAGAACACACCTGCCCGGAGCGCACACACTTCAATGGTTAACACACAAGTACAATTGGAGTCATCATCAGTTGGAGAAAAATAGACAAGCAATTCTAGAGGAAGAAGGATATTTACAGTTAGAAACAGAAAGATGTGAAAAATATGTATATACATCAAGGAGGGTATGATTTAGCCACAAGTTCGGTGGCAGTTTGGTATGAGTATTAGACAAATATTATCGGTCAGTACAGCGGTTGGCCTGGGAGATTACTGGAGTGGTCGGATAGTTCAAGTCTGTTTTGATCAGGTAAAAAAAGCTAATAAGAATATATGTGTGGTTATTACAAGGCCCTAGAAAGTAACGCTGTGACCTGAGAGGCTTATAATGATTAACCGTTTGACGCATGTGACCGTTATGATAGGTAAAGGATTAAATAACAAAGTGGCATGTCCAAGATAATTTGCAACATTGAGAATTCCAACTAGACCAGCCTCAACTAGTCCAACTCCCGGAAGACCAAAGCTAGCTCACCGGGAGCTGATCCAGTTGGAACCCGTCCAATTAGAATTAACCCAATGAGAACCGGTTCAACTGGAACCGGTCAATGTGGAAGTGACCTAGGTTTTATTGTTGTACAGTATATATTTCGAGCTGCAACACGTAAGATTACTTTCATTAGAGCACCGGACCTGTGCCAGGGTGTGTACTAAATACACACCCTAACACAGCGTCGGTGCACAAAAGAAAAAAGGAAGTGACGTGTTTAATTTTTGAGCAGACATTAGTGTCAGATTTATATGGTCGTATAATCACAGAAGTGATATTTAGACTCTATCACCCTTAATTGTGGTTGTTAGACAGCCCTCTTCGGGACATTTGGAAACAGTGATGCGTATGTATCACGGGTTCAACCTGACAATATTACATACATGATCAGTAAAGAATTCAAACAACCGAGAGTAAATTGTATTATAAATTTTTAGTTCTTTTGCTTACAAAACAAGAGCCATAGCCCCTCATTCAAACGAGTGTGTCACACTCGCTTGAATGATGGGTCATAACCTATTTTTCCGAGTGCAAAAAGAAAATTTAAAAAATTAATGAGTAGCAGCGTTTGTGTATAGCGCCATCCACTTTCGGGGGAGATGTTGGGTAAAGGGTTATGGTCGCGTACAATTAAGTCATAGAAATACAGGTAAGGCAGTCGAGTCGATTCTAATGGTATTTGTGAGATTATTTTAAGATACAGATAGGGCAGTCGAGTCGATTCTAGTGGCATTGATATTTGTGTGGTTATTTTAAGATACAGATAGGGTAGTCGAGTCGATTCGAGTGGTATTGATATTTGTGTAGCTATTTTAAGGCCCTAAAATGTTACACTGAGCCCTGACCTGAGAGGAGTATAATGACGTATGATCGTTATATTGGGTAGGGGGTTAAGTAACAAGATGTCATGTCCAAGATTATCTACAACTTAGCACATTCCAATTAAGCCAACTCCAACTGGACCAACCTCTGACGGACCAAAGCTGGCCCACCAGAAGTTGGCTCATTTGGAACCGGTTCAATAAGAAGTAGCCCAACCAAAACTGTCTCAGCGGGAACCGGTCAACACAATTGATATTTACAATTGACATTTGTGTATTTCTTCAAGGCCCGAAAAAAGTTGCACTAGAACCTGAGAGGCTAATAATGATTAACCTTTGGACGTGCGTGACCATTAAGTTAAGTAGGGGGTTAAATAACAAGATATCAGGTCTAAAATTATCTGCAACTTTGAAAATTCCACCATGCATTTTAATGGGACGCTATTTGCAAAACTTTTTGTATCTTTTTATCAGGCAAACTTTAAAAAAATGTATAAAATAAGAAAAGACAGAAAAAAGACTTAAATATATAACCATGTAAATCACTATGGAAACAAACTCTTGCTCAAGTTAGACAGCGAATGTGGGCGATCGAGAGATGAAAAATAAAAAAAATAATAACTGTTCAGCAACTACTGAAACGTGTAAATCAATCACCCCAAATTACCCCAGATAGCGTAAATATACACTTTGTAATTGATTTATTTTTTTATTTTTTTTATCAATTTCCCCTATAATTAATGAATAAAAAGTTTTTGTCCTGTTGTGATTAGTCTTGTTGGGATCGTCTTGTGATATTTTACCCGTTCGTCTTGTTGGAATTCGTCTTGTTGGGATGACACCCAGAAAGATACGTGGTCAATAAGTCATTGTTCTCTGTTGAAACCATCCAGCATTGCTCATCTTTGTTATCTTTAACCAGGAAACATTAAATGGACTGTATCAAAGCTAAGATGTGCAAACACACAATTTAAAATATTATTTAATTACCTTCCAAGCTCATCTCACTATGGGCTTGGGATGTAATTAAAAGATATTGATATTGTACAAAGGATTCCTTAGTGCTGACGGTTGTGACAAACGATTAATAGCACATTTAGTTCAACCAATATTTATTCAAAATATTTCAAGTAATATAAATTATACAACGTAGTAGATGGTGGATCCGACAGAAAGCTAAAAAGTTTATACAAGGTCGTTTCCACATACAACATTTACAATATAACAATATAACGGGATCAAAGATAGTCATGAAGTTGCATATATCTTGTTTAAACTATGCTCATTAAAGTCAGAGGTGTCGAAGAATAAGAAGAGAATTATGTATGAAAAGAAAAAGCAGGAAGCCAACCAGGGTGCAATCTGATCCGATGCCGATACCATCCAACTACAAACACGGCAGGCGTGCACAATGTTTTGTTAAATTCAAACTTAATTCCTTAAAACAGCACAGCTCTCCACACCAAAGTCCTGACCACCACAGCCGCCCTCCCCTGGGCAACTTTACCAATTTAAATTGATTATTTAGTTTAAACAGTATTTATTCAAAAAAAAAAAAATGTCAATAAATGTCAATAACAGTATACACAAAGATGGTATAAACATCGGCGTGGATTCGGCAGTAAGCTTTGAGCTTATACAAGGCCGTCTCCACAATACGAAATTACAAGCACAATGACAATGGCAGATAAGAGAAGTTTATACAGACAGTACAAGTCAATGTTGATCATGAATTACTTCAACGTACAACGGCCACGTCCGCCCGTCAGTTCACAAGTCCCCTTGTGAACCGAAATGCGGGCATAGCCGCCGTACGTTAACGAAATATATGAGCCTGCTTGAGCATAACTTCCCACAAGAATTTACAAGACAGGTTAAGTCGGATTGGAGTCGATTACTTGTAGGTTGACAACGTATTGCGTGGAGTGGATATTGTGTGTGTCGTCAACTTCAATGACTAACTAAATGTAGCACATTCCTAATACATCTTATTTTTTATACGAGGTGACCCGATGCTACATTGGTATCAACAGTGAATCTTTTACTAGTCAGTATAAAGTCGTGTACCGCTTCAAAAATGAGGCGGTTCTCATCGTCACTTAGATATTCCGAACCATAAAGAAGTATAGTGGTGTCCACGTCGAATGGGAGAAGATTAATTGTAGCAGAGCGAGCAACTGCGAACACTGGACAATTCAAGAAAAAATGATCAGATGTCTCTTGCTCACCACACTGACATAAGTCAGTGGGTGATAGGTGGTTAAGGTACAAATGGGACTTTAAATTGCTACACCGAAGTCGTAATCTACAGTGGTATATTTGGGCTATACGGGATTTCGATTTAAGGTAAAAATTTGGTAGTCGTCTATTACCGGCATTGAGAAAAATCTTAAAATTTGTCAGTGATGGGTTTTCACGGACCACAACAGGTAAATTATTCCATTGTTCAGTTGCATTAGGTATAAAAGAAGACCTGTACAGTTCGGTTCTACAAAATGGAATGCGGTGATTTTGACTTGACCGAAGATTTAATGAAGGATTAATCGAAGAAACAAGAGGCGGGATTTTACTAGATAAATAGGGAGGAACCATATGATGGTACATTTTGAAAAATTGTATTAATTTATGTTTTCGCCGCCTATCTACGAGGGGCTCCCAACCCGTTTCCGTGTAAAGTGAGGACTTACTGGCACTGACGGTCGCTCCAGTGACAATCCTTGCCGCTGCTATTTGTATTTTCTCCATTTCCTGAACATTAGTCAAGGAACAGTTGTCCCAGACAGTGTCAGCATATTCAAGAAGAGGCCTGACAAAGGCAAAATATATTTTTTCTAAGACGCTACGATCCAAGTAGAATTTCTGCTTCCTTAGTAAGTCTATCCTGGACCAGGCTTTGGTGCAGATATGATCGATGTGATCATTCCATGTACATGTGCTGTTAAGTATTACTCCAAGATGTTTATGATCAGGGACCTCAGATATCGTAGAACCGACGAACTGCAAGGGAGGGTGGATAGCAGAATTACTTTTACGAGATATTAACATGCTTTCGGTTTTACTGGGATAAAACTCAACCAACCATAGTCTTGCCCAATTTTCAATTGAGACCAGATCATGATTGATTACCCTCGAGGCTTGTTCTGGATTTTCAATAATTAAATATAACGAAGTATCGTCCGCAAATAAGCGTATGCTGCTCATAATATCACTAGTTAAGTCATTAATGTATATAAGGAACAGCAAAGGACCAAGTATAGATCCTTGTGGAACACCGGCATTTATACTTCTCCAGGACGATGTCGCAGACGCTACAACAACTCGCTGTAATCTGTCTGTAAGGTACGATTGAAGAAATAGCAGAAGTTCACCAGAGACCCCGATGTTTTCTAGCTTGTGTATTAAACCAGCATGCCATACTTTGTCGAAGGCCTTACTGATATCGCAAAATACAACTCTAACCTCTTTGCCTTCGTCCAGAGCACGACAAAATTCATCATAAATATCTGTGAGTTGAAGAACCGTCGAATCACCTGGTGTAAAACCAGACTGCAATTGACTGAGAACGTTATTGTCAGTAAGGAATTCCCATAATCGTTTAAAAACACATTTCTCAAGTAGTTTTCCAACGCAACTAATCAAGGAAATTGGCCTATAGTTAGTAACAGAATTGGACGGTTGTTTTTTTAGAATCGGTGTGACATTCGCCCTTTTCCACAACAATGGAAAATATGATTTGTTCAGTAATATATTGAATAAAACAGTGAGTGGCTCACAAAGGGATGATTTGCATTCTTTTATAAGACGCGGGCTAACCAAGTCTGGACCAGATGCCTTAGAGATTTTAATTGATCTCATTGCAGCGTATACTTCGTTACTTTGCAGGGTGATAGAACTAATGGTCGGACGAGCATGTGAAGACTTATTAGGCAGAGAAGCATTTGAATCATCAACCGTTGAAATTGAGCTGAAGTGATCATTGAGCACTTCAGCTTTTTCAACATTAGACGAGTATATCTGGTCGGAATGGGCAAGGGTAGGAATCTCAGTTTTAGCATTCCCGATGACTGATTTAAGTGTTTTCCACCATTGTGACGGCGGTGTTTCTCTACTCATTAGAGTGGTTTGAAGTTTGGACAAGTAAAAGGCTTTGGCTTTCCTTATTTCCGAAACAACTTGGTTCCTTTTGTGTTTATAATTTGCCCAGGCATTCTGAGTATTTGAACGTTTGGCAATGCGATACAAACGTTTACGCTGTCTGAGAAGCAACCGTATTTCATTATGCATCCATTTGGGCTGATTTGTACGAACAGTGGCAATTTTGTTTGGTATATGTTTGGATGCCAGATCGAGTAATTTATCGGTGAACTTAGAAACGATATTGTCAAGAACTTGGTCGTCGAAGATGGACTCCCAGTAGACTTCGGAGAGTGCCTCATTCAATGCTTCATAATTACCCTGCGAATAATCCCAGACACGCCTCTTGAATGATAAGGGCGGTGGTTTCAGGAACTCCAATTCAAGCGAGATTGGACAATGATATCGTTTCATATCTGGAATGATCGGTTCAAGGACCTCACAGTTTTTCATACATAAGGAATCACTGAGAACAAATAAGTCCAGTAGTGATGCCGAAGTCTCCGAAAAACAGGTCGGTTCGCTCACGACTTGTCTAAGATTGAAATAACGTAGGATTTCAAAAACGCCACCTCTTGATGACGACATCTGGTTGTCATTAAAGTCGCCTGTTATAATGAGGTCAGCAATTGACGTATCCCGAGCTTTTTGAATGGATTCAGATATGGCCTCCCATGTCTCATTCGGACTGTTCGGTGGACGATAAAATACCCCTACCAAAAATGATTCAGTTCGCTGTGTGAACACTTCCACCCAAAGACACTCTGTGTTTAGATTATGTAGGTCAGGCCGTGGTCGAAACGGTATTCCATCTTTTATGTATATCGCTACCCCACCTCCTCTTGTAGAACGGTCATGTCGCTGTGGCTCCTGGAATCCGGGTACCATAATGACGGATGTTGCGTCATTCTCGTCCAGCCATGTCTCAGATAAGGCCACAATATCGGTGACGCGAATTCGTATTGGATTATGTCTACTTTGGGTTTTAGGCTCTGAATGTTCAAATGCATAATTTTCAGGGTATTGTGGATGAGATCCGAGTTGGCAGAGCTTGGGCCGGGATTGGTTTCAATGTCACCAGATTGTAGAAGAATCACAGGCACACTGAACAACATGGTAACAAGGATAAAAGATACCAGTAAGTGCATTCTCTTTGAGGGTGCAATGTTGAGAGTGTCGATGCTGTGGAACTTTGAGCGAAACAACCCCAAATTGCTGAGCACTGCGATGAGCAAGGTGAACGCAGCGTTAAGGCTTTGATTCAATCCGACACCTAGGAGGTACAAAAGGTGGTAGATCGAGCTACGAGTGAAACTCATTTTTGATAGTTTACATTTTGTACTCCTACAAAGAACATTCAAGTTGAAACTTCCAATCCGAGCTCTATAAGATTCAAGGGAACACATATTGATCTGTTTGTAACCTGATGGCACAGTTGGGACGATAAGCAAAAGTAAGCTCAAGCAGGCAAATAGTTAAGATTGTATACTAAAAAATACAGTTGATTTGATGAATATCCAAAATGGATTGATTGTCACTGTCTGTCGAGGATAAAAGAACATAAACGTATCAAGCTGAGACGGAGAAATAAAAAAATGTAAATATTTTGGATAAACTGGAAACTGGGAGCTAATAACAGAACATCACTAATCGTGTTTGGGTAGATCAATCGATAATTAGTACAAATACTATTCTTGATACAGACAGTCTTTAGTGCAAATTTCGATGACGATGTCAACACGAGGAGTAGGAGTTACAGTAATCATCAGATAATAATAATGTCTCTATTGTATTGCAGAACACGAAAACACGACAAAGAAGACATATCGCGACACTGTGTCCAAGCACTAAGGAACTCCATTGCTCTACAAGCAATGGAATTCCTTAGTACCTGGACACAGTATGGAACTCAGGTCGCGACATGCACACGGATATGGCAGTATGTCGCTGATGGAGTGTTTACTTACTATAGTTATGTCTAAAATGGAGCACGGTGTTTAAAAACTATGTAATCCAAGTATTCAAGGACAGGTGATATGTCAGAACTTACGCAGCAAAATGAGCGAATTTTGAATCGAAGAATAATAATTTTTTTATTATTCTTCTATACACGATAATGCCCGAACACTTGTTCATTAACTTGAAACAGAATATTCGCAAGAAAAGTGACATAGTCCTTAATAAGAACAAAATTGTTATACAACAATAGTAGCTCGTGACGCGTGGTTCACGATTTCTTTTCAATTCCAACAGATACAGCTACTCCAACAATGGGTGAAACGAGGAATCTGATTGATAGCACCTTTATCCGACATAAGTGAGTGAATTGATACTGTGTGACATAATTATGTCAGTAACATATTGATTAAATGGGACCACACAACTGTGTCAATAGCCCAGAAAACAAAATTTGTGTCCGTGTGACTTTCTTAAGAGGATTGACCTTGATATAGCTAAGTGGTTCATTCAATGCCAGATAATATCGTTCAATGCCAGATAATATCGTCGTGTACTTACAAGTGAGGAATAATATTGTCATGTTACCAGTCCTCACATTACTTTACTCTGCTGTAAAGGCCAGGGCTTACCAGGTATATACAATTAACCCATATTTAGGCATCAGCCTAGGGGAGGGGTAACTCAGGGTGGCGATCAATTTACTTATTTTACTAATATTTACTAATATTGTCATATTACTAATCCTCACATTAATTTACTCTGCTGTAAAGGTCAGGGGCTTACCAGGTATGTACAATTAACCCATATTTAGGCATCAGTCTAGGGGAGGGGTAACTCAGGGTGCAATCAATATACTAATATTTACTAATATTGTCATATTACTAATCCTCACATTACTTTGCTCTGCTGCAAGGATCCTGGGCTTACCAGGTATATACAATTAACCCATATTTAGACATCAGCCTAGGCGAGGGGTAACTCACGGTGGCAATCAATTTACTAACATTTACATAATATGTCATGTTACTAGTCATCACATTACTTTACTCTGCTGTAAAGGCCATGGGCTTACCAGGTATATACAATTGACCCATATTTAGGTATCAGCCTAAGGGAGGGGGTAACTCACAGTGGCAATCAATTGACTAATATTTACTAATGTTGTCCTATTACCAATCCTCACATTACTCAACTCTGCTGTAAAACCCCAGGGCTTACCAGCAGAGCAAAGCACTGTTAGGATTAGTATATAATTGACCAGATGTATACAATTAACCCATATTTAGGCATCAGCCTAGGGGAGGGGTAACTCAGCGTGGCAATCAATGTACTAATATTTATTAATATTGTCATGTTACTAATCCTCACATTAATTCACTCCGCCGTAAAGGCCAGGGGCTTACCAGGTATATACAATTAACCCATATTTAGGCATCAGCCTAAGGGAGGGGTAACTCACGGTGGCAATCAATTGACTAATATTTACTAATATTGTCATGTTACCAATCCTCACATTACTTTACTCTGCTGTAAGGCCCCAGGGCTTACCAGCAGAGCAAAGCACTGTTCGGATTAGTATATAATTGACCAGATGTATACAATTAACCCATATTTAGGCATCAGCGTAGGGGGGGGGGGGGGTAACGCAGGGTGGCAATGAATGTACTAATATTTACTAATATTGTCATGTTACCAATCCCAACATTACTTCACTCTACTGTACTGTAAAGCCCCAGGGATTACCAGCAGACTAGAGCAATGCTAGGACTAGTATATAATTGACCAGATGTATACATATATACGTATACACATACATATTATTTTTAAACATAATGACGTCATTCCTTCCTAGGTTTCAACCAGGGATTCCCTGATTGCAACCAATCGCTTAAGGAAGGAATGACGTCATTATGTTTAAAAATACAAAACATGGCTGCCAACTTCATTTTCTCGAACCACTTCGATGATATGAATCTTTCGTTTCTGAACAATACGGTGACCAAGCGCTTCCGACATAGAGTTTTTTGTTTTTTACAATTATCCTTCTTTCGGTCACATAATAACAAAAAGCTTCTGGATATGCCATATTGTTCCCACGAGGCGAGATAGACCTGCAAGTAAATCGTTTGCAGGTCGTATAGTACAGCACAGGGATCGAGAGCGTTGGACCTACAGGCCGTACCAACGCCAAAAATTATATTACGGACTGTGGGTCCAAGTTTGGACTATTGTCAATGATGATCTTATGGACAGTCATCTGTGTTGACTGATTATATGGGCCAAGTGATTTTAACAAACAATACTTTATTGAGCAATTTTTTTTAGTGATGATAGCTGACTTTAATGCTTTATCTACAAACATTTGCTCACACGAATAACAGAATATATTATCTTTTAAAAAATATATATATACACAAGCACTCTTTCAAAGCACTATAATATCGATCGGGTTTTGTTTGCACTTTTGAATAGAAAATCTCTGCTAATATTCCATGGAGTTAGCTCTCAACTACTAATGGGTAAAAATACACAGTAGGCCTACGTGACAGGTGGACTACTACCAAATCACTTGTCAAGTGAATGTTTTACAGAACTCATATTTTTTTTACACAAACTGATTTTTTAAGGGCCACCAGATTTATCTACGCATCCATCAAGAGACAATTTGCTTGCTTGTCTGCTGTTTATCGGCGCCTGTAAGTTGAAGTTGAGTGGATAATTCACTATGTGTGTGATTTAGTTGTAATCCACCCTGCACTTTCTACACACTCGAAATAAATTGTGTGAACAAACTGGACACTTTGCAAGAAGCATTAGCTATTTATTTATCTATTTATTGGTGTTTAAGGTCACTTTTCATCAGCTATGGCTAATTGTGCCCATCGGTCGCAATTGGCATTATTTGCAGAAAAGTGACATTAAACACCAATAAATAAATAAATTGCGACCACAACAAATGTCTAAAGTCAAGTTTAGCCGATCGTTTACCCCTTTGGTGCCCATTTTAGTGGACATCCATTCCATGCACTGGTGACTGGGTCCTATTTCACCAGTAAAGCGGAACTTTCTTACCATAGTAAATAAGCACTGCTTCACTTTCCGTTGCCACGGGGAAAGAAGCACTATTGAATATTATCACAGTGTACATTATTGTCTAAGAAATTCTGTGGAAATGCAATGCCCCTCCCCCCCCCCCCCAAATATTTCAGACAGCACACCTCTTGAGCGAGGTTGTGATCCATTCAACGTGTTTGTTTAAACACACGAGAATAATTTAACTGGTGGGGGGGGGGGGGGGGGGGGGTAACAGTTTTTTGTGGTTGGGAGACGTGATTTGGTTATACTCACGAGTCTCTTTAAAATTTAATCGGGGTCCTTTTTTATAATTTCACTTCTTTTTTTGAAAACAAAGTACAAAGAACTGTTTCGACCAGGGGAGATAAGTTTGACCGATGTTTTTATTTTTTTTTCTTCTTCATTTTTTTTTTTCATGTCACTGATCATGTTGCGTGTCCTGCCATTTTTTTTTTTTTCAAGGGTGCATGGTATCTTTTAAAATGGAGACACATTTTTCGGTAAATTTAACTGATAATTTTCTGTTGGTAAACAAGTTTTACTGTCAATGCAGTCCAGGATGTGATGGAAGGACATCGTCCCCTGAGTTCCAATGTGTTCTATGTGCCAGTAGGCACATAGAACACATTGGAACTCAGGGGACGACATGACGGGGAAAACCCTTCGAAGTGCTTGCCTTATCGGAATGGGAATCCTTTTCCCTTTTAGTGCTCCATCGCTGGTCAAAACAACATAAACCTTGGTTGACATTCCCTTACCGCGATCATCGAGATCGTTCCGATGAGAGGTCATAAGCTATTTTTTTTTAACAAAAATTTAAAACATAATAAAATTTGAATGGAGATTTTTGTGTATAGTGCTGGCCGAATTTGGCTGTTGACGTTGGGTAAAAACAGAAAGCTTGCTAGCGGTTTTCATGCTTTTTCCCGCATATTGGACGATTAATTTTTTTAATGAATAATACATTCTCATTTTAGTTCATCTAAACTATTTCGGTAAAGTGCTTATGCTATAATAAAAATTAAATCACCGGGTTTTAACTTTGAAATAATAATAATAATATTAACACTCCGGCCGGCCGCTGATTTGTCGCGGTTCTCGTATGAGAAGGCCTTGGTTACCCATGTTCTACCAACTGCCTCCCTATTCCCGCGCTTCTTCTCTCCTCCCAACACTCGGAGACGAACTGCTTGATGACATCCCTCGCCCCTTTCTTCCCAATCCCCCCGATTAGTATATTAACCCTCTCCTCTGAGTCGCCCCCTAACCACATGTCCTTCATTCTCCCATCCCACCTCCCCATCATACTCCCCGTGAATCCTGTTCTTTTAGACTGGTATTTTGGGCATTCTATAAGAAAGTGTTCCAGGGTCTCCACCACGCCCAAGTTACACATCTGGCACTCAAAATCAGATCTGTAAATGCAATTATTAAATGTTCGGGCACTCGACACAGTATAGAATCCATAATCCCGTATCGGAAAAGCTATTGCCGCATCGAAACGCCAGGATGTTTCGCCAAGACTGTCACATTTGTTGTTTCAAAAACACCGTACACCAAGAACACATTTTATTCACTGAAATACTCGTTCTATTCCAGGGAATCCAAATCATATATCAGCGAAAATTTTATTTTAATATGAAAACAAATCGAAAATCTCACGAATTAACGGACGGATTTTTTCAATTCCTATATTAAACCGCAGTACTGAGTTCTGGAAATGAAAGATATTGCATTTGTATCTGAATATTTTATTAAATGTAGGGTTTAGAAATTTCCTGACTGAACAATATAATTGCTAATCAGGGACAGTCTCTGAAAGATTTTTTTCGCCAAACATTAATTGGTTATGTAATCCTTCTCACATGACCGCACTAAAACAGCTTTTCATATACCCGGTCGTTTCTACACAAACGACGGGGTAATTAACAAGTGAGGTTTTGTATGCAATGCACTCGTCATGCTAAGATGAGGGCGTTCTTGTTATCAATGTGCTTGAAATTAATTCGCATTCACAACAAACTTGTTGTCCATCATTTATGCTGTTTTTTTTTTTTTGCTTAAATAAATAGTTGATTCCTATTGGGGGACAAATAATGAATTAGTCTACATTCATTTTTATTATGTTTGAAAACGAATCGATGTATTAATTGCATGAACACAGAATGTTGTGGACCCGTGAAGACAATGTGTTCACCGGGTGAGACGAAAGGGGGTTTTAAATGGAGCGTACACGTAATGGTATAATAGAGCCTTACTGGCACTGACAGTTCCCCCAGCCACAACCCTAACTGCTGCCACTTAAATTTTCTCAGTATTTAGCAATATCCGCTTCATGGTAGTTGTCCAAGACTGTATCAGCATATTCCAATAGGGGTCTTATAAATGCGAAATAGATTTTTTTCCAGAACGCATCAATCATGTACGAATTTGTACTTTCGCATTAAGTCTATACGTGTCCAGACTTTGGCGCGGATATAATCAATGTGATTAGTTTTGTATATCAAAAGTATCAACCCGGTGTGCCATACTTTATCAAACGCTTTGCTCACACCTTTAGCTCACGCAGAGGAACTTTCGGAAAGTTACTTACAGCAATTCAGGAACTTACTGCAATTCGGGAAATTACTGCAAATAGAACGACCATTAGAAAAGGTTGCTTATAGACGAATGCGGGTCAACTCGTAATCAAGTCAATGAGTGATCAGCCAAAGCTGAGTCAATTGTAATCAAGTAAATTTGTACTCAGATCAATTCGTAATGAAAAGTCTGGCCAATTCGTAATCAAGTTCATAATAGTTCTTATCTTAGTATAAGTAAATTTTGTAAGGATGACATGATGACGGATTATAAAAAATCTCTGAAACTGGTGTCTTTTGGGGTTTTTCATATGGATTTACTTGCATGGATACATGTTTTGTATTTTTTCTACATATTTGTATATATTTATACTGTACTGTATACATGTATGTAATACGACCAAATGCGTCATAAATTAAATTTTATTATTCCCGAATAAACCTATATTTTCGACACTGTAATTGTGACTTGTTATTCTTTTCTCTTTACCACTGTCACTTATTATTTTCCTCCTAAATGTGGTCCCATCCTGAAGTGATTACCAATTGACCCGGGCTTTTTCATCTTACCGTTGTCCCAAATTGAACTGATTACGAATTGAATCATTGAATCGTGTTTTTTGCAGTCCGGGTCAATCCGTACTCAACAAACTCATTACGAATTGACTCAGCCTAAACCTGAGTGGCAGTACTAAAATGAGACCGCCGGTAGAAAATGAGACCACAAGAGACCGCAGGTAAAGTATAGGGGGTAGAGCACCCCCAATAGACACTGTCTGGTTATATACGGTGTGCACAATATATATCCGAAGTTTGGTACCGATATTTTAACGTTAACCCCTGATTTTCAACTTTTAATGTATAGTGCGATATCCGACTTGTGGCATCATTTTTTCGCAGCTAGGGACAGAGACCGCAAACTTGTAATTTACTAGATCCCAAACACACCAAATAAACGCTATCTGGAGAATTGGGGTATATTCAATACATATCCGAACATTGATATCGATATTTTAATTTTAACTCCTAAAATTTCACTTAAATTAATGTATAGCGCGACATCCGATTTGCGGTCTCAATTTTCGCATCCAGGGACAAAGAGACCGCAAGTAAACTACTAATCTTAAAAACACCAATGAACGCTATCTGGTGAGTTGGGGTATAATCAATACAAAGTCTGGTACCGTACGAATATTATATCAAACAAAGACACACAGAGATTATGGGGAAACCTTTTGCCGTAATGAGCCAATTGAGTGGATTAGCCTGTTGTTATTAGGTTTGAATAAGTTAGAATGACAATAAAAACTCAACTTATCCTTTATCGGAGCTTCAAGAAGGAAATTGTTAAAATTTCGAGGCTGACTTGAAATAAATAGTTTATAATTTATCAACACTTTTCACTTTTCTTATCTTTCATTCACTTCTCACATTTTATCAAGATTTGCAAGTATAATACTTGGCAGATTTAAAAAAATTTTCTACAGTGAATTTTGTTACTTCTTAAAAAAAACTTTATCAACTTCCCTCATCTTTTACCCGGGCTTGTGACCGGCAAGTATGCAACTTGGCAGATTTAGAGTTTTTTCTACAGTGAATTTTGCCACTGTTTTTTCGTACAGTTCTGACGATTGTTTCCTGTTTGTCACTTTTTCACAAACAAGTTAGTTAAATGTGTCTGCAAATACCAAGATATTCTAAAGATCACAAACAACAAATCACAAAAGCAACGGTCGTTTTAATCACTGATCAAGCATAGGCTACCTGTAAAGTTAATAATCACACTTGTTAAGATTGGACACATCTTTAGCGACATCTATTTGATGTTCGAAGTTGAGATGGATATATGCGATATAGAGACTAGCTATTATCAACAGTTGGACTTTAGTTGCAGAGGCAATTTCCACAGCGAAACCTCAAATTCGATTTTCTGTCAGACATTAAAGATAAAATAATATGGATTAATTATTTGGTGCTTTTAGGACCAGTAGATTACTTGCGGTCTCTTTGTCCCTATTTGCGGAAAAGTAAGACAGCAAGACGGATATCGCGCTCCACATTAAAAGTGGAATGTTATGGGTTAATGTTAAAATATTTTCGTGCATGTTTTTCGCACGAGCGCCGCGTTAATGTCTGTGGGGTACGTTTTGAAATTTTCCATTTGAATTGGAGGGGCTTTTTCGGAGGTCTCGACGTCTTTTCTTGGTATAAACTCGTTCATCAGTAGTTTCTGGTAGAAACGTAACTTTTGAGGTATGCGAAGACTGACACATGACGAACGTTTACGTCCCGTTGGCATGTTGGAAGCTGGCAACAGACAGACTGCAGTGGCCCCCAAACTCTCAACGTTACTCAACCGGTGATTAGCACGTTGTGGTCACGCTACTGTCAGACAGGCAATGTTGATGACAGACGTCGGTCAGGTCATCCTAGGGCGACAACTGCTAACCAGGATCGTTTCATCTGAACCACAGCATTACGTAACCGCCATCAAAGTGCCTCGGAAATTGGACAGTAGCTGCATCGATCGACAGATGAGCGAGTCAGTGGTCAGACTATCCGAAATCGCCTACACAGCTGGAATTTGTACGCTCAAGACCTCGAATAATTACAAGTTTGACTGAACGTCACATCGTAGCAAGGCGTAATTGGCGTGGAGACGGCGGCGCTGGGACAATCGTTGGTGGAGCAAGGTCATGTTTTCCGATGAATCGAGGTTCACTCTCGACTTTCACGACAGGCGAAACAGAGTGTGGCGGCGGCGGCGGCGGAACGAACGATACCATGACGTAACCGTTAGGCAGCACGTTCGTTCTGGTGGTGGATCGGAGTAGGTGATAATTGCCGATGCAATCGTACATGTACATGTACGTGTACATGTACACGTACATGTCGTGTACACCTCCATAGGATTTAGTGTTAAAATCGTGTACAGGTACACGTACATGTACGTTTTTTAGAAACGAAAAAAAGTTTTTTGCTCGCAATTTAACACTGAATTGTATCCTAGACGTCTAACAAGTACACGTGCATGTACCTGTACACGATTTTAACACTGAAACCCTATGAATGCGTACACGGAAATCCACTTGTGGATTTAAAATTGTGTAAAAAGGTTGTGTTAGAATTCACAAACCCACTGTCGCGTTTCTCGAAGTAAGACTAACGCACGTTATTGCGAGGTGATCTTAATAAGCACTTAATGGAAATGTTTTGAATGAAGAGTGTTCAAGCCTGCTGTCGCGTTTTTGATTGATATATATAGGAGAGAAAAAAATATATAAATAAATAGTTATTTAAAAAAATAAATATATCAAATCGAATAGATAATAAAAAAATACATAAATCATGAGCGATTCTCAGGATATTAGAGTAAGGATTCTTTTTAAAATGCTGATGAGAGCCTACGCATTCTGCGTGAACGAACAACTTGGTTGTCTCTTGTTAGAACGATGCGTCGGATGTCGGGATCATCTAGACTTCGATCACGAGAATCATTCGTGTCTGTGGATGGAAAGGGATGATATGGTCAACAAGTATTTCGAACCGGCGTTCGAACGCGTTCAAATCAATGAAGTGATCGCGTTTTGGAAGAGATTACTCTTCTGTAAAGATCAAAGCAAGCCCACAGTTTCGGAAGAACTGAAATTGGCGCGTAAAAGTCTGACTTTAAAAGATAAGGGATGCGTCAAGAAATTATTGTTCAATGAAGCATACGTCTAAGTTTTCTCATTGATATAAAATAAGGGAGAGTAGAAAATAAAATAAATACACACATAAATTTTTTATCTAATATTAGAAAGAAAAAAAAACAAAAATGAGAACCAGAAATAAATTGTATCCGACGTTAGTGGACGACGAGGATGAGAAGCCGATCGACGTTTTGCCGACGGCACCGTCGCTAGAAGAAAGAGAAAGAGGAGAGAGGTATCGCATCGATCAAATCAGTAGAATCCAAGAGTATCTAACTCGAGAGAGAGATTCTCGTCGTTCCCTCAAGAAGAAGTATTCGCGTTTTGTGAAATTCGTCAATGCGATCGACACGACTCTCATCACGATTTCCATGTGTCGACTGCAGTCGGCATTCCGATCGTGTTGACCGTAGAAGGAGTGGCTCTCGCCGCCGGATTGTTTAGCACGCTCGGAAACTTTTTGAGTAGGAAATTATATCTGAAGGCAAGGAAACACGACAAGATTCGCGTCTTGGCCGACTCCAAGATCGACACAATATCCGAAATGATCTCTATGGCGTTGAAAGACGGTAGGATATCGGACGGATAATACTTCGCGATATTGAGCGAGAAAACGAAATACGATGCCATGAAAGAAGCCGTGAGAATCAAGACTTGTCAGATCATCAAGGAAGAAATGAAGGATTCTCTCGTGGAAAAGGGGAGGAAAGAGGTCAGGGAGGAATTCAGTAAGATGATAGAACTCAAGAGCAGTGATTGAAAAAAAAAAATATATATAATAAGAACAGAATTGTTTATTAAATTTATATATAAAATAAAAAAACGAAATTAATTTAAATAACTCTTAAAAAATGTATTGCATAAAGTGTAAGAGAGTTACCGAGACGAGTAATTCTAGAGAAGTGCGAACTAAAAACAACAGACAGATGCTTCGCGGAATTTGCGACATGTGTGGTTCTGTCAAGACTTGATTCATCAAAAAAAAGAACGCGAGCAAAGGTAAAGGCATCGTGAATAAAATGATCAATAATCTACCTTTCGAAATGCATCTGCCCGGTCACAGTTTCACGGGACCCGGAATGAAATTGAACAAGAGACTCAACGTCGGTCTGACACCCAAATCCTGGAGCAAACCTGTGAATAGGGTGGACGCGGCCACGTATGATCATGATCTGTGCTACGCCGGACATCCTGACACCAAGACTCACAATGGCGTCTGCGATAAAAACATGTTGGGGAAATTGAGAGGCATATCGAATCCGACCAGGAGAGAGAAGATGGAACATTTGCTGGTCGGCAATCTGATCGGTGCGAAACGTCGATTCGGATGGGGCGTTCAAAAAAAAAAAGCGCATCTGAAAAGAAGAAGAAACGATTATTGACAAGCGAATTGGCCGAGGAGTTACACAAACCCATAGTGCATAAATTTCGAAAGAGAAGGGTGTTCGTGAAGGGTCTGGATGATATTTGGTCTGCCGATTTGGTCGACATGAGATCGTTTTCGAGGTGGAACGGGGGCGTCAAATATCTATTGACGGTCATCGACGTGTTTTCCAAATATGGTTGGATCAGAGCTTTGAAGAATAAATCGGGACCTTGCATCGCTGAGGCTCTGAAGAGCGTGTTCGACTCGTCTTATCGAAAACCGAGTAAATTGTGGGTGGATAAGTGAAAGGAATTCTACAACAAGCACGTTCATCGATTGGTAGACCTCTACTCGATCGAAAATGAAGAGAAAGCCAGCGTGGTGGAACGTTGGAATCGAGCGATGAAGGAAAAGATGCGCAGATACTTCACGGCGAATTCGACCAAGAAATACATATATGCTCTGAATGGTCTGGTCAAAGATTACAACAACACGCAACACAGTTCGATCAAGATGACTCCCGCGGAAGCTAGCGATCCTCGAAACGAAAAACGGGTCTACGTGAATCTATATCCTGAGAGATCTAAGATCAGGAAGAAGTCTAGAACGCCGAAATTTGCGATTGGTGATCGAGTGAGAATCTACGCTTATAAGAAGCACTTCGAAAATGGTTATACTCCTCGATGGACCTCGGAAATCTTCGTGATAATCAAAATATTTCACACCGATCTGGTGACTTACGAAATCGAAGCTTTGGATGGAGAAGAGATCATCTGAAAGTTTTACGAACAACAATTACAGAAGACGAAGTTTTGATAAAGAAAACAACATTTTTTTTAATTACTCTCTTTAACATTTTCTTGTTTATACATATATATAAGAGAGAAAAAAATAATTAAAAACTATTTTTTAGATAAAGAAAGCAAGTTAATTAATAAACAAAAAAAAACTAAAAATCCTTTAAAATGACAAATATACTAGATATAGCACAAAGCATAGTGAAAGATGAAAGTATTCAAGAATATGAGGTTCACGAATACGAACCGGTAACCGGAACGAGTTTGAACAATGCGGGAGAGATAAGAATCAATGTCGAAACTCAAGATCTATTCATACATCCTAGCGAGAGTTACATAGTGGTGCAGGGACGTCTCACCAAGGAAGATGGGAGCGACTAAGCCGACGACGATATGGTTACTCTAGCCAATAATGGCATCATGCATCTATTCAGTAATATAAAATACATGCTATCCGGACAAGAGATAGAATCTGTGTTTCATCCTGGTCAGGCCACCACGATGTTCGGACTCTTGACGTATCCTGATGATTTTTCGAAATCCAGAGGACTTAATCAGTTGTGGGTGAAAGACACCGTCGGCCCTGCTAGCGCCGGCGCCGCCTTGATATTCGACTACGTCGTCAAGACGTCCAGACCTAAAGGAACGTTTTCGTTCAGGATACCTTTGAAACACATCTTTGCATTTGCCGACGATTACAACAAGACCATGTATGGATTCAAACACAATCTGACATTTGATCGGAAAAGGAGACGACGACGCAATAGTGAGACTCACTGCGACCAATGCGGGTAAGATAACTCTACACAAGATATCGTGGTTCGTTCTGCACGTGGAGCCTTCGATCGTGGAGAAAGCGCGTCTCTACAAGATCATAGAATCCAAGAGTAAATTACCCGTGGGATTTAGAATGAGACAGTGCAACACGGCTAGCATTCCTCCCTCCACGAATCACTTCGATTGGAGATTGACGGTGAAATCCGCTTCTGAGAGACCGCGTTTCATCGTGGTTGCGTTTCAGACCGATAGGGACGGGTCTCAGGAAAAGAATGCGTCGCTGTTTGATCATTGTCATTTGAGAAACATGCAAGTTTTTCTGAACGTCACAAGATATCCAGCAATCGATTACAACGCGTCGTTTGACAAGAACGATTTCTGCAGACTGTACAGCGACGCCGCTGATTTTAGAAAGAAGTATCACAGTTTAGACGAATTGATGAGCAACCCTAACATATCTCCCGGCGAATACAAGTCGATGTATCCCATGTTCGTATTCAACGTCAGTAAACAGAGTGAACGACTCAAGAGTAGCGTCTTAGACATTCAGATCAAGATGCAATTCGATAGGAACGTTCCGAGAAAAACCGAAGCCTTTGCCCTGGTCCTGTTGGACAGAGAATTACAATTCGAATCGGACGGAAATAAGATGTCGATCATTCGATGAGAGACGAGTGTGAAAAAAAATAAAAAACAAAAAAAAAATAAAAAGTAATGAGTAATTATTAAAAAAACCAAAAAACAAAAAATAAAGTAATGTGATCTAGAGAGATTGAACATCTTTCTAAATCTCATTACTTTTTTTGTTTTTTTGTTTTAATAATCACACATTATTTTTTTAATTCATTATTTTCACGCGTTCGCGGTTTGTTCAAAGGAACTAGTTCGATCAGTAGACTCACCACGGAAGTGGCGGCTTCGGGATTATTGGTTTTCGTAACGAAATTAATCCTGTCTCCGGCGTTCACTTTGAGAGGCGTGCCGAACAGGCTAACATTCGCGTGTTGATTCTCAGTCTTTGTATCTCTTATCGCTCTCTACACCATTCACCATGAGATTGACGACCGCTCTGTTATTCAAATCCGAGGAAGCCAGACTCATTCGAAGGATTTCACCTCCTAGCGGCATGGGATATCCCACCTGACCATGTTTTGATCCGCTACCTCCATTTCCGAAAGACCACTCAGCTTTTCCTTCATCTAAGGTGCCGGCCTCTTCGGCCCACATAGTGATCAATTGTCTAGCATATTTGACTTTCTCCACCACCGAAATCAGGGTGCAGGCATCCATCATGTTCACGGGATCCGGTAGATTCGTGAGCGCGTGTCCACCTATGTCTAGTTTACCTTCCATGATGTCACCCTTTCTCCAGACCGAGTTGTCGCCCACTTACTTCCTGCTGACTGTGCTGGAATCGAATTCGGGATCGTGACTGAGTCCGAATAAATTCTCACCGTTCATGTCGATACCACCCTCCATGGTTCCGCCTGGAATCGAATTCGGGATCGTGATCGAGACCGAATAAATTGTGACCGTTCATGTTGATGCCACTCTCCATGGTTCCGCCAGATTGTTTGTTCAGGTAGAGATCGTCCACTTGCGATTCTAGGTATTCTTGTGATTGTATCACGGCAGAATCTACGTAGCCCTTGTTGACCGCGGTTGAGTCTGCATCCATGTCGTTGATCTCCGACAGATTCAATATCTTGTTGAATCCCGCATTCAGATCCGATTTCATTTCTCGTCTGTCAGACTTTCTCTGTTCTAGATCTACGTAGTGTTTGGTCGCCACGTCCTTGGGATTCGTGGGAGTGGCCACGTTCGTTATCTTGTTAGAATTGGCGTTCAATTCCGAGTGCATCGTTTTCTGAACGTATCTATTTCTCAGGCGTTCGCTGAATCTCGCGTGAGAGTCGTCCGCGTATTTCTTGGTCGCGGCATCGGTGGGATCTATGGGATTCGCGACGTTCACCAAACGTTTGGATTTCAGATCGAGATCGTCGGTCATGGTTTTATCCACGTAATTATCTAGCAGGATTTGCTCAAAATCGGCGTTCCCCCTGTCGACGTATTTTTTAGTCGCAGCATCTGCAAGATCTATCGGCTCGGGAAGATTGTAGAGCTTCTTATCATTCATGTTCAAAGGTTCTTCTCAAGGTTCGTATCTCCGAACGTAACGTTCGTCCAAGTTGGCAACGTCGTAACCATCGTCGATTTCGAACGTCTTCCTCTTCTTTCTTAGGTTGACTTTTTCGTCGTCACTTCTACCAAATTTATCGACTGGCATGTTGTTGTGGGGATTTTTTGTTTTTTAGAAAAAATATATTCAAAACGCAGTTTATTAAAAATGAACTATGTTATTTATTTTTCGTTTTTATTCGATTAAAATTTTTAAAATAATTTTTTATCTTCATATATACTATAAAAAAAAAAATCTCTCTCTAATGTAAATCATTGAGAATGTCTTGAAATCGATCTCCTTCAGACCATCTCTTGAGAACATAGAGACACAGGTGACCGCAAAACACTTGATCTGGTGATTGCACTTGTTCCGTGTTGTAACGAACCATCGATTTGTTGCAATAGTTCTTTATTTCTTTTGGCGGTGAAACTCCGTAGCTGTCAAAATAATAATTTTTCTTCTTCCCGCTCTTGATCCACGCAACCCAGTGAGTGCCTTCACCTGATGAATCGTCTAGATTTAAAATTCCGCATTCCGATTGTCGAGGTCTTCTCTTCGGCAAGGCATCTCTGGAAAACACGCCTAGAAAATCTTTGATTTTCAAATCTTTTACTGCATTCAACAAATCGATGTTGGATAGGGGTTCGTTAGGTAAGACGACACCTTCTACTGATATCTTTATTTTCTTTTTCATAATGTGTATATATTTTTTTTTATTTATTTTATTATAATTTACTAAAAAATGGCGTTATTTTATTTATTTTTTTTTCTCTTTTTTTTTAAACTAACATTCTCGATGTCACTATCGATTTCTATACTTTTGATTCCATCTAATTCCTCTTGATTTTCTGGACTCTCGATGTCTCTATCGATTTCTATACTTTTGATTCCATCTAATCCCTCTTGATTTTCTGGACTCTCGATGTCTCTATCGGTTTCTGTGATTTTGAATCCATCTAATTCCTCTTGATTTTCTGGAATCCTATCATCCACAATCGTATCTGGAATCCAATCATCCACATTCATATCGTCTCTAATTACATCTAAATTCCAATGTCCGAGTGCCAAAGTGCTTATTTTATCGTCTAACACGAATCTCTTATCGTCGTCAGCCGTCAGCAAAATCTTGCTGACTATTTTGGTATACAAGTCGTGATTTTCACTTCGAATCAATTTCATAGTCTTATACACCGGACCACTTCCTAACAGACAATCAATCTTTATACTCTTGGAAAGAGATGTTTTTCTTCACCACGCACGCTTTAACTCCTTTGCACTTCTTGATCTCTTCATCATCTTCTAGACGATAAGCATACAGTTTGGGTCTCAAGCCCACGAATTCAACGATCTGTTTACCGCCGCTCTTGTCCTTAAATTTACCCAACACCTTCTTGTTGTCGTTCGATTGAATGTTGGACGGGTGATCGACGGGATAATTGCTCATGTCGAACCACTGAGCCACGTCCTGAGATATATCTCAGTAGACGTCTTTCATCTCTATCTCGTAAACTAAACTATCCATGTCGGTGAACAGTAGTTTGGCTTTATCACCAAATTTTCGGTTGACGTAATCGTAGTGAAACTTGTACATCAATCGCTTGATGATATCTAAGATGATCGGTCCGAGATAATACGGTTTGTCGAACTTCAGGTGCGTCTTTTGCATGTGAACGGCCACTAGATTTTCGTTGAATATGGTTCGGTCTTTGTAATTAGGTTTCACTACTAATTTTTTAGCACTTTTTTCTCAGACGTGACGAGTCGAACGTCGGTTCTCTTCCTGATGTTTTCCATTGATTTACCGTACATGCAGTTGTTCATGAGTTTGAAGAAATCTTTTTTGAAATCGTTCTCAGCTTGAATTCTGAGATTCGTGCTGAGATCGATGTATTTTTTCATCCAAGGCTCTTCGTCGAATCAAATGATGCGATGTATGTTGATTAATTTCATCCCGTAATTGACGTACTGTTTCAAATTCTCACTGTAGACGACGTAGTTACGTTTGTTAAATAAATTGGGAATGAGTTTTTCCTCGTCTCCTTCGTTCGGTTCCTTTTGTTCGGGAGCCAGCGGATAATCATTGTGTGGATCGTGTAATTCTTCCGGATAGTTCAAATCGACTTCTAAAATGCAAGGATAGTCTCTCCATTTTTGCATCTCCTCCGGTTCCTTCACCCATTCAAAATTTCCAATCGGTAAAGGATGACTCATAGCCCAACCGTACAGATTATTGGCGTCCCAATACTGTATGTATTTAGTTGACCGTTTCGAATCGAAACCTTCTTTCATGTAGGGATTGTTAGCTTCAGAATATCTGTGAGAGATCATCAAGACGCCACCTCTCGCAGCCCTTTCGAACATGAGTAACATGTTCACGTTGGATAATAATTCCAATTGGACTTCGGTGGTCTTCAACAGAGCGTCCCACGCTAGACCGGGTGCGGTGAAATACCAAGCGGAATCCAGATCGTAATTTTGACAACAGACGTCTTGAAAATTTTCGAACACATCTGCCAAGAGCAGAACGTCGGTCTTCAGATAGAGATCGTGATAATCTCTCATGGTTTTCATATCGAATAATTTCCACACGTTTTTAGCGTGTTCGTAATTTTCATCGGAAATGTCAGATTCGTATAATTTCGAATAAAAATCTTCTTTCGAAGGTAGTGCGGTGTCTTCGAATCTCTTTAGATCGTTCATGTAATCATAAGGATAGACTCCTTTCCTCAACATGGCATCTACTCGTTCTCCGAAATGTTCGCTCATGATTTTAGATTTATCCTTGCTCATATTATCGACTAATTTTTCCAGAGCGGTCGACATGAATTTAAAACTGTCGATGAAACGTATGGCTCTACGAATGAATTTCGTTTTTTCTTCCAACGTCTCTCCGTTGATTACTCTTCTCCTTCATGAGCTTCCATTTCGTGAAGGAAATGTATCTTTCTTCGCTGTTCGCGATGCAATTTAATTCTTCGTGTGAGGTGCCGAGATTTTTCACGAACAGATGACTGTCGTAACCTGAGAGATTGTGAAACATCACCGGATAGAAAACGGCGTCTCGATATTTTAAATTACACTTGCTGTGAGCCAGACCGCGATACAGACCCGTGTAATGATTGTGGTCTCTCACCTTCTTATTTTCCTTTGAATTCTCATCGAACGATTGTCTGCATATGTGACATTCGGTGGCTCTGTTATTTTCGTCCTGCTGCTCTCGCGTGATGATCATTTTTGCTGGAGTTTTGAATTTGTCGTAGAACATTTGAAGTTTCCATTCTAACTCTTCCACGAACCTTTGAGCCACGTCGTCGTCTTCATACTGTTTCGTGTAGGTGAAGGGACCCATGTCGTGTTGCGAGTCGAAAGCGCATTTCACGTAAATGCAATAGCCTGAAGGTATGTGTTTTTGATTTCTTTCGACGTAACTTTGAAGAGCGTTGGGTTGACAGGAACTCATTTTCATGGTGAAACATTCGAAATCGGCGTACACGACGAATGGTACTTTTAACCTTCTATTATGATTTTCAAACTTCACGATGGTGTTAGGTTTGGGCATTTCGACGGCGACACCTTGATTTTCGTTGCAATATTCCTGATGTTTCGCCAAAGAGTCTTCGCTGTGAAACATGTTCATGCAATTGAAACATAAAGATACCTTATGTTCATGTTTATTATTTTGTTTCGACAGTAATCTGCTCGGATTTGAAACCCAACAATAATGATGATTGTCACCTTTTGAAATCAATAATAAAATAATCGTCTTTTCTCTTCCAAGATACGAAGTCAGTCTGAGAGGATAGATCTTTTGTTTTTCGTCGTCGTATCCCAAGACGTTCACCGCTACGGTGGGATTTTGAACTTTGAAACGTTCGATGTGTTTTAACTGCATTGGAAAAGTCACTCCGGTCCAATCGAGATTTTTAGAAGTCTCCTCGTAACAAGAAACTCTATTGGAATTCATTTTGACAGGGTATAAAGCGGAGGTGACTGCCCATTTAAAACACTGATCATCTTTATTTCTCACATTGACCACGGATTGTTTTTTAGATAAGAAATACGGTAATTTCACGTAGGAAGACCCTTTCAACAAATCGTTTTCAGTTATGTGAATTTCGAGTTTCAACATCTCATCGAACGTCCAAATACTACCTTCATGTTGATAATTCGCGAGAGATGTCAACATCTTGTCTTTCAAACGAAAACGTCCGATAAATCTGAACCTCAAAATACGGGTTCGACGTTAGATCTGAAATATGCATTTTTCACGATGCTCTCGCCGGACTTCACGCCGATTTTATTCATCACGCAATGGAGTATCATCTTAATTTTTAGTCCCACGTTCATGTATTTGTGAAACAAATCCAATACTTTTTTCTTCACCCGTTCCATGAACAATTTCGGATCGATTTTCTTCAATGAGGGAACCACGTCAAAAGTTTTAAAAACGCCTTTGATCGCACTCTCCCGTTCCACGGACTTTGATTGAAGTAGTTCCACGGTGAGTCGCACTAGATATTTTTCTCCTTTCCCTTCGTCTATTGCTCATCGAAGTTCGCTCGATATATCTCGTTTGCCTAGAATCTGATGTGCATCACTCGTTTTCGTTTTAGTTTTTCTTTTCTTTTCTTTGGAAACTTGAAGTTCTTTTTCAACGGCTTTTCGTTTAGTCATCTTCTCATTTTTCACAATCGAAACGTTTTTGGTTTTTTTCGACGTCGGCATTTCGATTCCTTTTACTATCTTTTCTTCTTCTTCTCATTTTTCACAACCGATGCATCTTTTGACGTCGTTGCTATCGGCATTTCGTTTGCCTTTCCATCGTTTCACAAATATTCCTGTATGACTTCAATCTTTTTTGATTTAGTTCTATGATCTCTGAAATGTGAAATTTTTAATAGTTTACAAATCTCGTTTAACTGAGGTACGGTTTTCTCATTTAAATTTTCCAATTTTTTTTATCTGTTTGCTTCATTTTGTAAGAATATATTTTTTTCCGAATTTTGTATTTAAATAATTTGTTTAAAAAGTTTTGTTTTTTTTTTAATGTGGAAAAAAAAAAAAAAATTTTTTTGAAGAAATTAATCAATTTTTTATGTTCCTTAACGTCAAAAAAAAATTGAATTAATACGAGAAAAAAGGATGTTAAAATTTAACTTTTATATATAAAGAGAAAAAAACAAAACTTTTTAAACAAATTATTAAAATACAAAATTTAAAATATACATTATTTGCAAGAATTCGTAAAACAAAAAAAACTAAATAATCGATCATGACGACAACATCCACGACGAAATCTCGACATAAACGTCGACGTTGTTTAATAAATCGTTATTCTCCAAAAAACCAAGAAGAAAAAAATCGTAATTTATATTTACGCGTTTCGAAAGAAAATGATACGATTTGCGATAGAAAATCGAATCGTAATACTATTAGCGAACAAAAATTAATCGACAATGTCGTTCGAATTATTAAAAAAGAAGAAGAAGGTTCAAGACAAATAGAACTCTTACGACTTTTACGCGAAGTCTCGCACGAGGTTCAAAACAAATTTCTGCGAAGCAGACGCATGTTCATGTCACCAGATTCCTTCTCAATAGATGATGATAACTGCAAGATGCGAAGGCCAATTTTTAAAGGTTCGAAGTCTTGCACGTTCTAAAACTCGTCTGCTTCTTTCATGAATCGAATCAAATCTTCTAAAGTCAAGAATTGAGATAACGTCTTGTTTGTGTGATTCAATGTATTGTACAATTGTTCCTTCGTGTATCCGGATTGTAAAATACCCCTTAATAAACTCTCATTTTTATTTCTTTCCCATTCTTCGTCTTCAATTTTAATCAATCCCAATGACTGAATCTTATTCAAATAATCGCAACGCGACCTTTGGTATTATTTATGTGTTCTACCAAAGGTCTGTCGTTAGGTTCCCAATTCATTAAATGTATGTTGCAACAAAAACATTTAACTCTGTCACTTTTACCCACATAAATGAAACCTGCAGCAGCTAAATCTTCGGGTTTTTGAGCAAGATGCGAAGGCCAATTTTTAAACGTTCGAAGTCTTGCATGTTCTAAACTATAATTCGGATGTTCGGACTTGATCATTGTTTTTACCTCAAAATTGAGTTTGTAAGAATTTGTTTTTTTTGTTAAATTTTTGTATTTAATAATTTGTTAAAAATTTTAAAATTGAGATGTTAAATTTAACTTTTTATTTATATAAAGAGAAAAAAAACTTTTACAAAAAAAATTTTTCACATTAAAGAAATTAAAATTAAAAAACTTTTTTTTATATATATAAAGAGCCAAAAAAAAAAAAAAAACTTTTTTAAACAAATTATTAAAATACAAAATTTAAAATATACATTATTTGCAAGAATTCATAAAACAAAAAAACTAAATAATCGATTATGACAGCAACACCTAAAAGATGCGAATTGAAATTGAAACGAGTCGAAACGAATAAGAAATTAGGTTTTAAAATCTATAGATTACAATGACATGATCCCATCGAATTGAACGAGGGCGAGATGAAGGACTTAGAGCATAAATACGACAGATATAAGATGACTTTGAAATTGGATGAAGCCATGCTCGATTTGTTTTACGAGTACCAAAGCGATCTGCAGAACATCGTCATCGCCGAAGATAGAGAATTCGACAAGGACGATTTGTCGTTGTTTTATGGAAGTTACATATATCCAAAAATCTCACGCGAACTCATGGAGAAATTGGGTGGTGAGAGCGAGTTCACCGATGTAAAAAAACTCAAAAGAGTAAAGATAAACATTCAACACGTTTTCGAAAAAGGAGAAGACACGTGTGTCAACATGCTAATAACGGACTTGGAAATATAAACAATAGAGTGATTGATTTTTTAGCGAAGAAGAAGGAAAAAAAAAAAAGTAATGAGATCATCTTTAGATCTCATTTTTTTTTTTTTTTTTTTTTCCTTCTTCACTATTATCCATATAATATAATAACGTTTCCTTTTTTCTTAAATTTCAGCGTCGATTCTTCTTCTTTTATTTTTTTCTTTTTTTTGTGATATGATACGCTTTTATAAGAACACATTTGTTTATCCGAATCATAATTATGAATGAATGTTGTGCATCTCATGGTAACACTCTCATCATTACCATTCTCTTCAGAAGGTAGTGGTGACGGTGGAAAGCGTCTCATTCTTTTCAATTCCAACAGTCTATCCCGCACTTTATCTATATCTTTCATCAGTTCTTTCCTTAGATATCCATCATTAGCGTCTAACCATTTTTTTGTTTTTTCGGATTCTGTCTCGCGATATTCGTCATTATCGTCAAATTGTTTCTCCACCTTTTCATCCAGGTGATAAAATTGTTTCTCCACCTTTTTACCCATTTTAAATATATTATTTTATACTTTCTATGATTTATATTTTATATAATTATATAATTTTATATTATAGTAACATATTCAAAATCGGTATATTCTTAAATGGCGAATTCTCACCGAGCAACAAACCCTTGCCGAGTCGCTCAACGTTCTGTCCACTCTTCAGATAGAGACCGTTTCCTCTCAGAGAGTTGCCACCTCTAACGGGTTCTAGATACAATTTTTTACCGCTGTCGTCTACGTGGACGCAACACACGGCTCCTCCCTTCTTCAAAAACAGTCCGCTACCACCCATTAATTTCTCAACTGCCGAACTAGCGAGTCCCGTGACAGCTCCCACGCCGAGAGTCTTTCCGAGAAAGGGTAGTGCCTTTGCAGCGAAGGGTAATGCTTTGGCGGCGATTCATGCCAATAGCGGTAGGAAACCACCTTTCATTCTCAAATTGTATCTCAATTGAGCGGGACTCAATCTCACTGTCAACCCTCTTCCATCGCGAATCGCTTTCTCCATCATTTTGATTTGACTTCTGGTCCAGGCGATCGAATACTGACCGCCTCTCGTCAGATCTTCGTGAGTGAATTTGAATCTCACCGCCTCGCCTCGAGTTGTTAACGCTCTCTTAAGTTTCTTCCTCTGTCCTGCGGATATGTTCACGTTTTTAATCACGTATTCTGTCATAATTCTGTTTTTTTTAAATATATTTACTTCAATTGTTTCTTGTTTAATAATAATTATTTATATTAAAATAATTTTGTAAAATTAATATTGCGTTTATTTTATTTTTGTTATCTATATATATACACAATATTTTTTTTTTTGCTTTTATATTTCTCTTATGTGAAATCGTATCGTCACCCTCTCTCCGTGAAGATCTAACAGTTCACCATTTTGATCCATCAACGTGGTTTTGAGACTATACAACGTGTCTAAAATCACTGGTAGATAAACTAAATTTCGAGCTCGCTCCACGATCTTATAACCCGGTGACACGTTTGGAAAGAAGGAATAGATCGTCGGTTGAGCGCTAGCATTCACGTAGCTTCCAGCAATCACATCCACGTTCACCAGAATGCTATTGACTGCGAGAATGTCGACCATATTTTCAGATGCCGCGTGGCCTCGATACATCTTTCGATCGAATCCCCAACATCTTGCCTATAGAATCATCCGTGTTGAAATCCACTCGAAAATTATCTTCCAAATCCAACATCGTCTGTAAGGTATTAGGATTGGGAGCGAGTCTGATCTTGTTGCTTCCCTTTCCATCCATCTTCATTAGCGTCTGAATGTAATTGTTCAAATTGTCTATGTCGTAACTCCCTTTGGGAATTCGAATCTCCAACCAATCTGCTCCGTCGGAATACTTGAACGAGTTATTCTTTTCGGTGACGTTGGGAAAGGAATAATAAGTCTCCAGATTCACCAACGCCATCTCGTATCTTTTCTCTCTATTCAATTCGATGGAAGGTTCGAATTTCGTAGCGAATCGAGTCGAATCGCCACTCACCACGATTTGAATGGATTGTTTTGCAGCCGTATTCTCGGCTATCCGTTCTAACAATTCTCCATGTTCGAACATTATATTTAATTTTATTTTTTTTATTCAAAACTAATTATTTGAAGATTTATTATTTTCTAAATTTATTTTCACGCTCTATCTTATTATCATCAGAAACATAAAACTTGTCGAATCCGCACTGATATTTTCCGCGATTAAATTCGTTTGTCAAATCGATCACGACGAAATTGTAAAGTCCACCATCCCAAACCCTCTTGCAGAATCTCCTGACTTCCGACTTGATCGCCGTAGATGTGATTGAGATTCTTGAGATCTTGGTGAAAGAGACATAGAAAATTAGCGTTCTCCCTTATCGTCTGTCTGGGCAATCGAAAATAATTCTACGACAGGTAGAAACAGTCCGCGTTGCTATGTCGACCCCTAACGTAATATGATTCGCATCGGTTCTGTCTCTCCAAAAGCAGATCGTCGAAAATCATGAGATTCTTATCTTCCGATTTCAGTTCTCTAGGATCCAGAACGTCACCAGCGTTCTCATAAAATCGACACTCGACGTTCGAAGATGCATTTCTCTTCATCAGCTCCATCGACTCACGGTCCAAAATGGTCGAAAGTGGAGCTTCACTCTTGTCGAATTCCTCCCTACTGTCAAAGATTCTGGCTATGACGTCCTTGGGCAATCTACGATCCATGCACTCTCGAAGCAATCTGTATTCGGGTTGAAAAAAGCTCTTGCCAAACACGAACAATCTGTCGTAATCCAACCAGTCGGGTCGGGACAACAGATTCATCAACAGATTAGTCTTTCCACAATTCGATTTTCCCACTATCAAGCCTCTTATGCTTTTGGGAAAGAACTCGTTATTCGACCTCTTGGTTGCGGCGTCGTTCCAAGACATATCTTTAATGTTCATCTTTTGTTTTATTTTTTTGTTTGTTATTTTATATTCTTTTCAAACACAAATTTTATATGTTTTTTCAAACTTAGTTGTTTAATATTATTATTTATTTATATCACACCGTTGTGAGTTCTCTTCAATCCGGATCCACTCGTCATTTTGGCTAAATCTTGTATGGGTACCACAGCATCCTTAAAATCTTTCCAACTTTTCGGCGTTCACTCTAACGCAGCTCGCTTCACCGGCGGACTGATCAACTTGTCGATCAATGCGTCGGCTGCACTCTTGCCAGCCACAGAAGCTATCCTACCACTGGCTTCGGAAGCAGCTTTCTTACCAGCATCCAAAGCCGTCTTCTTACCGACCTCAAACGCAGTCGATGCGAGTTTTCTACCCGCATTGCTCGTGAATGCTTGCATTATAGAATCGACGATGCCAGAACCGCCTTGAACGTAAGTTCTGACGTATCCCCTGTTCTTTATCACCAACATATTTTATTTTTATAATATATTTTGTTTTTTCACTGGTAAATCGTTTTTGTCATTTAAATACTTTTATTATTCTAGTGTAAAAATTTACTGTTTTATTTTTGTTTGTTTGTTTGTTTGTTTCTCTCTACTTATTATATACACATCAGTCCTTCAATTCGTTCATCAGCCTTTTATAATGGTTTTTATTCAAAACCTTCTGTCTTAACAATTCATCAGATATAGCAACTATCTGATTATCTAATCCTGTGTTACCAGCCCGTCTGCTCGCCATCAACAAACTCAATCTCTGAGACAGAGCGTCAGAATCGTTCGAAAGAAAAGTGGTTTTCACCCCTTTGCCAGTCACCGATTCGACGAACTTCTTGTTCATATCCCATATGGGTTTCAGAACTTTCGTCCACTTGTAACCTCTGTTGGCTTTAGGTCTCGTCTATCTGGCATCGTTATTTCTCTTCATGGCGTGGGTCTGAACCAGAATGTCGCCGTAATTGTCGAAATCCTGTTCCGAGTAATCGCTAGGCTTGTCGTAAAGGAGCAATCTGCGCAGTCCATCAGTCAATTCGTATTTGTTCGAACCCACGATCAATTCATCATCACCAATATCTACTTCTGTGTCTCCTACAAAAATTCTTCCATCCGAATCCTTATAAAATCCATACAACAGATCTCTCTTACCGCCATCATCATCATCAGACGAAGCGACTCTATCAGCAGTGATAGTCGAAGCTGTATCGGTGGTGATAGTCAAAGCTGTATCGGTGTAGCTATCCGTTTGAATCCCCGTGGGAACATAATCCGGTGTAGATTGAACGGAATGCTGATTTCCAAAACTAAGAGGCAACGAACCCATTCTCAAAGAACTCTCCTTTATGGGTCTCAATTCTTCGACTATCTCTTTCCTGCTTCGCTCTTGACCCTCCATCATGGGTTTAAATATTTTTGTGGCTTCGCGTTTGAGTTCCATCTCACCAAGACGTCTGCTTCTGTCAGCCAACTGAATGCCCTTCTTAGCACGCTCAAACTCTTCTAAAATTCGATCTCGGTGTCTAGAATCCATCTGTAAAAACATTTTTCGTTTTTAATTGTTTTTATTATTTTCAAAATTAAATGTTTAATTATATTTTTATGTTTTTAAGTTAATAAATCTTTCCGTCTTTAATATAATAAACTAAAAATATTCACATCTCAACTCCATGTTGATTGAATTAGGAAAGTTTAAAATACGTTTTAAGCAGTACATAACAAACCGGTTTCTGACTTAACGCATTTTGATTGTAATTATGTTTTGTCAAAGGATTTTCATTCACATATCAAAGAACCATTCACTCATTGTCGAATTAAGAGAGAATCCCTTTGATGACGGTTAAAACATTTCAACACACAAAAGAAAACTGTTTTTTTTTCTACTTTTAACGTTAAAGGAACTTATTCATTCATTTTCAAATTTCTCTGATCGCTATCGTGAATATATTAAAAAAATTTACCACTCAAAACCTAATTGAGCGGAAAATGCGTTTAAACATTCCGTTAAGTGTTTATTAAGATTACTTCAATAACTGACTCTTTTTGAACGAACGCTTAAAAGTCAATTTCTCTTCTTTACATCAAGACAGGTCCTCGGTTCGAATCCCACCTGCGGCAACCGCGTTGTGTTCTTGGGCAAGACACTTCACCCCGATTGCCTACATGGGGGCATGATGACGCTGTGTACTGAGGCGTACTGCACGTCGATGGTGCGCATGTCTTCAACCAATCTAACCCTGCCTGTGCTGCGGTGCAGAGTTCAGAGTTGCGATGTTGGAGAGCTGACAGCTGCTCGTCGTTGCTCGGTGGTTCTCTCCGGGTACTCCGGCTTCCTCCACCCGTAAAACTGTCACGGTCACGATTAGCCATTGTACATAAGGATGTGACCTTAAACACTAATAAATAAATAAATAAATTACATCAATACAAAACACGAATGTCTATTTACACATCATATTTATAATCGACTCTTTTGAACGATATCCCTAAACTCAATTTCTCTTCGTCACATCGAACCAAGACACGAATCTCTATTTTGTACAGATCATATTTTATAATTGTCACTTTTGAACGAAAACCCCATTCAGTCATAACGATAACATGTGTTAGTTTTTACTTCAGGAAAACGCGACAGCGAGTTTGAACACTCTTCATTCAAAACATTTCCATTAAGTGCTTATTAAGATCACCTCGCAATAACGTGCGTTAGTCTTACTTCGAGAAACGCGACAGTGGGTTTGTGAATTCTAACACAACCTTTTTACACAATTAAAAATCCACAAGTGGATTTCCGTGTACGCCTCCATAGGGTTTCAGTGTTAAAATCGTGTACAGGTACATGCACGTGTACCTGTCATTCGTCTAGGATACAATTCAGTGTTAAATTGCGAACAAAAAACGTTTTTTCGTTTCTAAAAAACGTACATGTACGTGTACCTGTACACGATTTTAACACTAAATCCTATGGAGGTGTACACGACATGTACGTGTACATGTACACGTACATGTACGCTTGCATCGGCAATTATCACCTACTGATCGGTTATGGTGTGGGGAGGCGTAACCATGACAAGCAGAACAGTATTACATGTCATTCAAGGGCGTGTCACAGGGCAGTACTACCGTGACAACATGTTAGCAGCTCATGTGGTGCCATTTGCGCGACGTCACGGCCGTCGATTCATTTTCCAAGGTAACAATGCAAGAGCACACATGGCCCGTGTCGCTATAAAGTTCCTCAAGGAGGAGAACATCACTACACTGCCGTGACCAGCATTAAGTCCAGACCTTTCACCAATCGAGCACGTCTGGGATATGCTTGGCAGGCGCCTAGGACAACGCCAACAGCCCCCTACCAATGTCCACGAACTCGCCGCTGCACTGCAGGAAGAATGAAATAACATCAGTCAAGCTGATATTGGACGTTTGGTGAGGAGTGTGCCACGTCGGATCCGCGTTTGTCTCGCGAACCGAGGAGGATTTACAAGGAATTGATGTCATGGACTGAATGTAGTAAATTCTCTGACTGACCGTCCATGTCTTCTACAGCTCAGTGCGTGGAATTTGTGCTTGTCAGACACCCAACTATCGCTGAAATCATTCACCAGATGTCATAGTGCAATGCCTCGGCTGTCTTTTTTGATGAAAATACAAATACATTTCTTCATATATCTCACTTTTATGAAATATCCCCTATCTTTTTAATAGTGTATATTTTGTACACTGTGTATGCCCAGACAGTGTTTATTTGGGGGGCTCTACCCTAATACTTTGCCTGCGGTCTCTTGTGGTCTCATTTTCGACCTGCGGTCTGTTTGATCAATAAAAGGCATTTGATGCTGTAGATCACCAAATTATCCAGGATAAGCATGAAGCTGTTGGCTCAATGATAGCACAATTACTTGGTTTCAATCATACCTAACAGACCGCTCACATATTGTGGATATAAAGGGTGTACTTCCTGAATGTAGGCTTATTTCATTCAGGTATTCGCTCCTTTTATTTTTAATCTACACGAACCGACCGCTGTAAAGTGTAGACCTTTACTGAATGCTGATGATTCTCCAGCTCCCCTGGCGTCTGGTAAGGTTGTTGGGGTGATTAGGGGCATCGAACCGGTATCGAAAATGGCATTCGACTCGACGAGGAGTTAAAACCGGGTGTTTACAATGTATCATAAATTGTAATTTGTTGTGATTATAATTTAGAAATTTAGAAAGATAAATGGTTTAACGAGGTTGAAAAGATAATGCAAACTCAAAACAGTAAGAGTGGTACCCCCGACGTTGTTTACGTCATATTTCTGGTATCTGACGTCTGACTTTCAAAATGTTTTCAACTTTGTATTTGGGACCACGAGTACTAAAACGTCCAAAGATTTCGACTTTGTGTAGTGAAATTTAATTTCCCGTCATAGCGTCCACAATTTTCGGGAAATGTGGATAAATAGAGGCTATCTAGTGTTTTCCTCGTGAGTGACCGAGATAAATGTTTATTTTTCGCGAGTGCTTGCGCGAGCGAAAATATACATTTCTCTCCGCCACAAGTGAGATAAGTTTCGATATCCACTCAAAAACACTAGATTTTCTTTTTATTATACTCTTTTTATAAGAATCTGATAATTCCATTCGTTTCAACCTTGAATTGGTGCATGAAAGTAAACAGCGCATTGAATCATTAAAATACACCGTAGTATTTGATCGATACTCGGAACAGAGCATCTTGCGATCTGATTCACTTGGCGGGTTTCTAGTCCAAATATGGCCTGAAAGTCCGTAATATAAGTTTTTGGTTTGGTACGTCCTTTCAAAGGACGCACTAAACCAAAAACATATAGTATTACGGACGTTCAGGCCATGTTTGGACTAGCGGGTTTCATGCATCAATTCAAGGTGAATACGTGTTGAATTATTGCTGGAAATGATCGGTATCCACTCAAAAACACTAGATTTTCTTTTCATTGCACGTTTCTAGAACAAATTGATCATTTCCAGTGATAATTTGATTCGTATTCACCTTAAAGTGATGCTTTGAAAGCCGCAATTTTGATTGAGACCGTGAAAGTGAAAATTTCTATATCTTCACAGTGGGGGGGATACGATTTCTATCTTTTCGCAATTTCTTCGATAATCTATCGTTTAGCGTATAATAAAAATTGGTAACGCGTTTCTCCAATCATTCCTCTAGAAACCTGTTTATATAATTTTAGTGCGATGTTTTGTAGTTTTGTTTTTTTGTGGGGGGGGGGGGGGGGGGGGGTAGGGCTGAGAGCAAATTGGAGGGGTGAACCCACGACGTTGTTTACGTCACATATGACTGACGTCTGATTTTCAAAATATTTCCAACTGTGTTTGGAAACATGAATGCAAAATGTTCACATGGTCAATCCTCCCGGATATGGAATTTAATTTTTACGTGTTTTTTTTTTTTTTTTTTTTTTGCACCTCCTTCACACTTCATACCATAGCGTTTAGTTTATCGTGTCAATGAGTATACAAATGTGCCTAACCAGTATCCCAATTATGCTACGCGCAGTTTATTTTCTACAGGGGTATCTTTCGCCATTGTTAAGGTAGGGGTTGGATTGGATGGAGTGTAAATCAAACTGACGTAAAAACGTAGAAAATGCCGTTGAATAAAACAAATCCATAAATAGCTATCTCTTTATTTTCCGAGCTGTATGACATACTATATTTTCATATAAATCGGACAAACTTTATTTTTTCGGTCGTTGACGTTCTATCGTCACCACGACAGGAGCCCGGACGAATTCTTCGCTGAGATTTTCTCAGACGTTTATGGACCACTGTTCTCGAAACTTGGTATGAATGTTCACCACCATGGAAATCTATGCACTTGCGATTATTTTTGCCAGACGTAAACCCCTTTTCGACTTGTTTTAGAATGCCTGAATATTGTCCAGAGATTTTCTCAGATGTTTATGCGTCCATTCCTTTGATTCCTTCCGTCGGCACTTTCTCGATCTCCATAACTATAAAATTGACCTTTCCCTTCCCCATTTGCCATTCCTCATCCACTTAACCTTCAGGTTTTAGTCCCATTTTCCATTAGTATTCTAAGGAATCTTGTTCTACAAGGCAAATATTTGGGGGCATTCTAGAATGAAGTGTTCAAGGCCTCCGTTACTCCTAAATTACATATTTAGCACACTCTTTCCTCGCCTTTCCAGATTCTTCCCAACTCCAGTGACTTCGATCCCACTTTGAACAACAAAGACACCACCCCCCCCCCCTAAGATCCATCTGTGTACTCCTCAAAAGCCAGGACATATTTTTGTACAACCAGTCTAAAGGGCTTTTGGCCCTAATTCCAGCTCGCCAATTTCTATCGCAGTCCTCGATAACCCTTCCCCAAATAAGGCTACTTCCCTGCTTCAGTACCCCTTTTAATTCAGTCTCCATAGAGTAATTCTTCATTAGCTCCCTCGCTTTCCTTAACCACTCTGTCAGAATGTTAACTATGATCTAAAATGTCTTCCAAATTCAAAGTGTCTGTTTCGCGACAGATGGCTTCTACTCCATACCCTTGTGGTGTATGTCAGAAGACATGCCATGAGATTCAGAGCATAGGCTGTGACCTATGTGACAGGTGGCTTCATCTTGACTGTGGATGTTTAAATGTGAAGAATTTCAATTTTTTTTAGTAAAGTCTAGCTTCGGCTATTGTTGGACCCAGTGTTTACGGCGTTCCGGTCTTTTCGAATGGGACGAAGCTCATCTGACGCTGATGGCAGCAGCCAATTCCGGGTCAGTGGTGGAGGCAGCAAAGAGGAAACAAATCTTTTCGCGTCTCCACAACCGATTCGGGTGTCTGAGCTTCATCTACAGACAATATCATTTCCATGTTAAACAAGTCGAACGAGAGTAAGTATATGAAAGAGATTACTTACGTTTCCGATAATTCTCAAAATCAAACTTCGGCCGACTATACCCGAAACGACAGCAATTGCAAAAACCTGGTCAGATAAAGAGGGTGAAAACCAAAAAACAAAAATGTCAACAAAAAATCAAGGCTAAATTAAAGCCGCTGACACTACGCCGAAATGGCTACAAATATACTGTATATACAGATGTTTGTTTGTTTGTTGGTGGGTAACGTCACACATTTATGCACCATGGCTAATCGTGACACAACATGGAGATGAAGTCAAGTTTAGTCAATCGTTGATCAACATGTTGCCCATTTTAGAGGACTTTCACCCCAAGCATTGGTGAGTGGGTCCTATTTTACTAGTAAAGCGGAACTGGTTTACCACAGTAAACGAGTGCTGCTTACTTCCCGGGGTTCCCACGGGGAGTATATACAGATACTAAATACAAGCTGTAGCTTTGGGTGTACCGGTCACAGCTGAGCGATACTTATCACAGTATGCCACAAAAGCCTAATAACGGCATAAAGTCAATAATGGCAAACCAACTTGAACCTAACCTGCTCCCGCCCCCCCCCCCCCCACCCACCCCAAGGAGAGCCCAAATATCAAGCCAGGGACTCAAATTGAACAAACTTGAATCTAATCCCCCTTGAGATGTTATATACCTAATATGAAAGAATTCTGACTGATGGATCTGAAGGTTTTTTAAAGAAATGTCCTCACATTGCTCTAAGTTACAATTTGGGCTACAACAGAAACCAAAATGAAAGCTTAACTTGACTGTGTGTGGTGTTTGATGAAAAGGATAGTATTCAATGTTTATGAAAGGATTATGAAATAAGACAAGAATTGTGATAATTGAGAATAAGCTAATTTCGGTTCCATGACGAAATCCACACACATATTTGAGACTTGATAATTATCTATAGTTAGCAAATCTAACACTCCTTGGTGATGGGAAGAAATAACCTGTCATCTGACACTTGGCCACTTCATGCAGACCAGATGTGGAATGCAGACTTGAGACTTAATGTTGATAGTATTATTCTCTCACCTATATTAAATAAATTCAGTGATGTTTGTTTATTTTTTCTTGAAATGATACAAGCAATGCCAACAACATCTATTGAGTATGGAGATATTTGTCAGACATAATCTGCTGGTGATGGCCAGTTGTTTCAATTCTCCCGAGTTTGTTGGCATCAACAGCAACTTGGTCAGAGCTGTGACAATGAGGTGTTGATGACCTAACATGACAAACCAGAAGGTCTGTAGGCACATTTCATTAACCAGATTCACTTATACCTGAGTAAAGAATGAACAGCTTACATAGAATTTAGATTCTGACTGGCAGATCTGAAGAAGATTTTTATAGAAATTTCCTCATATTGCACCAAGTTAAAATTTGGGATCCCATATGGAGCCCAAATATAAATCCAGGAACTCAATTTGAAGAAACATGAATCTGACCCGCCTAGAGATACTGTATACCAAATATGAAAGGATTCTGACTGGTGGATCTGAAGATTTTAACAGAAATTTCCTCATATTGCACCAAGTTAAAATTCAGGCCCCCACTGGATGCCCAAGTACTAACTGAGAGACTTGATTCAAACAAACTTGAATCTGATCCTTGTAATAATGATGTTACCCAATATTAAAACATTCTGACCAGTGGTTCTGAAGAAGATTTTTAAAGCTTATTTCCCATATTGCCCTAAGTTCAGATTTGGGCTAAAGTATTGGGCTTAATTTGAACACACTTTTGTATCTGACCCACCCCCACTCCTGGTTGCTGTATGCCAAATGTAAGAAGATACTGATATGTATGTATGAGTGCCAGCAGTCCAAATTTGGGCTTCCTTCATAAAAAATTTGGGTGGGGACAAAAATCTTGCCCCACCCATTACAAAGGCAAATATTGCTCCACAAACTTCGTTTGAACAAACTTGATACTACACCTCAGAAGGAAGCTCCATCCCACTTATGAAGTCATTCTACCCCCTGGTTCATGAGATTATTCTAGAATTTTGGAGCATTTTCCACCACCCCCTCCCTATGGAGCGTGGAAACTTTATTTGAACAAACTTGAAGAGACATATGATAAGAAAGGACCATGCATATCAAATTTGGTTCAATTTGGCCCAAGGGTTTAGAAGGAGAAGTAGATAATGTAAAGTTCATGATCGACAGACGACGGACAGAAAATGATCACTTGAGCTCCCCCTGACTTTCAGTCAGGTGACCTAATAAGACCACACTATGTTTAAGTATGTTAGAGTGTTTATTCCATTCTCTTCCAAAAATAAGATCACGCTATCTCAGAAAATTTATTCTACTTCCTTCCACAAGGTTCTTACATTTGCAAGGAAAAAAGTACCATACTTGTTGCATACTATTTTTCCAGATATGTCAATTCATTTTCCTTTCATGAAGTACCTCAATTATTTTTAAAAAAACATTTAATTAATCCAAATGATTTAACCTTTAGCATACTGATATCACAGTACCTTATTTCAAGTAGCAAAGGCTTTCCGATATTGCAACAAGGAACTTAACAAGAGGCCCCACAGGGCCTGAAGCACTCATCTTGAACAGAACACAATATAAACAGAGTCCAAGAATGAATCTACATTAAGCAATCAATTTCCATAGGATACACTGTCAATCCTTTAGTCCCGCAGGAGTGACAATGAAAGTGTCAATGACACTGTAGCTCAACTTGACAAACTTGAACTTGGTAAGTTATAAATGAAATGGCAAAATTGAAGATCATTGGGACCAATGTCAGTTTTTTTGCCAGTGGCAACATTTTTTGACAGAAACCGAAGAAAATCGATAGCTCCCATCTAGAGGCCTCCCCAAACAAGCATGCCAGGTTTCAAAGCAATCCGATCATAAATGTGCCCTGTAGGGTGAGCCAAAGGGAAATATTGTGGTCTGACTAGACTAAATTCTAAGAACGTTGGCCATGGCAACATGTTTTGACGGAAATGGAAGAAAATCGATAGCTCCCATCTAGAGGTCACCGTAAATAAGCATACCAGGTTTCAAAGCAATCTAATCATAAATGAGCCCTGTAGGGTGAGCCAAAGGGAAATATTGTGGTCTGACTAAACTAAGTTCTAAGAATGTTGGCTGCGGCAACATTTTTTGATGGAAACTGAAGAAAATCGATAGCTCCCATCTAGAGGTCACCCCAAACAAGCATGAAAGGTTTCAAAGCAATCCGATCATAAATGTGCCCTGTAGGGTGTGCCAAAGGGAAATATCGAGTCTTCTGACTAAACCAAGTTCTAAGAACGTTGGCCATGGCAACATTTTTTGATGGAAATTGAAGAAAATCGATAGCTCCCATCTAGAGGTCTCCCCAAACAAGCATACCAGGTTTCAAAGCAATCAAATCATAAATGTGCCCTGTAGGGTGAGCCAAAGGGAAATATTGTGGTCTGACTAAACTGAGTTCTAAAAACGTTGGCCGCGGCAACCTTTTTTGACAGAAATTGAAGAAAATCGATAGCTCCCATCTAGAGGTCTCCCCAAACAAGCATACCAGGTTTCAAAGCAATCTGATCATAAATGGGCCCTGTAGGGTGTGCCAAAGGGAAATATTGAGGTCTGACTGAACTAAGTTCTACGAACGTTGGCCGTGGCAACATTTTTTTGCCGGAAATTGAAGAAAATCGATAGCTCCCATCTAGAGGTCACCCTAAATAAGCATACCAGGTTTCAAAGCAATCAAATCATAAATGTGCCCTGTAGGGTGTGCCAAAGGGAAATATTGTGGTTTGACTAAACTAAGTTTTAATAACGTTGGCCGCGGCAACATTTTTTGACAGAAATTGAAGAAAATCGATAGCTCCCATCTAGAGGTCACCCCAAACAAGCATGCCAGGTTTCAAAGCAATCCGATCATAAATGTACCCTGTAGGGTGTGCCAAAGGGAAATATTGAGTCTTCTGACTAAACTAAGTTCTAAGAACATTGGCCGCGGCAACATTTTTTGACAGAAATTGAAGAAAATCGATAGCTCCCATCTAGAGGTCTCTCCAAACAAGCATACCAGGTTTCAAAGTAATCTGATCGTAAATGTACCCTGTAGGGTGTGCCAAAGGGAAATATTGAGGTCTGACTAAACTAAGTTCTACGAACGTTGGCCGTGGCAACATTTTTTGCCGGAAATTGAAGAAAATCGATAGCTCCCATCTAGAGGTCACCCTAAATAAGCATATCAGGTTTCAAAGCAATCAAATCATAAATGTGCCCTGTAGGGTGTGCCAAAGGGAAATATTGTGGTTTGACTAAACTAAGTTCTAAGAACGTTGGCCGCGGCAACATTTTTTGACGGAAATTGAAGAAAATCGATAGCTCCCATCTAGAGGTCACCCCAAACAAGCATAAGAAGTTTCAAAGTAATCTGATCATAAATGCGACCTGTGAGGTGTGCCAAAGGAAATTGTGGACGTATGTACTAACGTACTAACATACTAACGTACGTACGTACGCCGACGGACGAGAAGTGATGGCAATAGCTCAGCTTGACTTTGTCAAGTTGAGCTAAAAATGAACTGGGCATCATGCCTTTTCTTCAGTTGATCATGATGTAAAATGTAGAGCTCCCCTATGAAGCTCCTTGATACAACCTATGTGGATTAATCTTAGTTACACACCTCTAGAGGGTACTGAATACAAAATTTCGAATTTTTCAGCTACATGGCCAATTCCTTCTCCCATTGGGAGCCCAAATATTAACCCAGGCACTCGATTTTAACAAAGTTGAAACTGACTTCACTAGAGATGTTGTTTACCAAATTTGAAAGCATTCTCACGGTTGGATCTGAAGAACAGAAATTTTAAAGAAATTTCTTCATATTGCACTAAGTTAAAATTTGGGCTACCATAGCGAGCCCAAATATTAACCTGCGAATCCAATTTGAACAAACTTGAATCTGCCCCCCCCCCCCCCCCCCTAGAGATGTTGTATACCAAATCTGAAAGCATTCTGACTAGTGGATCTGAAGATTTTTTAAGAAATTCCCACATATTGCACTAAGTTAAATTTCAGGTTCCCATATGGAGCCCAAATATTAACCCAGGCCCTCGAATTGAACAACCTTGAATCTGACCCCCCCCCCCCCCCCCCCCCCCCCCCCCCCTAGAGATGTTGTATACCAAATATGAAAGCATTCCGACTGGTGGATCAGAAGAAGATTTTTAAAGAAATTTCCTCATATTGCACTAAGTTAAAATTTGGGCTATCACAGGAAGCACCCAAATCTATTCCTAGGGATCCGATTTGAACATACTTGAATCTGACCCCCCTAGAGATGTTGCGTACCAAATATGAAAGCATTCTGACTGTGGATCTGAAGAAGATTTTTAAAAATTATCCCCCATACTGAACTGAGTTAAAATTTGGGCTTCCGTACGAAGCCCAAATATTAACCTAGGGACTTGGTTTGAACAATCTTGAATCTGACCCTCATAACAATGATGTACACCAAATATTAAAAGATTCAGACTGGTAGTTCTGAAGAAGAAGATTTTTAAAGAATATTCCCAATATTACCCTAAGTTAAACATTCAGGCTCCTGTATTGAGCCCAAATATGAACCAATGGGTTTTGTTTTAACAAACTTGTATCTGACCCCCCTATGAATGCTGTACCGAATATCAAAAGATTCTGATGATTGGTTCTGGAGAAAAAATATTTTTTTTAATTTTTGCAAATATGCTGACTCTGCATTTTATCGATGCACTCTACAGAACACCCTAACATAACCAATGGCAATTTTTTTCACCATTCAATCCTACTGGTCCTGAGGATGCTTCATACCAAATAACAACTCTCTGTTCTGTGTGGTTTGGGAAATATTGGCATTTCAAAATATTTCTATTTTTAGCTCCTGGGGTTCTCATTGGGATGCATGATTCTTTTTTTTTTTGCACAAGTCAAGTACTTATGACCAAATAATACAACAAATCAAATTTTGTTCAAATTGGACCATCGGTTCAGAAAATAGAAATTTGGGGCGGAATCTTACCCCTACCATTACAATAACAAATATTGCTTCACAAACTTCGTTTGAACAAACTTGATTCTACACCTTAAAAGGAATCTCCATAACAAATATCAAGTCATTGTACCCACTGGTTCAGGAGACGAAGATTTTAAAAATATTTTGGAGCATTTTCTCCTACCCTCTCCCTATGGGGCTGGGCATGTTGAGTTGAACAAAACTGTAATGCCCCTTTGGGACAATCACTCACACAAACTTTCACTAGAAATGGCCCAGTGGTTTTGGAGGAGAAGACCAAAACATGGTGTTGACAGACGATGGATGGACAAACGGACGGATGCCAGACGATGGATGGAGAGCGATGAGACTAGCTCAGCTTGACTTTGTCAAGATGAGCTAATAAATGCAATGTTGGCTGACAGAGCTTATTGGACTCTGTAAAACAAACAAAACGGAATGGTTAACTTCGTAGTTACATTATTGGAAAATATTACAGGTGGAAATTTTGATATCTTGATATCACTGTGGACAAGATTATTTGTTAAAAAGAAAACCATACTACATCAATACCATCAAATGTGATTGGTGATTTTTCGACACTTTTAAGACCTTTTTCAGACCAAGATATATTTCCATACTTTTTCAAGAAATTCCAAGCAGAGTGAGAACCCTGGTTCCAAAAAATATATCAACACATGCAAGAAAGTATAACCCTACATGACAAAGTATATCCCTTTCACTTCGAGTAATAAGATCTCCCTCTATGAGAAATGAAAGAGTTTATTCCATTCTCTTTTAAATATAAAATCAGTTAGAAGTCGGTGATATTTTTTAAAGAGTGTGGGGTAAACACTGAACACACAATGCAATAGAAAATGTTTTCCCAAGTTTGAGGCTTGTATAAAGTCAATAAAACGAACAACATTATCATATTTTATTTTATCAACTTAATTAGAAATATAACCAAACAATTCAGATAGACAATATAATTATATGTGTATATAATGATCGTGTATACCCCCTATCTATCTGTACAATGTATGTAACTTACATACACACTGCAGCATGCAATTTAAAATTTAATCATTTCTATAAGAGCTGAACTTCAGCTTGAATGGAAGAAAACAAAGATAGAAATTTTCACAAACAAGCATGTTTACTTGAACCATTGATTCTAAATTATAAACTGTCATAATGTATTGACTGGTAGAGTGCCAGCAGTCTAAATTTGGGCTTCTTTCATAAGTGTGTGTAATGCAACGTAAAAACCTCATATTCTGTAGATGTACTTGACATTAACACTGATGTGAAATTATATGGATTTGCCTTGTAACAATTTATGACAGCCTGGATGATGACACTCTCCCATAAATTTCAACGAGACAAAGACATGAACAAATTCTGACGACCAAAACTAAATTAGCACCCTACCAGTTCTAGTTACACTACACAAAATCATTTCAAGGAACTGGTAAGTGTGGCGGCAGGCAAGACACGTCTTTCAAGTTTTAGTAGTGAATTTACGAGGGACTAGCAAAATTTTTTCATTTTGTTAGTGTAAAAAACCAGATTCGTGACATTGAACCGGCATTCTTTCATTACACAGGTAACAACAGGGAAAGTCAAACACCAACTCAAACAACCGAGAACTGAAAAAAAGCCTACCTTCCAAGCAATTGCAGATACAGTGGAACCCTGTTAATTGAATAGCCACTTTGCCAGTGAAAATTATTCAATTAACAGGAGTATTCAATTAACAGGGATTGTGTCACTTTCCTGTATTCTAGAGATAAACTTAGTTTAAATGCCTGTATTGGATGTACTGAAGCCAAATAGGTCTATAAACAATGGAAAGCGGTGTAGAGTCAGGGTAATTTCTCCACAGGTTGCAAGATTTTTTATTCAATTAACAGGAGTTTACTCTATAACCTATATGCAATTAACAGGTCAAATTTGTACTAGAGGTATGGTAAATGGCTTTGTGTTGGGAAATTATATTCAATTAACAGGGTTATTCAGTTAAGAGAAATCCAGTACAGTGGGCTCCACTGTAGTGAATTTACGAGGACTAGCAAAATGATTTCATTTTGTTAGTGTAACAAACCAGATTCATGACAATGTACCAGCATTCTTTCATTATACAGGTAACAACAGGGAAAGTCAAACAAAAAGAACTCAACCAAGAACTGAAAATGCCTACCTTCCAAGCAATTGCAGATATAAGCAGTTAAGATAGCTGTACTGGGCTGTATAATCATTTATTATATGCTAAACGATAGATATCGAAGAAATTGCGGAAAGATAGAAATCGTATCCCCCATTTGAAGATATGCAAATTTTCACTTTCACTGTATCAATCAAAATAGCGGCTTTCAAAGCATCACTTCAAAGTGAATACAAGCAAAATTATCACTGGAAATGATCAATTTGTTCTAGAAACATATAATGAAAAGAAAATCTAGTGTTTTTGAGTGGATACTGATCATTTCCAGCAATAATTCAACACATATACAGCCTGAATTGATGCATGAAACCCGCTAGTCCAAACATGGCCTGAAAGTCCGTAATATAAGTTTTTGCTTTGGTAAGTCCTTTGAAAGGACATACCAAACCAAACACTTATATTACGGACTTTCAGGCCATGTTTGGACTAGAAACACACCAACTGAATCAGATTGCAAGATGCTATCTGTTCCGAGTATCGATCCAATCACTTCCGCGTATTAATGATTCAATGTGCTGTTTACTTTCATGCATTAACTCATGGTTGAAATGAGTGGAATTATCTGATTCTTATAAAAAGCTTATAATAAAAAGAAAATCTAGTGTTTTTGAGTTGATACCAAAAATTATCTCACTTGTGACCGAGATAAAATGGTTTTTCGTGAAAAATAAACATTTGTATCGGTCACTCATGAGATAATTTTCGGTATCCACTCAAAAACACAAGATATCCTCTATTTATTTATTTGTTTAGTGGTGTTTAAGGTCAGTTGTGGCATCTTTGGCTTTATGATAACCGCAACATAGTTAATTTTACTGACAGGTTTTCAAGATCACATATTTCTGCACAATGGTTAATTGTGACCACAACATGGAGATAAGTCAGGTTTAGTCAATCATTTATATCCAATTTGCCCATTTCAGAGGACTTCAACTCCAAGCACAGATGACTGTGTCCTATAATACCAGTAAAACAACTTGTTTACCACAGTAAACCAGCATTGCTTCACTTCCCGGGGATTCTCACGGGGAGCCACAGGTGTAAATTATTCAATAAACGTGACTTGATTCCATTTCTGTGGCCATGATATAGCCACCGATGCTGAAACCAACATTAAACAAGCAAATTCAGAGAATTCATGTCTCCCGCTGGGCAGCAGTTTCAAGGGGAATTAATGCATCCAGTGGAACATAGTTGAGTTGCAAGTGGAAGTTATTTAGAATAGACAGAACAGACAGTGCTTCAGACAGTGGTTATCAGATTTATTTTCACAGAGGTCACTGTCAAAGCAAGTGAAGTGATGTGGAGTATAACTGTGAGAATCACTAAAAATTAAGACTGTATGATAAGACATATTACATTAAACTGATGTGAAAAGTAATCCATAAATGAAATTTCATTGAAATCGGTTGACTCTAAGGAAAGTTAGAGTCTGGAAACCATCAGCCAATCAAATTTCAGCAACCTAATTAAATATGTGCGGAAAATGCCCATATTCGAACTTGGACCCACAATTGATGAAAGTGATCTACTACCCAAAATTTCATCGAAATCAACTGACTGTAAGGAAAGTTAGAGTCAGGAAACGAAAAACACGGAAGGTGTGCACTTATTGTGCATTAGTAGTAGCACTGAAAATATCAAAGCTTCCCTAATTTGCATAATTTTTGCACGAGAATAAAAACTCGTATTCTATGTGATGTGTTGCATGTTACTAAACATTCATACACAAATTTATTCAAATCCGAACTTTCATATAGAAGTTCTGTACAGAAAACTTTTTTTTGGAACAAAATGGCCACTGGCGGCCATCTTGAATTTTGGACAAAACCCCAAAACACATATTCTGGTCTCACAATGATAACAAAGATACCCAAGAAGTTTCGTGAAGACCGGTTCATAAATACGGCTTTTAGTCCGAGGTGCGTTGAAGCACGGGGCAGACGGACAGATTTTCGGTACAAAATTTCCCACATTCGAACTTGACCTAGGTATTGATAAAAGTAATCCATATATGAAATTTCATCGAAATCAGTTGATTTTAAGGAAAGTTAGAGTCTGGAAACCGTCAGCCAATCAAATTTCAGCAACCTAATTAAATATGCGAGGAAAATGCCCATATTCGAACTTAGATCCACAATTTATGAAAGTGATCTACTACCCAAATTTCATCGAAATCCGGTCAATGTAAGGAAAGTTAGAGTCTGGAAATGAAAAACATGGAAGGATGGAAGGACGGAAGGACACCCGAATTTAATATCAATAAAAATCAATAAAGAGACTCTAGTTGGTATCCTGGTTGTAGTCAACAGGTTTAAATAACTAAATAAATACACCTGTGGTGGCCACTTCCGAAGACTTCTACCACAAGCATTGGTTATCGGGTCCATTTTGATCTGTAATTAATTTAGTTGTGTTTAATGTCACTTTCAGCATGCATGACTATATTATGACTACAACACAAGTATAAAGTTTAACCAACGGTTCATACCAACACTTCCAATTCAGAAGACTTCCACATTCCAGGAGTTGGTCACTGGGTCCTATATTTCCAGTAAAATACAACTTGTGTACCCCAGTAAACAAGCACTGCTCCAGTTCCAGGATTCCAATCAGGAGGACCATCTTCATTTAGTAAGGCACAACAGGTCTACCTTAGCCCTTACCTAATGGATCGGCTGCATCCACCCATGTAATTTAAAAACTGAGCAGTGAAAAAAAAAAAATCCAAAACATTTCCTCAACGATATCATGTGACCTCCCTCCCCCATTGGGACGAGCTCACTGAACTTGTTCCAATGAGAGGGTCAGATGATATGGTTTTCTTGAAATTCTTTGAAAGATTATGAAACAACATGATAAAAATAACATATTTTGATACTGTGTGCGTTGGGTAATGAGTTAACCCTTTACCTAACATGAAAAACAGACACCTGCAAAAAAATTTCTTGTATAAGTAATTTTTTTCATTTTTTGTCTCAAAAACCTACGTTATAACCTCCCGTTGGAAGGAGCTTGTTCCAATGAGGGGTGAAAACCTATGTTTTTGAGGCAAAAAATGAAAAAAATAATGAAAATTAATTGGTGATTTTTGAGAATAGCACTGGCCGGTTTTGGCCGATACGTTGGGTAAAGCGTTAAAAGAATAGCAAGGTACCACTGTTCAGGAATCAATGGGGAAAGGTGGTATCAGCTCCACCAGTACAGCAAAGCAAGTCTCACCAGTACAGTAGAACTTGTAATTAACAGTAACTATGTTTAACACCATCTTCCGTGGAACTACAAAAGGAAGACTGAATGAAAGAATGCATCAAGGCAGAGTTTTGATGAAAATTAAATGTTAATTGTAGTAAACCATTCATTTAAACATCATTTAAATGCAAATACCCTTGTGTTTCACTGACCCAATATGCAACATTTTATGAATCAATAAACTGTTATTACTGGCCATACTGTAATCCCTTTCATTAATATATTCTCTAAGGATGGGCAGCAGAATGAATTTGACAACATATTACATATACAGAGTTCATACAAAACTTTGAAAAACTTGAGAATGCAATTTTTTTCCATATCTTCAAGGCCTTGAAACCCTTGTGTTGAACCAGTATTTATCAAGTACTTGACATTGCTGAAGAACATCACCAGAGCTCACTCTCATGAAATGTTTTTCCTTCACTGATAATACCAGTCTGTTTCTCTCAAGGTTTTCAATGAAATGGTGCTAGAGACTAGTACTATCAAAGAAATGATGAGACCAGTATCAAGAATAGGGTTCCTGTGAGCAAGAACTGATAAAATTCAAGGCTATTCAAGATCGTTTCTTGACGTATTTCAGCATTTTTGAAGGCCCTGTAAGAGCAAAATTCAAGGATTTTCAAGGCCTGCCTTCCCTAGTCCTAACTTGGACTCTCTGGACATTATCCTCTCCTCCCTTTAACCCTTTACCTAACATAAAAATCAAGACGACTCTTGCAAAAAAAAAATATTGAATAACTACGATGAGCTCGTTCCAAAGAGTAGTCATAACCTATGTTTTTGAGACAAAAAATGAAAATATAATGAAAATTAATTGGCGATTTTTTAGAATAGCGCTGGCCGGTTTTGGCCCTTACGTTTGGTAAAGGGTTAAGTGAGGTGAGAAGATGGGGATAGTGAAGGGTCCTAGTTAGGACTATGTCTTCACAAACACTGGCATGTAAAACTATGTAGTTATGATTATGAGCTTCGTTAGCATTTTTATTTCAGGAATATTCAAGGCTTTTCAAGGCCTGGCACATTTTCCAAGATTTCAAGGCCTTCAATGACGCCCAGTCAAATTGAAGGCTGTTCCTTAAACCAAGGCCCCGCAGGAACCCTGAACAAGTGAAATGTCAGAAAATGGCAAAGAAAACAAGGCTGAAATTTGCCATTGATGAGTCTTTCGATTTTGAGGCGAGTTTTGCTGCTCTTTTACTTTTGTGAGTAGACAACAGCGTGCATCGTTCGAACCCACCTCACAAGGAATTAACCTTACCTAATGAACAGGTTGCATAGGCCACATAACATAGAATTCGTGCAGAAGAAAAAATTCAGCCAAACCATATCATGTGACCCCCTCACTGGAGTGGGGGGGGGGGGGGGGCACATAATATGGTTTTGATGGAATTTTTTTTAAGAATTAGGCAAAAGAAAAGAAAATTAAAATAACAAATTTAGATATCATATGTTTTCTGTAAAGGGTTAAAATCTGTTCATGGAAAATAGGCCACATAATACAATGTGTGCATTCCAAGGCTTCAAACTAACAAAACTTCAGATGGTACATAAGCAATATAATTCAGCAAACTTCAAAGTATTTATTTATTTAGTTATGTTTAAGGTCACATACTTATGCACAATGGCTAATCATGACTATGACAGTTTTACGGGTGGAGGAAGCTGGAGTACCCGGAGAGAACCATCGAGCAACGATGAGCAGCTGCCAGCTCCCCAACATCGTAACTCCACACTGCAGCACAGGCAGGGTTAGATGGGTTGAAGACATGCCTACCATCGACGTGCAGTACGCCTTAGTACACGGCGTCATCGTGCCCCCACGTGGGCAATGGAGATGAAGTGTCTTGCCCAAGGACACAACGTGGTTGCCGCAGGTGGGATTCAAACCGAGGATCTCTCGGTTTGCAGCCTGCACCTCTACCTACTGAGCCACCGCGCTCCCCAGCAAACTTCAAAGACCAGTCAGGCTACTATCTTTTTGCTCGTGCATTTGGTGGAGAGCCATCTGAGTGATTTACGGTTGTCCCAGTGAAGTTGCATTTCATGTTTTTATACTGAACTCAAATACATTTGATTATTGCTGAGAAAAGCTTCTTCGAAAAATTGGGTAATATTTTGGGATACCTACTTCCTGTGCACCAGTGGAGTGGAGTGAACATTGGACAGATGTTCATTGATGTTTTTCTTGAAAACATTTTACTGATGCCGATACTGAGCAAATAGAACATTGTTTTCAACAAGCTATTAATTGAAAATAGAATATGTTTCCATTTTTGGAATTCACTAAAAACAACCCCATGAGGGTTCTTAAGCTGAGTTTGAATAGTACTGGCTGGTTTGACCATTACATTGAGTAAAGAGTTGATATAGATGACATTTACACTAAGGCTGTACAGTGCGCAGGGTTAGTTATTCAGTTAGAAATGAATTTTTTTATAACCAAAAAGTGTGACTAACCCTGTGCAGTGCACAGGGTCAGTCACACTTTCTGGTTATAAAAAAATGGTAACTTCCATATCACATGCTACATGAAAATATATAATGACTAAGGCTGTAAAAATGCTTTGGGTAAGTTAGTTACATGACGTTACATAGGGTGCTGGATTCAAGGAACTATTGGAAAAACTTATAAAGGATTGTGGAAATTTTTTAAAGTGAATTCCAACAATGAAAACATATTCTATTTTCAGTTAATAGTGTGTTTTTCTTTATTATTTTTTTTTTTGGGGGGGGGGGGGGGGATATTATTCATATATTGGTGTTTACAATCACTTTCATTATCTCAAGTGTATCATTACTGCAACACATGTATGAAGTAAAGTTTCCCAATAGGTCATATACATGTTGACCATTTTAAGACTTCCACTCCAGGCATTGGTTATCAGCAGGAAATAAAAATCATCAACAAAATTTTAATTAATGAAGCACTGGGTTGTACCCAGTGCTTCATTAATTTAATTTTTGAAGATTATTCATGTAAACTGTATATAATTAATTTAAAATTACTTGGAAAACATCCTTAAAAGTCCTTAAATTTCAGTCTATATGAACCCTGAATATCTTTCTATGTAAGTCAATCGTAAGTTTGTGATGTGAACAAAGAATCTGTGATTGATGTTTTCATAAATGCAAATCTGCTTTGCTTCAAAATTAAGTTGAAACATGAAAGCTTTAGAGCTGTAATGACTGGTTCAGCATAATCAAATTATTAATATATGTGATTAAAGTCACTTTCAGCATCTTTGGTTATATATCATGACTGCAAAACATTTAAGAGACCATGTTTAGCCAATTGTTTATGCTATGTTTTTCACTTTTATCACAGGCAATTGGTTACTGTGTCCAATTTTACCAGTAAAACACAAGCACTGCAGGACTTCTCTCATTTCTAACAGAAAAACGTAAACAAATATATTAGATAAAAGGAATTTATGGTGAATTACTAAATGAAATTATTGAATACAATTAAGTAAATCTGGTATAAGCCTTTACCAAACCTATATGAGTAAGTGCTGCTCACAAAAATCACCGCTTTTTAAAAAACATTTTGCTTCAAAAACATAGCTTATGGCTCCTCAATGGAATGGATTCATTCCAACAATGGGTCATATCTTTGTGTTTTTGAGGCAAGAAATACATTTTTTTTTTAATTATTAACAATATTATTTTTGTGTCGTCTGTCAAACATATTAAGTAAAAGAATGAGGAGGGATACTATAAGGTACAGGACATTTAGTTGGCAAATGCGGTGTGAGGCAAACTGAAAACGATATTAGTTGAGTCTTTAGCTGATCAGTATTTATTTTCCCATACCATCAATTTTCAAGCGCAATTTGGCCCACCATTAAAATGATATTTTCCAGTTTTTTGCCCCAATAACATGGTTTATAACCACTGATTGGAATATATTTATTTATCAGAGATGGGCAATATACCTAAAAACCAAACCAATATCGATGTTTGTTTGTTTGTTTGTTGGTGGTTAACGTCACATATTTATGCACAATGGCTAATCGTGACACAACATGGCGATGAAGTCAAGTTTAGTCAATCGTTTATCAACATGTTGCCCATTTTAGAGGACTTTCACCCCAAGCATTGGTGACTGGGTCCTATTTTACTAGTAAAGCGGAACTGGTTTACCGCAGTAAACAAGTGCTGCTTACTTCCCGGGGTTCCCACGGGGAACCAATATCGATATCATGGGATATCAAACAACCAAACCGAACCAATCATTGAATACCAAAATCATCTGTATTTTCGAATTTTCCAACATTTGCAATTAAAAAGACCGTGTTGAGGCTTGATAGCAACTTAAGTGTTCATTTGCATTTAAGAAGTGACTGCTTTTCTTTTGAGTTTGGTTAACACTTGAAGGCCTGGGAAATTGTTCTGAATTCCCACTAGACTTCAACCTGTACACATCCAAAATTGCTTAGCTGTGATTTCTAGTAGAGTCTTGGTTGCCTGTTAAGGCTGCGAAGACTTGACAAGAAATCACTGCTCAGGTGATTTGTCTACTGTAAGCAGGAGCTTCTAATGACGGCATGTTAAGGGCACATGCTCTGAGACAGCAAAGGCCTTGGCTTTTAAAGGATAAGGTGTGTTTGGAATGAGTCATAAAATTACTATGGATATGATTTGTGTTGGCAAAAGAAAATCACTGTTGAGCTCATTGGCAATGGCATTTGTGGCACTCGGAATGATACAAGAACAATTTATTCAGTATTTTCTTGGTGTGAATTCCCCTTTGGAACAATAAGAAAATGTTGGATCTTCATTACTTAAAATTTTTCTATTGATGATTTCTATTACCTGGTAAATGCAAGTGTGGATACTGCCCATGTGTTGATTATGACCAATCCAAGGCAACTGTACTGTACTCTCACCAGAGGCATTGAATACCGAGTCCTTTTTTTCAAGTAAAGCAGAGCTCATCTACCATAGAAAGCAAACCCTATTTATGTATTGGTGTTTAAGATCACTTTCCACATCTATGGCTTTAATAACACGCATGGCTCCACATCCTGGTGTTCCCACGGGATGGCAAATATTTACACAAAACTAAACAGTGACACCAATAGGCATTGAAAACTTGTTTGCAAACCATCAAAAAACCAATAACTCTTGATTAGCAAAATGGGCAGGAACATGTGCATACCAAAAGTAAGAAAACTCTGGTGATACTTGTTCAAGTTACTGGATGACATAAACTGAAAACAGCTAAAGACAAAGCCTGGATATAATTTTTAAGGGGGGGGGGGGGGGGGAGCAGACAAAATGACAGGTACAAACTGACTCCTGTCGGACATTTAGAGACCATGCCGGACAGGGGTAAAATCTTACCGGCAATGAATAGGTGCCTTCCACTGAAATTAGCTCTGGGTTTGACATTCTAATTATAATTAGAAAATATAACACATACCTAGAAGGGTTTATACCAACCATATCACTGATAAGTCAGTGTGATGACAGTACTTCAATTGAAAACACTGCATTCGAGTTGCTTTTGATAATTGTGAATACAGAAATTCAAATCAAGGGGAAGCACTGCATGCTTCGATACAGTGCAGGAGTAATCCCCAGGGAAAGAGTCCACCTACAAAATCCTTGTCTTATGTTTTTGTTTTGCATGGAATTTTTAAAAAGTGGTATACAGAATTCGTAAATGATTGTTGTGTATTATGACAGGAAATAAACAGTTATGGATTTGTACTTTCAATGAACAAAAATAGAGGCGAGAGAAAATTCACCCACCGTTCCCATGCATCGCGGCCCACTTGACTATGAAAATTGGCCTCGGACAGAATGACGGGCACAAGCAACTGGCCGTCTGACAAATGCATAACTGAGTCGGACTTTGTCCCATGTCCGACCTCTTATATCCAGGTTAGCTCAAGACAGCAATTCAAAGGACAACAAGAGCAACACGAAGCATAGCAAATGCCCATGACGGTGTCATAATGCCATGGTGGCCATACTGAAGTGGCTAGCCAGACCAAAATGGAAAGGTAGCATTGTCTTGTCATCCACAAGTAACCTCAAAAATTTTGAATTGATCAGATAAGTGGTTTTCAAATCCAGCATGTAGTGAATACAATAGAGAGGTTGAGAAAAATTGTCTAAGTCGAAAAGGGCCATAACTCTGGTAAAATTATTGGACAGAACCCATTCCTTGTGCATATCTGTTCCCCCATGCGGGTCTATCAGCATATCAAAGGAGATGCAAATCCAACTAAGGGCTTTGAAATGCAAAATTGTTTGGACAGATGGATGGACAGACGGATGGGCAAAAGGATGGATGGAAGGCTGGCTTCATTAGATAGCCCTGAATCCTCCTTCGGAGATCAGGGGCATAATAGCCTCTGAAAGACACAGAAGACAGACCACAAATTCTATTCAGCTCTACTTTAACCCAATGCAGACAATATCAAAATTTATTATTTTAAATACCATTTTTAAAAAATTTTCAAAACATTTCAACAAAACCAGATCATGTGACCCCTCGTTGGAATGAGCTCGATGAGCTCATTCCAATGAGGGGTCACATGATATGGTTTTGTTGAAAATGTTTGAAAAAATATTTTTTCAACTGCTGAATTTGCATATTACGAGGGCGCATGCGGGTGATTCGTTAGGTGAAGGGTTAAACAAGATATACACATGCATTCCAAAAATTAGGAGAATTGAATGATAACCATGATGATATCTTAAAATAGCTAAATAAAACATTTCAACAAAACCATATCATGTGACCCCTCGTTGGAATGAGCTCGATGAACTCGTTCCAATGAGGGGTCACATGATATGGTTTCGTTGAAAAGGTTTGAAAAATATTTTTTCAATTTGCATATTACGAGGGCGCATGCGGGTGATTCGTTAGGTAAAGGGTTAAACAAGATATACACATGCATTCCAAAAATTAGGAGAATTGAATGATAACCACGATGATATCTCAAAATAGCTAAATAAAATTGCAATTCAAAGGGCAATAACACTTGGCAGAGTTTGTGGACAGAGTTAAACAATGACACAGTTCTGGAACTTCTGACCATCAAATATTTACCCCTGTGTACAGAAAGTCAGATTGTAACTGCTTGAATTATTGGAAGACAAAACTATGTCCACAGATGGATGACAGACAGATGGATGGACAATGATTGATGGTTAATTTATTTATTGGCGTTTACTTTAAGGTCACATATTTATGCACATTGGCTAATCATGACCACAACGTCGATATAAAGTCATGTGTAGCCAATCATTTATATCCATGTTGGTCATTTTACAGGACATCCACCCCAGGCATTGGTTACCGGGTCTTATCAGTTTACCACAGTAAACAAGCACCGTTTCTCTCCACAGGGTTCCCATGGAAAATGACAGATGGTAACTCAGGAGACTGATATTATATGTACCATACTTCGGTTACACTCAGAAATGTTAATCGTGATTTTCGTACGAGGTAGAGTGGATCTGGTTGATTAATTATGGACAAGTTTAACCCTTTACCCAACACACACTATATCAACATCTATTATTTCAAATGTAATTTTTTTAAATTTTTCAAAAAATTTCAATAAAAACATATCATGTGACCCCTCATTGAAACAAGCTCAATGAGCTCATTCTAATTACATGTTGTTTTTTTTATTGTGTTGAAATTATTTGGAAAAAGATCTTTTTTTCAACTTTTCAACTGAATTTGTAAATTACGCAGGCAGATGTAACCAATTCATTAGGTAAAGGGTTAACTCATACACACCTGGGAAATGAGAGTGAATTTATTGAAAAACACATACTGCTCAAAATTTATCACCCAGCAGGTGCATCTTGTAAAGTGTCGGCTGTCAGTTCAGGAAAACGGTACTTGACTGGAAACAAGTGCTCACATTTTACCATTCTCTCAGATCACTATTACCCAGAGCAACAGTGCAAACCACCTGCTGTATTATACATCACAGGCGTGAACACTTCACTTCAGGCTTTAAATACAAGCTAAATATTTTTCTGCTTCAGAACGTAACTATTCAATGAAAAACTATAATCAAACTTTCACACTTTGAATTCATATCAACATACTAGAATAGAATATAAAGTTACATAACTTGAAAACTATATCACAGAGAGAAGCAATACCTAAATAAATGAAAGAACAAATATCACCAAAGTTGTATTCATTCTGCTATAACACAGACCCAAGTTACAGAATATAATTTACAATCAACAACTTTTTTAGACAGGTCCAAGCAACACATAGAATTCCTGCACCCCTGAAAGAGAAAAAAGACTTTCTATTGAATTTTCAAGCACCTAGCAAACATTTATCAAAAATTAATTTTAATATACAAGTTATTCTGTTGGACAAGCCTAGGATGAGTGTGATTTTAGAGTCACTCATCAGGTGACATTTATTTATTTATTTATTCACTAGTGTTTAACGTAAAATATTTCAGCACAATGGCTAATCATGACCACAACATGGATATAAAGACAAGTCCAGCCAATTGTTTATACCAATGTTGCTCATATTTTAGTGGATTTCCACCATGAGCATTGGTGACTGGACCCATATTTACTAGAAAAACAGAGCTTGTTTACCAGAGTAAACAAGCACAGCTTCACTTCTCGAGGTTCCCAGTAAACTTCTTGTTACAACAATCCACATCATTCCATTTGCAATGCACAGTACAGTGGAACCCTAGCTCTCAAACCACCAGTCAATATCCGTAAGGTATTTATTATGGTCAGGAACCAGTCCAACCTTTAAACAGTCCATTGTCTATGTTTAGAATCTCTCATCTGGAATATTTCAGTTGATGGGAAAAACATTTGTTTATTGTTACATGTTTGTCTATTAACCTTCACCCAATGCAGAGGATATATTTTTCCAATTATTATTTTTTTTAAAAATTTTTCCAAAAATTTCAACAAAACAATGTCATCATGTGACCCCTCAATGGAACGAGAACGATGAGCCAAGGGTGCTACCAAGGAAAAATAAGATTTGCCTGAATTATTGTTTTAAAACATGATACACAGAAAAGGTGACAAACCTCAAAATGAGAAATCAGGTGTTGCCTGGTTTAATTATTAAAGTGTAACAGAACTAAAAATTCATGTGAGAATCATGACTTCACTAGAAACCATGGTCATGGTTCTGTTACTACGATCAGCAATGAAGTCCCAAAGCCGACATTGTGAAACACGTTCCAGATGCACATATTGTAAAAAATAAACCATGATACTGAGGAAGCCTTTCCAATAAACAATCTTCATTCCAAATTTCATTGAGATCTGATAACCCAAACCTCATATACAAGGCTAACAGACAAAAAATTGGCTATTTTGTATATTCAAAGGGCCATAACTCACAGAAAAAATATTCAAACAGCAAAGCGGCTGATGCTCCTGAAAGATATCATGATATGAAATTTCATTGAAATCTAAGCAGTAATGTTCAAGTTATAAGTCAAACGGACATCGGAGGGCAAATGGATGGATATATGCACAGATGGATAGATGGACGGACGGATGCAATCCAGTACATGCCACTTTTTTTTAAAAAAAAGTCGGGGTATAAAGAGGTAACACTAACACCTTGACTTCTTAGTGGGGTCTAATAAAATCTTGGCTGCCTATACAAGCATCCAAGACTTTACTAGAAACAACTGCCATGGTTCTGTTCTGTAAATACCATCAGCCCGATCTCTCAAAGTCTGTCTACATGTACAGAAGGCCAGAAACTCATCAAAATTGGAACTTGGCCCTTGAGCATTAAACCCTAGTAAATATACAAGTATTAGGTTTGTTTTTTACTGCGGAATATGTATTAGTGGGACTCAAAAGGGTATAACAATACTGTCAAATTATTTAAGAACTAAAAATGATTCTCACAGCAGGTGTTCACGAGAATCAAAATTGATTCTTATGAATGGGGACAAATTTTAAGCTCCGCATTAACAACTTGCATGCTGTAGGTAGATATTTATTGCAGGATTGCATTTCTTTTGCCACTGAAATAAGGATGATTTGGGCATCCCAATAAATTTTCCTTCTGTAAATTGAACAGAGTTTTTTGCCAATGATTTCTTAAGTGAAATTTTGATGAAATATTCATCAATTCCAGCCATGGCTTCTGTTAAGCAGCCATGACTAAATTTGATGAAAAGAAAGTATCTTGAAAATACTCAGTGAAGAGTCAAGTAATACCTCAAATTGAATAATATTATTTGTTGTTGTTGTGTATTGGCATTTTGAAACGTTTACAACGGCCAAATATTTTCAATAAACTGTGAAAACTGAAGAAAGTGGATCAGAATTCTTCTTATTTTGAATAATTTACTCCAATACCACTGAAGTCAATCCATCCTATATTTTGCAGTGAAGCCTGGAATTAAGCAGACTGTCAGTGAAGCCTGGAATTAAGCAGACTGTCATCTGCAGAATGAGGTCCCCAGAGGTGGAATTTAGTTATTCTACCCTGAACAGCAGGGTAACATTACTACATTTACTCTCTGTGAACCTCAATCTGAATCAAGGTCTCAGCTTTAAACAGAAGAGGGAGCCAGAGGATAAAATGGCTCACTGTATGGGGTAGCATTAGCAAATTAACACACCATTTATTTATTTATTCATTGGGGTTTGACACTTTCGACAGCCAGGGTCACCCCATGTAGGAAAGCTTTACGGGTGGATGAAGCAACTGTCAGACTCTCCAATGTATCAATTCCACACAAGCAGGGTTAGCACTAGTTGAAGATAAATGCACCATCTACTTGCAGTACGCCTTAGTACACAGCGCCACGGTTCACCACATGGGCAATCAGGATTAAGTGCCTTGCCCAAGGACACAGCAAAGTTACCCCTGGCGAGTATAAATTCACCCTCTGGGGACTTCATTCTGCAAATGCCAGATTGCTTATTTCCAGGCTAGGTGGCAGTGTGATTCAAAATTAGTTAACACCTCTTTTATTTAGAGATAAGTTAAAAAGAAGAAAAAAACATATTTTTCTTGCAATTTATCCATAAATTCTTTTGACTGGTATAATAACACCCAACAAGAATAACAAAAGAACATCATTGTGCAACTATAATACAATTGAAGTATTTACTATCAAGTATCCTAAAACTGAGTTAAAACCCATTTCTGGTGAACAAATGTGGAGCAGTTTCACAGGGCAGTAAAGTGTCAATGACTCTGCAGCTTAACTCGACTGTGTGTTGTGTTTGATGAAAAGGATAATGTTCAATGTTTATGAAAGGATTATGAAATAAGACAAGAATTACAATAATTGAGAATATGTTAAGTTCTGTACCCTACATGCTATTTTTTCAACAAGAATAACTTGAGGTGCAGACTGCACTAAAGAACTGAGGCCTGCATTGATGTGGCCCTCACAGTTAACATATGTCAACCAAAGTTACCAAGTTACAGTAAAATCATTCCAAAAGGAGTCATCCTACCAAGTTACAATGACATCCCTTCATAGATATGACCTGTAGACTTTTCTAAAGGAATCTAAGTCACATGCCTGTCCGGTGGTCATGGCTGACCAATCTCAACCAAAATAAGATAGTCTCATCTAGATAATATACTGAGTCATCCTACCAAGTTACAATGAAATCCCTTCATGAATCCTTCATCCCTTATAGACAGTGTTAAAGGAATCTAGGTCACATGCCCAAGTGGGTGTAACAGCTGACCGACCGTGACCAAAACAGTACAATCTCATCTAAACATTATACCGAGTCATTCTACCAAACAACAATGAAATTGCTTCATAAATATGAACTGTAGACTGTGCTAAATAAATCTAGGTCATATGCCCGTACGGCCAACATGGTTGACTGATCACGACCAAAATAGGACGTTCTCATCTAAATATTATACTGAGTCATCCAACCAATTTACAATGAAATCCCTTCATAAATGCAACCTGTAGACTGTGCTAAAAGAATCTAGGACATGTCACAGTTGACCGTACCCAACCAAAATAGGACGTTCTCATTGTCGTTATACGGAGTCATCCTACCAAGTTACAATGAAATCCCTTCATAAATATGACCTGTAGACTGTGCTAAAGGATTTCGAACCAGCACAATTATAAAACTAGAGTGATGTCACACATGCAGCCCGACTGTCCCAGCAATGGCAATGCTTAGATGCAAAATAGTCGGAGCCATTTTTTGTTAACTGTTTACCTAACAAATCTGCCATATCTGCACTCGTGATATACAAAATTTGCTATTCAAATTTTATTTTTTCCTTTCTCTACTTCAAAACATACCTCATGACCTATTAATGGAACAAACTTGACAAGCTTGTTCCAATAAGGACTAATACGCCATGGTTAGAAGTAAAAAATGAAAAAATCTGATGTTTCAGAAAAATAATTTGTACTGTTGGCTTCAACTTGTGTTAGGTAAAGGATTAAAGATGCAGCACATAAAGCAATGCTGGGCTATAGGAGTCAATTTTCTTTTTTGCATGTAATAACTCCCAATCCTTCAAAATGCATTTTGGGAATAATTGCCTAAGTGACACGTTTGTTTGTGTGTGTGTGTGTGTGTGTGTGTGTGTGTGTGTGTGTGTGTGTGGGGGGAGGGGGAGGAGTGGGGGGGGGGGGGGTAGTTGTGGAACCTATATTCAAACCTGGCCTGTATTACTAGCTGGAAAATACATATATCAACTTTGGTTGAAATCAAATAATCCAAACTGGAGTTATCAGTAATCAGGTCATTACACAGAGGACCCATAAGCTGTCTTTTGTTTCTTTTGGGGGGATATAATTTTTTTTTAATTATTCACTTTTTTGATTTTGCACATACAAATGTATCTTCTAGTTGTGTTGGGATAAAGAATCCAATTTTTTTTTTAATGAAGTCAGGTCATGGATGCAGTGGAGCCATGACTTGATTATATGAAAAATCCATTAAAAATTTTTGATTCACTTTCACATCTATGGCTGCAACATGACCAAACATTTGTTTGAAATCTAGTTCGGACAATCGTTTAACCTTTACCCAACGAACCGCCTGCATCTGCCCACGTAATACGCAAATTGAGCAGTTGAAAAAATCAAATTTTTCAAAATATTTCAACAAAACCATATTATGTGACCCCTCATTGAGCTCGTTCCAATGAGGGGTCACATATGGTTTTGTTGAAATTGTTTGAAAAATTTAAAAAAATTATATTTAAAATAATAAATTTTCATATCATCTGCATTGGATAAAGGGTTAAACCTATTTGCTACCCATTTTAGATGACTACCACCCCAAGCACTGGCAAGTCTTAACCCTCCATCTAATGTTATGACAAATTCTGACCAGTGCTATTCACAAAATTCTCCATTCAAATTTTATTATGTCTTCATTTTTTTGCTCACAAAACAAAGCTTATGACCCTTCATTGGAAGAAGCTCATTGAGCTTGTTCCAATGAGGGCTCATAAGCTGATTTTGAGGCAAAAAATGAACATTTTCAGTCTATTTATTTATTGTTGTTTATGGTCACTTTCAGCAGCTATTGCTACATCATGACTACAACATAGGTATGAAGTCACGTTTGGACAATCATTTAAACTATGTTGCCCGCTTAAAAGGACGTCCATCCCAGGTATTGGTTACAGGGTTCTATTCTATTAGTAAAACAGAACTTGTATACAAGCACTGCTCCACTTCTTTGGGTTCTCAAATAATCCTTGCAATACAATTTGTGAGTCTGCACCTAAGCTGCGATGCACGGTAAAAATGAACAGTGATTAACAGATAAGGATTTGCGACTGTCGTCTGCTTGATGATTTGATAAGCACACAACTGGTCGATTGTGAGTGCCGATGTCAGACAGTCACAACCAAAAGAAGTAGTATGCTCAAGAATGCCTAGAATAGGGTTAATGTTACAGTACAGTTGGGTTGATTGGTTCGTTGACCTCGAGAGCATGTCACTGTATGTATAAAAAAAAAATACAACATCATCGGAAAGAAGTTTAACAGTGCAGTGTCTTTGATCAATGATCAAAGATGGCATGCTGTTATCCTTTTACCTAACACGAAAAGCAGATGATACCTGCAAACAAAATTCTTGAATAACTAAATATTTTCATTTTTTTGTCTCAAAAACATTGCTTATGACCCCTCATTGGAACAAGCTCATCGAGCTCGTTCCAATAAGGGGTCATAAGCTATGCTTTTGAGACAGAAAATAATGAAAACTGAATGATGATTTTTGTAAATAGCCCTGTCTGGTTTGGGCCGTTACCTTTGGTAAAGGGTTAACTTGTTTCTGCTGATGTCGTATTTCATAGAATCATCACATGACACATGGCACCTGTGTCTTGAGCAGCTATCAAGGGGGAAGGTCAGACCAATCAATGAGATAAGACCAATCAATGAGATAAGCCCAATCATGATTCCTGCAATCATTGTGGCAACTTATTAAGCTTGATACTGCTTGTATGAAATCGTGAATGAAACATGAATACAAACAGTTTTAATCAAATGGCATTCCAAGTAACCATTGGCATGGACTGATGTTCGAACACTTCTACCGATGGTCAACCGATGGCTTAAAATTGGTCGTTGTCAGAAGCGATTGCCAAACATTGGTTAATCATCAAAAATGAATCTGATTCCAAGTCTATAAACAGCAATAACTCCAACAAAAAAAACCCCAAATAACACCTGCATTAATTAAACATGGAGCTAGACAGCAATAAAATACAAATTTACATACAAGATTTGATATCATTCCACAAAGGATTTTAAAAGTTATTGAGTTGAAAATCTCAATGGTAACAGACTGACCAACAGACCGACTGTTTATCTCAACTAAAAAAATTTATTTCATCATACTATATTTTAGTTACCCCAGAGCGACTTTTCATTACCTATGGATCAAATAAATCTGCAATTTATGCTATTAACAGGTTTAATTTGTACAGAATGTATGGTAAATTGTTTTGTGTTTGTGAGTTATATACAATTAACAGGGTTATTCTATTAAAAGATATACAATTAAGGGAGCTACACTGTGTTTATATAAACCTTTTCTATGTTAAATTTACAAGGACAGTTTATTACTCCAGTATGGGAATAAAGCAGATATTTCTATTGGACTAGTTATCCAGTGGCAGATGCTTATTTATGCAATAAAGTAATTGCTTACACTGTAAAGTGAGGTAGTTAGAATGATGTGAGGTACAATGTAGATGACGGTGTTCAGTACTTTACCAAACTTACCGCTTGAGTGCTTAACCCTTTACCCAACGTAACGGCCAAAACCGGCCAGCGCTATTCTAAAAAATCGCCAATTAATTTTCAAAATATTTTCATTTTTTGTCTCAAAAACATAGGTTATGACCCCTCGTTGGAACGAGCTCGTCGAGCTCGTTCCAACGAGGGGTCATAACCTATGTTTTTGAGACAAAAAATGAAAAAAATTAGTTATTCAAGAATTTTTTTTGCAAGTGTCGTCTGCTTTTCATGTTAGGTAAAGGGTTAATTATTTTCAGTTTTTTAAATTTGTTCGCAAGTCTTTGCCTTGTTTATAATTTATGAGAGAGTGCCTAAAGGCACTCTCCCATAAATTTTAACAAAGTAAATCTGAACAGTCTAAATAATTTCACTTCAAAGATACTGAGGAGATGCAGAGAATATGAAGCCTTTAAGCTGCAGTATGTGTACGTCAGAATGAAGCCCAAATATGGGCTTTCTAGCACTCAAGCAGTTAACTGGTAGAGTGCTAAGTTATTTTTGGCCATCACAACTTCAACACAGGTCTTTGCCTTGTTACAATTTATGGGAGAGTGCCTATGGGCACTCTCCCATAAATTGTAATAAGGCAAACCCTCACAGACTAAATAATATCACTTCAAAGATAATACAAAGCACATCCACTGAATGTGAGCCTTCAAGCTGTGGTACCGGCACTTCAGAATAAAGCCCAAATCTGGGCTTCCAGCACTCTACCAGTTAATAGTCAAAACTGGTCAGCGCTATTCACAAAAATCACCATTTAAAAATTAATATTTTGTAGCTGTTTCAGGAAGTGTCATCTGCTATTTGTGTTTGGTAAAAGGGTAAAAAATGATCTACATTTGACAGTTGAAATTAATTCTAGCACCAATAATTTCCACAGTAGTTCAATTCTCATGACTGTGAAGACATCCAACAAAGAATGTAGAGAGAAAGGAATCAGCTTTTAACCAGTTTTAGGATGTTTATTGAAAACATTTGTACAACAGCGAAGAATTCATTTCAGTTATATATATTAATTGTAACTTCTTACGTACAAGACTATATTACAACAAAATTTATTATTATAAATAGAACATATGATCACAAGAACAGCAGAAATAAAACAATCACATCTTTGACAAAAACGAAAGTAAATAAGCTGTGTCCTTCATATGCTATCTAAGAATTATGGCACCTTTTGACATTTGAAGATGCTGAAAAAATCAGCATAAATACTCATTTTTTCAAATGTTTTCACACCATTTATCGAATATATATTAACTTCTCTACTGCTATTACCTATTCAAGATTGTTGACATCATCTTTGGGAGAGGTAGATTTGAAAGTTGGTGGTGTTGGGAGGGGCAACTTACAAGCAGCTGAGTATTCCTTATAACAGTTTTCACCAAATCTTGTCATGCAGCTGAGAAGCAGGAATGATTAGTTTTGATGAAAATTCATTAAAATTCAACTGATCACTGATCAAAATGTTGATTCAATTTCACAAGAGAAAATTTGGTTAACCCTTCAAGTCAAAGCTAATTTTTGTACATTTTTGCTACACTTTGATAGTCTACATCCTGTGGCTTTGCAGTTGTTATAGGCAGCCAAGACTTGCCTAGAAACAACAGTCACAGGACTTCGAAGAATATAACTTTCAAATTTACTCAGAGAGTGCATGTTATTGCATCTGTTTTGCTGCAATAAAAAGTAATCAAATTACGCCCTTTTAATATTAATTAACTGGGTTGATTGTTAAATTATTTTTCAAAGGTGATTCCAACATGGGTATTTTTTTATACCTTTCTACCAGCACCAGTCGCCTTAGTTTAGAAAGATTTTGTTTATAAACAATGGTTCTGTTACAATTTATTGGAGAGTGTCAAAAGGCACTCTCCAATAAATTGCAACCAAACAATTTCATATAAAAAAAGTTCTCTTGCTGATCAAACCACAAGCTAATGCATACAGTGTAAAACCACTAAAGTGGCTTCCAACACTTTCAATAGAGCCATGATAGTGGCTTCTAGCACTCGACCAGTTAATATATATATAGTACCCAAACTATTATTTAACAGGGAAGAGATTTGCAGATTTGGAGAGAATATTCACCAGCATCATGAAAGGAGTTACGATTCCACTATTGCCTACATATTTTATCCCAAACTTCTTGATTCTGATATTTGGCTATCTTTGAACAACACTGGTATGTTATACATCAACATGAAACTTGTGTTGCACAGAACCTGAAGAAAACCATGTCTGTAATTGAACTGGTGGGAATGGATTTCAATGATTCCAGAAAGTATGCTACTGGTTTCATATGAGAACCATTAATGGAACCAAATTATAGCAAAATCATCTACCCATTTCAAAATTCCTGCCAAACTTTGTTTAAGCAGAGGATAATTGACAAGGATTTAAGGAATATGGCATGACCTATATGCAATTAGGTCAAATTTGTAGTAATCATATGGTAAATGGTTTAGTGTTTAAAAGTTACTTGTATAATAAGCTGATCCTGAGATTGGATATGCAGTTAAAAAAAATGGAGAGATCACCACCTAAGCTGTGACAGATGGTAAAGGGCATTAACTCTTAACAAAAATACTCTGAATAAAACCTGTATTGAACATGATATCAATAAGATATACACTTGCATATCGAATATGAATTCATTCCAGCGAGTATTTGAGTTTGATGGTAAAGATGAAACCAATTCCAAGTCCATAAAGGGAAGATCAAATGACAGACAGATCGACACAGAAAAAAAACTGCTTGTCATTGGTCAACAAAAGCACAGCCAGGTGTGGCTCAATACGTCTGTTAGCCATTTTGAATTGTACCAACATTGGCTGAGATCAAATGATCCCAAATGGATTTTTCAGTCGGAAACCACAAATGTTAAGACAGTGAAATTCAAAGTAAAAAAAGGGCAGTAACTCCAGCAAAAATAATTGGACGGAACACATATTCGAATTTGGCCTGTAGTACTAGCTTGGTAATACACAAACCAAGTTAGGTTGAGATCAAATAATCCAAACTGGTGTTATTGGTCGGAAACCAAAAATGTTAATGGTTGGACAGACAAATTGGTTCATAATACAACCGTTTTTTAAATGGGCGTATAAAAACCCCCAGCTAGCTACTCGCCATTTATTTGTATGAAAAGGAATAGGCAACACAGAATTTCTCTTCCTATTTCATATTCTATGGTTTAGTTTAGTTTAAAAGGTGTTTTAGTAGCAATATCATGACAGCAACACAAGTATGTGAAGTTTAGCCAATTGTTTAACCCTTTACCTAACACACAGGATATAAAAATAACTTGTTATAAACGAGCTTGTTCCAATGAGGCATCACATGATTTGGTTTTATTAAAGTTTTTTGAATAATATATTTGTAAATTACGTGGGCGGTTGCAGCAGATTGTATACTGCAATAAACAAACATTGCTTCACTTATCAGGGTTCCCACAAGGATATATTTAAAGGTGGATCCATGGAAAGGTGGCACATGCCAGATGCAAAACAGGACAAATAATGAAATAATGCCCAGAAATTCTAGATTTGAAACATTGAATATGTTCATGAAAATAAAGAATTGATGAGAAAAGTAATGAAAAATCTCATCTCAAAATAATATATATCACACTGGTGGAGCATCTCTCTCGTGTTCTCCACTCTGCTTCAAAACACCACTTCACTTCATTTTCATATATACAAATTTAAACAAAAGAAAATACAGATATTCCATGAACATAATAAGTCAATTATATATGTACAAGATTTAGATAACTAATGAAATATTTTAATAAAATACTGCAAAGCAATGGTAGGAGAGTAGGATATGGCAGAATCATCACATCAATGGATTTGTTATATATTATATATATCACTGCATTTGTTATATATTGTATACAACAAAATTACTTTTATTTCCAACACATATATACAGATACAATAATCAAAGTTAATATATATAGCATTTGAAGTTTCATAACAAAACTGCTGGCATCACCCAGTGTTGAAAAACAAGATGAATACTAGAAATAAATAATTTTCAAGTGATTCAGTGTTCAGCTGATACTGTCAAGAGCCACATAAATATTTCATCAGAATCCACGGTTTCAGATAATAATTGGTATAAAGGGAATTTACCTCCTAACATTTCTGCAATGTGTCTTTTGCTGCTTGTAAATGTTTGCAAAATATATTTTAGAGGGTAATTTGACCCATTTGCAATTTGGAGAAGTGATGTTAAGTCAGAGTTTTCCAGCACAAGTTAGTCGGAAAAAGATATTTCATAATACTTTTTGACTGATTCTTACAGAATTGATCAAAAAATGTTATCAAAAATATATTCTGAATTATTTATTTATTAATTAATTGGGGTTCAACAATGTTTTCAACAGCCATGGTTATATTGTGTTAGATAGTTTTATAGTGTTCTTAATTGATCAATTTTAAAGCACAATTGTTCAAGATCCAGAAAGCAGATATTTTTCGCATAAAATCCTAGTGTTCACGATATGTAAAATTCAATAGAAAGGAATTTCTATTATTGCAAACATGCAATTAATTGGTCACAATTTTAATGAATGCACGGTAAATACTTGGTACTAGAAAAAAGATTTAATATCAAGAATATTCTTTTAAAGTATATAATTAGGCAGAGTACATGGTAGTACATTACCGTAAGACATCAATGTATCAGATGAAAACTGAAGATTTGGTCCAATGCTAAAATTAGCCAACCACTGAAACAGTTCCATCAGTTGGGATATTGTGTACTGCATCACTAACATACCGTACACTGAGAATAAAAAACTACTTACCTGTACATAAAATTGATTAGATTTTCCTCAAGACCATCACGGTTGAACATTGCTAATTAAAAAGCCATTCCATGAGAAAAATGCAATTCTCAGTATTTTTTTAATGGTGTTAAAGGTCACATACTTATGCACAATGGCCAATCGCGACCATGACAGTTTTACAGGTGGAGGAAGCCGGAGTACCCGGAGAGAACCACCGAGCATCGATGAGCAACTGTCAGCTCCTCAACATTCTAACTCTCTTCAAGCTCCGCCCATGCAGAGTTACAGCAGTTGAAGACGTGCACTGTCGACGAGCAATACGCCTTAATACAATTCGTCATCGTGCCCCATGTAGGCAACCAGGATAAAGTGCCTTGCCCAAGGACACAACGCAGGTCATCCCGGATGGGGATTGAACTCGGGACCAACAGTCTACAACATAGCCACCGCGCTCCCAATTCTCAGTATTTAGCAATTAACTACTGTATTTTATTTTTATTTTTTCTGATGATAATCTATGTTTGTAACCCATTATATCTTGTGTGACAGAGTTTAGGGAGCTAAACAAGATAAGGCCACACAAAAAAGATCTTCTGTTTCTCAGGCCATTATTTGTAAAATTGCATGCGGGAGAGCGGTTTTATATTTTATTTTTTATTTTGTGTAATTATTTCTTTGCCGTTAAAAGTTCATGTTCTTGGTTTATGTTTTAGGACTCATAATCTACGGAATAGCATGGGTCGTGGTGTATTTCGTCCCTTGAGAGCAAGAAGGCTTTGCAATAAAAAGCATTGCAAAGCCATCTTGCACTCAAGGGACAAATTTATAAATTTTTTTTAACTTGGGTAAAATATCAGACATAAACCATTTAATTTTTATTTTTTTAAAGTTTACATCTAATATATAAATGTGAATGTCTGTATCTCTCTCTCTATCTTTGTTCCGGGTGAACTCCTCCGTTTCTCTACCGATCGATCTCAAATTTTCTACACGGGGGTAATTCGTCCCTGCGAGTAACATGGGATGGGTGCCGTGCCAGTGCAGGGTGACCTTGACCTTGAAATTGACAACCTTGACCTTTTATTTCGAAAACGGCTGGGCCAATCGGGCTAAAATTCCATATGTGCGGGTATATTGAACAAGCGATCATTTTGACTTTATCGGGGTGACCGTGTGGGGTAACCTTGACTTTGAAATTGGTGACCTTGACCTTTTATTTCAAAAATGGCTGGGCTGATCGGGCTAAAATTTCATATGTGCGGGTATATTGACCCAGCGATCATTTTGACTTTATCGGGGTGACTGTGCAGGGTGACCTTGACCTTGAAATTGGTGACCTTGACCTTTTATTTTGAAAACAGCTGGGCCGATCAGGCTAAAATTTCATATGTACGGGTATATTGACCCATCGATCATTTTGACTTTATCGGTATGCCCGTGCAGGGTGACCTTGACCTTGAAACTGGTGAACTTGACCTTCTATTTCGAAAATGGCTGATACAACCATCTTCTCCCATGCAACGCCAGGTATCACCCGCTAGTTGGTTATAAAAAGAGAGTATGCGGCAGCCAAAAGGACCATGCAAGAGGGCCTGAGAAACAGATTTTTTTTAATTTTTGTAGGCCTAAAATAGATTAACTATTTTAATCCATGCTAGAAGATCATGGACACCAAGTTACATCCAGTGGATGCTGAACTGAAAGTCTGCCAATGCTAATACTCTGTTCCAAAAACTAAGTTCCTGTCAGATTAAAAGTCCACTGAATTACATTTTATTAGTAACCCACTCTTACAGTACTATATAACACTGGCCAGATTTGGATGTTTTGATTGGCAATTTAATAATAGGCCATTAAAAAAAAATTCTTATTTCTCAGCTAACTTTCCCTGATTTTGTTTTTTGAGCAAGGGAGTCTTTTTTCATATACTTTAACCCTTAAGCCCTTTGAACCACAGAAGCTGCTTTTTCAGCCTAGGAACTTTAAACATCATCATTTCAGAATGTTGGATGCTGCTAAGTGAATGTGTGGGTAGGCAATCAATATTTTCAATGTGCAGCCCTGAGGCTGCACGTTGAAAATATTAATTCGTCTACCTCAAAATAATGATATGGATTTGAACTGACATGGAAGATACCACCAGTGCTTGAAGGGTTAAGAGCTAGTAATTTTTATACACTTTTACTACATGTTGACATTCTACATGCTGGGGCTTCGCAGATTTTTCTAAGAAAGTCTTGGCTGCCCATATCTTGCCTAGAAACAATTGACAAAGTACTCAAAATGTAACTTGTGAGTTTACCGATCATATTTATAACATATCAAAATTGGAAAAGAACTAGCTTTAATCGGCATAGATTTTGACTGGTTAAAATCAAAACTGGAAACACCATTTTTTTGGCACAATTTTAATGACGAAAGATTTTTTTTTTTGCAGAATTTTAATGATGGGGTAGGTACTTGTAAAACATGAATTTCTTTTTCAAGAGACTTACAAAAATTTTTTGGGTCAATGGAACCATCCATATTCTTCATTAATACATACTCTTAGTGGCCAATTCCTTGTCCACGAATCACTCTCTCTGTCTTGGTAATGAACTAAATGACAAATTATGTAACACAATAGCACTCTTACTTCAACAACACAGATAAATTATTTGTAAAAAATGTGAAACGTGAACTGATTAACTATCACAATGAAGCTTTGTTAGATTATGTTGGTTCAAGCAGCTCTGCTCTGTATGCACACACCACAAGCTTGGCCTGAAATGATAAACATGTATAACATATAAAATACGAAAACACTTACACAGGCAATACAGAGAAAAAATTCAGGACCTTTTCAAGGCCCATACTACGAAAGAACTATTTTAGCCCCCTGCACACTGATGTCAAAATATCAAAATTTTGAACTTCAAATTTTATTGATAATGCAACTAGGAATTTAACCCTTCACCTAACCTGAAAAGCAGACGAAACTTGCAAACAAAATTCTTGAATAACTAATTTTTTTCATTTTTTGTCTCAAAAACAGATTATTACTCCTCACTGGAACAAGCTCGTCGAGCTCATTCCAATGTGGGGTCACAAGCTATGTTGTTGAGACAAAAAATTAAAATTAATTGGCGATTTTTGTGAACAGCGGTGGCCGGTTTTGGCCATTACGTTGGGTAAAGGGTTAATCAATTTCAGTCTTGTATGACAGGGCTCATTGAGCTCTGTCAAACAAGGCCGAATTCTGTTCAATTCCAACTTGTATTACGTGAAAAAATTGTGACGTGTCAGTAGTTTGACAGTGTACAGGGGGGTTAAGCTTCAGAACTGTATTGTTACAGTTTATTGTAGAAGGATTACACCTATTGACACTATCTGAAAAATTGTAACACAACGAAACAATCTGAACAAAAATATTGTCTGGTATTAAAAGAAAATGAAAGTTTTCAGTCAAAGAAATTTTCATCTCTTTTCGTGATTTCATGCCAGAAATGTGTTATGCAATTTTGCTGTATGATTTTAGAGCACTCCCCCCATTTGGGGTAAGTAAGCCTAGACACTGCAAGATATCTGTCTGTTTATGAGCTTGAACCCAATTATATTTAGGCATGAAAGTCCACTTTTCTTAACAGATGCATCAACCCATTATGATATTTACACTTCTATTTATTTATTGTGTTGATTTGTTCACAATGAGTCTTGATTTCGTAATATTTTATTTTTTGAAAATCTCGGCTTACTGGTTTAATTTGTGATCGGATCTCGATCTGATTGAGAAAGAGACCACTTTTGTGATCAGTGTACAGTATGGTTAACTCTCAATGTGCCGAGTATTTTCTTGAATTTTTTCATAAAATCCAGTAATGGCTGCTATGAAGCAGCCATGATTGGATTTGATGAAAAATTAGAACAAATGAAGCCCAGCTATGATTTGCAATATCATTGGTCCAATTTACAGGTACAGTAGTACATGTCTTGAGAGGCCACCCTTTTTGTCATGGAAAACTGGTCTCTCAAAACAGGTGGTCTCACATGACAGGTCCATTATAGAGTAAAACAACCAAACAGTGCAAGGTCACAGTGGTCTATCAAGACAGGTGGTCTCTCACAACAGTGGTCTCTCAAAACAGGTTTTACTTTCTATATACTTTCTGTTAAACAGAAGCCAAATTATACCCTTTCTTTGGCAAGAGTATTGGTGTCCTGGCAGTAGTATCTGCTAGCAGCATCAAGGAGTTAATCCACTGGCTAACATGACTAGTACATGAAACAAAAATTTCTTGAATTAAAAATTTATATTTCTGGCCTCAAAAACATACCTTATGATCAATTAACCCTTTGACAAACACGAATATTAAGAAAACACCTAAACAAAAGTGACTGAATAACTAAATATTTTAATTTTTGCATCAAGTGAGCTCGACCAAATGAGGAGTCATAAGCTGTTTTTTAGGTAAAAGCTGAAATATAATAAAAATTATAAATTTAAAGTAATTTGTATATTTTTATACTTACCAATGGCCCAGACTAGCTGGTGCTTAACTCAAAGTTATTAAGAGCCAAACACAAATTTTGACCCCCCCCCCCCCCCACAATCCCCAAAATTTGCATCCAAAACCGAAAATTAAAAGTCCTATCTGGCCCTCCATACATTTACTCTCCGCGCATGCACAGACGTCAGGAAGTGACCAGAATTGGCGCCAACATCATTCTTTGTAGAAGAGAGTTCTACATAAAAATTCAGCGGGGAGATATGAGTGCCCACTCATGGGAGGGCAATCTCCGTCTGGGCCATTGGAAAGTATAAAAATATACAAATTACTTTAAATTTATAATATTTTTACACTGTAAACCAATGGCCAAGACTAGCTGAATCGTAAAAAGGTGGAGGGCCTAGGATTTCAGAATTAGTAGATCAACATAGTTCCAATCCTGTAATCCAAGGTGAAAGGAAATTAAAATTATTAGGAATTACATGTATGTCTCTCTATACAGTAATAGAGAAGACATATCATACAAAAAGGAGCCAAGTTCAAGTAATTCCATATACTTAGTATGAAGACTATGCTAATTGGATGTAATGAGATCCCAATCTTAAAGGTTAGCCTGGACTAAGCCCCAAAAATTAGGATGGTTTATATGAGAATGAGAGAATATCCCCAACAAACATACGCCATATACAATAAAACCCAGCTGTATGCAGGATATAATTACGGACAAAACAGCTTCCCTCATAGTTACATACCTATTAAGACAGAGGAGAGGTAAAAAATCCCCCCCCCCCTTTTCTTTTGAAGAATCTTCAAAAAGAACGAGGGGAGCGCTCTGGAATCAGTAAAATGTGGTACCAAAAAACAATATAAATATTCGTCGAACAGGCACTCAGGTATTAATTATTATTAATAAATGGTGCTTAACGCCACTTCAGAGGCTAAGGCTATAGCGACGATCTTGGTAATTAATACCGCCCACTATATAATATACACCAGACTCGGCATATTCAAATAGGTTGAAAACCGAAGATATAATATATAACATATAGATGTCCAATAGAACCACAATGAACGATATCTGAAAAGTGACACACTTCCGAGGTAACCCACAGACGACCCCCGACGTGTACTATCCAATATCTATGACACTATAAACGTATGAATATATGAGAGTGTAAACAAGGTGTATTCGATTGAGTACCGACATTAATAGAAACCTGAATCTAGAAATGGAAGTAGGTATGATTAACAGGCTCGACCGCCCCCGAATAATATAATAATTTCTAAAGTTCATAACATACAATAATGCGTCTGCCTAATAAATCATTATTATACGTGTGAGCATTGAAAACTCGCATGTAATCATCTGAATACCAGTTAACTGGTTGTGCAGCCTCCGAGGTACCCAAAGACTAGCAATTTATTTATGAATTATGCACTCGTATATTACATATGGACGAACAATCACAGGAAACCAACCAACTAAAAAGTGGATGTGCCCATGAGGTCGCCATAGAACACGACCCAGCTGCCAATCGAGAAGTCATGAAATGCATGTATGTATTAAACTCATATGAGGCTTGCAGGAAGAAAACTACGTCTTGCCCGGTATTCACCTCTAAACACATTGGCGGCGGGGGAGGGGTGGGAAGTCGAAGTCATATCGAGAAGGGCATGAAGAACAAAAACTTCCCCTGATAAAGAAGGTCCTCTCATGGAGGAAGCTTCTGGGGAACGTCCCATAACAGACACTTGAGAAGACTGATCCGAAGTTTCTGCAATGACAGAGGTGCTACTAGTAGGATTCACACTGAGACTGTTTGATCTTAAACATAATATACTGAATCAACTGAATTGGAGGATATGCATATCTTATCATTCATCCCCATGAGATCGGCAGAGCGTCTACTGCATACGCTCAATGGTCTGGGCATGGCGACATGAACAACGGTAACAGATTGTTCCGGTGCATCGCAAACATATCTATCATGGGGCGATCCCTCTGGTAGCAAATCTGCCCAAATACTCGCTTGAGCGTCCACTCCAATTGCAACAGGCAACCTTTCCGAGAGAGCGAGTCTGCTAGTACGTTCAGACAACCCGGTATATGACGGATAGAAGATGAACATGATGATTCATGACGTATAAGAAAATCGTCTCCGTTAGTTGGCATAACGGAAATGAATGGGTGCCGCCCTGGTTCCCGATGTACGCTACTACTGTCGAGTTGTCCGACCAAATTTGAACATGGACGTCTGTGATTATGTGAATCCAATGTTGTAGCGCTAGCCATATTGACATCATCTCTTTGATGTTTATGTGTTTCTCCTGGAAACCGAGGGTCCCAAAGACCCTGACACTTCCAGACTGCGGGACTTAGGGTCGTGCCCCAACCCGTCTGACTCATATCCGTCATAATCGTGAAAGCCAGATCCGGCAGTTGCAGCAGAACTCCCCGAGTTAACCACTGAATATCTGCCCAATTTGAACCCTTGTTTTACTAGATCCGTTAAAACAATACTGGTTCAAGCGAAAGCGTCATCACACTCCAGTTCTGAGTAAAGAATATCTGGAGGGGACGTGCGCGCAGGCAGCCCATCGGAATGAGATCCACAGCCGCTCTGCACAGCTCCAACAGTCACATGAATTCCCTCACTATTAATGCATCTGAGTGTAGACAAAAGCAAGCATAACAACTGACTAACTTAGCTCTGGGTAACGTCAGACGAACCAGATTGTTGTGAGTCTCAAAGCTCAATCTCAAGTGAATAGACGACTTGTACGGATCTAGATCTGACTTTTTCTCATTTATGATGAAACTGAGACGTCGGAGTAATAGAAGCAGACTCTGTACATCGTTCTGAAGAATAATTCTTTTGCCGTATCCCTGTAGAAGATAGTCCAAGTAAGCCGACATTACCGCAGACAAATGAGCTTGTAAGTAAGACATTACCGAGTTCATTATTCGAGTTAAATCCCCAGGGGGCCAGATTCAGACCAAAGCATATTGTTCTGAACTGATACACCTTTCCTTGTACGGCAAACAGCAGGTATTTTTAGAATGCCGGATGTACCAGGACATGAAAGTACACATCCTTAGATCTGTGCTTGCCGCATAGTCGATCACTCGAATGCTCACTTTTACCGACGGAATGATTCCATAAATAAACTTTTAGAGCCATGGTAAGCTTGTTATCCAGCTTTAGTCTATTACAGGTCGGAACAAGCCACCTGGCTTCGGTACGAGGAACAGGTGACTGTAAAAATCTTGAGAATCCTGATTCTCAATGACCTGTATTGCTTTCTTCGATAAGAGAGCTTATACCTCCGATAGGAGAAACTCTCTTATGCAAGAATTTGATGGAAGATTGTCCAACACAGACAACTTGCTAATGGGGTTATATTACTCGGAATGATAGCCGTAAGCCGTCCGAGACTACACTTCTCACCCACTGATCTTCCGTGATTATTATCCAGTTTTTTGCAGATATTGATAACGTTTCGCCAACTGTCCAGCAATAGAGGTCTAAACCATCACCTGTATGACCTGCGAGGCTTACGGGAGGAACCACGTTCTCCCCGCAAAAAACCTGGTCTCGTCGGCCTTGGGGCATCTGACCTATAGTCCCGTTCAGATCTACGCCCCCTTTCCCGAGTCGCTATACTGACGACCTCCAGAGTAATTATAAGAGGGTTTCTTGTACCCCTGTGAGGAGTTTCCTTTTGACAATTTTTGCTCCTTACTCTTGTCTGCTGAAGTGGGTCGTTGATACGCCAACTTCAAAAGCAGAGCACTAGACGCTTTCTTAGTACCCTGTTCATAGACTAACGAAAGCTAGTCGTCAAAAATAAAATGTCCGAAAACAGGAGCGATTCGGAGAGAGCTTTTCACCTTGTCATCTTATCAGTGATGATGACACAAGGGCAGCATCACATCAGATTAACTCCAGATTAGCCTCTGGTAGGGCAGAGTTATACATGGTATAAATAATTGCCCTGGAAAGAACTCTAAGAGAGGAACAAACATCCTCAAATTCCTTTCCCGTGAGACGTTGCGCCAGTGCTCTTGTAAGGTGATCTGCGTAAGACATAACGTTCAAATTCGCTCTATTTGAAGAAATTGCCTTCTCAATTGTGTCTGAGTGAATAGTGAATAATACAGGTAAGGACACCTCTAGATCCCTGGCCTGCTCATCCAAACACAGAACAACTCTCTGAACATCTTCCCTGACTGTTTTTAAATGAACGTGGTCCAAAAAATGGTATGTATACGGAAAATGAAGATAAGAAACCGCCTTCTTCCTCACACTCAAGAGTATAAATACGGCATCGTCTATATGGCCGAAGGCCTGCTACACCTGCATAAACTGAACCGGAAAAGAAAGGACTTCCTGCTTTGTCCAGATAAAGTCTGCAACTAACGATGCCAGCGGTTTCTCTCTTGTCGTCGCAGCATTCTGATTTGGCAGAACAAAATCAGGGTAGTATTGATGGATGAAAGCCATCACAACCAAAAGGGAAGGGTAATCCTCTTCCTTATCCCTTTCACCATCCGAGAGAATTTGTTGCGAATCTCGGTCCATTGCATCTGCATGAACAGACGACTGGACCGACCAAGTACCATCCGACAGCTGAGATTCTGAGTCTGAGGGAGGTTGCAAGTGCATTTGCTGGAATGCTGCCATCAGCTGAGCAATCTGCGACAGCAAGTGCGTCATCGAGGCCTGAGGAGCAGCAGTCTTCTGTTCCTTAGCCGCATGCTGCTCCTGGGATGGTGTGTCGGAAACGGATCCTTTCTCCGAACGTCCCGATGATCAAGGCATCGTCTCCCTAGCTACCGGATGGTCTGCCTTCACAGGTGAAGAGTGGTTCCTTCTTCGTGCAACATGCTGGATATCCGGTAGCTAGGATGCAGTTGTGTGTGCTTAACTAATGTAGCGGAAGAAGCTGTGAGTGAAGCCGACCCTGGCTGCAGACTAGATGGAGCGTCCTGAGCGGCAGGTGGGCATATGCTCCGTCTCGTGCAAGTTTCCAACCAGAAAACTTCATTTCGGCTTTGTGAAACGTAGCGGAGGAAGCCTTTACTGAAGCCAACCCTGGCTGCAGACCAAACAGAGTGTCCCGAGTGGAGGGCAGACATATGCTCCGGCTTGTGCAAGTTTCTCAAATCAACATCTGACCCCAGATGTTGCTAGATCAGAAAGGGGGCCTCTCCCGCTCGAGGTCTATCAGACCTCGCCGAGTCCAAGAACTTGCTGACTTCCTCCCTATTTCCTCCCTATTTCTGTTGTCGCTGGGTGGGCTATTTATATTATAGTGCTTGCTCTACCCAATCCACTTCTTAGACCGCAACGGACTTACCCGGCGTCAAGGCACCCATGGACGGAGTACCGCTTCACCGGTTGAGCTAGCTGCTTGCAAGAGATTAAAACCTTTAACAAAAGGCCCTAACTCTTGCAATAATGAGCACTGCAGCTAGCTGTATATGCTCCACAGAGCACGACGACGGTAGCACACTTGGATGGGTGTTAGAATATCATCACCATGATCATGTTCCTCTAAAATAGAAACTGACATAATGAATTAAAACGTGGTAAGAGGCTCTGATCCTCAGAACCTCACTGCCAACAATGTACCGCGTCACCCGACTCCAACATCAGTCATCCCAGTGCAAGACAAGAGCCCGCAGGAGTGTGTCAACTAAAGTCCATATCAGCCCTCCAAACTCCACAACAATATATAAATATAACGGAGATACATGAATAATAGCAACCATAACTAAATTCAAAATATTTTTTGTAAACAAAATTTTTTTGAAAAACGCCCAAGTTCCCAAAGGGAACATTAAGAGCCCAAGGGCATCCCAATAGAGCCCAAGTGTGGACATAATCCAAAATTTTTGAGCTACACTACTGGAATAACAATCCATGTATCCTACATGTATACTACAGTAATAGAATATAAAAAAGCTACCTATATATGAGGACGTTGACAATGTAAACAACGTCAATGTAAACAACACATCAGGCACACAAAAGGCCCAAATTCAGAACCAAGTGAAATGCTATCAGATGCAAAGCTAGATCTTCATACGAAGAAAAAACGATACATCGGATAGAATATGCAAGACTAAACGGCCCAACACTGCTAGGGTGAGGACGTAACCCTGGAGAAGAAACAGAATAATATTCTGTAATAAATGTTAAACTCCCAAGAAATTTAATAAAAAAGTTCAATAAAAATAGCTAAAAAGATAAAAGTTTAACAGGAAGGGTTCATGGAAAGATAGGGAAGAAATACTTAATAAACAGTGGAATAATCATTTTTAAAAATGATGACATCAGGCATATGTCCCGAAATTGGGAAACATAAAATAATTTTATAAATATTATAAAGTTACAGCCCTGAACGTCCAAAACCACCATTGAACACTTCCTTCATCCAATAACAGCCTTGTATCCACCAATTCTTGCATTGATTTGTGTCGGGCATCCTCAAAAAAGATTTTAAAACACAGATGTCATTTCATTGTTGATGACTTTAGGGCCAAACAAAGAATAATGTTGGCGCCAATTCCAGTCACTTCCTGACGTTTGCGCATGCATGGAGAGTAAATGTATGGGGGGCAGGATAGGACTTTTAATTTTTGGTTTTGCAAGCAAATTTGGGGGATTGGGGGGGGTTCAAAATTTGTGTTTGGCCCTTAATAACTTTGAGTTAAGCACCAACTAGTCTGGGCCATTGGTTTACAGTGTAAAAATATGGGGATTTTTGTGAACAACGCTGACTGCTTAAAGCTGCAATATTAGATAAAGGGTTAATACTGATCTCTATACAACTGGCTGGATGAAACATCAGCAAAAAAACATCGCAACTCAAACTGCTCACCGTAATAACTCCTCTCAAGCCATGAGGTAACAGCTTTCACTTCAGCAAACCCCTCGGCATTTACCTTAGATCAAAACTAATAACACTATATTAAGTTTCCTATCTTGGCACTTGTTTTTTGTCGATAATAACTAAATATGTTGTAAATATTCAATTTGGTTTGCCACGAAAAATGTGTACATCACCAACATATTCATTTTCTGCATGCATTGAAGAATTTTCTTTAAAAAGTGATCGGAGAGTGCAAGTCGTCGGTATACTAAAAACCTAATAGAATTTTTGTTGTTGAACATTTTTTGTTTTTGACAACTTTGCCAAACACCCAACTACCCCCCACCCCCCACCCTATACACACACAGCACGATATTCGTGGTGGAGACACTTTTCAGTATGTGACCAATGAGCACTCCAGCTGGTTGTATAGAGAGAGATCGGTGGTTAAACACGGTTGTGGTCTTTCTGTAACCTACAATTCCGTCCCTCCCCCACTGAAATATTAGGGCTCTGCAAATCCCCCATTTTTGATTTGAATCGAACCTCGAAATTAATCGGGTCTATTATTCGAAATCAAATCAATCTCGAATCGAATTCTGGGCATCTTGAAAGTGACTGATAAGGGAAGGGGTAAACCTGATTGTTCCGAATGCGACAGCTCAAGTCCCGACTGACAAAATATTCCAGCTACATCATCAAAGCATGCCTTCCTGGAAGGCATGCCTTGATGATGTAGCTGGTATATTACCCAGGAATGGGTGCAAGACTTACCAGCAACAGCTCATTGTCAACATTGTTTGGAAACTTCAACTTTGTTTTCAACAGTGGTAGAGACTAGTAAGACTGGAATTAGCATGGGAGACTGCATGGATCAGGTGCTGTTTATGTTAATATAGATGAAATTACACCCTGTCTTTATTTTCAGTATTCTTTACGCACAAATTCCATCTGAACTGTACGTTATTGGAGACGACGACAATGACTACTACCAAGCTATATATTCCTGCGTGAAGATTTGAAAGGAAACGAATCGGGCAGATAATTTCGAATTGAATTGAATATCAACTTAAGATTCAAAATCGGATTGAATGTCGATGCTTTGCAGAGCCCTATGAAATACAGTATCATTTAAAAGTATTTAACTCTTTACCAAGCATGACTTGAGTAAGACAATTACAAACAAAAATGTAGAATAGCTAAAAGTTTGGTTTTTTTTCGACAAAATGTACCTTATGACAAATCATTGAAATGAGCTTGACAAACTCATAAGAGTGACGGGATATAAGCTATGTTTTGATGGCAAAATATGAAGAAAAAAAATAATAAAATCTGAACATTGTTTTTTTGCCTAGTCATTCTGTTAGGCCACACAAAGTAGATCTTCTGTTTCTCAGGCCATTATTTGTGAAATTGCATGCGGGCGAGCAGTTTTTTATTTTATTTTTTATTTCAGTAATTTCTTCTTTGCCATCAAAAGTTCATGTTCTTGGTTCAAGTTTTAGGCCTCATAATCTACAGAATAACATGGGTGGTGGTGTATTTCATCCCTTGAGTGCAAGAAGGCTTTGCAATGCCAAAGCATTGCAAAGCCTTCTTGCACTCAAGGGACAAATTCATCAATTTCTTTTAACTTGGGTAAAATATCAGACATAAACCATTTAATTTTTATTTTTTTAAGTTTAAATTGGTAATAAAAAGAGAGCATGCGGCAGCCAAAAGGACCATGCGGGAGGGCCTGAGAAACAGATTTTTTATTTTTTTAGGCCTTGGGTAAAATCTTTAACAGTTCTAGTCAGAAGGTCGATCTATTTGTCCATGACTATCCAACTTCAATACTAAAATATCCTTTCATTATGCTTATAATATGCAGTTAAAAATTACGTTAAATATTATTGGAGAGAGCTGAGGACAGTGTTTTCAACTGTGTAAAACATGAAACAGCTTTCCATCAGGAATCGTGAAGATACATAAGAATGTTACGGCAACTCTGCATTGAAACATTCAATTCAGACAAGAATATGCAGATAATTACCTTGGATGAAGGAGCATGCACTGTGTTAATAACTAATTCATTGGTTCCATTTATCAGTGGAGAACAGGACATAACAAATTTGGCATCCTGAGAAGAAATGAAATAAAAAAGTTAAAACATTGTAAAGTACAAGTATTCATGTCGTAACAGTCCACTGCTGAAATTTAACTACTGACAGCAATACAAGATCACCTGCACTTTCACCAAAATATGAAGTTCAATAACAGCTACTGATCAAATATTAGCTGCTACTATCAACAGAAAGGAAATTCAAAATCTCTATATTCAAAGATGTAACACATCAACCCTCTGTACACGAATGTCGAATGGTCAAAATTTCAAATTTCAAAATTTTCCCATAATGTAATAAGGAATTTAACCGATTCAATCTTGTTGGACAGAGCTCAGTGTTAAAAAAAGATTTAATTGGTTAAATTCACAGTTGCATTATGTGGAAACAATGCAAAGTAAGTTTCGGTATCGGCCCTTTCAACAGCCAGATTCAGGCAATTTATTATTATTTATTTATTGGTGTTTATCACAACATGGAGATAAAGTCAAGGTCAGTCAATCATTTACACCCCATGCCACCTACTTTAGAGGACTCGCACCCCAAGCATTAATGACTCGGTCCTATTTTACCAGTGAAAAAGAGCTTGTTTACCACAGTAAACAAGCACTGCTTCACTTCCCGGGGATCCCGCAGGGGGATTCAGGCAATAACTTTTTTGAAATATGGTACAGCAACATAGCCTAATGATATGTACAAGTTCATGTCATGGTTATTCATCAAATAAAATATCAAACGTATCCAATGGAAAATGTGAGACTATTTGCAGGTTAAAGTTAGAGACAGACTTGCTCAATAATCTAAGTGAAATGGGACAATAACTCTCGAAAAATAAAGTGCGGCAGCATGGTGTAAGTAACGATATGTACAGATACATACCGTGGTTATCCATCATACAAAATATCAAAACCATCTGATAGAAAACGTGAGACTAGTTGCAGATAATGGTTTGAGATGGACTTGTTCAATAATCTAAGTGAAAAAAGATAAGGTGCCACAAAGAAGATCTTCTGTTCCTCAAGCCATTTTTTTCATAAAATTGCATGTGGGTGGGCATTTTTTTATTTTAGTTTTTATTTCTGTAATTATTTCTTAGCCATCAAAAGTTCATGTTGTTGGTTTGTTTTATGTTTTAAGCATCATAATCTTCAGAATAGCATTATGGTGATGTATTTCGTCCCTTGTTAGAAAGAAGGCTTTGCACTCAAGGGACAAATTTATCAGTTTCTTAACTTGGGTAAAATATCAGACATAAACCATTTCATTTTTATTTTTTCAAGTTTGTATTGGTTATAAAAAGAGAGCATGCGGCAGACAAAAGGACCATGTGGGAGGGTATGAGAAACAGATTTTCAACTTTTTTAGGCCTAACTCCAAAATAATAAGTTGCAGCAACAGGGCACAGTGATATGTGCAGCAAACTAATATCAGTTATTCACCATACAAAATAACAAAGGTGTCCAAAGGAAAGTGTGAGAGTTGTGGATAAAAGTTTGGAATGGTCAAACAGATGCACACACAGATGAACAGACACCAGATTCCCTCTGTATCCCATTAAAGCAGGCGTGTAATAAGTAGAGTAGAACACTGTTAATTGAATATCCAATTTGTCAGTAAAAACTGGGCATTTATTCTACTATATCTTGTTTTGACAGAGCTCAAGGAGCTCTTTCAAACATCATATAGTAGATTAAAGGCATATATTGAATATACTTAGGTGAAATAGGTCTGTAAACATGGGGAATTTATTGGTTGTAAGACTAATTCTTTGAAAAATCATAAAAAAAAATGTTTGACTCAATAATTTGGGTTTAACAACACTTATGACAGCCAGGGTCATCTCGTGTTGGACAGTTTTATGGGTGGAGGAAACCAGAGTACCTAGAGAGAACCACCAGGCAGCGGCAAGCAACAGTCTGACTCCCCAACCTACTAACTCCACACAAGCAGGGTTAGCATTGGCTGAAGACGCAGGCACCATCAAGGTGCAGTATGCTTTAGTACACAGTGCCACTGTGCTCCCACATGGGTAATTGGGATTAAGTGCCTTGCCCATGGACACAACACAGTTACCCCTGGTGGTGATGGAACTGTGGACCTTTCGGTTTAGTATCAAAATGCAATAACCACTGAACCACCGTGCTCTCTTTCACTCAATTAAAGGAGTTTACTCTTTACCCTATATACAATTAACAGGTCAAGTTTGTACTGAAGGTAAATAGTTTTGTATTTGGAAATTTTATGCAATTACCAGGGTTATTTAGTTAAGAGACAACCAATTAAGTGGGCTCTACTGTATAAATTGAACATTTTTAATCAAATTTTCCTCTGTAAATTCCATCAACTTGTTCACCACTGTCTTTTGAGTTAAATTTTTAGGAATTTTTCATCAAAGCAGCCATGCGTAGGTCTGATGAAAAATATTTTAAACATACTCAGCAGGTTATGAGTTGAAGGTTAAAAGAACAGGACACTCTTAATAACACAGAATACTTAAAAAGTGCTAAACTTACCTCTGTTAAAGAAGGTTGTTGGCATGTGTTGAGTGTCACTGATGTTGTAGCACAATGGCCAAAGAGTCTACATTTAATTTCTTGGGAAGTAATTCTGGCATGGGCTATGAATAATAGATATCCAACACCTGCAACAGAAAATGAAAGTGTCAATGACACTGTAGCTCAACTTGACAAACTTGAACTTGGTAAGTTATAAATGAAATGGCAAAATTTAAGATCATTGGTACCAATGTCATTTTTTTTTGCCAGTGGCAACATTTTTTGACAGAAACCGAAGAAAATTGATAGCTCCCATCTAGATGCCTCCCCAAACAAGCATGCCACTTTTCAAAGCAATCCGATCATAAATCTGCCCTGTAGGGTGTACAAAAGGGAAATATTGTGATCTGACTGGACTAAATTCTAAGAACGTTGGCCGTGGCAACATTTTTTGACGGAAATTGAAGAAAATCGATAGCTCCCATCTAGAGGTCACCCCAAACAAGCATGCCAGGTTTCAAAGCAATCAAATCATAAATGTGCCCTGTAGGGTGTGCCAAAAGGAAATATTGTGGTTTGACTAAACTAAGGTCTAAGAACGTTGGCCGCGGCAACACTTTTTGACGGAAATTAAAGAAAATCGATAGCTCCCATCTAGAGGTCACCCCAAACAAGCATGCCAGGTTTCAAAGCAATCCGATCATAAATGTACCCTGTAGGGTGTGCCAAAGGGAAATATTGAGTCTTCTGACTAAACTAAGTTCTAAGAACGTTGGCTGCGGTAACATTTTTTGACAGAAATTGAAGAAAATCGATAGCTCCCATCTAGAGGTCTCCCCAAACAAGCATACCAGGTTTCAAAGCAATCTGATCATAAATGTGCCATGTAGGGTGTGCCAAAGGGAAATATTGAGGTCTGACTAAACTAAGTTCTACAAATGTTGGCCGTGGCAACATTTTTTGCCAGAAATTGAAGAAAATCGATAGCTCCCATCTAGAGGTCACCCTAAATAAGCATACCAGGTTTCAAAGCAATCAAATCATAAATGTGCCCTGTAGGGTGTGCCAAAGGGAAATATTGTGGTTTGACTAAACTAAGTTCTAAGAACGTTGGCCGCGGCAACATTTTTTGACGGAAATTGAAGAAAATCGATAGCTCCCATCTAGAAGTCACCCTAAACAAGCATACCAAGTTTCAAAGTAATCTGATCATAAAAGCGACCTGTGAGGTGTGCCAAAGGAAATTGTGGACGTACGTACTAAAGTACGTACGTACTAACGTACGTATGTACGTACGCCGACGGACGAGAAGTGATGGCAATAGCTCAGCTTGACTTTGTCAAGTTGAGCTAAAAAAAAAAAACCCTTTCATTGGAAGCACTGTGAGCATTCTTAAGCCACTTCTATTCATTTTTGAGGGTTTTTCCCCCTGCAATGACCACAAATTTACAATTCAAGATATTGATGGTGATCAAAGTTGTGAATATGGTTCATTCCCACTAGACCAATTCCCTTTAGACCAATTCCCACGAGGCCAATTCCCAAAAGACCAATTCCCCTTAGACCAATTGATTTGTTCTACTTATAAAATAATTCTATATCAATAATTTGATATATTTATAAATATTTATAAATGTATTTGATGCTATTGATATTCAAACCTGAAAATAAGCAGTCTTGTCATTTGCAGAATGAGGTCCCCAGAGGGTGAATTTGCTGGTGCTATCCCATACAGCGGGCCAGGTTATCCTCTGGGTACGTCTTTCTGTTTATGTTTGAGACCTTGATTCTGGTTGAGGTTCACAGAGGGTAAATTTAGTGATGCTACCATGCTGTGCAGGGTAGCATCACCAAATTCACCCTCTGGGGACCTCATTTTTCAGATGATAGTCTGCTTATTTTCAGGCTTGTTGATATTTTATAGATGACTTATTAGATGTTGGGTAGATTTTTCATAACAATTGTTATAGTGATCACACACTTTCAAAGGCTGTGATTCTTTTTATTGTTTTGCAGTAAACAGATGTTGAGCTGATTTCCACAACAAAACCAACACAATCCTTTGTGTGCATTGATGTTATAAATCTATATTTTTTGTAAAATGTTATATGTACTGAGCTATGCTGAAATGTTATAAATTTATATTTTTTGTATGTTATGCATATAAATATTTTTTATCAAATAAAGTGCTTATTAGTAAATAAATGCTTTCTTAATTATCCTTAATCAATAACAGTATGTAGTTGGTCTTAGGGGAATTGGTCTTTTGGGAATTGGCCTAAAGGGAATTGGTCTAATGGGAATTGGTCTAGTGGGAAGACACTGTGAATATTTTGGTAAGTGACCCAAGAAAATTTCTTTGACTAGTAACAGTTGTTTAGCAGAGATAATAAATAATTTGTCATTTGTTGATGGAGACAAACCAGGACAATTAGTTCTTCAATGTTCATTAATATTTGACAAATCTCAGGCACACTCGCATCCAAGTGGACTGGTGGTACAAACTCCAGGATTTTATAGTTCTGACAGTTTTAGCTAAATAATCTCTTGAACTTTGATTTTAAATATTGATATTCTAATAGCAGCTGGTTGATTCATGCACAGCACAGTACAGAGAGCACAGATGGAACACTTTTGAGTAGCACTGTGAATAAACCAGAATATCACTCAAGACCTTTTTTCTAAATTCCATGCTTAAATTTCAGAAGTAAACAAATACTTTTGAAATTTGAAATTTCAAGTGCAATATAGGACACAAAGATAACAACCTGCAGAACTGATAGTGGAAATTGCAGTAATAGTACTAGAGACATCCATCAATATCCGAGGGTTCCATGGTAAGAAATGAGAACACGCCAAAAATATAAGATTTAAGTACCATTGTTAACCCTTTGAACTCTAGTGATATCTTCCATGCCAGTTCAATGGCAGCAATTAGAAGAGTCTATATTCATTATTTGGGGTAGACCAATCAATATTTTCAGCGTGCAGCCTCGGGGCTGCACGTTGAAAATATTGATTGGTCTACCCCACATATTTACTGAACAACTATCCTATATAATGACATATCATGTGCCAGGCCGGAAAAATTGCCGCTAGTGTTCAAAAGGTTAAAATCCTGTGACATAAACTACTTGTGATATGACCAGTAAATAATAAACTAATTTAAGGCAGATTACTCGAAAAGATTCTGCAAAAAAAAACCCCTGTGGAAGTATCATCAAAGGCATGGAAAGTAAAATGAAGCCGACGCCAAGTATTAAGACATCTTACTTTACTTTATTATTTCATTTCATATCATTGTTATTATTAGTTTATGACAAAAAAGAATTTATCACATGTTGGGCACTCAGGCTGTTATAAAAATTAAATGAAAGTGTCAATGACACTGCAAGACATGTACATGTATAGTTTGTGACACAGCAATGACACACATCTAGGTAATGACCTGATAACAAAGGTATATGTAAAGTATTGTAACGGTCTGTACACAAATATTGACCGTAGCCTGTAACAAATGTATAGGTAAAGTATTGTAAAGGTGGGTGACAGTTAGATGCTAAACTAGAAAAGAAATCTTCATGTGGTTACTGTTACAATGGGGATCCTAGAATGGCGCACCATAAGCCAAATGTTAGCAATTGTTTTGGCCTGTTTGATTCAAACCCTTCTAAGGTTGATTCATACTAATTAATAATTATTTGTTCAGTCCTTCTTAAAACAAGAGGCCCCAAGGGGCCTGAGGGCGCCCACCTGACATGGTAGCCTAAATATCAACCCAGAGAATTGATTTCAACAAGTTGCATCTGCTCCTCCTAAGAAAAGCTTATACCAAATATCCAAAGATTCTGACCAGTGGATCTAAAAAAAAAAAGACTTTTAAAGAATATTCCTCATATTGAACTAAGTTATAATTCAGGCTCCCACAGGGAGCCCATATATGAACCCAGGGACTTGGCTTTAACAAACTTGAATTCCCCCCCCCCCCCACCCCCCACCCTCCCGCCCCCCTAAGGATGCTGCACACCAAATATCAAAACATTCCGACTGCTGGATCTGAAGAAGAAGATTTTTTAAAGAAAATTCCTCATTTTGAACTAAGTTATCATTCGGGCTCCCACAGTGAATCCAAATATGGACCTAGGAACATGGCTTGAACAAACTTAAATCTCACCCCCCTAAGGATGCTGCATACCAAATATCAAAACATTCCGACTGCTGGATCTGAAGAAGATTTTTAAAGAAAATTCCTCATTTTGAACTAAGTTATAATTCAGGCTACCACAGTGAGCCCAAATATGAACCCAGGGACTTGGCTTGAACAAACTTGAATCTCACCCCCCTAAGCATGGTGCATACCCAATATCAAAAGATTCTGCCTGCTGGATCTTGAGAAGAAGATTTTCAAAGAAATTTGCCTGAAATGCACTAAGTTCAAATTTGGGCTCCTATACTGAGCCCAAATATAAACCCAGGGGGCCGATTTGAACAAACTTGAATCAGATCCACCCCACAATGTTGCTTACCAAATATGAAGAGATTCTGCCTGCTGGATCTGGAGAAGAAGATTTTTTAAGAAATTTGCCTGAAATGCACGAAGTTCGAATTCAAGCTTCTATAGTGAGCCCAAATATGAATCTAGGGAGTCGATTTGAACAAACTTGAATCAGATCCACCCCCACAATGTTGCATACCAAATACGAAAAGATTGTGCCTGCTGGATCTGGAGAAGAAGATTTTTAAAGAAATTTGCCTGAAATGCACTAAGTTCGAATTCGAGCTTCTATGATGAGCCCAAATATGAATCTAGGGAGCCGATTTGAACAGATTTGCATCAGATCCACCCAACAATGTTGCATACCAAATATCAAAAGATTCTGCCTGCTGGATCTGGAGAAGAAGATTTTTGAAGAAATTTGCCTGAAATGCACTAAGTTCAAATTTGGGCTCCTATACTGAGCCCAAATATAAACCCAGGGGGGCCGATTTGAACAAACTTGAATCAGATCCACCCCACAATGTTGCTTACCAAATATGAAAAGATTCTGCCTGCTGGATCTGGAGATGAAGATTTTTTAAGAAATTTGCTTGAAATGCACTAAGTTCGAATTCGGGCTTCTATAGTGAGCCCAAATATGAATCCAGGGGGCCGATTTGAACAAACTTGAATCAGATCCACCCCACAATGTTGCATACCAAATATCAAAAGATACTGCCTGCTGGATCTGGAGAAAAAGATTTTTGAAGAAATTTAAATGCACTAAGTTCGAATTCGGGCTTCTATAGTGAGCCCAAATATGAATCCAGGGGGCCGATTTGAACAAACTTGAATCAGATCCACCCCACAATGTTGCATACCAAATATCAAAAGATACTGCCTGCTGGATCTGGAGAAAAAGATTTTTGAAGAAATTTGCCTGAAATGCACTAAGTTCGAATTCGAGCTTTGATAGTGAGCCCAAATATGAATCTAGGGAGCAGATTTGAACAAACTTGAATCAGATCCACCCCACAATGTTGCATACCAAATATCAAAAGATTCTGCCTGCTGGATCTGGAGAAAAAGATTTTTTAAGAAATTTGCCTGAAATGTACTGAGTTCAAATTCAGGCTTCTATAGTGAGCCCAAATATGAATCCAGGGGGCCGATTTGAACAAACTTGAATCAGATCCACCCCACAATGTTGCATACCAAATATGAAAAGATTGTGCCTGCTGGATCTGGAGAAGAAGATTTTTGAAGAAATTTGCCTGAAATGCACTAAGTTCGAAATCAGGCTCCTATACTGAGCCCAAATATGAACCCAGGGGGCCGATTTGAACAAACTTGAATCAGATCCACCCTACAATGTTGCATACCAAATATCAAAAGATTCTGCCTGCTGGACCTGGAAAAGAAGATTTTTTAATGTTTTCCATTGCCTACAGTGTTAAAAAGTGCTGACTCAGCACTTTTTCAAAGTCCTGAAAAAAGTACCTTGTGTTCAAACCGATAGGGAATTTTTTTAACCATTCCATTCTACTCGATAAAAGTAAGCTTTATACAAAATAAGAATTCTCTGTGCCATGTAGTTTTGGAGATATGGCAGTTTTAAGGTTTTTCCTATTTTTAGCTCCCGAGGTTCCCACGGGGCAATGAGAAAATTTTTTTTTGCATCAATCAGCTACTTATGACCCATTATCATCTCATATCAAATTTGGTTCAAATCGACCTCACGGTTCAGAAAATAAAAATTTAGGCGTGGCCAAAATTTTTGCCCCTCCCATAACGAAGGTAAATAATGCCCGACAAACTTCTCTTGAACAAACTTGATTCTAAACCTCAAAAGGACTCTGTATACCACATATCAAGTCTCTGCTATTGGTGGTTCATTAGAAAAAGATTTTCAAAAAAGTTGGCCATTTTTTCCCCACACCTCTGCTCAATATGAGTCGAAACCTAATTTGGATAAAAATCAAAATGCCCCTATATAACCACTACTTACATGAAATTTAATTAAAATGTGGCCAGGGGTTTAGGAGAAAGAGGCTCAAACACCACCTTCACGCAGGACGATGGACGAAAAGTGATAAGAAAAGCTCACCCTGACTTTTTTATCTTTAGCTCACAGGGGTGAGGAGGTTTTATGTTTTATCATTGTAAATAGAAAATCGGGTTGTACTAATAACGTTTACCCTCCCCAAACAACACCAAATATTAACACAGGAACTTGGCTTCAACACATTTGAATATACACATCCTAGGGATGCTGAATTCAAGAAACCTTAATTTGTCTGGAGTTTTAGGAAAAGATTTTTAATTATCTCCCTTTTTGAGTTTCTGAGTGGGTCTGACTGAACCCCAAAATATTTGTTCTCATAGCACAGTGATAACAAAGGCACCCAATAAATTTATAGCAAACATTACTGACATAATAAATCGTCTTTACAGGTTCTGTACAAAAAATGTAATGCACAGAATTCCCGTAAATATGACTGCCAACAGGCATTTTGAATTGTTGGCCAGACCCCCAAGGTACTCGTTACCATACCATGATGATAACAAACGTAGTCCAAGAAGTTCTGTACAAAAAACTGATTGCACCTAATTTCAGTATAAAATGGCCGTCAGCAGCCATCTTGAATTTTGGACCGCACCCAAAAACACTTATTCCTGGCCCAAGGTGATAACATAGGTACCCAAGAAGTTTCATGAAGATCGGTTCATAAATACAGCACTTACTGTGTACAAGTAGCACTGAATAAATCAAAGTTCATCTAAGAGTTTTAACTGAGACACGACCTATTCCGAGAATATATGATAAAGTTGTGGAAGATATCATTAACTCCAAACTTTGGAAGACAAAAAATAAATAAAACTAAAGAAATATTAATTAGTGACCATTTGTCTCCGATTATTCATTAATTAATATTTCTCCAGTTTTTTTTTCTTCTAAACTGCATCTTATTACCCTCTTATAGAGTCATAAAATAAATTTTGGAAGACAAAAAATGAATAAAACCAGAAAAATATTAATTAGTGACCATTTGTCTCCAGTTATTCATAAATTATTATTTCTCTAGTATTCATTTTTGATCATTATTTTCACAAAAACCTAAAACGGAAAATTGTCCCTATTATTCTATATTTACCCCCTTTAGGATCATTAAATATGTTTTGAAAGACATTTTTACCTATACCTATCATGTTCTGAAATTTCTATTCAATTTATTTGACATCTCCACCTCCCCATAAATCTCAGAAAATTTTCAAAATGTTATTGACCAACTGGGATTTGACCACTTGAGATTTGACGAACTGGGTTTTGACCAAATGAGATTTGACCAAATGAGAAGACACCATTCAGATTATTGTTTTCAGCGATATTGAAAGACAATATTAATCCAGGGTTTTCCAGTTATTAATTACTGAAAATACAAGTACTGTTATTCCCAAATAATTAATAACTCTGCATTCAAGATTATGGATGACAAAATTAATGCAGAGTTTTCAGTTAATAATCACAGAAAAAACAAGTATTGTTTTCTTCCCTAATTGATATGTGAGGTTTCATCTGTGAAACTGAAGAGACAACCAAAGGATTAGTGAAAGTGACAGATTCTTAGGAGTTAATATCTCTTACATTTTATGATACAGTAGAATCCTCTTAATTGAATATCCATTTTGACAGTGAAAATTATTCGATTAACAGGAGTATACAATTAACAGGGTTTTCGTCAGTTTCCTGTGTTCTGGGGGTAAACTGAGCATTTATTCTATTATACCTTGTTTGACAAAGCTCACAGAGCTTTGTCAAACAAGATATAATAGAATAAATGCCTGTATTGGATGTAGTGAGTCCAAAAAGGTTGATAAATAAGGGGAATTTGGTGCGTGTCACAGTAATTTTTTCGACATATTACAAAAATTTATTTTCAATTAACAGGAGTTTACACTACAACCCATATGCAATTAACAGATCAAATTTGTACTAAGGGTATGGTAAATGGTTTTGTGTTTGAAAATTATATTCAAATAACTGGGATATACAATTAAGAGATATCCAATTAAGTGGGCTCCACTGTACCTGAAAGTATATAAAGCCTATCAGTTCATCATTTTTAAAACTCAAATCTCGGAATCTCTAATCAAAGCCGCAATTAATGTTAACTAAAGCCACTAATTATCACTAACAAAACACCGCAACTTAAATTCAACTTCTATCATGAATAAATTACAAATAGACGTGTGGAACGCAAGATGCGTTAACAATAAAAAACTTCAAATGGGCGGATATTTCGAAAATACAGACATTGTCTGTATCTGTGAAAGTTGGCTTCACCCCAACAAAAATTTTGCACTAAGTGGGTTCAGCACTATCAGAAGGGGCCGACAAATCTCAAAAGGAGGCGGCGTTGCTCTTCTAATAAAGCAGAACATCAAAACTAAAACCATAAAAACTGATCACCTCGATGTTGAGGTGATTGCAACTGAAATCACAGTCAATAATAAAAACATTGCGATTGTTTATTATAACGACCCAAGCAAAACTGTTTCTGATACCGTCTTTGAATTTTTCACGAGGAAATACAAACACTGCATCTTCCTCGGCGACTTCAATGCCAAACACTTATATTTTCACTACAAAAAAACTAGTCCCAACGGTGAAGCCCTCCTCGAAATCACAAAAAAACATAACCTACAAGTGGCTATGAATGACAACTCAGCTACCTACATCAGTAGCAATTCGCTATTCCCATCCGAAATCCTAGACCTAATAATCGCCAGCGACTCTCTGATAAATCATGTCGACGATCGGGTCAGCGATGATGACCTAGGCAGCGACCACCTCCCAGTCCATGCCTCAATCCAACTAGGGAATGGCCCACTCAGGTACACCCCACTCTCCGCAGAAATTTTAGGAAAATCAATTGGAACCTCTACCGTGACATCATCGATGTCAAACTCATAAAAACACCCCCATCCACTGCAACTGAAATCAAAACCCAATGCGAGGGCATAGAGAAAATCATTAACTCAACCCTAAACGAAATATGCCCAAAAGAAGAAGTGCACCCTTGGAGAAATACTATCTCGGGCGACACGCTCTCACTAATCAAAACCAAACGGAAAGCTCTTCGCGGTCTTAAAATCGAAACTGACTCCAGTAAGAAAGCTGACCTCAAAAAAACATACAACCACCTTCATGGCGAGGTTAAGAAAGCCCTCCAAGCTGAAAAACAAGCCAACTGGGAAAAGGCAACAGCCAACCTAAACGGGTTCCAGGATGCTAAAAAATTCTGGGACTCTTTCAAAACCCTAACTGGGCAAAAAAACAAAGGCCGCAAGGCTGCAGCCAAACCTCTTAAAAGGGAGGACGGTTCCTTCACAACGCACCGACAAAGACAAGGCCGACACCTTTGCCGACCTCCTAAGAAAAACGCATCATCCATATCAAGGTCCGGGCAATGACGACACCACCATAAAAGCCATTGATGACTTCATCAATGAACACCCGGATATCTACCATGACCCCAAATTCGATAACGAGCCAGAAGACGGGGATGACAAGGACCTTGTCACCCCCATCACCAATGACAAAATCATCAACGTCATAAAAAAGTGCAGAAATTCCTCCTCACCCGGCGAGGACGAAGTGAGTTAAAAATTCTTAAACAAAGCCCAAATTCCCTAATCGAAAAACTGAACAAACTGTACAACGCATGCCTCACCCATGGCTACTTTCCTAAATGTTGGAAAACAGCCATCAGTGTCATGATACCAAAACCTGACAAGGATTCTTCCGATCCAGCCTGCTACTGCCCAATCAGCCTGCTCAGCTGCATTGGCAAGGTATTCGAACGAATCCTTACCAATCGACTCGTGGGCACCTTGAAGATAACGATTTCTTTAATAAGTGGCAATCGATAAGGCATCGAGCATGTCTACGCCTAGTCACCCAAATGAAAACCGAACAACCAGCAAATAGGCGCGGCAGCCCTGCTAGACGTCAAAAAAGCATTTGACTCTGTTTGGCACAATGGAATGCGCTATAAATTATCCAAAATAAAACTCCCCATGAAAATGCTTAGACTACTGTCCTCCTTCCAAAATGATCGCGAAATTAAAGTCAGAGTAAACAATGGAATATCTGACAGTGTACCCCTAGAAGCAGGTACCCCCCCCCCCCCAAGGGTCCATCCTCAGCTCCCTCCTTTACATCTTCTATGTAAACGATCTCAAATTCTCCGAGGATCGTGTTCAAGTTTCCCAATTTGCAGACGATAAGGGCCTCTGGGACACTAATAATACTGCCAATCTACTCCAAAAACCTTTGCAACACGCTCTCAAAGACCTAGAACAATGGTGTGCCAAATCGAGAATAAAGCTGAACGCCAATAAAACCCAACGAATCACCTTCACTCGCAAGACAGGCAAACGCGACTCTGACCTGAAACTACTGGATAAAGTCCTCCTAGAATGCAAAGAGGCGAAATTCCTCAGCATCATCATTGATCAAAATCTGTCCTTTAATAAACAAACCAACGATATGGCCAGAAAAGCAACCAAACGCAATAACTTATTGAAAATGTTAAAGGGAAATTCCTGGGGAGCCAACCAGTCTACCCTACTTACAACTATACAAAGCCTTTGTGCACCCAGTACTCGAATATGGGGCAATCATCCTAACTGAGCTCAATCAAACTAATATGGGAAAACTTCAGAAGGTCCAAAATCACGCGCTTAGAGTCGTCCTCCGTGCCCCATCGGATACACCTATCAAAACACTTCACGACAGAGCCGATATCCCACCATAAAAGACTGCCTTGCCTCTCTAGCCACGAAAAACCATGACCGGCTAGCCGATAGCCAACTAATATCCGAACTACGGGTAATTTGCGAAAGCAGACAAAAACCCCGTAACGCCAAAACTTAGGAAATACTAACTAGGACTTATAACTGAGGGCAAAACGCCTAAACTTAAGGAAATACTAACTAGGACTTACAACAAAGGGCAAGACAGGAAAGTAACACCTCTGGGTGTGGCTCTGTGTGTAAACCTGTTCTTCACTACCTCAACTATCTAAAATAGGCCGATCATTAAAATAGGACTTTTAGGCTAAAAAAAAATAATGTTTTGATTCTCAGGCCTTCCCTCGTTAGATTTGAACCTCCTCATTAGACATTTTTATTATGTCATGTTTTTTAAAAAATTTGTGAAAACTTAGAATGGTCATTTTTTCACATTTCTCGACATATAATTATTTAGCTGTGTTAGAAGTAAATTGGTTTTTCTTGTTGCAGTTTATGAGAGAGGGCACTCTCCCACAAACTGTAACAAAGAAAATTCGGATATACTGAATAATGATTTAATTATTTATTTATTTGCTGGTGTTTAAGGTCATATATTTCTGCACAATGGCTAATAATGGCCGCAACACCGATATAAACTCAAGTTTAACCAATCATTTAGAGCCATGTTTCCCATTTTAAAGGACTCCTACCCCAAGCATTGGTTAGTGGGGCCTATTCTAATGGATCATGATGCTTGACAGATCTATACCGTTAAAAAGAACAATAAAATTAAAATCCTTTCAGCTTTTGTTATGGCAGTTAGTTATAAAAGGTATACTATAATTACACTAAAATACAACCTTTTCTCTTTTTCAAGTGGAAAGACAGCAAAAAGATTTACCGAGTATACTCAACCCTTTTACACGAAAAATTTTTTTTAAAAAAAGTAAAAATAAAATCCTCCCTCCCTCACTGATTTGAAAAATAAATTGCCTGAGAATCAATTCATTTTTTTTATTTGGCCTTAAACGAGGAAAAGACAGGAAAGTAACACGCCCGGATGTGGCTCTGTGTGTAAGCCTGTTCTTTGACTCAATACAAAATAGGGAACGAGGTGAACTA